>CM061134.1:188909291-189576791 GCA_030789695.1 Scilla litardierei | reverse complement strand
GTTTCGGATCGATCTCGGAGGGGACCGATCCGAAACGCTCCTCTTTTCTCGGTGTCGGCTGAAATCGGCAAGTTTCGACCAGTTTCGGCCGGTACCGGCTGAAACTGGCCGGTTTCGGCGGAAACTGGTTTCTCCGGCAATCTACAGCAAAAGGAGACAAGTCAAAAAAAAGAAGAAGAAAAGATTGGAATATGATGAAGTGGAAGAAAATAAGATCCAAAAAAATCAGATCCAAATCAGATCAAAAAAAATAAATCCAGCCCTACTGAAAAACAAATCCAAAAAAAAAGAAAATGAAGTGGAAGAAGAAGTGGAAGAAGAAGCAGAAGAATAGAGGAAAGGGACTTACTTGGCCCGCCGCCAGTCGCCGCCCGTTGCCGCTGCCTGTCGAGATAGAGAGGGGTGGGAGATTGCCGTTGAATCATTGTTGAGGGGAGAGAGACATCACAGAGATAGAAAGAGAGAGATTGGTGGTAATTGCTGTTGAAAGAGGGGGGACCCGATAGATATTTTGAGATGCAAACTTGTAAATAAGTGGTATGTGCGCAGAGTAAAACGGTGATGCGCAAAGCAACTCTCCACCGGTAAACTTGTAAATAAGCTGTATGTGCGCGGTGTAAAACTGTGGTGAGCAAAGCAAAAAAGCAAAACTTGTAAATAAGCTGTATGTGCGCAGAGTAAAACTGTGGTGAGCAAAGTAACTCTACACTTCTTTCCAATATTTAAAATATAAAAATATATATACATATGTATAAATACATATTAGTAATACAAAAGTGACAAGTATTTGATAGTATATGATTAAGACTTTAGTTTTGAGACAATACCGAAACTTGCTTCCGAAACATCCGAAACGGACGATACCGATACCGAAACCTAAATTTTGGTAGGAGCGATACCGAAACCGAAACCGAGACCTAAAACATTGGTCTTAACGCAGCTTACAAGCCTATACAAACTATCAGTTACGACACATCACAGCCCTATTGTTAGTTCTCCAAACACCCAGATAACTTCATCTTGGATCAATCAGTTCTTCAAACAACCCAATAACTCCACCTTGGATTGAGCATCTGTGATAATTTGAATCCTAAGTCCCTAGTGAGATCAAATTATTCCTCAAATTCAGTATGTTCCAACTACAGTCACTATTTGCATAACCCCATCAAATATGCACATCCAAAACGATCTAATCCCAATTACGTCGCTCTTAAAACCATTTGTCATCGATCATACTCAAATTACATACTTTGTATGTGCATAACTGCTCCCTAAAATTAATACATAAGTAATATGGAATGAACATCGAAATCTAAAACCAAACTGCTCCACATGATAGAAAATGTCACAACAAGTACATTGCTATCCATTATATGTTTACCTTTGACAATGACTCTTTTTTGCCATTGTTTCTCCTTTAATTCTAAACAAAACCTCCTCATATGGTCCTCTTTATCATAACAATAATATACAACCAGCTTGTATTCTACACTCTCCTCTTCTGCATATAGAATGCTTATGATGCGGACGCACCCTAGCCGCCGCACCGCATGCCGCACGCCGCACCCGGGTCCCACTTGGTGCTTAGGCTTGGGTGATTTAGTTATCTAGGGGTATTCTAGTCTTTTCAAACTAGATTAGTAATTCCCCTTTTTTTCTATTTAATCTAGGGCTAGTTGTCGTGTTTTCTTTATGCTTATTTTGTGAAGAACTTGTAGGCATCTCTTGTGAGGAATTTTAGACTTTTGTTCCGTGCATCAAAAGTTAGGAGAGCGAGTCTCCTCTCGAAAGAGGCTCATTTATCAATCAAATCTTCGTTCTTCGCAATATAAGTTCCATAAAAATTCCACCTTTTTATATTTTTCCTCCTTTAAATCTGAAATTAATTGATCGATCCTCTAGATCGTATCAAATTGGTATCAGAGCGGTGAGATCCGATGGCGACGAGCACGAGATCGAAGACGGATATCGTGGATCAGAAGGTTTAAGGGCTTCGAGAAGAGTTCAACCGGAAGATCGAGGGGTTGAACAAAACCCTAGGGGAGTCAATCAAAGATCACACCCATTCACAAGAGGACATCCAAACCAAACTCCGGGCCATGAGAAGGGAAGCCGTGCAGACGGGGCGCGATCTCCAAGGATTGAAGGATGCGACTTCAGATCTGAAATTTTTGAGAGAAGCTACGTCGTCGATTTCGGAGATAAGGGCGATGCTTCAAGCCCTAACGACGGAGAAAGGAGGAGATCGGGGCAAGAGTATCTAAGGAGAGGAAAATTAGGGCGAATCCACGTTTGAATCGGTAAATCGGGGGCAATCGGAGGTGGCGACGGCTGCGTCAAACCCCCTAAGGCTGGCCGCAGTCAATACAGACCCCCTGATCTGTCCAGCAACAAACAGAGGCCATAAATAGGCCGGCAGGCCCATCTGGGCCTGCAGAAGCCTCGGCAGGCCCAACTGGGCCTGCGCCAGGCTCTGCAGGCCTTTTGGGGCCTGTAGGGCCACCGACAGGCCCAACTGGGCCTGTGTCGCTGCAACTGCAGGCCCAATCAGGCTTGCAGCAGCCACAGCAGGACCAAACGGGCCTGCAGCAGCCCCTACAGGAGTGCAGACAGCCCCCTGGGGCCTGCGGCAGCACAGACAGCCCCCTGGGGGCCCGCATCAGCGCAGACAGCCCACTGGAGGCACAACGGAGGAGGATGGGCCCGGGACACGACGATCGCGGCCCTTGCAGCCCAATTCTGGATACCGGAGGCTTTTCCACAGGTACCGAGACCACAGGTTGATCCCAGACAGGCTTTTGAGGGCTTTCCGGGGCGTGGGCAAGGCCCGGGGACTATTTTGGAGACCGGACGGTGCCTACACAGCAACACAGAGGAGCAGGAGGACCCGTATTGGCACGACAGCTGGAGTTTCCAGGATACCACTATCAGCCTGAGGCATGGAAGAGACCCGGTTGGCCTGAGGAGTTGTACGGAGTCGACGGGGGAGGACCAGTTGAGGCGTTCGGCGAAGGATTTGGCCGGGAGGTGACTGCAGCAGAGATGGGGGACAACAGGGGGACATCAATGCGGATCGCCGATTGATGAAGCTGAAGATGCCGATTTTTGACGGCACGGATCCTGACGGGTGGATCTATCGGGCGGAGCGCTATTTCCAGATGATGAGGTTGACGGAGGAGGAGATTCTGAGGGCCATCGGGATCTATTTCGAGGGCAAGGCGTTGGCATGGTACAGATGGAAGGTTGCCCGGACCCCTTTTCGCACTTGGGATGAGCTGTCAACACTGATCATTGATCGATTCCAGAAGACCCCAGGGGGAGATTTCTACGAGCAATTGTCTGCTCTGAGGCAGGAAGGGACGGGGAGAGATTATGTAGAGAGGTTCGAGATGCTGAACAGTAGGATGAAGGGGGTTACGGATGAGGTCATGATCGGGAACTTCATGAGTGGGTTGAAACCCTTTATACGAGCAGAGTTGCAGATGCAAAGTCCGGGGATATTGGAGGATGTCCTTCGCCTGACACACAAGGCGGAGGAGAAGCATGCAGAGGAGAGACGCATTCGGGGAACTTGGGGAGCCCAGGGCCAGCGCAGCCAGACATCACCGGTCCCACCTCCAGGGGTTACCGTAGCACCAACGGACGCGGGAGAGAAGAGAGGAAAAACCCGACCAGTGATACCTGGTAGGTGGCTGACTGAGGCCGATATGAGGGCGAGGCGTGCTGCGGGCCTCTGTTTCAGATGCGATGAGAAGTTCAGTACCGGGCATCGATGTGCGAGCAAGCTGATGCAGATTGTGATAGTGCCGGACGAGGGGGAGTATGCAGATGAGGGGGGCCCGTGATGACGGAAGAAAGCGAGGTTGAGCACGCACATCTGGATGTAGTGTATGTGTCCCTGAACTCCTTGGTAGGGTTAACCTCGAACCCTACCATGAAGTTGCCAGGACAATTGGACGACATGACAGTGACTGTACTCATAGATAGTGGGGCCACCCACAACTTCATCTCTCGACAGTTGGTGGATCGTCATATGTTGCAGGTGGGCACCCTGGAGACGTTTACGGTCCTCTCAGGGACAGGGAGGAGGGAGGAGAGCAGTGGGATGTGCAAGGGACTGTGTCTGACCTTGCAGGGGGTGCAGATCGTGGAGGACTTTTGGCCCTAGAGTTGGGCAATATCGATGTGGTTTTGGGCGTGCAGTGGTTGAGGGGGTTGGGCGAGGTGAAGGTGAATTGGAAGCAGCTTAGGATGGAATTACAGGAGGGGGATCACACGGTGGTTCTGATAGGTGACCATAGCCTCTGTTTCCCTCGGGGGCCTTCAAAGCCAGACTTCCACCTTGAGGACAAGGTGGCTCTTTTAGGAGGAGGTATTGATGCGGACGCCCCCTAGCCGCCGCATCGCATGCCGCACGCCGCACCCGGGTCCCACTTGGTGCTTAGGCTTGGGTGATTTAGTTATCTAGGGGTAATCTAGTCTTTTCAGACTAGATTAGTAATTTGGTGTGAATCGTCGTAGATCGATTCACAATTTAAACGTGGAAAATTAAAAGAGAGGAAAAAGTTTATATTTTGCTTGATTGAGAACAAAGAAACCTAGATAATGATCTTCTTAGAGACAAGATCGATCTCCCCACTTTGGATGAACGGACCAAAGTTTAAGCACCTTCATATGACACTTGAGAGTTTTTCTCACAATTCAAGCATAAGCCAAAAAGATGACGGCTAGACATAATATAAAGAAAGAGGAGGGATTTTGGTAAAAGACCAAAATACACTCCCACTAAGAAAAAGGCCTAAACCGCGCTCCCGCGTCTCCTGCGACGTGCGTAAGTGATGACGCCTCCACTGCCACGTGCTCCATCGGCTGAGGGGGATGCGACGCTAGGTGCGCTCGCATCAATACCCCCCTAAAAGAGCCACCTTGTCCTCAAGGTGGAAATCCGGATACTGCGCCTGGACAACATCATAATCCGCCTAAGTAGCGTCGCAATCTGGTAGCCCTGCCCAGTAGATCATCACCTCTCTCCGCCGTTCCGCTCCCTGGCGAACCGCCCTCACCTCCAAAGGCTCCAACAACACCTCCATGTCCTCCGTAAGTGTAGGGGGAAGAGTGGAGGAAACAGCATGGTCTCCAATCGACCGCCTCAACTGCGACACGTGGAACACAAGGTGAATCGCCGACATGGCTGGCAGCCTCAACCGGTATGCCACATGTCCGACCGTGGCCTCCACCTGATATGGACCGAAGTAACGAGCCGCCAGCTTCTCGTACGGCCTCCTCGCCATCGATCTCTGCCTGTAAGGACGTAGCTTAAGATAGACCATATCTCCCTCCTGGAAGCTAACGTCCCGTCGATGCCCGTCCGCCTGAGCCTTCATCACCTGCTGAGCCCGCAACAGGTGCTTCCGCAGCTCCTCCAACAGCCCATCCCTCTCCTCCATGTACGTCTCCACTCGCGACACCGGAGTCTGGCTGTTCCCAAAGCGCACCAAGGGTGGAGGGTCACGTCCGTACAACACCCTGAAAGGAGTCGTCCCTGCTCTCGAATGGTACGAGGTGTTGTACCAATACTCTGCCCACACCAACCACCTGTACCACTGCCTAGGTGTGTCTGAAGCAAAGCACCGCAAGTACGTCTCCAGGCTGCGGTTGACAATCTCCGTCTGACCGTCGTTCTGTGGGTGGTAAGCGGTACTCCTCTTCAGGACCGTACCCTGGACCCTAAACAGCTCCCTCCAAAAGATGCTCATGAATACCTTATCTCTGTCGGACACGATGGACGCCTGTATCCTATGCAGCTGTATCACCTCCTTCATGAACGTCGCTGCCACTGATACGGCTGTGTAAGGATGCCTCAATGGAATGAAGTGGGCATACTTACTCAGCCTATCCACCACCACCATGATCACAGTGTACCCCTCTGAACGTGGTAGCCCGTCGATGAAATCCATGGTAATATCCTCCCACACCCTCTCTGGTAATGCCAACGGCTGTAGCAGCCCCGCTGGAGCCATCGCCATGTACTTGTAACGCTGACAGACGTCACAAGCTGCAACTAAGCGTGCAATCCCCCTCTGCATCCCTGCCCAGTACACCTCTCTGGCCATCATCTGATAAGTCTGCTGCACCCCCGAGTGACCCCCCGTCACAGAGCTATGGAACTCCTGGAACAAAATATGTATGAAGACAGAGGTCCTCGGCAATACTAACCTCCCCTGGTACAGTAGTCGGCGCCCCTCCAACGAATATCCTGCCGGCCCGTTCGCCCCACTCTGTAACAGCCCGCGGACCTGTTGCAACTCCGCATCACCCTCCGCCTCCTGCAACATGGGCTCCCAGTCCAGCCACATGGGCCTCGACAATGCTCTCAAGTCCACACACTCCTCCCGTCGAGACAAGACATCCGCAGCCTTGTTCTCCAACCCGGGCCGGTACTCTATCTCGAAGCGGTATCCTACCAGCTTGGATAACCAACGCTGGTGCTCCTCTGTGACTAGCCGCTGCTCGAGAAGGTATTTGAGGCTCTTCTGGTCCGTCCTGACCACGAACTCCCGACCCAATAGATATGGTCTCCACTTCAGTACGGCCAACACTATGGCAATCAACTCCCGCTCATAGACCGATTTCAGCCGTGCCCTAGCTAATAGCACCTGGCTGAAATAGGCTATGGGCCTCCCCTCCAGCATGAGTACCGCCCCCAAACCATACCCCGATGCGTCAGTCTCCACCACGAAAGCCTTGCCAAAGTCTGGCAAGGCAAGCACTGGCGCCGTCGTCATCGCCACCTTCAAGGCCTCAAAGGCCTTGGTGGCCTCCTCCCCCCAGTGGAACCCATCCTTCTTCAGCTGCTCCGTGAGAGGCCACGCTATAGTGCTATACTCCTTAACGAACTTCCTGTAGTAGCCCGTCAGCCCCAAGAAGCCTCGCAGTGCCCGTAAAGTAGTAGACACCGGCCAATCCAGCATGGCTGCTATCTTCGCTCTGTCGGCCGCCACCCCCTCGGCTGACACCACGTGCCCCAGGTACTCCACCTTCGCCTGATCGAAGCTGTACTTCTTTTGGTTGGCGTAAAGTTGATGCGCAATCAACTCCCTGAACACCACCTCCAGGTGGTCAATGTGTTATCCCATGCTCCTACTGTAGATGAGGATGTCGTCGAAGAAGACTATGATGAACCGCCGCAAGTAAGGCTGGAAGACCTTGTTCATCAAGGCCTGGAATGTCGAAGGAGCGTTGGTCAAGCCGAACGGCATGACCAAGAACTCGTAGTGTCCCTCATGGGTGCAGAAGGTGGTCTTCGGCACGTCCTCTGGCCGCATCAAGATCTGGTGGTATCCCGCCTTCAGGTCGATCTTCGAAAAGATCGCCGCCCCATGCAGCTCGTCAAGCAGCTCGTCGATTACCGGAATAGGAAACTTGTCGGTGACAGTCTCCTTATTCAGCGCCCGGTAATCGACACAGAATCTCCAACTATCGTCCTTCTTCTTCACTAGTAGTACTGGAGAAGAAAAAGGACTCACACTTGGCTGGATCACTCCAGCCTGCAGCATCTCCCGCACCATCCTCTCTATCTCATCCTTCTGCACGTGCGGGTATCTGTAAGGGCGCACGCTCACCGGTGACACCCCATCACACAGTACTATCGCGTGCTCATGCCCCCTCGCTGGAGGTAGCCCTTGCGGGCTCTGGAAGACCTCCTGGTACTGCTCCAATACCGAATCCACCTCCTCTGGAGTCTCCTCCTGCTGCTCCTCCACCACTGACAACCCCTGGCACTCCACCAAAAACCCCTCTCCCTCATCCCGCAACGCTCGCGTAATGGCCTTGAAGGCCACTATCGAGAAGCAGAGGGTCGGGTCCCCTGTCAGCACCACCGTCTTGCCCCCCTCCTGGAACTCCATCCGTAGAAGTTTCCAGGTCACCTTCATCTCCCCGAGCTTCTTCGGCCACTGCACCCCCAATATGACATCCACGTTGCCCAACTCCAGCGGCAAGAAGTCTTCCACTATCCGAAGCCCCTGCAGTGTGAAAAACACCCCCTTGCAGAGCCCTTTACTCTCCTCCATCTTCCCTGTGCCCAGCAACACAGTGAACTTCTCCATCGTACTCAACTCTAAGCCGTGATGAAGTTGTGGGTCGTCCCACTGTCAATCAACATCGTCACAGTCTGATCCCCCAATGTCCCTGCCAACTTCATGGTATGGTTCGGAGTGAATCCTACCACGGAGTTCAGCGACACCTCCGCAAAGTCCATGTGTACATGCTCCTCCTCAGGCTCCGCCGCAATCATAGGCTCCTCCTCCTCAGGGTACTCCTCCTCGTTGGGCACGATCACTATCTGCAGCAACTTGCTCGCACATCGATGACCGGGGGTGAACCTCTCGTCACACCTGAAACATAGGCCCGCCGCTCGCCGAGCCCGCATATCAATCTATGTCATGCGCCTACCAGGTACGGCTGTGCGGACCCCCCTGCAGCTGGTCTAGGTGGTACTGGTGCTGGTGCCCCGATAGCTGGTCTAGGTGGTGCTGGTGCCACCGGGTTGCGCTGGCCATGCGCCCCCCCCAAGTCCCCCTAATGCGTCTCTCCTCCGACTGCTTCTCCTCCGCCTTGTGATCTAGGCGAAGGACATCCTCCAAACACTGATGGCTCTGCATCATCAGCTCTGCTCGTATAGAGGGCTTCAACCCTCTCATGAAGTTTCCGATCATCACCTCGTCGGTCACCCCCTTCACCCTGCTATTCAGCATCTCGAATCTCTCCACATAGTCTCTCACTGTCCCCTCCTGCCTCAGGACCGACAGCTGCTCGTAGAAATCCCCACCTACTGTCTCCTGGAATCGATCCACGATCAGTGCTGATAGCTCCTCCCAGGTGCGAAAGGGGACCACGCTATCTTCCACAGGTACCATGCCAGAGCCTTCCCCTCAAAGTAAATCCCGATGGCCTTCAGGACCTCCTGCTCCGTCAGGCTCATCACCTGGAAATATCTCTCCGCACGATATATCCACCCGTCAGGATCGGTGCCATCGAAGGTCGGCATCTTCAGCTTCATCAACCGCCGGTCGGCGTTGATGTCTCCCTACTGTCCCCTATCCCCTCCACGGTCACCGCCCCGAACCAAAACACCACACCGGGGGTCCATCTGGCCTCCCCCGTTAACCCCGTACAGCTCCTCTGGCCATGCAGGTCTCTCCCAATCCTCGGGCTGAAAGTGGTGTCCGGGAAACTCTGGTGGTCGTGCAAAAATGGGCCTCGGCCCAGGTGGGACAGCCTCCGTCCTCCAGAATTGGCTCGCCGGGGCCCCAATGGCTACTCTCGAGGCCCATCCGCCTCTCGCTGCCTCCGAAGTTCCCCCAGAGTGGGGTACGAACCCCGCCACACCGCCAAAGGCCCCCCGTGCTCACCGCACCTCCTGGGAAGTCGCCCAGGCCTGCTGACCCTCTCCCGGGGTCCAACGGGCCTGCCCGGCACCAAACGGAGGCCGGAAGACCTTCACCGCCCCCCGCCTGGGGCGGTCGACCCCCCCTGCGGGGGTCGCGCGGCTCGTCCGACCCCCGATGGGGGTCGGCGAACCCTAGGCACCCCCGGACGGGGGTGCCGGCCCTCCGGCGAGCCCGATGGGGGTAGCCGAGGGCCGGTGGGTGCCGACCGAGCCCGCCCAGGCCGGGGACGGGCCGTGCGGGCCTGTCGGCCCCCAAACAGGCCCGACAGGGCCCGTGGTTGATGTTCCGGGCCCCGTCACAAACCCTAGCGCGCCGGCTAGGGTTTGAGCCGCCGCCGCCGCAGATGTTTTCCCTTGGCTCGGGGGCTCCTGATTTGTCGAATCGATGCCGGAATCGTCTTGGATCTCCTCCGTTGCCCTCCATTTTCCGCGATCCGCCACTTTCTCCTTGGTCAAGTCTTGCAACATTGCCATCATCGCTGGAATCGCAGCCGTGGCGTCCTTCGAACTTTTAAGATCCCTTTCCGACTCCGCGGCTTCCTTTCTCATGATCCGAAGTTCCGTTTGAATGTCCTCTTTGGTGTTTGCGTGATCCTTGATCGAAGCCTCCATCGTCTTCCTCAAACCCTCAATCTCTTGATTGAGATCGTCGCGGAGGCCTTGGATCTTCTCGTCTACGGAAGCTCTCGTCCTCGTTGCCATGGAATCGTAGTGCTCTGATACCAATTGGTGTGAATCGTCGTAGATCGATTCACAATTTAAACGTGGAAAATTAAAAGAGAGGAAAAAGTTTATATTTTGCTTGATTGAGAACAAAGAAACCTAGATAATGATCTTCTTAGAGACAAGATCGATCTCCCCATTTTGGATGAACTGACAAAGTTTAAGCACCTTCAAATGACACTTGAGAGTTTTTCTCACAATTCAAGCATAAGCCAAAAAGATGACGGCTAGACCTAATATAAAGAAAGAGGAGGGATTTTGGTAAAAGACCAAAATACTCTACCACTAAGAAAAAGGCCTAAACCACGCTCCCGCGTCTCCTGCGACGTGCGTAAGTGATGACGCCTCCACTGCCACGTGCTCCATCGGCTGAGGGGGATGCGACGCTAGGTGCGCTCGCATCATAATTCTCCTTTTTTTCTATTTAATCTAGGGCTAGCCGTCGTGTTTTCTTTATGCTTATTTTGTGAAGAACTTGTAGGCATCCCTTGTGAGGGATTTTAGACTTTTGTTCCGTGCATCAAAAGTTAGGAGAGTGAGTCTCCTCTCGAAAGAGGCTCATTTATCAATCAAATCTTCGTTCTTCGCAATATTAGTTCCATAAAAATTCCATCTTTTTCTATTTTTCCTCTTTTAAATCTGAAATTAATTGATCGATTCTCTAGATCATATCAGCTTATGCCTTCTAAATCTCCAATTAATCGATTCTGACACCGCTAGCAACCAAGGCCATATTCTCACTGAAACAGCAACCTCACAGTTCTTGCTCTTAGACTCATTTTACAACAAAGCTGATATCACATCCTTATGTTTTAGAGTATCTTTATCAAATAACAGGATTGCTACAATATGACTGAAAGATAGTATGGTTATGTGTGATTAGAATGGTTCCGTGTCGTAAAATTAAGGGGGGGAAATGAAGAATATATATTGAAAATTAGGCCTTAACCTAGTAGCTGAAGGGTCAGATGGGGTCCGTATTATGCCCTCACCAGTTAACCTTCCCAATGGCTATATTGTCAATGCACCAAAGGATGTATGTAACTATATGCTAATAGGAGCAATGCCTTGTCTCCCCCATGGATCTTCACATCCAAGGAAGATAAGTTTACCTAAATCACATTGAGCCTTTCCCAATGCACCTCTAGCTTCATTCCGTCCTATTACATATGGCCATTCAATTATTTCTTCTTCGATAACATTTATTTTATCAGATATTTGGACTTGTTCTTTTTTAATTCCTCTAAACATCAATCAAGTTTGTCAAGCTCATAACCTATCATAGTGCTCTTTGCTAGGTATATGGATGAATCCTGCCAATCACCTTGTCCCATAAATTCTCCAAATCTTCGTCCACCTACTCTGGCTTGCTTGACTTTTGATTTATGTGCCTTAACCAATCCTTCAGAACATTCTTCTCACTGCATGAAGTCATCTAAACGATTGAATGGCTTTATGAAGAGTATTTTGATGCCACTAACTATCCCAATATGCACTCTCAATGGCCGACATTGACAATAACAACCTGATCAGTCCCATTTCTCATCACCTTGATCCCGGTTGACTTCTCCCTAACTGTATAGAATTGATCAATCGAAGTAGAGTTAGCCCTAATGAAACTCACCATTGCATTTGGCTCATCAAAAAACTTGCAAATAGACTCATGTATTATGAAAATCCACCTTCAATTTACACGTTTGTATCTTTTGCTGTTCAATCCAAACGACAGATCCTGCTGCACTGGCTGATCTCTTCAATTATGATGGCCATTGTACCCAACTACTCAAACTCCGGCCTCCCTGACTCAACATTCAGATGATAAACAGCAATCAACATAAATCTGAATGCTTAATCATGATTTGATGCCAATATCTATTAGTAAAAGCATAACATGCTATTTCTTTTTCCTCACTATCTTGATGATTCATGTTGAATTGCTTCAGCCACAATACTGAAACTTCCAAATTTAACATCGCATCCTATGTTCCATATTCTAATAATATATATTGTGTAAATTGCTAGGGTATGTTTTGTCCTTGAGGATGATGATCAATCCCTTCCTTTTCTCCCTCACATGCATGATCTACGTCATATGAAATCATGTATGTGTTATGCTTCAATCATGATTGTCTTGGATGTCATTTGCCATTATATAAATTATAATTTTTAATATGAATCCCGAAATTTTTTGAATTCTTTTATTTTTTAACTTCACTAATGTATAATTCTTCTTCTAGAAATATTTGCCACAAAGGTTTGGCATGCCAGGTTCTAAATTTGCGATTTTCTCCAATCCGGGAACTCAAAATAACTGGGAAATTCATGCAATTGCACACACTCAATCTGGATTCCAGTATACATTTGACCAGTCTCCGAATAAATTGTTTTAGTTCCATGCCAAAGCTAAGGCAGCTTTCTGTGTGCGCGACAAGAGTGTCCAACCTTTGGACAACAACTGCTGCATTATCAAAACTTCCTTCTTTGGTGCAACTCCGCTTCCAGAGCTGCTTCTGTTGCTATGGTACTAGGCCATGCCCAAAATATGGGGAAGGCTCAATTGCACCATACGAGAGAACCCGTTTTGGTCAACAACGCCGACATACAGATGCAAGACAATTGTCTTCTGTCAATGAGAACTTCTTACTTGAAAATCTCCAGTCTATCACAGTAGAAACTCCTAATGATCAGTATTCTGATGGAGATTCCTATACAAATCAGGCATCACTTCAAACCACTGCTGAAGAATTGTCAGATGATGGTGACATGGATATTTCCAGCAATATGCCTCCTATTGGTGGTTGGGAAGAAGTAGCACATGATGCCAGTCTCGAGTTTGATGAGCATACCAGTTTAAGACCATTTGAACATAATATGTTATTTACTGGTAATTCTTCAACACACCCATCTTATCAGCTTATTGATAATTTCACGTACTCCCGTAGTGTTATGAACAATGCCATTTCTGATTTTGTTGAGCTTGAAGATCTGAATAATATTAATCATAATCTTAGTAGACATGCATCAGATGAATTTAGCTCTCAGTTTAGCTTCAGCAATCATTACTCTGCCAGTAGATTCTCCAATGAAAATCAAGAAAGTTGTTCAGTTAATATGATGGACTTAGACGATACTACAGGAACCTCAGAATTTAATTCAGAAAGGCCAAGTTTGCTTCACCCATCACCCATTTGCTTTGAGAAACATTACAGAGAATATATAATATCCTCTCTAGCACATCTTGAAGTTTTAGACAATTTGCCGATAAAAATTCTGGAAAGGGCGAAAGCGAATGAAACAATTGAGAAATATTATGAATGTGTACCATATTATAGACATTCTAAAGAGAGTGTTGTAAGTATTTTGAAGACGCGTGAAGTGGGGACAAGTAGGGCTTCTTATAAATATTCTCACTCAAAAGAGCCATATTCTGGAGGAAGTCGTCATTCATACTCCCGATCTCTGGTTGCTGCAAAAGTATCTTCTTCTATATGGCCTCATTTGCATCCAATCTCCAAGTTTAAAAGCCCGGTAGAAGGAGTTGAGGCATTCTGTCCACGTCAGTTTGAATACCATCCAGCTAACCCTAGCCTCATGGTGTTTGGAACATTGAATGGAGAGATAGTTGTAATCAATCATGAAAGCCAGAAACTTGTTGGTTACCTCCCATCTATTGGAGCACTTCATAGCATACTAGGGCTTTGTTGGCTCAAAAAGTATCCAGCCAAGGTATGTTGTTATTAAGGGGGAATGTATTCATCTCTGCTACATTTTGTGTATTTGATGTTAAAATTACATTCACATTTACTAAACAGTTAATTTCCAGTTTCCCCTAAAAATATTTCAAGTTTCTAATTGTAGACATTGATACTTGTTTTACCAAGCTGCTATATATTTCCTGATAACATGTTTTCATTGTGAACAATAGCTCATTGCTGGCTCTGATAGCGGCTCGTTGCAACTGTATGATGTGAGTAAAATGCCCTCAACTGTTACAGATCGATTTAGGAGTCTGGACGCCTGTACACACACATTTGATGAATTTGAGCAGTTGACATCAGTTCATATAAACTCAACTGATGACTATTTTGTGGCAAGTGGTTTGTCCAAGCATGTCGCTTTGTATGACATAGGCAGTGGAAGGCGCCTGCAGCTTCTCAAAGATTTACATCAAGAGCATATTAATGTCGTTAAATTTTCCCACCATTCCCCCATGATATTTTCAACTGCATCATTTGACCAAAATGTTAAATTGTGGGATTTAAGACAGGGAACATCACGACCTTGTTATACAACTAGCAGCTCAAGAGGAAATGTCATGGTGTGTTTTTCTCCCGATGATCATTATCTACTGGCTTCATCCATTGACAATGAGGTACTTTGTAGATAATACTGATTATTATGCCTTCATTTGATGATGGTGACCTAACAAGTATTTGATGCAGGTTAAACAACTTTTGGTCGTTGATGGAAGGCTTCATATGGAGTTTGACATTGCTTCCATTGGAAGTTCTCAAAACTACACTAGATCATATTACATGAACGGGCGAGACTATATTATTTCTGGGAGCTGTGAGGAAAATGTTGTTCGTGTTTGCTGCGCGCAAACGGGAAGAAGGCTAAGAGATATTTCTTTTGAGGTGATGTTGGCCCATGTTTATATTTTCATGTGAACTCTCAGTAAAGTGTGATGTCTGATCACTTTTTCCACTGCTTGATTTCAAATGTTATGTTGGGCACTGATACCTTTGTGAGGTTGGCATGGGGCATGTTACATGTTTTGCACTATTTTAGTTGGATATAAGTTATATGGCTACCGACTAGAAGGCAGTAGATCTAAAGATGTAGTCACCAAGATAATTGCTAGAGAATTTTGGATTTAAAAAGCATGCAGTACTGATTTAATTGTTATGTTGCTTTGAAAGAATTGTATACTTGCAGTTGCTTTCATAGAGAAACTAATGCTTAGTTTTTTTTTCGGAATATAGAATATGTACTTGTAAGGGGCTTTTATGTGAAGTTCTTTGTGTTACGTAATAAACAATAGTTAGAGAGAGTTAGGGCAAAATTTATCTCTAACCCTTTTCTCTCCAAACCTTGTTATGGTATCAGAGCTAGGTTACCACCGTTAACATAATCATGATGTCAACATGACATCACCCCCCCCCCCCCCCCCAAAAAAAAAAAAAAAACAAAAAAACAAAACAAAAAAACAAAAAAACAAAAAAAAAAAACAAAAAAACAAAAACAATCCACATCATCACCGCCCTCTTCTTTGCCTTCGACTGACTTTAACTTATCTGTCTTCGCCTGCCATTGCCTTCACCATCACACAACGTCACCATCCTTGCTCAATCTGGGCCCAATTGGAAGCTCATTAATGCCCCTCACCAGAATGCTGCTTTCCTGTGACCGATGCCGTTAGCTGATGCTATTGCAACATCATGTAAGCCCTGCCATTGACCTCAATACCACCTTCGCGTGACATCACCTTCACCATTACCCAATGCTGCCTTTGATTGATGTCATCCTTTGTCATCGCCTTCGCTTTCGTTCTCATCTTCGCCTTAGTCTGCTTCTTTTTTATTTTCTTCAGCTATGTTCTGATCGGATCTGATAAAAAATATTGAATAATCACATTATGCAATTAAAAAAGGAAAAGTAGCTGAAGTTTGATAGGTCATTTTGAGTTGATGTGTTTTGGATCCCAAGGCAGGGTTATTTTTCGTTTGGGATTTGTTTTTATGTTGTTTTGACATCTTAAGGGACTATTTCTTTGTATTGCAATGTGATATGGGGAGGATCCATCTTCGCCATCCAGATGAGTCTATTTCATGGCAAATGAGCCCAAATTGAGTGTGAAGCCAGTGATCTAATAGTTTGTTTTTGATAATGTCACATATAGGAATATAGATGTTGATGGGCAGGGACATTATTAAGACTCGTGTTCGGAGCAGAGGTAAAATAAGCCATTTAGTCGAGGATCCTCTAGTTTTATTAACGGCTCAATGGGCCCATGACAATGCAGTTCTCTAAATTAGTTAAATATAATAGAGGTGAAGATTTAAGAATCTAAGATATAGTGATGCATACTGAAACCATCAAAGAGATGCGGCAATATGTGAGTGAGGTATATGTATGCTTTAATAACTTTAATATGGATTATGATGTTATATTCAAGGGTTTGTTTTAGAGCAGGATGGAAAAGAAAGACATTATCACATCATTATGTGGACTTTAGAGGTTGAGAAGCTACAGACTTGTTTCCTACAAGAATATGATTTTATGATGTTATATGGATTATGATGTTATCTTCAAGAGTTTGTTTTAGAGCAGGATGGAAAAGAAAGACTTTTTCACAACATTATGGGGACTTTAAGAGGCTGAAAAGCTACAAACTTGTTTCCTACAAGAATATAAACATGCTATGTGAGATATTGGCTCTTGCTTTTCTTGGAAGTCTGCCATCGGAGTATACACTTGCAAGGTTGCACCTACTGCAGTGATCGTCACCATAACTGTGAACATTGTTAGATACATTTAGCTTTTTTCCAGAAGAGTCCTAGTTTTCAACATGCAAAGAGTCAAATGAACAATCAACCCTAGACATTCAGAAAAGTCTGTCTATGATCCGGAGGAGATCATGGATGCAACCCATTTAGTTGACATGGCGGGGGAATGTGGCCCTTATGGAGAATGTGAAGTTAACCTTTTTAGCTATGGAAAAGGGAGCACTGAAGAAGTTAAGACTTGTCATTACTATAAGAAGCCAAGCTATGCAAATTCACATGGTAGCTACATTGTAAGCCGCTCAAGTCGTTCCAGCTAGTATAGAGTACTCATTCCAATCATCATCAAAGCGAGAGCGTGATCCATCAGAAATCCAAAATTGAACATCCATCCAAATTCTAAAAACGGAAACCAAATTTCCATACATGTGGAAAGATCATCCCTCGGGATATGTGTCACACCCGCTTCCCATTGTACTTGGGGGCGAGAACGTGAACGGGTCCGCATGTGCTTAAAGCAAAGAAGAAGTACTTTTTTCTTCGTTTTTCTTTGACTTAAGCACAATAAGCGTCTGTGATTTAAACATCGCAGGTTCTTGCACTCAAACTCAGAACAACGCAGAACATCATTATTACAAATTCAATGTCCAGATTAAATGTACACAAATAAGGCCTAGCATGACCATTAGGAACAGATACACGAAATGAAAATACACCTGAATAAGATTACAACAACATTTATTAAATTATAGCGGTGTTACGAAAGCATGTCGTTCCTCAGTAGGGGATCTCAGCGTCGGGGTACTCCTGGTCAACTTGCTCAGCCTCAAAGTATACTCCTCTGTCTCAGACCTGACGTATATTGAAGGATCCTGTCCAAAACAGAGTTAGGATCGATAATATGAAGTTTAGACTTACGCTTGCGTATGCGGCACGGTAGTCTACGAACTTCGCCTTCGGATTCGCCACGACGGATCGAGTCTTCTCACGAACGGAGTAAGGCTACTAATCCACAATCTAAATCTCTATTTTAGATTAAGAACTTGGATAGAGGAAGAGAAAGGATTTCTGCAGAGCTTCGCTATGATGAAGTTGCATGCATGAATTTCATGCAAAAGGTGTAAGAAATGGCTTACCCTTGGGTCTTATTTATAGCCCCCCAAGGTAGTTATTTTAGGGTAAGTTGTTCCTTTGGAACAACTTAATTAAGGTGTACCATGATACATGGCACATTATAAGCTTAAGTTGTACCATATGCATGGTACAACATAAGCTTAAGATATTCCCCCTTTATTAGCCATATGTCGCATGCACTTATGCATATATAATGCGACTTTTCCACTCATCCAGAGATCCTCTCCGCAAGGGAACAGATTCCCTTTGCACACGACTTCGTGTACGCGACGTTCGAGGTCCGTAATCCCTCGTACATCCCCACAAGGGTGTACAAACGTCTTCCATATCCAACATCTCCCACTCATACTTGAGGGGATTGTAAGAGAACGTCTTTCCCTTAGTTCTTTCATCTATCATACCGAGAAATAGACCGTGCGACCGTCATGCGCGTAGAGTCTGTTGTTGTGCACTTGTTAGAGATACACAACGACCTCGAAGGTGCAAAGTTGAGTAGTTCAACGCATGCTTTACCCTAGATTATTTCTTCACATTTCTTATACTTTATATTCAACAATTGACTCACATCTGGATTACAATTGGCTGGCCAGCTTTGAATCATTAAAGTCCAAATGCGAATATGAAATCAATCTTCCTCTTCTTGCGAACCTTCTGATCTTGACTAGACTCGCTTTTCTAACGTGCCCCGCCGAGCCGAATTATCATAGCCCGTAAGTAACACGCTAAGATATCGATCATTTCGTCAAATCTAAAGGAACCAATTGGAGTCCTTGAGGGTAAGAGTTAAGACCCATATGGCCTTTGAGTCTCACATAATAGCAAACACTATTGCTACTAACTCAGTGGTCGAAATGCATACGTGGTATGAACACGTATTACAACATCACTCCTTTCCCAGGGAGAGTATGTCTTAATGATGTTGTACGGATGAAAAGATCAGACACCACAGTGACTATCTTTTTGAGTCCCCTTACTACTCGTGAAATATTCACGGACTCTCATCCTGCATAAGACAGATAGGAAAAAATCCTATGAGATCTCTTTCAAATATCCTTGTGATACAGATCTCAGATCTTTTGTAAGCATCCATATGATGCAGATCTTTCATTCGACTATCTTGTTTAAGTCATGACTCTAAATCATTCGTCTAATGATTTTGACTTTAAACTAGTCTCATCTCTATCTTATCCATCTGATAAGATAAGGCGGTTGCTCATGTGAGAGAGCCAACCTTAATCTGTCCGACATACACACAATTCAGCTGAGATTTCAAAAATGTACACAAACATTTCTTAAGAAATTCATATGCAATATTTGAAAAAGAACTTATTCTTTTATTAATTTTGATCATTTACAGACATTGGAATTTACATTGGTACAACTCAGCTCTTACGCAATCCTTGAGATGATAAGTGTTTGTAAAACACATCTCTGGGGATCGCCTTCGTAAGCGGATCCGCTATCATCTCATGCGTAGATATGTACCTTATGTCTACCTTCTTGGTCTTATCATAGTCTTTTGCAAATTTGTAGCGGATATCTATGTGTTTGGTCTTACAATGGAATTTCGGATCTTTGACATAGGCTATAGATGCTTGACTGTCGCTGTGTATAGGTACAGCACCTGAGTCACTTGCATTAATTAGCCTGTCTAAGAACTTCCTAAGCCAAACAGCCTCTTGAACTGCCATGCTAAATGCTACAAACTCGGCTTCCATGGTTGAAAGTGCGATGCAGGATTGTTTCTTGCTACTCCAGGATATTGCACCAGATCCGAGTAGAAAAACATATCCTGAGGTCGATCGTCGCTCATCGAGATCACCTGCCCAATCAGCATCAGTGTAGCCTTCGAGCCTCAAGGCATCTCCTTGATAGCATAAAGCAAAGTCTGCAGTTCCTTTGAGATACCGCATTATCCTCTTAACCGCTTTCCAGTGTACTTGCCCTGGGTTGGATTGGTAACGACTTACCATTCCAACGGCAAAACAGATGTCCGGTCTTGTACACATCATAGCGTACATTAGACTACCAACTGCACTGGAATATGGAACTTTTTCCATAATCTCCTTCTCTTTTTTGTTCTTCGGACATGATTTCAGACATAAATTGTCGCACTTGCTTATTGGAGTATCAATGGACTTGCAGTCCTGCATATTAAAACGTTCTAGAACATTCTTTATATAAGTCTCCTGTGAAAGAGAAAGAAGTTTCTTCGAACGATTCCTTGAAATCTTAACTCCAAGGATATATGCGGCTTCTCCCATGTCTTTCATCTCAAAGATTGATGAAAGCCAAGCCTTGATATCCATCACAAAGCCCTTGTCATTTCCGGCTATTAAAATGTCATCTACATATAGAGACATAATAACATACTTGTTCTTATTCCTCTTGATATATACACAGTTATCTTCATCAAGCATGGAAAAACCATTTGATAAGACAACCTCTTGAAATCGTATATACAACTGCCTCGAGGATTGTTTAAGACCATATATGGATTTAAGAAGTTTACAAACCTTATGTTCGTTTCCTTCTTTTACAAACCCTGTTGGCTGTTCCATATAGATCTCCTCGTCCAATTCTCCATTGAGAAAAGCAGTCTTTACATCCATTTGATGTAATTCGAGGTCTAAGCAAGCTACCATTGCCAGAATCAGGCGAATTGAGGTAAAACGAACAACAGGTGAGAAGGTCTCTTCGTAGTCTATCCCTTCCTGTTGCGTAAAACCTTTCGCGACAAGGCGAGCTTTATATCTGTCAATAGAGCCATCAGCCTTATGCTTGATCTTGAGAACCCATTTGTTCCCAATAGCTCTACGTCCTCTGGGTAAGTCAACTAAGTCCCAGACTTGGTTAACTTTCATGGATTCTAATTCCTCTTGCATCGCTTCCATCCATTTGTCTTTAGCAGGGCAAGATACGGCCTGTTTGAAAGTAGCAGGCTCGTCATCTTCTTGTAGTAAAGTCATAAAGGTTTGCGGAAACTCATCCTCAAATCTTAGAGGAACCAACCTTGTACGATTACTACGTCGTATTTGAGATTCTTCAAGTCCTTGTTGACTTGAATTTAGATCAATTCTAATATCACTCCCATTTGGAATGTCGTTAGAATTGCTCCCACTTGGATCATTATTCCCGTATGGAATAGGATAATCGTCATTCGTATAATCCATTGGTGAAGGTTGAAACGTATTTTCATTTTCACCAAGAATTCTCCCACTCGAATGAGGTAATCCTTCTTGATCATAAATCTCAAATAGAGATAAGTCCTGACTTATCTCACCCTGTCTTGGAAACTCGTTTTCCAAGAAAGTGACATCCCTCGACTCAAACTCAATTAGCCCACCATTTTCTTCCTGACTAACAAAAACATAACCTTTGGAGTTTTCTGCGTATCGTATGAAGATACATTTCCTTCCCCTTGGCCCAAGTTTGCCATACTTATGGGAGGAAATATGTGCGTAGGATGCACAACCCCAAGGTTTTAAAATGTTTAAGTCAGGAGACCTTTGGTTCCACAACTCATAAGGAGTGGAGCTAACTGATTTCGAGGGCACGCGGTTTAAAATGAAAGCGGCCGTCAATAATGCATCACCCCAAAAGGTGATTGGCAAGTTAGCTTGGGCCATCATTGAACGGACCATTTCCATTAAAGTCCTATTTCTCCTTTCTGCAACACCGTTTTGTTGAGGAGTATAAGGCATAGTTACCTGATGTACTATGCCTTTTTCATCACAAAGTTCCTTAAAACTTATTGATTGATATTCACCGTCCCTATCGGTTCGCAAACCTTAATCTTGCGATCTAATTGATTCTCCACTAAACTCATATAGTTTTTAAAGCAAGCCAAAGCTTCACTTTTGTGGGATATCAAATAGATATGTCCGAATCGGGTGAAATCATCAATAAAAGTGATGAAATAGGACTTTCCGCGTCTTGTCTTGACATTCATCGGACCACATATGTCCGAATGGATAAGCTGTAATGGAACCTCGGCCCTTGTGCCGGTTCCAAACGGCTTGCGACAAGATTTCCCCACAAGGCAATGTTCGCAGGTCGACATTTCAACCTTTGAAACATTGGATAGAAGGCCACGTTTGGCAAGTCTATCCATACGCGTTGGTCCAATATGACCAAGCCTTGCGTGCCAACAATTCACATCAGACTCATAAGTCTTAGAATTTGCAACAAGGAAATTTTCATTACATGAGGAATCATACATTGTACTCATTACAATAAATCCTTTAAATACAAACCCAGTACCAATAAGAGTATTATTACAACTTAAGTCCACATTACAATCATGAAAAAAACCAGCTATAGCCAAGACCCATTAATACAACCACAGAAATTATATTCCTTCGAATATCTGGAGCGAAGAGGACATCATGAAGTAGGAGGGTGCGGCCGTTGTCCAAGACTAGCTTGCAAGTCCCAACGCCTTTCACTTCAACACGTGTGTTGTTTCCTACATAGATCCACTTCGTTCCTTGGGGTATCCGGTGATACTCCACGAAGGACCGTCTGTCCCTTGCTATGTGGTCGGTGGCACCTGAATCAATTATCCAAAATGGATTAGATTCCACAAGAAATATTGAACTAGAAACACATATGTAACTAGTATATTTACAAGTTACCTCGTCGCCTCCACTCGTACACGAACGAGCATAGTGACCGAGCTTGTTGCACTTGAAGCACTTGATCCTCTTCAAGTCTTTCTTCTTGTGCCATTTCTTGTGTCCACCCTTATGTTTGGGTTTCTTGGTAGACTCAGGTTGCTTATTACGTTCATTAGTGAACTTCGAACGATTTTTCCGTTTCTTTCCCCCGTGTGAGGAACTAGCAACCATGTGCACTTCTGCACTTGGCTTGGCAGCCGCAAGCCGCTCTTCCTCTAATTCGAGGTGCTTGGAAACATCGCTGAAGGTCTTGATGCTCTCATTGTGAGTGAGATGCATCTTCATTTGGTCCCACCCATTTGGTAGGGAACGTATGACTGCTTGGATTTGTTGCTCATCCGTGAGCACATGACCTGCGTCCTTTAACTCTGAAATAAGGTTCGCCATATGTCGCAGATGTTTCCCCATGGAATGATCTGGACGTTTCTTATATGTATCGAACTTTATAGTTAAGACGCGAAGTTTGGACACCGATGTGCCACCGAACTTCTCCTCTAGCTTGGACCATATGTCCATGGCTAGGTCATGTTCTCGGAAGATGCGCATTATGTCATCAGCCATACTGCTTAATAACGTAATGCGCGCTATCTTATTCTTCCGAGAACAAGCATCAAAAGCTTCCTTGTCTCTTCGGTGTTGGGCCGTAGTGCCCAACTCTGGTTCAATCATAACGTTCTTTAGAGTTTCGAGCACTTCTTGCTCCTCTAGAACGTATTGTATCTTAATGGACCAAAGTTTGTAATTATCGCCGTTGAGTTTTTCACCTTTGTTTAACTCAGCGACGATATTCTTTGAAGCGGAAGACATTTTACTTTTAAAATGCTGCAAAATACATAAAAACCGAAGGTTCGATCAAAAACACATTGCATAAAAATTCTTAAAAATATAACTCCCACTTGAAATTATATTATATTTGATAAGTTACTTTCGAAAAATATTGAAGATGTTGTTCTAGAATCGAAAAGGTCTCTTTGATTCCAATCACCATCTAGAACAACTTTCAATATTCCCCCATCACTTATCAAACAATAGTACTCTTATAGTACTAGCAGCGAAAAAACGAGTTTGAAAACGTATTTTTCAAATATAATTCCCACTTGAAATGATAATAGAATATCCCATATGGATAGTTCTAAAATCAACTCCCACTTGGAATGATATTCATAATTTGATAAGTTACTTTCGAAAAATATTGAAGATGTTACTCTAGAGTCGGAAAGGTCACTATGTTTGCAATCACCATCTAGAGTAACTTTCAATATTTCTCCCTCACTTTATCAAATGTTAGTACTCTTATAGTACTTTGCAGCGGAAAAGCGTTTTTGAAAAACGTATTTTTCAAAAAATTCAAAATACATTGGCTAATCTCCGTAGAGTAGAGCACAACGTCATAAGTACATTGGCTAATCTCCGTAGAGTAGAGCACAATGACTTGGCTAATCTCGCATGAAGTAGAGCACTATGGCTAGTCTTCAAGGAGTAGAGCCCAAAAAAACTTCATTAAAACGTTAGTCTCGTATGAACTAGTCGGCACTGTGGTTAGCCCCGTATGGACTAATCGACACATTCGAGTTTGACCAAGGCCTTTTGTTACCCCGTATGGGTCATTTGGCAAGTTTGCAATCGACCCAGACCTTCTGTCGAATTGGTCGACCAAAAACACCAAATTGGACCTGGCCTCTGCCAGGGCCGGCCAGGCCCTGGCCCCTGCCAGGGCCGGCCAGGCCCTGGCCGAGGCCAGGGCGCCGGCCCTGGCCACTGCCAGGGCCGGCCTGGCCGGCAGGCCTTGGCCAGGGCCGGCCATTGTCGGCCTGGCCTTGGCCGGCCACTGCCGGCCTGGCCTTGGCCGGTCATGGCCAAGGCCATTTGGCATTGGCCGGCCATGGCCCCTTTGGCCATGGCCGGCCACCCCCTTTGAATGGGGTTGCCGCACATACTCCTCCCCCTTGATGGGGTGGTCGCCGGTGGTTATTGGCCGTAGCCAACCCCCTCCGCAAGTGGAGGGGGGGTGCATAGCCTTCATAGCCCATTTGGCCATGGTGCACATGCACCAAATTTCCTCTTACCCGATGGAAATAACTACCATCATTTTCCTCGATGAAGCACCCGTTCGTCGATGAAGCACCCGTTCGTCGAGAAATTAGTTATTTCCTAATGGCCGTGTGCCAAAAATGAAAAATAACATACTATGTGAACGGTCGGTTCTTCCCGTCACGGAGAGTTCCTACCATATCCGTAATGATAGGAGACCCTAACGTGAAAAGAACAACCGCTGCGTTCTCTCCGTCACGAAGCGTTCCTACTATATCCGTAATAGTAGGAGACCCATTCGTGAAAAAGACAACGACTCGTTCATAGTTTCGACGGGGCGGCGGTTTGACCGGGGCGAACCCTTATGGCTTTGATACCAATGAAGGATCCTGTCCAAAACAGAGTTAGGATCGATAATATGAAGTTTAGACTTACGCTTGCGTATGCGGCACGGTAGTCTACGAACTTCGCCTTCGGATTCGCCACGACGGATCGAGTCTTCTCACGAACGGAGTAAGGCTACTAATCCACAATCTAAATCTCTACTTTAGATTAAGAACTTGGATAGAGGAAGAGAAATGATTTCCGCAGAGCTTCGCTATAATGAAGTTGCATGCATGAATTTCATGCAAAAGGTGTAAGAAATGGCTTACCCTTGGGTCTTATTTATAGCCCCCAAGGTAGTTATTTTAGGGTAAGTTGTTCCTTTGGAACAACTTAATTAAGGTGTACCATGATACATGGCACATTAAAGCTTAAGTTGTACCATATGCATGGTACAACATAAGCTTAAGATATTCCCCCTTTATTAGCCATATGTCGCATGCACTTATGCATATATAATGCGACTTTCCCACTCATCCAGAGATCCTCTCCGCAAGGGAACAGATTCCCTTTGCACACGACTTCGTGTACGCGACGTTCGAGGTCCGTAATCCCTCGTACATCCCACACAAGGGTGTACAAACGTCTTCCATATCCAACATATATTTCACAAGATAAAAGCCAAGGAAATATACGTCAGCGAGGGTCGCTCGACAAGATTTAAAATGTTAGAAAAATGGACCCTTGGCAAAATAGTTTTATATATGTAGTTTGCAAAACTTTGAAGGCAAGGTAAACATAATATGATCATAGTTAAGGACAAGTATGGAAGCGTAAGAAAACGTGCGAGCATGGCACAGTGTGGTGTACAAAGTAAAGTATAATGAACATGGCAAAGTGTAGTGTACATAGTGAACATGACAAGCACATATGAGCATGGTAGGAGAGTAGCTAGCAGTTTACACAATTCATGACAAACACATGTCCGTAATCCCTCGTACATCCCCCACAAGGGTGTACAAACGTCTTCCATATCCAACATATATTTCACAAGATAAAAGCCAAGGAAATATACGTCAGCGAGGGTCGCTCGACAAGATTTAAAATGTTAGAAAAATGGACCCTTGGCAAAATAGTTTTATATATGTAGTTTGCAAAACTTTGAAGGCAAGGTAAACATAATATGATCATAGTTAAGGACAAGTATGGAAGCGTAAGAAAACGTGCGAGCATGGCACAGTGTGGTGTACAAAGTAAAGTATAATGAACATGGCAAAGTGTAGTGTACATAGTGAACATGACAAGCACATATGAGCATGGTAGGAGAGTAGCTAGCAGTTTACACAATTCATGATAGCAACATCAGAAAGTAAAAGGTGTGTCATTCCATTACTTAATCTAGTGACAAGTCCAATGTCTGGGGGTGGAAGAAGCTACAATTGCACCCAAATCAACGGGAGCTACCCGTGTTTCTGTACTTACCGACCCCATCCGGGCGACGGTCGAATTTATCTGTGGGGGTAAAATCCAGTATTCCAACCTCTACTGCAATGGACTACCCCACCCAAAAGTGTCATTGTGTATCCGTATTGTTTATTGTATGCCTCATGCCCAAACATTCCGTAAATGCCCCCAGGGCCCAATATTCTGTATTTTATGAATGGATCATCCAAAAGTGAGGTGGCACAAATAATGATACAATAGGCAATAGGAACATTGTATGAACAATTTTAAGGGGACAAGAGCATTTTCACTTATGATATTACATAGCAATGCGACAAGTTACAACACCCGAAATCAATACTTGACATGGAAATTTTATTATGAGAGACTTATTTTCAGAAGTCTAGATATAAATTTTCTGGAATTCTAAACTGATAATAGCAATTTTGTGGGATTTTAGAAGTAACAATCACACTTTCAGGGAATAAAAATACGAAATACTTAAACTTGTAAAATTAACATCTCACAATCTACACGATGGATTTTTATGTATTTGCTGTCAAATTTTTCTTGTGATGAGTACTTTTTAGTTACGTGTGTTTCAGAGATGCGTTCACGTGAAAATTGCTCGAAATGATTTAAATACGTGTTTAACAGTAATTACGCGCGACTTCAAAAATTCAAAAAAATAGTATACTTGCGTGATTGGAGTGATTTTGGTGTTCACGTGATCATATGAGAGGCGTGAATATATATGTGATATTGGATTTTTAAACATCAAGTTAAAGATTTTGATTCATTGATTTATATAAACTATATATACTTAACTAATACTAATACTGTATATTTATATAAACTATACTTATAATTGTATATATATAAGTATATATATAACTATTATATATATAACTGACAGTAATTAATATATAAACTAACTGTTAGATATAACCTATATATAACAT
Organism: Scilla litardierei; assembly: GCA_030789695.1. Classification (NCBI taxonomy): domain Eukaryota; kingdom Viridiplantae; phylum Streptophyta; class Magnoliopsida; order Asparagales; family Asparagaceae; genus Scilla; species Scilla litardierei. Next base: position 189,549,538 of record CM061134.1, on the reverse strand, counting down.
ACTTTGTACTGTTCATGCATCAACTTATATAACACAGCTCACAGTTTATATGTGTAGCCTCGTGTTTGCTTGTAGGTGGGTGACCACGGTTTGGACGGCGACGGGACAAGGCGGCTGCGGTGGCGGTCCAGGCGAGCGTCGGGGTAGTCGTCGGAGCTAGGCGGCGTGGTGAGGAGGTTCGGTGGAGCTGGTGGCCGTGAGGGGTCGCGGTGGTGTTCAGGCGGGGGTTTGGACGGTCGTCAGGGAGGAGGTTGCGTCGGATGTTGGACATGCGCCGGTGAAGGGCGGCGACGACGGGCAAGGAGAGGGTTGTGGCTGGTGTGCGTAGAGCGGGGAGAGAGGTAGGAGGTCGAGGGAGGCTCGTGGGGTTCTTAGGAGGACTGGGTGGTGGTTTTAGGGCATGCAGGCGGGGTCATTGCGAGGGGATGAAGGAGGTGGTCGGTGCGACGAAGGCTAGGTTCGAAGGTGAGGAGAGACGAGGAGGGGGATCGTGGGTTGAGGCTGACGGTTGAGGCTGACGGTTGAGGCTGATCGGATGAGGAGCAGAGGCCGCCGGAGTTGTTTGCGTGGCCTTGGAGGAGGATGGCGGACTTGGGTTGATGGGAGAGGGGAGTTGTGGAGGCTGTCGGTGGCTCGACGAGATTGGCGTATGCAGACACCGGCGGTGGTGATGCTGGTGGACGGGATGTGGTGGTTGGAGGTCGAGGGTGATAGGGGGATAGTCTGCGGGCTTTAGGGGTTGATGGAAGAGATAAAGAGGTTTGCCGGAGTTTGGAGGGCTGTGGGTCGGAGGGTGGTGGTTTCGATGGGAAAGACGGTGGCGGCGATGCTTGGTGTTGGAAAGCGACCGTGAGGGGAGATGGAGACGACATGGAGAGTGGTGGTTGCCGCTGAGTTTGATAGGGGTGCAGGGGCTTCGCGTTAGGAGGAGGGGAAATGGTGGGGGTCGCCGGTGGTCCGTCGGCGATGGTGAACGTTCGGAGATGGGGAGGGACGATGCCGGAGTTGTTGAGAGGTTCGTGGGTTTTGGGTGTGCGAGGTTGCCGTTTGCATGGGCTTTTGAAGGAGATGAAAGGAGAGAGTGCATGCGGTTGTTGGAATCCTGTTGGGATCCTGGAGATCGTGTGTGCTTGAGTTGTGGACGTGGGGGAGATGCGTGCATGGGGGGTTGTGAGATATGCCGCATGAAAAAATCGAGGGAATAACGAGGATAATTGCTTGTTAAGGATTAATTAATATGTATTATAAATCTCTTTATATAAGATTTGGTGTGGGATATAATTAGTTAGGATTTTTAGTTAAGATTTCTTATTAAGATTTATTAATATATATATATACTAGTCATAACCTGTGTCGACGGGCACGGTTCAGTTAAGACTTCCCTCGCGAAATCTTTGTTCCTCGAAAAATTATTTCCATTGCCAAAATTTAACAGAACAACAGATTAGCGGAAAAATATTTAGCGGCATGGGCACCTTGGCGCGAGTGTCTTCGGCGCGGAACAACAAATTCGGCGCAGGCGCCTTAGGCACGGAACAACAAATCGGCGTCGAACAACAAATTCGGCGTCAAACAACAAATTAGCGTAAAAAAATCGGCGCGGGCGCGGAACAACAAACCTCAGTGTATTCTTACGCTAATTTGTTGTTCTGCTAATTTGTTTTACGCTAAATTTTTTATTTTGTTTAATTTAATAATCATGTTTCTCCACAATCTTTCACAATGCACTTTTAATTTCAAAGTTTAGGTTCCCAAGGCACTTTTCCCCCAAATTTAATCTCCACCATCTTTTCCAAGGCACTTCTAATTTCAAAGTTTAGGTTCCCAAGGCACTTTCCACCCCCAAATTTAATCTTCACAATCTTTCCCAAGCCACTTCTAATTTCAAAGTTTTGGTTCCCAAAACACTTTTTCCACCAAAATTTAAGTTTTTTCCACTAAAATTTTCACAAAATCCAATCTCAACCATTGATTTACCAAGATCAAATCTTAGCCACTCTTTATCTTGTCCTAGTCAGCCCTAGAATTCAAAAAACGTTGTCAAATGTATAATAGATATATGCAGATATGACTGGATTTAGGAAAATCAATTCGGTTAATAACTTTAGATTTATTGGTTTATATTTGATTTAGAAATTACTCGAGTTAAGATTAGATTTGATTTGGGGAAATATGTTTAGTTAAGATGTTTAGATATTTGCGATTTCGATTTGATTAGGAAGATCAGTTCAGTTAAAATATTAGATTTATTGAATTTAAATTAGATTCATTGAGATTCATTGAGATTCATTAAGATAAGATTTGATTTAGTAAAAGCAATATAGTTAAGATTAGATTAGGGGGATCATTTAGTAAATATATTTTGATTATTACGATCTCGCCCTACATTCAACGTCAACCAAAAGTTATAAAGAAGATACCAATGCGATCGTAAAGTCGTGAGGATAACGAATACGGGGTTCGATCACGTGATCGAGCTATGAAAATAATAAATAAGATCATAAAAAATTATTCAAATAAATCAACACATTAATAATAATACGTACGATAGAAACATGCCGTTACATCCTACACACTTATAAAAATTCCGTCCTCGGAATTTCTCAAGCTAGATAACAATCAAGGAAATACTGATAGACGAGGTAGTAACAGTAAAAAGCAAGAGATATATCTAAGATGTGACAAGGCAAACATAGGCGCATTTATGATATGAATCATTAAATGCGATGATAAAATAGGGTTTAGACGTCATCATTTGTCACTGGCTCATTGACCATAACTTCCTCGGTAACCATAGAGTAAGTTTAGTGCCGACTGTGTTCAGGCTTGGCCTGCTGGAGAACTTGACGCTGAGGAGCCAGAGGTGGTCTCTGTTGGGTTGATCCTGACGCCACTATAGCTTGGGTTGCTTGCTTGTTATTGCAAGGAGGGCAGTTCCTTACAATATGGTCTGGTGCCCCCACACACTAAACACTAGTTCAAAAGCACTCGACAATCATTCTTGGCATGCCCCGATCGGTTACAATGGTGACACACCATTGTAGGTCTAAAATTGATTGGAGTTGCAGGCCTTTTGAAGTTGGTGGTCTGAGTTGGTCGGAGGTCATTCCCAGTTGGTTCCGCAGGGCGCTTACTTCCTCCAGTCTGAAGCACCTTCTTACGCGTCATAATGTTCTTATGCTTCCTAGCAGCATTCAATACTTCCTGATGAGTGGCTGGATTCGTCGAAGACATCGAAGCTTGGATGTTAAGATCCAAACCCTGGAGAAACTGGTACGTACGATCTTCGGGATCTTCCACCAGATGAGGAGCGAAGTGACTAAGTATCGAAAATTCTGCTTCGTATTCGTTAACCGTCCGAGTGTCCTGGACTAGATTGACGAAATGCTGCTGAAGCTCCCTCTTTGCTGATCTGGGAAAATACTAGGCATCGAATCTCTCTCGAAAAATAGTCCAATTGATTGGCTTAACCAGTAGTGCCTCTTCAGTATCCCACCAGTTCCGAGCATTACCAGTTAGGTGTTTCTTAGCTACTTCCACCAGCCTGTATAGTCAATGCGAGAAAGGCTCAAGTCGTCTTCAGTGCTTCGAGCCTATTCTTCAGTCTCCAGTGGGCCTTCCTTTCCAGAGAAACTCTTCGGGTTCAGCTCCCGAAATTGCTTGGTTCCAGGTGCAACTCGAGGAGGAGGAGGTGCATGTTGTGCAGGCTGTTGTCCTTGCTGAATCAGTTGTTGAATTTCCAGCGTTCCTCTCATGACCCCCATAAGTTCGTTGATGTCGGAAGCACCATTTCTGTTCGTTCCATTCCCGTTGATGTCTTCCTGTTATGCTGAAAAAGAAAACAGAGTAAACATTTGCATACAAGATTTATCTAGACAATCTAGCTAATAATGACATCCATATTGTTCTGAAGTATTCGCAGAATGCAAGAGGGGTGAGAACTTATATGTGCCACCACTAAAACATGTCACGTCCCGCTTTCCATTGTACTTGGGACGAGAATGTGAACGGGTCCGCATGTGCTTAAAGCAAAGAAGTACTTTTTTTCTTATTTCTTCTTTGACTTAAGCACAATAGGCGTCTGTGATTTAAACATCGCAGGTTCTTGCACTCAAACTCAGAACAACGCAGAACATCATTATTACAAATTCAATGTCCAGATTACATGTACACAAATAAGGCCTAGCATGGCCATTAGGAACAGATACACGAAATGAAAATACACCTGAATAAGATTACAACATTTATTAAATTATAGCGGTGTTGCGAAAACACGTCGTTCCTCAGCAGGGGGATCTCAGCGTTGGGGTACTCCTGGTCAACCTGCTCAGCCTCAGAGTATACTTCTCTGTCTCAGACTTGACGTATATTTCACAAGATAAAATACAAGGAAATATACGTCAGCGAGGGTCGCTTGGCAAGATTTAAAATGTTAGAAAAATGGACCCTCGGCAAGATAGTTTTATATATGTAGTTTGCAAAGCTTTGAAGGCGAGGTAAACATTATATGATCACAGTTAAGGAAAAGTATGGCAGCGTAAGAAAACGTGCGAGCATGGCAAAGTGTAGTGTACAAAGTAAAGTGTAGTGAACATGGCAAAGTGTAGTGTACATAGTGAACATGGCAAGCACATATGAGCATTGTAGGAGAGTAGTTAGCAGTTTACACAATTCATGATAGCAACAGCAGAAAGTAAAAGGTGTGTCATTCCATTACTTAATCTAGTGACAAGTCCAATATCTGAGGGCGGAAGAAACTACAATTGCACCCAAACCAACGGGAGCTATCCGTGGTTCTGTACTTACCGACCCCATCCGGGCGACGATCAAATTTATCTGTGGGGTGAAATCCAGTATTCCGACCTCTACTACAATAAACCACCCTACCCAAAAGTGTCATTGTGTATCCGTAAGTTTACTGTATGCCCCAATGCCCAAACATTCCGTAAATGCCCTGAGGGCCCAATATTCTGTATTTGTATGAATGGATCATCCAAAAGTGAGGTGGCACAAATAATGATACAATATGCAATAGGAACATTGTATGAACATTTTTAAGGAGACAAGAGCATTTTCACTTATGATATTACATAGCAATGCGACAAGTTACAACACCAGAAATCACCAATACTTGACAGAGAAATTTTATTATTAGAGACTTATTTTCAGAAGTCTAGATATAAATTTTCTGGAATTCGAAACTGATAATAGCAATTTTCTGGGATTTTAGAAGTAACTATCACACTTTCAGAGAATAAAAATACGAAATAATTAAACTTGTAAAATTAACATCTCATAATCTACACGATGGATTTTTATGTATTTGCTGTCAAAATTTTTCCTTGTGATGAGTACTTTTTAATCACGTGTGTTTCAGAGAGGCGTTCACGTGAAAATTGCTCGAAATGATTTAAATACGTGTTTAGCAGTAATTACGCGTGACTTAAAAAATTCACAAAAATAATATACTTGCCTGATTGGAGCAATTTTGGTGTTCACGTGATCGTATGAGAGGCGTGAATATATCTGCGAGATTGGATTTTTAAATATCAAGTTAAAGATTTTGATTCACTGATTTATATAAACTATATTTACATAACTAATACTAATATTGTATATTTATATAAACTTTACTTATAACTGTATATATATAAGTATATATATATATATATAACTGTTATATATATAACTAACCGTAATTAATATATAAACTAACGGTTAGATATAACCTATATATATAATATACTTTGTACTGTTCATGCATCAACTTATATAACACATCTTACAGTTTATATGTGTAGCCTCGTGTTTGCTTGCATGCGAGCGACCACGGTTTGGACGGCGACGGGACAAGGCGGCTGCGGTGGCGGTCCAGGCGAGCGTCGGTGCAGTCGTTGGAGCTGGGCAGCGAGGTGAGGAGGTTCGGCGGAGCTAGTGGCCGTGAGGGGTTGCGGTGGTGTTCATGTGGGGGTTTGGACGGTCGTCAGGGAGAAGGTTGCGTCAGAGGTTGGATAGGCGCCGGTGGAGGGCGGCGACAACAGACGAGGATAGGGTTGTGGTTGGTGTGCGTAGATCGGGGAGAGAGGTAGGAGGTCGAGGGAGGCTCGTGTGGTTCTTAGGAACGCTAGGCGGTGGTTTTAGGGCATGCAGGCGGGGTCGCTGCGAGGGGAGGAAGGAGGTGGTCGGTGCAACGAAGCCTGAGTTCGAAGGTGAGGAGAGACGAGGATGGGGATCGTGGGTGGAGGCTGATGGTGGACGGTGATCGGATAGGGAGCAGAGGCCGCCGGAGTTGTTTGCGTGGCTTGTGAGGAGGAAGGTGGACTTGGGTTGATGGGAGAGGGGAGTTGTGCTTAGTGGCTCAATGAGATTGGTGCGGGGAGACACCGGCGGTGGTGACGCTGGTGGATGGGATGTGGTGGACAGCGATCAAGGGTGATAATGGGATTGTCTGCGGGCTTTAGGGTTTGAGGGGAGAGATGCAGAGGTTTGCCGGAATTTGGAGGGCTGTGGGTCAAAGGGTGGTGGTTTCGATGGGAAGGAAGGTGGCGGCGATGCTTGGAGTTGGAAAGCGGCAGTGAGGGGCGATGGAGGCGACGGGGAGAGTGGTGGTTGCCGTTGAGTTTGATAGGGGTGTAGGGGCTTTGCGTTAGGAGGAGGAAAAATGGTGGGGGTCGCCGACGGTTGGCGATGGTGAACGTCCAGAGATGGGGAGGGACGAAGCCGGAGTTGTTGAGAGGTTCGTGGGTTTTGGGTGTGCGAGGTTGCCGTTTGCATGGGCTTTTGAAGGAGAGGGAAGGAGAGAGTGCATGCGGTTGTTGTGATCCTGGAGATCGTGTGCGTGAGTTATGGACGTGGGGGAGATGCATGAGTGGGGGGTTATTGAGATATGCCGCATGAAAAAATCTAGGGAATAACGGGGATAATTGCTTGTTAAGGATTAATTAATATTTATTATAAATCTCTTTATATAAGATTTGGTGTGGGATATAATTAGTTAGGATTTTTAGTTAAGATTTCTTATTAAGATTTTTTTTGACGAGTAATTGTTAGTCTATATTAATAATGACAAAAAGATTATAAAGTAGCAACGCAAGTAAGAAACAGTTGAGAATAAAAAGAGAGGGGATATGGCACAAGCGCCGTCACCATCTACAGAATTCTATCTACTGTTGTTACTTTAGCTTGTCTAAATGGATATTTACAAAGCAAACTAAACAATAAGAAAATCATGAAAGCTAGCCTGCATCAATGAAACCCCAATTAGAGAATGGAATGGTATCTGAAGCCTCTTCAATGTCCAATTGACGAAGGGAAACTCTCACATCCGCCACAATTTCTTCAAACAATGATGTCCTCCCTGTAAATTTAATGTCAAATATTCGCTTATTACGCTGCTTCCATATATGCCACACCATGGAAGATAGAGATGATTTGGCCAACACACCCAAAGGGTCCTTCTTACTATATCAAGCATGAAACAGGTCACAAACCCCTTGGATCGAAGATGGGTTTGGTCATGTGTATCTCATCTTTAATAGGCTCCTAGTTAGAATATATTTAGAGTATTCACAATCAAAGAAGAGACGGTGAATACTCTCAGGAAAATTATCTTCGCAAAGCACACAGGAATCCTCGCCTGCAATACCCCATTTGAAAAGCAATTCTCTCATTGGCAGCTTACATCGAATGGCCTTAAGCTGGGTCAAAGCCATCTTCGGCACTTGATTGGTGAACCACACAGAGTCATAATAGCTGAAGGAAGGGGCAGCTGTCCGCACGCCATTCCATGCCTCCCTCAGAGTACAAACCAGACCTGGGAGCCAGCTCCATTCATCAGCCCCTTCACAAAGAGAAATTTGTAGCAGCAATGGCCTCATCCCATGAATTCGTGGGTCATCGATCCACCTTGAAGCCGACCAAAAGTGACTGACCCGAGCCAGTTCAGACCCTTGGGGTGGTTCCTGCAACAGGTGGAGAGGCCCATTAGGATGCCAATTGTCGAACCAGAATGATGTTGTCGTACCATCCTTCACAGTGCGCTTAATGAGCTTTTGGGAAATAATTCGGTTTTTAAGAATGAACTTCCAGGAGCCAGATTCGGTTGGCCTTGCCCTTGTAGTATAATACACATTCTTAATGGCATCATATTGATTCCTCATGTATTGTGCCCAAATTCCATTAGTGGAAAGCACTCTCCAAGTTAAACGAACTCCGGAGGCTACATTCAAATCAAGTAATCTTAATCCCACTCCTCCTTTCTTAGGGGAACACATGTCCTTCAAGCCCAATTATTAAGTTTACCACAAATGAACTTCCTGCAAGCAGAGTTAATAGTACGAATAACTGATGGGGGAAGACAATAAGCTTGCATCCAGAAAGCCATCATACCATATATGACAGAGCGGACCAACTCAATCTTCCTAGAAATAGAGCGGACCAACTCAACCATACCACAATAAGATATATATATATATATATACACACACACACACACACACACACACATATATGACTGGATTTAGGAAAATCAATTTGGTTAATAAATTTAGATTTATTGGTTTATATTTGATTTAGAAATTAATCGAGTTAGATTGGATTTGATTTGGGGAAATATGTTTAGTTAAGATGTTTAGATATTTGCGATTTTGATTTGATTAGGAAGATCAGTTCAGTTAAAATAGTAGATTTATTGAATTTAAATTTGATTCATTGAGATTCATTAAGATAAGATTATGGGGATCATTTAGTAAATATATTTTGATTATTACGATATCGCCCTTACATTCAACATCAACCAAAAGTTATAAAGAGGATACCAATGCGATCGTGAAGTCGTGAGGATCACGAATATGGGGTTCGATCACGGATCGAGCTATGAAAATAATAAATAAGATCATAAGACAATTATTCAAATAAATCAACACATTAATAATAATACGTATGAAATACGTATGATAAAAACGGGCCGTTACAATATGACCTAGATCTTTCCTTGAAATCTAGTAACAAGATATTTTTCACACAACATACAATGATCCTTTTTAAAGGTCCACTCTAGATCTTTTCTTGAGATCAAGCAACACGATAATTCTTAATTATCCCCCCTCGAGATGAATCCTAGATCATCGCTTGAGATCTAGAAACAAGCCAATTTTCCAAATAAATTTCATAAATTTCAATGATGCTCGTGATCAATCATAGACTTCCGTTGAGATCTATAAACGATATGACTTTTAAAGCTGACTACAATGATCCTCTTTTGGGTTCCAATAAACACTCACAATTTTTTGAAAATCGAACAACCTTTTTTAAAACCTAACCGAACTTTTAAAAAACCAAACTGCACTGAGTAGAACTCTAAAAGAACCAATATAAACTTCATCCCCGAATTCTTTAAAACAAACTCTAAACTCATCAAACTCTCTATCTATAAATTCATTAAACTAAAAGAATCCAAAATACATTACTTCAAATCTCCAAAATTAGAGCCAAACTCACAAAACATAACCACCAAATATTCTTTTGTAAAACCAAATTCAAAGAAAGCCCCAAATAAAAAATCACCCACAAAAGACTTCATTGCATTTACTTTTTTCATTTCTTTTCATTTCCTCTTTTTGTCTTTTTTCTTGCTACGTGGTTACTGTGGTGTTATAGTACTATTATTGTATCATGGTATTGTAGCTCTTTTATGGAAGAAGAGATTCAATGGTTACCGTTATGGTTTTGAATTGGCAAAACAGAAGGAAGAATTTGATGATCAATCTGTGATGATGGTAGCAAAGTGGTGGTTTGTATTTTTGGTTCTATTTGGGTAAGATTATGATTTTGAGAAGAATATTCTTTATTTTTAAACAAGTGTATAAATATCTGATACCGGTATTGTATCGGATTGCTAATTTTCTTGTCGGATATCATATATCACGAGATAAATTGAGGATACGTGTCAATATTGGGTAGCTCTTATCAGACAGTATAAATATATAATTATAATATCATAAATATATATGTTTGTTCATAATACCAAAATATCATCAATAGGATCACATATAGTTATGATAATGCATTAACCGTTATCACTAACATACTATGGACTACTACAAGTCTACAAACTAATAGAATTTTAAAATTTTAAAATACTACATGAATAGATAATAAATTAAAGATTATCAGAAAGAGTGACTTATCCCCATTCTTTAATAAGCTCGTTCTTCACACATCTTTTGAACAAATATTTCAGTATATTCCACATTTGATAAAGAACTATCATCTGAAGAAGATGAATCTGAGATCCATTAATCACAACCTAAAGCTTTCATCTTCTCGAGCATTTACTTCTTTCTTTTTTCCTTCCATTTTGATGATGATGCGATGACTTTTTCTTTTTTTAAGTCATTTAATCTTTTGCTAGCTTTTGGTGTTGAATCAGCCTTCATTGCGTCTTTAACTTGTCGTCATGTCAACATGTCTTTAGGAAAGACTTCATCCACCTCTTCCTCTTCTGAAACAACGAAAGCATCAACTAAATTTTGAAGAGACATCCACGCGGTCACCTTGCCCTCTCTCATAGAATGAGCAGATAGGATATCGGTATTTCTGCTAGCAAATCTGTAGTTGAGCATTTAATTTGACATAGACCACGTCTTTCAATTTCTCAGTACTTAGTTTATTCCTTCTTTTTGTGGAGTCTATTAATGAAAATGCAATATCCAATTAGCCATTATGAGAAATGGGTGTATATGATAAATGAATCATACAAAAAAAATATTTAAATTTTTACAATATCAAAAATGTTCCAATTTCTTTCACAATTACTTAAGCTAGTGGTTAATCTTAAAATCCTCGTTGCTATCTTCTGCAAATCAAGAGCAGCCTTACCATGCAAAAGCCACCCATTAACTAAAAATAAAAAACCAAATTCAAATTCTTTTTAGTTATTTTAAACTTTAAAATATTAAAAACAACTATAGTAGATAATTGATATTATTTTCTTAACTATATCTGAATCAAGTGAAGGATTTTTAACTTGTCTTTGTGCTACGTCTCTTCCAAAAAATCTGCTTCAATTTTGATACAAATGCAGCTAGAAGTAAATTTTGTCATGCATCTTAGGATCATGAGCATATATCCTGAATATGCACTTTATGAATCCATCTGTAAAAGCATTATCTCCATCAACAGCCTCATGTTTTTGGTAATAAAAATATGGGTTTAACAAAGGGTTATTTAGTACCGACCCCCTGTGTTTTCTCCATAATTAGCAACACCACCATATGGTTTCAATTATTAGTAAGACCCCCCCCCTGATGTATCTAATTTGGACTCCCCCGCCCCCTGTTTGGAGTCCAAAACAGGGGGCGGGGGAGTCCAAATTGGATACATCAGGGGGGGTCTTACTAATAATTGAAACCATAGGGGTGTGTTGCTAAATACGGTGAAACCATAGGATGCCGGTACTAAATAACCCTTTAACAAATGACTCGTCATGTGCAAATGAGTCCTCAGCTTATCATTTCATCTTTTATCAATTGGCGGGGAGATCAGGATTTTTTCTCAATATACTTCAAATTCAACACGATCTTCTTCTTATACATATCCAAGTCTTCATATCTACTATTCGAAGAACATTGAGGATTGGCTCAAAAATGTCCAATGCCAATGTAACATTCTTCCAAAATGAACATCAATTGATTATAGTATATACCTACAAAGTACAAAGTTAATCAAAAATATCAATTAGTTACCTGTGATAATATACGAACCAAATAACAAATTAGATTAGATATTTGATTTTTTATCCTTTTTGATTGAGCAGACCTATAAAAATTGAACTCCTTTCATTCAATGGAATTGACAAAAGCCATCAATTTGGACTTGTTCTCTTGCAAGATTTGCAATGATAAAAATGATGTAGCAAAGCAAGTAATCTCGAGTCTAACAAGATCACTCTCAATCTTCTCCCTCATCATATAAAGAATGATAGTCTGTGCATAGATGCTAGTGCAGTGACTACTCTAACTTCTAAAATTGTATTTATTGTATTTTGGATAGGCTTAATCGTTCTAATATCATGTAATAAGATATTCAATATATGTGCAGCATAGGAAGTTCAGAAAATAGATCGATGCCTCATAGCTAACGACTTCGCTACAACCATATTGTTATATGCATGTGTTGGATACTAAGATGGGCAAGTAGAACACTAGATTGGGATGGACAATGTTCTTGAAATTTGAATAAATCCTCTAGATCTCTGCCTAAAATTTTAATTAAAGCTATCTAATTAAATCTCAATGAACAATGCTGCAATATAAATTATGTAGCAGAATTAGAACAATGTAAGAGACAAATCACAACCCAGAAAGCACAAACACAAACACAGAATTATCCTGGTTCACTCACCCTCGGATTCTATCCAGTTCCAGGTCCCACTTGAAGTTCCACTATAAACTTTCCTTAATTGAAGAATAATACACCACCTCTTCTTGAAATGACTTTTACAACAACCATATCTTTCCAAGAGGATTTTACAACCACATCTTTCCAAGAAGATTTTATGCTTACAATACTTGTTGATACAATTATCTATAGCACGCGTTGATTCTCTTGTGTATATGATGTAGCTATAGGAGACTTGATCTCAAGATGATGATAATTGAAGCTCGTGAAGATCAAGGAAATGGCCAAAGAAAGATTGAAAAACTTTTGGAAAACTTGGCCAAAGAAAAAGGGTTTCTTTTGAAATATTTTAAGCACAAAACTATTTTTCTCTTTTGAAAATGATCTTAAATTATTGCGTTAAAAATCAGTACAACCATATATATATATATATATATGGTGCATTTCAAGTTAAGACAAATTGCCCAAAATGCTCCTACAACGGTCAAAACGAGTAGTTTAAATCTTATCATTATATGCCCAACAGCTAGTACTGGTCGACTAGAGTTGACTTCCTAGTCAACTATGCAGCAGCTAGTCGACTATGATTTGAACTCTAGTTGACTAGACAATGCATGCCAAGTAGAGTGTTTGCCTCTGTATTTTCTAGTCGACTACAATACATTTGCTAGTCGAGTACATTATACTGACTAGTCAACTAGCTCAAGAATATTGGTCGAGTAGATTGACATGCCTGTTAGCCTATGTTTTTTAGGTTTGATTGGTCGACTAAGATCTGTATAGTCGACTGGTTGACTTGTAAACCAATGTTTGTGAACTATAACACTTAGGATATGTTTTTAAAAAAAATTATAAAATTTTTAAATATATATTTGAAAATTTTCTAAGTGAGAGAGCTTCTACTAAGGCCTTAACATTCTAATCAAGACATAAATGAAATTACATCAAATTACATGTTACATTGAAGCTCTTGATGCAATCTTGGTTCTTTAAGCTTCTTGTCTTGATTCCCTTGATTCATATGCCTTGGTTGAACTCTCTAGACCTTGAGTGCTCTTGTTTTGCTTTAGACTTTCACTCCTGCATTCATAGGTTCTTAGATGACATATTTGCTTATCATCAAAATACACATGTAGTGACTCAATATACTAATGTTCTTTCCTTTTTTAATGATGACAAACATGAATGCATAACAATATGATATAAATACTTATTCTTCTTGCAACTTAGCATGTCAGCAATATATACTACTAATAGATGTGTTAGATACCATGTGCTAAACATGTGTGCATTGATCAAGAGTGTCAGAAACAAGTGTTAACCATCATATGTTATGTATGTCATCTAATCACTCTCCACTTTTGTCATTATTAAAAAGGATATTATCAAATTAATTTCTCTCCTTAGTATTATTAAAAGAGATGACAATCATAATCTCTATCCCTCTTAATTTTTCAAAATAAGGATCACATAAATTAAGTATTCTCTTTCCCATTTGAATAAACATGCTAATTTCTCTCCTCGTTTTATTACTAAGCATGACATGAGTCAAATTAAGTATTCATGTAGGAGAAAGTGACTCGATATCTTAAGCATAATGATACCAAGTGTTAAACGTGTCAATGGTTAAATAAATAAGTGACACCAAGAGATGAGAGATACCACATATTGAAACCAAATAATATATCATTTCTATATGCATCCTATTGAATGAATGTGTCAATTGTGTGACATTAATGGATGTATAATACTGATAGGATTTTTGTGGGTTTTAGGATAGAAAGTTTGGGGTTTGATAGAAGTGATTTTGATAAGAAAGATGAATTTTAGGGGTTTAGAGAGAAGATTTGGGATAAAAGTGGGATTTTTATTAAGAATAAACTGAAAATAGAGGGGTAAAATGATAAAGATGAGACCTTTCGAGAGGATCTCGCTCTTCCAAGCTGTCGATTCGAGAAGGGGCCACGCTCACCAAGGAAAAGAGGGATAATTGCACCTCAAAGTTGTCGTCTTCACAGTAATCAAGCATAAACCTTCCTAATCCCTCTGGCCCTATAAATAATAACATGAAAATTGTTGAGAAGGGAAAAGTAGAGTAATAAGTGTAAGGGGTTAAGAGCTCCCCTACCCTCATATATGTAGCTTTCAATGATGGGCCGGATACCCAATGGGCCTCATGGGCCTATTCATAACACTTCCCCTTATCCAACCAACATTGAATTAGAGGTGGATTCTTCAGTATCCGAGTTAGAATAACTGCCTTGTTAAATAAAGAACAGTTTATTCATAACTTCCTCTGTTTTAGGGATGTGTCTAGGGGTGGATACTTCAGGATCCAGAGTCAAAGAGGTTGCCTCATCAAAATCTTGACTATGGAAAACCCTGTGGGAAAAAACCAATATCCAAAGGAAAAGAGTACAACTCTACAGTTGACTCCCCCTCATCTGACCAAGCTTCAGGTTCGCAGACTTCCTATGAATCTATACATCAGTCTCCTATGTATATATACATTCATAGTCCTCTCATCCTGACCCAGTTTACATTTTCTCACTCTCCTCATCTCAATCCCATATACAAGTTTCTCAAAGATACTAGTTGGCAGGAATTTGATAAGCAAATCCGCCAAGTTCTTACATGATTGGATCTTCTATACCTCAATCTGCTTTTGCTTCTAAAGGTCATGCGTCCAGAAGAACTTGGGAGAGATATGCTTCGTCTTGTTGCCTTTGATGTAGTCATCCTGTAGCTGGGCTATACATGCTGCATTGTCTTCATGGAGTGGCGTAGGCGCAAAAACGCCGGTCAATAGGCCGGTGGAGGTGAGAATGTGCTGTATCACAGAACGTATCCAGAAGCTCTCTTTACTTGCTTCATGGATCGCAATAAGTTCTGAGTGAGTGGATGAGACTGTCGTCATGGTCTGCTTCACAGATCTCTAGGATATGACAGTGCCGCCATAGGTAAATGTATCGGGTCTGAGACTTCTCCGTATGAAGATCGGATCTGTAGCCTGCATCAGCATAACCAACTAAACCTGTTGTTGCCCCTTTCCTGTAGAATAGACATAAGTCTATGGACCCTTGGAGGTAGCGCAGAAGATGCTTAACTCCGGCCCAGTGCCGCTGTATAGGTGCAGCACTATATCTGGCTAGTAGGTTGACTGTAAATACTATGTCAGGGCGAGTACAGTTAGCCAGGTAAAGGAGTGCACCGATAGCACTTAGATAAGGCACTTCAGGGCCTAGTACTTCATCTCCCTCTTCCAGCGGTCGGAAGATGTCTTTATGCACATCCAAAGATCTGACGACCATTGTGGTACTGAGGGTGTGGCACTTATCCATTTGGAACTTCTTCAACAAGTTTGATGTGTAAGTCGACTGATGTAACAGGATCCCATCGTTAAGATGCTTTATTTGAAGACCTAAACAGAATTTTGACTTTCCGAGGTCTTTCATCTCGAAAGTTTCTGTCAAGCTTCTAGAAATCTCAGCGATCCCTTCAGGAGATCCGATGAGGTTCAAGTCGTCCACATAGACGGCTATAATGACAAATCCTGTTGCATTTGCTCTTATAAAGATGCAAGGACAGACTGAGTCATTTGTAAATCCTTGTTTTGCAAGGAAGTCGCTCAGTCTGTTATACCACATCCTTCCAAATTGTTTTAGACCATATAATGATCTTTTGCAGTTTTACTGAGTAGATGTCACGTTATCTCTTTTTTAGTGCTGCAGGCAAAGAATAACCGTCAGTCAATCTCATATAGATGTCTTGTTCTAAATTTCCATACAGGTATGCAGTCACGACGTCCATAAGCTGCATATCTAAACCCTCGTGAGCTGTCGAGCCAATGAGGAATCGGAAGGTGATCGCGTCCATGACCGGGGAGTATGTGGCTTCAAAATCTACCACTGGACGTTGGGTAAAACCCTGCGCTGCAAGCCTTACTTTGTAGCGAACGATCTCATTTTGTTCATTTCTTTTTCTGACAAATACCCATTTATAACCCACAGGTTTTACACCTTTTGGTGTCTGGACAATAGGTCCGAAGACTTTGTGTTTTGTGAGTGAATCCAACTCCATTCCTATTGCCACTTTCCACTTGGCCAATCATCTCTGCTTTGACATTCTGTCAGAGTGCGTTGTTCAATATCATCATCGTAGTACGCGACATTGATGGCAATATTACACGCAAATGTGTCATCTATAATTGTGCTCTTTCTGTCCCAATACTCCCCAGTTCGTACATAATGTATCGAAACTTCATTTTCTCTCGGTTTTTCCTCTGTTTGAGAGTTTGGGAGAGATGTGGGAGCATGGCTTATAGTAGCATCCTGTGGTGGTATTGTTTTACTATTGCCAAGGGTCCTACTCTTTCAATGGACTTGGTCCTTGGATCCTGGTGGTCGTCCTCTCTTTTTAAGAGGTCCAACCATCTCTGCTGCAGGCAGATTGCATCCATTTTGCGGTATTTCAATCCTAGCTGGAGTGTTAGCAGCAAGGACGTGTGATCTGACAATCTTCTGGTTGTCAGTAAATTTGTCCGGCAAGAGATGAACAGTGTTTTGGATATGGAGAATCTTCAGGACCTCCTCACACTGGCTTGTGGGCGGATCAAAGTGACTTAGTGTCTTTGTATTCCAAGTGATACCGTCAGAAGCTTCAGGCTTCTTGGTTTGTAAGCCTAGTCTTGGAAATGATGTTTCATCAAATTCAGTCTTCTACACGTGCCTTAAAAACGTCTCCCGTAAGGGGTTCTAGGAATCTTATTATGGAGGGCGTGTCAAACCCAACATAAGTGCCTAGGCGACGTTGTGGACTCATCTTTGTCCTTTGTGGTGGTGCTATGGGGACGTATACTGCACAACCAAATATTCTCAAGTGTGAGACAATTGGTGGGACTCCGAGTCCTACTTGCATAGGAGAAGATGACTGACTTCCAGAAGATCTTAATTTTATTAAGAATGCAGTATGCAATATTGCATGACCCCATGCATTCACTGGCAACTGGGATTGAAGTAATAATGGACGAGCAATCCATTGCAGTCTCTTAATTAGAGATTCTGCTAACCCGTTTTAGGTGTGAACATGCGCTACAGGATGTTCGACTTCAATGCCATGTGCTTGGCAATAGTCTAGGAAGACTTGTGATGTAAACTATCCCGCATTGTTCAGACGAAGTTTTTTTATCTGGTAGTCGGGAAAGTGGGCCCGCAACCTGATTATCTGAGCTAAAAGCTTAGACAGTGCTAAGTTACGGGTGGACAGTAGACACACATGTGACTACTTAGTAGATGCGTCTATCAGGACCATAAAGTACCTGAACGAACCACTTGATGGGTGTATAGGCCCACAAATGTCTCTGTGGATTCTTTCCAGAAAGCTTAGAGACTCTAAGTCCACTTTGAGTGGAGAGGGTCTCGTAATTAGTTTACCCTTGTAACAGGGTGGACATGGGAATTTACATTTTTGAAGAATCTTCAGGTTCTTCAAATTTATACCCCTTGAGCTTTTTATGATGCGGTACATCATAACAGATTCAGGGGTCCCAGTCTACTATGCCAGAGTTGGAATTCTGGTGTTTGGGGGCACTGCAGGTGCTCCGTCAATAATGTTTCTAGTTGAATACTTGTTTGGTAGAGTCCCGAGGGGAGTTCCTTGAAATGTTCCACAATGGTTTTTGTACCATTTGTAAGAGACGTTACGTGCAAGTATTCTTTTTCATTTTCCTCGACCGTCTCTAAGTGATATCCGTTTAAACGGATATCTTTAAAGCTTAGGAGGTTTCGGATTGATTTTGGTGAGTATAACACATCTCTAATTTTGATGAGTGTGTTATTGGGGAGCAATATGATTGCTTTCCTGATCCTTCTATTATATCAGCTGGTCCTGAGATTGTTCTCAATGGACCAGAATAGCTACTAATGCTCGTAAAGTAGTCTGTATTTTGAAGGATTGAGTGCGTTGATGCACTGTCCACTAGGCATATGGATTCCATATCTATAAAAAGAATTCAAGCAATACATAATACGAAAAAGAAACTACTTCCATTTATATTAAGATGTTGAATAGTTTGACATGATATTTGGAAAGACATAAAGCAAGATATATTGCAGGAAAAGAAGATACATTGCTAGAAAAATTGTTTATAGTCCATGATTAAAGAGTGTCGTCTCCCATGAAATCTTCTGGATTCCATGTGGTCTCTGGTAACGCTGCGCTTTCTATTAGGTTTGTCTCAGTGTGAGGCTTGAGGCTTGCCTGGTAGAGGTCCTGTAGGTGTTGGGGAGTGCGGCAGATTCTGGACCAATGTCCGGTCATTCTGCATTTAGAGCACTTATCCTCCCAGTCTTTCTTGGGAGTACCACCTTTGTTGGGCGTCCACTTTTGCTTCTTTGCCGCGAACTTCTGGTTCTGGGGAGGAGCTTGAGGAGTGGCCTTTTTTCGCTGCTTGTGTTCTTTCCATTTCTGGAACTTAGCCTTCTTTTCCATCTTCTTCTTCTGGGAAGACTGTAAATGTGCCTCTGCAGGAGGTGGAGGTGGAACGGAGCCAGGAGGGCGCAGGTTGTGAGTGCAACCAACAAATCTCTGTTCTGTTCAGCCATTAGGAGGCATGAGAGCAGATTAGAGTACTTAGTGAAATTCCTCTCATGGTACTGTTGCATGAGGATCGTGTC
This sequence comes from Scilla litardierei, assembly GCA_030789695.1. Taxonomy (NCBI): domain Eukaryota; kingdom Viridiplantae; phylum Streptophyta; class Magnoliopsida; order Asparagales; family Asparagaceae; genus Scilla; species Scilla litardierei. Next base: position 189,530,465 of record CM061134.1, on the reverse strand, counting down.
CTTCTCGTGGAAAGACGTGAACGTCTTTTCTAGCAACATTTTCTCAGTCACATTCTCACCACACAACTTCAGGCGTGAGGTGATACAGAATAGTGCTGAGTTGTACTCCGCTACGGATTTGTAATCTTGTATGCAGAGGTGAGTCCACTCGTACTGCGCATGAGGGAGTATGACATCTCTTTGATGTCTGCACCTCTCCTCAAGTACGTCCCACAGTTCTTAAGGATCATCTACAGTAAGATACTCGTCCTTCAGGGTCGAGTCTAAATGTTTTCTGATATAAATAATGGCTTTCGTCTTATACATATCGGAAACTTCTTCTGCATTAGGGGCTTCTTTAGAAGCATCCTTTTCAGCTGCGGCAGTACTTGTTGTTGCCTTTTCAGTTGGTGTTAAACTGAACCCATGAGAACACAGGTGGAACTTCATGTCCAACTGCCAACTCAAGTAGTTCGACCCATCGGCCTTCAGGACCGAAACATCGACATTCGCAAGTCTGGCCATTTAAACGATCTAGCAACATAAACAAACGATAGCATGAATTATTTAACTATTTAAAGTAAACATCTACGCATGCGATCTTGCAACATTTTAAATAGCGTGAATTATTTAAAAATAAACATCCACGCATGCATTTTCATTTTAACATTAAAATAGCATGAGTTATTTAACTATTTAAAGTAAACATCTACGCATTTAATGTATAGGCAATGAAAATAAATTAGAACTATGTGGATTAGCCAGCCGACACTAACAGAAAAAGAAAGTCTGAAATTACATCCCATTAATCAAAAAGTGCATAAAAATAAAGACAACTCGGGAACTTCTGAGAGAAGCCCCTTATTCTTTATGCTAGCGCCTTCAGCTCCTTGGGGTGGTCCTTCAGCTTCTTTTTACATATATAACCTCACTTACAAATTTCTCTCAAAAAGAAAAAAATTGCAATAAAGTAAAAGTGTCGGAAACCTGGCTAATCCCTAAAATCATAGTCTAATAGCACATCCATGCAGATTTTATATAAAAATATACAACCACGCAGAGAAGTATATCACAGGCATATAAAGATTAATAAATAATCTAAAAAGAAAGTGACGTTCTAAAAATGATTTTGAAAACTTTTTAATTCTGATCCATTTTATTTATTTTTATCTTTCCGTTTAGCCCTATCACAAAATTAAAATTTCTTTAATTATTGGGCTTTTGATGCCAAAATAAAATAAAGAAAAATTATGTGTAAGTGGGCTAATTTCCAGGCTTTTGGGCCATGAAAACAACCCAAAAGGGTTAATTGGGCCTCCCCTAAAAAATTGGCCCGTTAAGGGTTAGGGTTTCGGAAAAACCCTAGGAGGCCCACGATGGCCGCCGCGACGGCTGGCCGCTCCAAGGGGGCGCGGCCGCCGTGGCGGCCAGCCGTGCCCTGTAGGGAGCGGCCGCCGCGCCCTAGAGGGGGGCGAGGCCGTGTCTGCGGGGCGCGGCCGCCGCGCCCTAGAGGGGGGCGAGGCCGTGTCTGCGGGGCGCGGCCGCCGCGCCCTAGAGGGGGGCGAGGCCGTGTATGCGGGGCGCGGCCGCCGCGCCCTATGGACACGGCGGCCGCGCCCTATGGACGCGGCCGGACGCGCCCTATTGGGCATGTTCTGGCCGTGCACGAGGGCACGGCCATGGATCGTATTAAAAAATTTTGATTTTAAAGACAAAAAATCGATTTTTACTGTTTTAGACATTCAGATCTAAAAAATCGATTTTTACTGTGTTTTTAAACTATTTTGATCTTAAAACATGCAGATCTACTGGAAAAGCAAGTTTAGATCTAAAAATTTTGAGGATTTACCTCTAGATTCGACAAGGGAATCAAGACGACGGTTGATGAAGGATGCTTTTTTCGCTTTCTATTGAGAAGAATACGATCTTCTTAAAACTGAGCGTTTGATGGATCTCCTTCCTTGAGCGTCGTCGTCTTTTCCAACGAGCGTGATCATGCTGATAACGTGTTGTGAAGGGAAAAGTAGAGTAATAGGTGTAAGGGGTTAAAAGCACCCTACCCTCATATATATAGCTTTCAATGATGGGCTGTATACCCAATGGGCCTCATGGGCTTATTCATAACAAAAATAACAAATTACAAACTAAAAATAACGAAAATGCCCCTAAAAATCTGACAATTACAAAACGTCCCTAATGGGCCAAAATGCAAATATATCACTACTCCGTCCCCGAAAAACCACCTTGTCCTCAAGGTGGTGTGTGAAATCTATAGGCGGTTTACTCCAAGTGGAGATGATTATTTCTCACGGGATCTTCTCCTTCACCGCATCGTCTCCCTCATCGTCGTCCATGAACAAAATCTGGAGCTTGCGAACGCCACAACGATGCACTGGGGTAAACTTCTCAGTGCACTTGAAACATAACCCCTTCGGCCTCTTCTCCCTCATCTCCGCCTCAATCATCTTCTTGAGCTGCCACCCCGATTGTGACTCATCATGTTTCTCCTTGCTGGTCTCTACCCTTATTGATGCCTTCTGTACGTCTATCGCTGGTTGGCTGTGGAAAGATGAGTCACCTCCAATCACTCTAGATCGTCTCTCCTTCATAAGGCGATCCTCAACCAACTGCGATAGGTCCATCGTCAGTACCCGTCCTTGAGGCCTTGAGGCTGATGGATGCGGAGCTCTACTCGTATGTTGGGTTTGAGCCCTTTCATGAAGCACCCTCTCAACGTTTCCTCAGATATGTCTCTGGCCCGCCCCGACAATGCCTCAAACTTCTTCCTATACTCCCTGACGGAGCCATTCTGCTTCAGTGCCATTAGCTGCTCATGTAGGTTCTCCCACTGCGTATCCCGAAACATGTCCATCAAACGGTCCTTCAGCTCATCCCATGATCTGACTGGTTCTATGCTCCCTCCATAAGAACCAAGACAGTGCCTCTCCCTCGAGGCACACCGTCACTGACTCTAATCTCTGCTCATCTGACATGTGTGACATCGAAAAAATCTCTCTGCTCTGTAAATCCAGTTGTGGGGGTCATTTCCCTCAAAGATCGGTATCTTCAGTTTCCTCATGTGGATGTCCACCCCAAAGTTCCCCTGATGTGTTCGCCCAACCGCGTGTCTATGATGGTAGGGGTGGTAGGTGTCGCCATCGCTCCTTGTGCCACTCTAATCTGCTCTGATGGCCTCCATCTCAGTCCACATAAACCCTCCAATTCTCATCGCCCCTCGTAGAGCCCTGATCCTCCTCTTGAGCCTAGTCTCCGCCACCATCCTCGGGGTACTCCTCATAGGCAGGAATCGGTCGTCGTTGGCTCTCCACAGCATATTGGGGACCGTAAGCACCCCATATTCGTCCTCGTCGACGGCGTCTAACACATACTCCGGGGGTCATCGACGTCGAAGCGCATCTTTGAAGGGCCTCGGAGCCCCCGTCGTTTTCCTAAATCCATGCCGGTGCCCTGCACTGTGCTGACAGGGGCTACCTGCCCCTGTTTCCATGCAAAACAGCATGTCGGGGCTGCCAGGGGTTCGGCCGTCCCTGATTCCTAATCTGCAGGGCCGGGCACCCCTGCAGATCATTTGCAGGGGTCGACCCCCTGCCTGTTGATCCTGGGGGCTGGTTGGCCCCTATTTGGCTCCTGTAGGGCCGGGCGCCCATGAAAATGGTCTGCAAGGGCCGTCCAACCCTGCGGATTGCTACAGGATGCCGGCAAAGGCCTTTGCAGGGTCGGGCGCCCTGCAGGTCCTTTGCAGGGGCCGGTTGGCCCTGCTGGCTGCCCCTAGGTTCGGCCGACCATGTTCTGTGTTTCTAGGGTTCGACAACTTAACCCTTTGTTCCTAGGGTTTGTGGATATGCCTTCTTCCATCATGTGCTCCTCTTCATCCTCCGTGTAGTACTCGTCAGCGTCGAAAAGTAACCCTTCTTCGTATTCTTCCATCTTCCCCCTCCATTCTTCAAAGTCGGCGTCTTTCGCTAAAAGTTAGGGTTTTCTCCTTTGTGTTGCATAGCCGTCACGAGCCCCGAGATTTGTTATGAGATTTGCGCTAGGGCACGTTTCACGCCATCAAATCTTTATTCCGTCATTACCATATCGTTGTCCGACGTTGCCCTAATTTCATCCACGATCTTTTCAATTCCTTAATATCGACGTCGAACTTTTCCTCCAAAGAATCTATCTTTTCCTTGGATCTCGTCGCCGCCATGGATCGTGAACACTTTGATACCACTTGATAGGATTTTTGTGTCTTTTAGGGCAGAAAGTTAGGGTTTTGATAGTAAGTTAGGATTTTGATAAGAAAATTGGGATTTTAGGGGTTTAGAGAGAAGATTTGAGATAAAACAGATTTTTATTGCGAATAAACTGAAAATAAAGAGGTACAATGATAAAGATGAGACCTTTCGAGAGGGGCTCCCTCTCCCAAGCCGTTGATCCAAGAGAGGGCCACACTCTCCAAGGAAAAGAGGAATAATCTCACGTCAACGTTGTCTTCTTCACGATAATCAAGCATAAGCCTCCTTGATCCCTCTAGACCCTTATAAATAATAACCTGAAAATAACAAATTACAGAAAAGACATTCTAAAACTGAAACTAACGAAAATGTCCCTAGAAATCCAAAAATTACAGAAACGCCCCTAATGGGCCAAAATGCAAATATATCAGATACCACATATTAAAAATAATACTAATTGTTAAAATGTATACTTAGCCAATTTTTATTGAAATCCACATATAAAGTTGCATATCAAATTTTGTACATCCCCCTGTATTCATCATGCATTTTCCTCTTGAATCACGGGGTTGTAATGGGTACCATCAATGAATACCTGAAAAATAAACATTAGACTTAGTACCCTATGTCTTTTGGGTCTTGGGTTTAAATCAATTCAATTCAAAATTAATCTAATCTTATCTAAGACTATCAAATTATTTTCTAATTTAATTCTATCTAAATTAAACTTGAGTATCGACAAGATAAACTTTGAAAGCATGGATACCTAAAGATAATGGATTCAAAGATAATCATTTAATATGAACACAATTATTATAAGAAAACTAATGTAAAACAGAAAATTTTTAAACACCAAAATCTGTCAGAAATCAGGATCACTAGTTGACTAGATGCTTGCAGTTAGTCGACTAGTCAGCTGATTAGTCTTAGTCAACTAATAAAGTTTCTCTGGTTGACTAATTTCTGGTCGGAGAACGGGATTAGTCGACTACAGCCATGTCCTAGTCGACTAATATGCACAGAATGTATAATAAGAAAATTTTCACCACATTTATGTGCAATACTTGGTATATATCAATTTTTATAAAAATTTTATTAATCTTTTCTTATCTAAAGTACCCATAGAATTAGCTTTGGAGTTGGAAGCACCTTAGTGGTTTCACAAGATTATGTCATTCAATTGGAAACCAATCCCAACTAGGTTTAGAGTTTTCATTGTTTTTACATTTATAGCTTTTAGACATGTAGACATCTTCCATAAAGTTGTTAGCATATGTGTGTTTCATTTTAATTAATCAATTTTAGGTATCCAAACTTTTATTTTATCTTTGGACTTATATTGGTTTAGATTTTTAGATGTCTTCTTAGGATGGTTTGTATATAAATAAGCATGATTTTGCTTAGGTTTTTGTTGGACTTGATTATTATTGCTACTTTTATTATACCCTAAGCCAAACTTGTTATTAGTTGATTTTTGAGCTTTTAATAAATTGTTCAAGTTTTCATTTCCCTTGTTGAATTTTTCAATATTTTTATATATATCTTCATATTTTTAACTTAATGGATGAAATAGTCTTATCTATTTTGTTAATTCTATTATTTAAGTTTTTACTTTTATTTTTAAGAAGTGTGTTTTCTTCTGTTAAAATATTGCTTCATGTACTAAATGTTATATATTTTCTTTCTAAAACATTATTTATTTTAATTAAATCTTCTGAGATAGTTTCATTTTTTAATCTAATGATTTCTTTTTTAAATTCTTTATTTTCCTTTTTTAAGTTAATTAAATTTTAATTATCATTAATGGTAGAACATTTTTATGCTTTTTCTTAAGAATTAAAAGTTCTTTTGTTTTCTTATATTGCATATAAAGTTTGTGAACTCCTAATCACGATCATCATATTTTAATTAAATCTTCTGAGATAGTTTCATTTTTTAATCTAATGATTTCTTTTTTAAATTCTTTATTTTCCTTTTTTAAGTTAATTAAATTTTAATTGTCATTAATGGTAGAACATTTTTATGCTTTTTCTTAAGAATTAAAAGTTCTTTTGTTTTCTTATATTGCATATAAAATTTGTGAACTCCTAATCACGATCATCACCATCATCATCATTATCACTTTCATCAGATTCTGAGTTATATTTTACCTTGTTGTCCTCGAGTGTCATGAATCACATGTATGATACCTCTCTTCTTTTTTTCTTCATCTTCGGATGTGTCATTGGATGGTTAATTTGGATCTTTATCCCAAGCTGTAAAAGATTTCTTCTTTGGCTTCCTTCATTTTTTCACACTTTTGCCTTTTTGTTTTGCTTTCATATGCAAGGGCTTATTACACCCAAAACAAACAACAGATTCAAGATTCATTAGATAATCTATTTTTCTTGGTTCTGAGCTTACCTAATTTGAAGATTTTTCCAAAACTTAGTTATAAGAGCAAGTTGCTCTTCAACCTATTCTACTGACTCCTCCGTCTTTGAGATGGCTTTGAAAGAACGGTCTTCTTCTTGTTGGCTTGCTCCTTGTCTCTCTTTTGTTACAATTGGAGCTTATACATAATGAGGTTGCCGATCAGGTCCTTCAAGGTAAGTTTGAAAAGATCATTCTCTTCCTCTATAGCCATCGTCTTCCTCTCCCACTCGGGTATGAGAAATCAGAGAATCTTGCTTACATGCTTTCTTTGAGAGTAGTGATTGCCTAACTCGGCAAGGGTGTTGCTAATTTCTATGAAGCGAGTGTGCATCTCCATTATTGGTTCCCCATTGTGCATCTCGAAGGCTTCGTACCTATGAGCATAAAGATTAACTTTTGAATTTTTAACTCTATCATTATGGGGTACCTCAAGAATCTTCCATATATCATGTGCGGTGGTTGTTAAGGACACCCCGATTGCATTCTATATTATCAATGGCACAATAGGGCATGTTCATCGCACTTGCATTCAACACATCTTTCTCTTCTTTGGTCCATTCACCAGTTTTTGTCTGTGCTTCATATGTAGTCTCCACCATGGTCCATAAATCATAAGAAATGGATTTGATATATATCTTGATTCAATTCTTCCAACTTCTGTAGTTTGACCCAGTGAACAAGGGTGGACGCGAAGTGGATTGGCATTCAGGGAATGCGTTGTTTGTTGACGCCATCTTTCAATGACTTGACATTGATACCACGTGTTGGATCTTGAGATGGCAAGTAGAATACTAGAGGTTGTGAATACTGTTCTTGAGATTTGAAATAAATCCGCTAGATCTCTACCTAAGATTTTAATTAAAGTTACATATTTAAATCTTAATCAACAATCTTGTGATATAAAGTATATATCAGAAATAGAACAATGCAAAAGACAAATCACAGCACAAAATGCACAAACGCAAATACAGAGAATTATTCTGGTCCATCCACCACGGGCTACGTCCAGTCCCAAGTCTCATTTGGAGTTCCATTACAAACTTTCCTTGATAGAAGAATAACACACCATCTCTGCTTGAGAGGATTTTAAAGCAACCGCCTCTTCTCAAGAGGATTTTACAACCACCTCTTCTTAAGAGGATTTTATACTAACAATGCTTGTTGATACCATTACTTATAGCCCGCGCTGAAGCTCTTGTATTTGTGATGTAGCTATAAGAGACTTGATTTCAAGATGATGAGAATTGAATTTGTTGGAGTTCAAGGAAATGGACAAAGAAAGAGGGATTTTGTTTGAAATCTGTTGAGCATAAAAACTAATTCTTTTTTTAAAATGATCTTAAATTCTTGCATTAAAAATCCGAACAACATTTTATATATATATATATATATATATATATATATATATATATTGCATTTCGGGTCAAGACAGTGCCCTATAACGGTCAAAATGGCTAGTTAAAATCTTCCTGTTATAGACCCAACGACTAGTACTAGTCAACTAGAATTGACTTCCTAGTCGAGTAGGCAACAACTAGTCAACTAGGACTTGACATCTAGTCGACTAGACAAGGCATGTCAAGAAGAGTGTTTGACTCTGCATTTTCTACTCGACAAGAAGAGTGTTTGACTCTGCATTTTCTACTCGACTACATTATAATGACTAGTCCACTAGCTCATAAATACTAGTCAACTAAATTGACATGTATGCTAGATTATATTTTCTAGGTTTGTCTGGCCAACTAGGTATCCGTCTAGTCGACTGGTTGGCCTGTAAATCAATGTTTTTGACATATAACACTTGGGATATGTTTTGAAATTTTTGTAAATAATTTAAAAACATATTTAAAGAATTTCTAAGTGTGTGAGAGCTTTAACTAAGGCCTTAATATTATATTGCGACACAAATGAAATACATCAAATTACTTGTTACATTGAAGCTCATGATGTAATCTTGGCTCTTTAAGCTCCTTGTCTTGATTCCATTGATTCATATGCCTTGGTTGAACTCACCAGACCTTGAGTGCTCTTGTTTTGCTTTAGACTTTCGTTCTTGGGCTCATAGATTATTAGATGATATGTTTGCTCATCATTAAAATCATCAAAATACCATGGATTAAGGTTTCGGCCGAAACCTCATGGGTTTGGCTGTTTCGGATCGATCTCAAAGGGGACCGATCCGAAACCCCCCTCTATTTCTCGGTATTGGTCGAAACCGGCCAGTTTCGGTTGGTACCGGTCGGTCGAAACTGGCCGGTTTCGACCGATACCGACGAGCTTCAGCAAAAAAACAAGAAGACGAAAATCCAAAAAAAGTAGAAAAAGAGGAAGGGAAGAAGAAGAAAGATGGTTTCGGATCATTCAAAAATAAATTCAAAAAAAGAAGAACACTGAGAAGAGATATACTTACCTGGCCGGCCGGCCGTTGCCGCCCTCCCGTCGCCAGCTCGCCGCTCTCCCGCCGCCTTCAGAAGCATGGGCTGCCGCCACAAACTCTGTTGGGGAGAGAACGAGATGGGGGATGATTGCCCTAGGGGGTTAGATATTTTGAAATGGCAAACTTGTAAATAAGTGTTATGTGTGCAGAGTAAAATGGTGGTGCGCAAAGCAACTCTCCTGTATGGCAAGTTGGCAACTTATAATAAGTTGTATGTGCACAGAGTAAAACGGTGGTGTCTAGAGTAAAACGGTGGTGCGCACAGTAACTCTCTTACGGCAAACTTATAAATAAGTTGTATGTGCACAGAGTAGAACGGTGGTGCGCAAAGTAAAACGATGGATGCACAAAGAAACTGGCTTGTTTGTTGTGTAATGACGAACTTGTAAATTAATATATGTACACAAATTTATAAATAGATATTAATAATACAAATTTGACAAGTATTTGATACTATATAATTAATACTTTAGTTTTTCTAAGTATTTGATAGTATTTAATAGGTTTTAAGTATTTAAAACTACTGATACGGATGAACCAAAACTCACTTTCGAACCCGCCGAAACGGACGATACCGATACCGAAACCTAAATTTTCAGGAGAACGATACCGAGCCCGATACCGAGACCTCAAACCTTGCAAAATACACATGTGATGACTCAATATTCCAACAGCATTATCGGTCACTATTTGCTCAACAGATTGTTCTCCCAACATTTCAATTGTTGCATTTACCAAATCATAGATATATTTGACATCATGTACATCATTAAATATGTTCTCAGAATCACAAAACATCACTCTTGTATAACCATGAATGACAATGTTCATAATGTTCCTACACCTCCGATCAGTCCAACAATTTGTCAAAATACTATAACCATGCAGTGTTCATGTCTCGATAAAAGATTCCAACTTCTTAGAAGCTACTTTCTTAGAAAGATACTTCTTAACTAAATCATAAGATGCATGACCTTTCAAATTTGGTTCATATTAAACAATGATGATCAAGTCTTAAAAATACATCATGTGATTCACTCGCACACATCTTCTCTTTCCTTCGTCTTCCAATATTTATTAAGGATGTTTTTGCACCCTTTTTCCTTTATCCTTCTCAAGCTTCTCTAGCTTTCTCATTTCTTGAACATGCACATGCTTGTCCATAGGTCCTTTGTACCTTAGACTTCTAAGACTATAACTGGTTTCATGGGAGAAATCCACTTCAACTTTCTCCTCTCCAATGACCTCTTTAATTCTAAGAGCTTGAATCTATACTTCCTTGACCTCTTTCGATAATTCTGTGGCTGTTAATGCCTCAATTGCATTTAACCTAATCTACGTAGGAAATTTTGTGCAACGAGCATAATTTCCTCTCTTTGTAAAATGAGTCTTGAAACGCTAATACAACCGCTCATAACATAATCATAAAACTTGCACTTTATTTTTATTTGATGGCAACTTCTTCCCATGATTTCAAAAATTTGTCTTCGCCATGGTGGATGATGCCTTGCTAGACGTTTTTGAAGACTTTTTGATATCTACAAAATTATTAAATTAAAATTGAAGATATAAATTTTTTAAAAAACTAAACCATATCATAAAAATTTAAAACATATCATGCCTCATGACTGTATATAATTGTAGGATTTACATATGCATATCATATATTCAGGAATTAAGAGACACTGTCTCTATGTGTAACTTAAAGACAATATCATTGTGTCAATCTCTATGGTCAAGAATCGGACATATGTGGAGCCGGTAAGGAACAATATCAAATCCATAATCTCTATGTCAAGTGTCAACCCAAAACTGATATAATATCCATTATCCAATAATTCAATACTCTAAGTAATCCAACTATACAGGTGAATGAATGAACCACAACCAATCCAAGTGTTATATCTCCAATAAGACAATAAGAGAATAATATAATCATAGATTCATAGCATGACATAATACTTGACTACGCAGATTAAGTGGAATCAATTTCATTTTATTATTATCTATGTACCAATAAGTACATCCCACAATTTTATCAAAACAATATCATCATCGAAATAATATTTTTCAATCCAACAACATTTATTATTTTCTCATAACAATGTCGTCGTCAAAATAATATTTCTTTAGTCTCAACCCAATGATATTATCTTTAGAACAATAAAAACAATGTCATCATTGAAGGAATATTTATCAACCGGATAATTTTTCTCTCAAAACAATAGCGTCATCAAAAAACTATTTCTCAAGTCTCAACCCAACAATATTATTCTCAGACTCGTCATGCCGATGGCTTGATATTATTCTCAGAGTCTCAACTCATCACAAATTCATAATTCACGCTTCACAGAGCAATGGGAGCACTAGAGCAATGAGCCAGTCATCACTGATCACAGAGTGAGTCGAGTGACAACACATGAGCCGAAGGACAGGTGTAGAAGAAGTAAAAGCAGTAGCCGTAGCATAGAATAAGAAGAAGAATAATATCTGAAGAAAAAAGAAGTAATAGTACAAGTATAAAGAAGAAGAAAGAAGATGATGATGAAACAAGATGAAGAATATCAAAGAAGAATATCAAAGAAGAAGTTATATATTGTGAAAATAAACACGTAGAATTAAGAACAAAAATCAGAAAAACTTGCTTTTTGTTGAATTACCTCCAATTTTCGTTGAAATTTGAAAGAAACAAAATTTTAAAACGCTAAATTTCCGATGGTTGTGTGAAGAGGGCGAAGAGGGCAATGAGAGTGAGAAATTTTGGTCAATCGAGCAAAGGGAGCACGGTGTAATTGTGTTTTAATCATACGGGTTTGGATCGAATCAATCCATATATGTTTAAAAAAATTTGCATACCCGTGATCCAACCCCATTAAAAAAATTTGCATACCCATTAACAACGGTAATGGCTCATATCGGAAATTATTGAGCAGGTTTTTATTTTCCTCTAAATATATGGACCGGAATGTGTCCATTACCAATATTGGCGTAACCAGGAATTCTTTTTGTCCTGGGCAAAAATAAAGATAATGTAAATAATTTTTAAAAAAATACCAAAACAAAGAAATTAAACGTTAACATGCTTTAATTATTTATAGATAGTAGCGATAAAATAGTATTACACATATATTCAAAATATGATATATAACATTAAAATGTCTATTTAGTCGACAAAATAGTATCATACATAGTATCATACATATATACATGCATGCCTATGAAAATAATATTTGATAAACAATGTAATAATTAAAGATTAATTTTTTATATCAATATGTTGACAACTGGGTTCCGGTCAACAGTGATTGGGGCTGACGTGGACTCCTTTGGTAAGGTGGAGCCTAGTCAGCTGTTGATGTGGGACCCTTGGTTGGTAGAACCATGTTCGAAGAAAGTTGAGCTGAGAGTGCTGGGACGAAGCTCGATCAGTCTTACGGTCGAATGACGTTCGTTTGACCTTTTTACTGGGTCGTGCCTCGAACGACCTTCACCACAGACAGTCGTTAGACGGGCCGGGTCTGGGTTCCGACCCAAATCCCCTACGATACTTAAGTTAGTAGGAGCTTAAGAATGGCTTGGGGTTGTCAAAATCGATCCAAGGGAAATCGTCCTGAACCCGTCACCACAAGCGTTTGTAGAAAGAAATTTAAGAGTGGAAGAAGATGAGTTTGTCAGAGTCCCTAATATTCTGTACCTCTGGAGTCTGTTCTTTCTTTTGTTTGTCTCCTCTTTATTTATATATAGAAGCATCTCTTCAATGACGTTGGCGATTAACGGTCACCAATTATGGTGGCAAGATCATTTCTCATAAGTAGGCATAACTGTTGTCCACTACTCCTGCCATTTATGAGCCCATTCAACCGCCTCCTCAAGTTATGGAATCTCAACGGGTAAATTATGTGCGGGCTTTGACCGGGTTAATGGTTAGCCCTCCTTGATGGGCCTAGTGGGCCTAGATGTTATTTCGGTAGGCTTCTTAGTGACAATATTTTTCCATCCTCGAGTGTCGGCCTAAGGATTCCACACAATACATATACACTCACAAGCATAGGGAAATAATAATTGATATAGATTTTTTTATAGTAATCTAGAGATAGATGAGAGTTAGAGTTAAAAGAGAGAAAAATTAGAGAAGTGGGATGTATTAAGAGGGAGAGATGGTGATTATACATAATTTTTAAAGCCAAATTTGACGTCAACAGTGATTGGGCTAACGTGGACTCTCTTGCTAAAGTAGATCCTCGTCAGCGGTTGAAATGGGATTCTCAGTTGGTAGAACCGGGTTCGATGGTGGTTGAGATACGGAGGTAGTGTTGAAGCTCGAACTATCTTGTAGCAGAGTACAACGGCCCTTCGACCTTTGATCAACGGTTCGAGTGAGTAGTCGCTCGACCTTCCTATTGGATCGTGCCACGATCTTCATGCATCACAAAGGAACGTCAGGAGGGCCGGATCTGGGTTCCGACCCAAATCCCCTCTAATGCTTAAATTAGAACAAGAACTTAAGGAAAGGCTCGGGGCTGTTGAGATTGACACACGAAGGTTCGTCTCAAGTCAGTCGCCGCAAGCTATTTGGAGGAAGAATTATATAGTGGAAAGTAGAATGTCAGATTATTAAGTCTCTCGTACCTTGGACCTCTTCCATTTTGTTCATCTTCGGTGTATTTATAGACGTCGGAAGTCTCTTCGGTGACGTTGAGAGGATAACGATTACCAATTATATTGCCACGATCCTTCCCCATTAATAGAGGTAACTGTCGTACACGCCTCCGCTATTTATGAGCTCATTATCAATCGCACGTTTGATACGACGGAAGTCCAACGGGCAAATGGCACGTGGGCTTTGACTGTGTAAGTTTCAAGCTTCCTTCGTGCGCCTTGTGGGCTCTGGTGTCATTCGAGTGAATCCCTCGAGTGCCGGCCCAAGAGTTTAATAATAAAAAAAATTCTTACCCTGAGCTGCCGAGTGCATGGTGTGCACAGTTCCGCCTCTATATGTTGTATTAGCATAGGAATCAAAATCAAAATAAAAGGAAGGGAAAAACAAGAAACTCTATTAGTGTACTAAATACAAAGAGCGCTTTAAAATACAAATTATGTTTCTAATGTACAAAATATTTTATATGGTAAATACATAATTATTGTATGTAAAATATGTAAGATTACCTTTTATTTAATGTACAACATCACCTTGTCATATTTGGTCCCAATAAGGGGTATATCAAAATATAAAGAATTTAGATGGAAACATAAAAATATGGTTGATTTTATTTCTTTCTTTAAGTGCAAAACCAAAGAAAAAATAACCAACATGCTAAAAATGATTACAAGTAACAAATAAAAATTGATTTCATATTGGAGCTCCAACCCAAGACCTTTCTCTCTGCAAAGCTACGCCTTATCAAGTGGACCATTAGGAGATTTTGATAATATGGGAAAACGACTTTGTCTTGATTTTATTTCCCAAGTAACAAATAATAACAAATGAAAAAATTGAGTTGATTGGGGTTCAGTCTTGCTTTTATTTCCCAAGTAACGAATGAAATAATGAGTTGATTGGGGATCGAACCCTTGAAGGTGTACTCCATAGTGCAACGCCGTATCAATTGGGCTATGTATAGAAAGTGTCAATGTATGAAAAAGGTTTCTTCTTTAAAATTTTGCCTTAGGCAGCTGCCCAGGGCAACCACCACATAGTTCCGCCCCTGGTTACCAATATATTGGCCGTATCGGTTGATATTTATAATCTGTTTTAAAAAAGATCAATGTATGTTAGATGCAGAAAAGAGAAGAGTAAAGAAAATTATGTTATGGTTTGGTATCATTTTGAAAATTGAAAGCAATGATATTATTTAAAATAAAGGGCACATCTCAAACTGAGCTAGTGATGCTGAGTCATTGATGCTATTTATATAGGAAAATTACAAAATGAATACAATTAAGAGTACAACTCATTTGATTCCTTATTTGACACTCATTCTAGCACTGAAACTATAATTCCTATATCTAAACTAATTTTAAACCAGAAACATATTTTTTATGAGCAATTCTAAAGAGTGAAGTACAAAATGGTTCGTCCCTCGAGACCTTAACTCATTTTCTCTCTCCCTGTAATGATGCTGTTCTCCCAGTTCTAGTCGCAAATTGATGCAGCCTCACCATCCCCTTAGTCGGACCATTTGTCGAAACCCACGTATATCTCATATGAACCTTTTAATATGCTGACTCTGGTCGAACGTGTTATCATTAACCTTTTAATATGCTGACTCTGGTTGAACGTGTTATCATAAACCAATAATCTTCTCGGGCAAACACTTGGTAGTTGCTTCCTCGATTGGCCTGAAGAGTAATGCATGAGGCTGGTAGATGATATTACTGCATATGCCATTGGACCGTACAGACTACAGAGTCTTCTTTTGCTTTATTGAAATCTGGATGCACCACACTTGTGCTGTCCTAGCACATGTTTGCTATCCTTGAGCTTTGCTGCATAACAATATGTGCTAGGACAGCACAAGTTGTTATCTACTAGAAGATACGTTTTCATTGTCTGCTGGCAGTCCATAACGAATGATGTATATACCCAGACATAAGAGTTGCATTATACATAAACTTGAAACTATATGTACACGCTCATGCAGCTCTTGTATATAAGCAATTACAGTGTTGTGGCAGCTTGTTAATTGGATATGATTATGATATAACAAAGATCAGTATTTTCTATTCACTTACTATTATAGTGCTGTGTAAGATATGTTCATTAATGAAGTTAGGCTTGGTTATTGCAGGGTAGGGGTTCAAGATATTCCATGTACGTGCAATCTTTAAGGGGTGATCCATACAGGGTAAGATTTTTACTCCACTTTTGTATCATATGTATTTTAGTCAAGTACAAGGCGTAAATCTTAATCTCTTTTTTAATTACATACTCTATATTCTTATCATTATTTTGGGATCTACTTTCCGTTATTTATTCATTGGTCTATTTACTTATTATTAAACCTATATGTTGCTAGCTAAAGCAATCAGCGCTTATGTCAATAAAATATAAACACTTCGTATAAACTGAAAGATCCTCTTCCTCTTGACTTACTAGCTGGTATTGTGCTTCAAGTATGGTTGACTCTGAGTTAGATGATTTTAGCTTGGTGTACTCCTACATTTGAACATGATGACTTGTAGATTGTGGAACAACTAAATTGTCATGGACATACCCTTTCTTAAAGTGGTATCACTTGGTATCAATCCCAGTTATTAATCTTCAATAGAACTTCGATAATTGTCAGTGGATGTGATGGGTGTGGGGTTGAAGCAGTCAACTGGCAGGCTCATTTATTTTAGATGCGTAATGACATAGAATTTGATGTGCTGACGCCGACACTTTTCAGTTAAGTTTAATTGGTTTAATTAATGTGGTTCCTTTTTGTGTCATTCTTTTTCCCTTTCTTTGATGGGGTAGTTTAATTGTTCAGATCGGCATATTGGCTGTTAGGTCAGAGGTTGTCAATTAGATAATTACGTGTGTTAGGTCAAAAACTCACCTCTGCCATCCCTTCCTCCCTCCATCAGCAAGAGAAGATGTGCTTTACTGCTTCAATATCGGGGCACTACATTGTCGGACTGATATGCATATGTTATTGGACAAAACATGGTTTTAGAACAGAAAACGGGTACATTGTCATCATTATAGTTGCAATGATTGGTTAAAATTGTGGCCATTTAGTCCATTATAATCGGAGCCACATGATTGGTTAAAATTGTGGCCATTTAGTCCATTATAATTTGGATATTTGATTACTCATGTTTTCACACAATGAAAATACAGATGTCAAGTGGAATCAAGTGGGATTATGTATTATATTTTAAATTCTCTCTGGTTTTGGAATACGTTCAGTCACTTTAACTTTAGATTCCAAGCCAAATGTACTTCCCTTCTAGCGAATCTATGTTCCCATTTCTTGACTTCCTAGTCCACAAAGATTTGAAGGTCATCTTTGGGTTGCAGCGTACAGAATGACGTTGGTGTTTCTACTTACCAATTTAGAGTGTTGGCACCATGACAGCAAGTCATACTCGCAACTTTTTTATTTTTTTTTAAACCTTGGTCAAATCGTTTATGTAGCATTGTGCTTCATGTCTAAACCCCATTCCGGTGGGAAAAGGCTTGCCTGTCGATTATGATGAGCCGCCCAACTTGGTGGTTTCCATTATGTCAAACCATGCTAAAATTCGAGGAAGCCAGACTTTCCTCAATGCAAATCAAGTTCTTGTTTATATTCTTCTGATTGCAGCATGCTTAATGTTTTGCTTCTTAATTATCGGCTTGCTTGCTGTGTTGTCAGGTTGTGATCCTTAGTCAGCTTTTCCTCAGATCCCCCCCCCCCCCCCCCCCCCCAAACAAAAAAAAACCCCCCAACGATTTCCCATAATGTTAAATGTTTACAAGAGACAACATGGGATACTCCTACAACCTGTAATCATCCAGAGTACTAGGACATCAATATTCCTACATAGAAACCAACACGACCCAAACTCCACCCACCATCTTTGTGCGCATGTCAAATACTGGACACAACACCAACATCACTTTACCCATCAATTTGTAGCCGAGAATTCGATCAAGCGTTTCAAGTATTTGATTCCATGCCCTTGTGTTCTCCTCCTCTATAAATAGAATCATTACAGAAAATGTCTACTCTTTTATGCAGCTTTTCCATATGAGTGTCTTAGCTGCATATCTGCGCCCTTGTACCAGATCTGAGATCATAAAGGTAACAACTTTCGTTTTCCCCCATTTTATTTAGTCGATCATCCAGTTGGATTGAATGACACCCTGATGCCCATCCTTTTGTGCTTGCTATAACATACTGCAGGTTAACATGTTGGCATCTGACGATCATAGTGAAGAAGACTTAATCCAGTGTCGTCATGCCACCTCTGGTATGGGTGGTTGATTATCGTCTACCATGATATACGACTACGTTATATGCATGTATGCGGCTGAGAGATGTCTGTCGAAATTATAAGCACCCTGTCTCACGTAAGCCTCAAGATATATAATCAGCATGCATCTGTAGTTCTGTACTACTCTCTCTTACATGATATACTATGATGCAGAACAATCAATGATGGAATGCTACATTAGTTTGGAGTTAATGAAGATTGTATCTACTTCAGAGGCATCCAACGTAAAAGACTAGTTCTAGTTTTATTTCAACTTCTTAGAAGGGAGTTTTAAATCTTTTAAACTTCTTTACTGCTGTTTTGTTGGGCTTCTAGAGTTTCTTTTTATCTATAGACTGTGTGTGTTTCCAAAGTTTTCTTTTACCTAATTCTTTATTTTATTTTAGTTTGTTATTTCTTTAAAAAAGTATTTTAGCTAGTTGCACGTGTGATGCTCTTAGTATTCGGTAGTTTTGGCTATATATGAGACTGTTGGGGGGAGAGAGTTGAAGAGAAGAGAATCAGCTTGCAATGTCTTTAGAAAACTCTGGTGCCAATTGAAAATTTTCTTGCGTGTTATTTTCGAGATTTGATGTGTGGTTCATCAGGGTGGATGTCAGGCCCGATCCCATCTCTTTTTTTTGGCTTTTTTAAATCAAACCATAATTCCTTTTTTTAAATCAAACACTTGCAGTAACTATAGTTTGCATCTAGTTTTGTGAGCTTGTTTACTTGTTTGAGAATCTTATTGTTATTGAGTAGCTATTAGAGCATCTTCAACCGTCTGTCATAACGCTAGTTATGGCGGGCCAGTTATGGCGGGATTTGATCTTCAACCGGCTGCCAAAAAAAATCGTCAGTTTTGACGATCTGCTATAGACGCTCGCCAAATTTGGCATGAGAGCAATGACGGAGCTCCCTCTACAGTGTTGGGTTGGAGCTCCCTCTATTTTCAACCATCCATATTAGGAACATTCTATGGAGGATTGGGTTGGAGATGCTTTTTATGCATTGCTACACAAATGGGTTTTAATTACCTGAATATCATGTGCGTTTGGACTCCCACCTCCGGTTGCCTCTGGCATGCTTCCTTCATTGGACTCGGCACACTGTGTTGCTGAGATGAAACAGGAATCCTTAAGGCTGTGTTTGGTTGCAAGGAAAAGAAAAGAAAAGGAAAGAAAAGTGATTGGTGAAGTTAATTTCCATTGTTTGGTTGTATAGAAAAGTAAAAGGAAAGAAAGTGAGAGGGAAAATGAAAGAAAAAAACATATCGAATTTTTCTCTCTACTTTTCTCTCCCAAATCGGAAGGAAACCGTTTTCTTTCCCAAAAATTTTCTTCCCTTTTCTGAGCCAAAAATTTTATCGACAACAAAAATTATTTTTTTGTTATTGCTCATTTTTTATTTCAGAAGAATGGTTTTGGATTGAGTTTAATAGAAAATTGAGACCCTTTAAAATATTAATTATAAATAAAACCATATTTCTTTCTAGTTTTCCTTTTCATTTTCATAAGCAACCAAACATGAGAAATCATTTTCCATACCATTTTCCTTTTAAATTTCTTTACAATTTTCCTTACTAACCAAACATAAAAAAGAAA
Source organism: Scilla litardierei (assembly GCA_030789695.1). Classification (NCBI taxonomy): domain Eukaryota; kingdom Viridiplantae; phylum Streptophyta; class Magnoliopsida; order Asparagales; family Asparagaceae; genus Scilla; species Scilla litardierei. The sequence continues at coordinate 189,510,846 of CM061134.1, read as the reverse complement.
TCGGTTTCTTTTTTCTTTTCTTTTTCTTTCTATTTCCTTTTCATTTCACTTTTCTTTCTTTCCTTTTCCATGCAACCAAACACAGCCTAAGCCAATTATTGGATTGCTTTAGTGTCAAGTGTTAGTAAAGGATTTGACTAGCGTTGGCAAGTGATTATTCATTTTGGATTTGAGCCATCAACCCTCAAAATTATAGGCCAAAAAAAAAAAAAGATTATTCATGATTGGATATTTGGTTAACTTAGGGTTGTGTGTCCTGCATGTGAGTATGAGCTCAAAGCTATAACCGACGAATCCATGAACCAAATGGGAAAGCATATTAGCGAGCCCATTTGGTGGCATAATAAAATTGATGCCAGTGGTGCACTTTCCACTGAATAATCTATGAAATCTAATGTAATTGATTAAAGAAAGATTCTCTATGGGCCAATATTTGTTTGTTTGCTTTATTTATACTGTAAGATGCTTGTACCTGCTAGAACTTTCCAGGCTGGGGGAACTGTTTCTCGCATCCCCAATATCAATCATTCACCCACTTCCATTGTAGCCTAATCACCTAGAACTTGCAAAGCTTCTTATTACCGGCGGAACTGTTTAATTATTACTTCAACCCTGTTAGACCTCACATCAACCTTCTCATCCAACTTTTCAACCAACATTCCAAAAACCACACAAGAAAGTTGTGTGGGATCTACAAAACTTTCTCAAGATAGCTTTCTAACCCATTTTCCAACAAAAAAACACAGACCCCCTATTTTTCTCACCCCAAGATATTCCAACCCCTAAACAATATTCACAACTTTCTCAAAAACTCATTCTCAACAAAAAGAACATACCCTTAGATGACATGGCATATCTATTATACAACAGAGTTCTCCACGCTTTGTACCATCCGGCAAAGTCGCGTCAGCCATGAGATACCTAGAAACCCCACGAGCATATTTATTTAAGAGTTTGCCACTGGCCTTTTAAAAACCCAAAAAAAACTGCCAATCAACCCACTAAATAATAGGTTTGCCATATCGTCTTTTACCACTTTGGTCCCCCAATATTTTGCGATTTAACTCCCCGTCTTTTCCCTTTTTCCCATCAAGGCAATACACACACTTGCAACCACTCATCTCTCTCTTTCGCACAGGTTATTTCTAGTATCCAAAAACACCCAAGCCACCTTATTTACAGGGTTGACGTTGCCTTATTTACAAGTTTGCCATTGAGGGGTTAAAATATCAAAAATCATGAGATACATGCATATTTTTTACAACTTTGTCTATATGTGCATGTCTACCAATATTGTCCAAACTCTTTGGAACCTATATTGTATCATGCAATTTATGCTTAGACATAAAGCTCTTCTTAACATAAGGATGTAAAAACACATGATTAGTAAAATCCAATTTATGACGAACATATATAGAAACACATGCTTCCACATTCTTCTTGCATGCAAAAGATTTACACATATAAGCATAATTTTCTTTTTCTTAGCATGCAAAGAATTAATATGATTCTTCTTGTTATGAGCTCTAACATCAAATTTAAATTTAGAATCAAACTGACATGAATACGTAGTACTTAAACTAGTATTCATGAGCACAATATTCTCCTCTTTCAAAATTTTATTATCTAAACTCATTTTCTCAATGATCAAATTAGCTTCATTTAGTTCTAAAAGAGAAGTGCTATGCTCATGCATAAAACAATCATGATCATGCAACAAAACATCATGCTTAACCTTGGAACAATTATAATCATGCTCTAATGAACTAAATTAATTTTGCAATAACTTATAATCTTTGAGCAAATCATGATAAGCATCTAATAATTCATATTTTGGGGTAGGGTTTACCTCATCACCATCTACTTGTGCCAAGAGGCACACCATAGCCATGTCCTTTACTTGTTCCTCTTCTCCAGCAATTGAGGTTGAGACATTGTTGGATTCCTCAAAACCATCAAGCATGTGTCACATTTGATTTGTACTAGTAGCTCCTAACACATAAATCAAAACTTTGTTAGATAAAGAGAAAAACAATATTTTCATTACCTCACCATTGAGAGTGGCCATCTGTTTCTCTTCACTTGACCACTTACATATATGTGTTATGGATTTGCAATAGGGTTCCTTCACATGAATCCACATATCATGGTTAATGGATGTGATGTAGTACTTACAAGCGGTTCTTTCATTGACCGTACGTCATGTTGTCGAACATTGGGGTCTCGATGGTACGTCATCCTGTAACCAAGCTCTAATGCCACGTGTTGGGATCTCTGTGGATGGCAAGTAGACACTAGAGAGTGTGAATAGTGTATATGAAATAAAAATATTCTTCTTAAAAATTCTGCCTAAGTTTACAATTAGTGTTGCATAATTTAAACTTAATCAGTAAGAATTATAACATGCTAAAGAGTATGCTGTGGGAATAACACAAGCAAGAGATTATTGAGCAACACATATAAGCATTCACAAACACAACAATCTTATCATGTTCGTCCAGTCAGTGCTAATCCAGTCCCCAAAACTCTATGACTTGCCATTATCTCCGTAGAAGAGGACTTACCATTGCCTACTGCAAGAGGACTTTTACAACCCACTTTGCTTCCAACGAAGATTTACACTAAACAAATTGCATGTAACAAGGATTTTCCCTCTCTCACACAAGTGCGAATATACTTACAACTTTGAAGCACAAAGATTACAACCTTTCCTAAGCCTTGAAGATGAAGCAGAATATGTTTTTGTGTGGCTTGGAATACTGGGTTCTACTCAATAGGATATCGAAGAGTAGAAGATAGCTCAATAGAAATGGAGAAAGAGATCTACGAGCCTTAGGGTTTTGGGATTTTCTCTTTTTCTTTTTATTTTTCTTTTTATTTTTCTTTTTATTTTTCTTTTTCATTTAATTTCCTATTGAATTGATGTCTAGTGATATGATATCATTCACAAGTACATAGGATGAAAACTGATAAAGAAAATCCCCAAAAAGCCTCTACCAACTTCTCTCTAATGACTAGCCAAAATATGACTATTAGGAGCTAGTTGGCACTGACTGGTGACTCGCTGGAAAACGTGTTTACTACTCCCAAGTATACAAGTACTAATCATGGTGAGTCATGAGTCGTATTCCTCAAAAGCAAGCTCGTCTGTAAATTCACTATTCGAAGTTAAACCAGGAAATAATTCAATAAGAAACAAACCACCTTTCGAAGGTGAAATGCTTGTTCAATAGTTTGAGTATCGATAGTATCCTATAATTATGCTAAGGGGTAATGTGGGAGTCCAATAAGAGAAGAATATGCATGTGTTTTCATTAGGGTTATGCCCTAATATTCTTTCCAAACTTCCTTTGATAACGCAATGATGAACCTTTTGTGCTAGCATTATCAGATGATCACATTGCATGAGTTAAGTGCAATAGCAACATGTGTATTCATCGGATTCAAGGGTTTTATATCATATTTGTTCTAGATTAACCTCGCGGCACACCACCCTCCTCTAGGACCTCTCGACATGTTTTATGCATGTAGATAATACCTCATGGCACATCATTCTCGGATCTCTCGACGGGTAGTACAAATACATGTAGATAGTGCCTCGTGGCATATCATCCTTTTGGAAGCCCTCACGGGTAATGCGAATACACATAGGTAATGCATTGGCACACCATTCTAATCGAACCCCTTACGGGTAATCATACAAATATAGACAACACATCAATCCATTGATTTAAACATTCAATATTATTAGAGATGAATGGAAGCATGGAGGAAATAAACCCTAGTTATAGCACAACACACCCACAAGAGTTTTAGCTACTCATGGAAGTAAAAACATCAACTTTCATTAAAATTGTCATAAGTTCAATACAAAGAAAGAAACTAATAAGCAAAATCAAAAGGAGAAAGTTGGGTTTTCACCAAAGTAGATTGAAGCTCAGCCCTAATCCCTTGCTCAGCCGCACACTTTCCCAAAAGAAGAAAATCAAAACCTAAAAACAAAACAATTGAATGAATGAACCCCTAACCCTAGCTAATTACAATCAGCCATAAATAGCCTTCAAACCCTTAAACAATCCTGTTACGAGGTGGAACTCGCGTACAATGAATTTGTATTAATGGGAACCAAGGGCACGGTGGTTATGTGGAGTAGGGGGTTTAGGTAGGCTATTTGACAAGCGATTAGTGGGGTGAAGAAGTCGATCTCGACGCCAGTGACGGTCGCGGGGCTGAATCTCGCCGGATGCGGCTGGACAAGGTTGAACGGCAGGGGGGTGACGCCGACTGGTGTTGATAGGCGAGCTCTCCTGCAACACGAACAACTCGTCAGAAGGGCTGGGTTGGGGGTTCAACCCTTAGCCCCTCCGATGCCTAAGTCAGTGATAGGGCTTAAAATGGGGGGCTGGTCACGCCGGTCGGACTAACGGTGTATCGACCGTGCGTGGCGAGCTATAGGTGGGAGAACAAAGATATGGAAGACCTTTGCACTCGTGTGTGAATAGTTGAATGAGAGAGAATTCTGCAGCCTCCTCCCCTCCGTAGGAGGGGAGGGGGTATTTATACCTGACGGGTGATGACTAGGCGTGCTGAGCTGGCTCTGGTGTCGGCGGAAGCTTCGGACAAGGACGCCGGGGACAGGAGTCCCTGACCTGCCTCTGTCAGGCGGCGCAACGGCCCAGGGGTGCTTTTGTCGGGATGTCAGGGCCGAAAGCACTAACCGTCGGATAGGCTAGCCGCCTGGGGGTGCTTTTGTCGGGATGTCAGGTGACGTACGTGTCTGTCGTGTCCTTATACGTGTCAGTTGTGTCCTTATCCTAAGCCGTTTGTCGTTAGCGGCGGACTAAGAGTCGGGCGGCTGCGGTGGTTCACCTCGTCCGGTTCGTGGAGCGCTGTAAGGTGCGCCCGCTTGGCTGGCCGCCCGGCCTTTTCGGGGCGGCGGCCCTTTTGTGAAAAGGTGAGTCAATGGGGTATGTTAGCGGATCTGGACGGGAATCGGGCAGCTACGATCTTTAGGTCGTAACAATTGCCCCCGGCATTCGAGTCTGAGGCGGTAGCCCGCTTCGGCTCGGATGGCGTGACATTGTCATTTAACCTGACTCGGGCTTGGGTCCACGCTCAGGGTTGGCGACGCTGCTCCCGCGGGGTATTGCCCGCCGTTGCGGGATCGCGAGGTCTCATCCCGAGTGGGAACCAAGTGGGGCGATGCCTCGTAACGGCGCGCCGCTTTATGGGGCGGCTGGGTCGGATTTTGGGGGAGCCCGAATTTTTGAGAAGGTTGTGGTTTTTGCTGAGATGTGTTTATCGGACATGTTTGTGATTTTCGCGGGACTTCCGCCGCACTGTGCCCGGTGGACCTCCCAGCTGTTGTGCTCTTGGGCTCAGGGAAGGAGTTCATAGGGAGGAATATTGTTCACCAACCTTTAACGGGGATTTAGATGATATTTACAGTGAGAGAGCAGGTGTGACCCAACCTATGGTTGGGACGGGCGGTGGTCTATACTCGTCGCCCGCTATATCGGGGTGGGTAGATCCTCGTTGCCGGGCGGTTTTCCCTTTTACTGACCGCTTAATTCCTTCTGCTTCGTTGTCCGGGGAAGAGCCGACGCGCCGCGAACCACCATTTGGTTTGATCGGGGACGAAGTCCCGGGGTGGTTCCCCCTTCCGAGGGGCTGACCCTCGTTTGTCGGGTGGAGCTTCTTCCTTTCCCTTTCCTTGCTTCCTCGCGATCTGCCTTGCCGCCGCCGCGCTGGAGAGTTCCTCGCTAGGAATCCCGCGCACCGAGGGGGAACCCCTGGGAGGCTGAGGACGAGGTGGCGGTGGCGGTGCCGAGGGGGACGGCGTTAATTGGGGCGTTGCGGCATGCGGACGGCCTTCTGAACCCGCCTTTTGATACAGTAACAAGCAGGAGGCAAGCTGGCGGGCGGGGCCTTCCGCGTGTAAGGGGAATATCCAGTTGGGGGTGGCGGGGCGGTGGCGCCCATCGTCGGGGGAAGTGAGGTCCGTCGGTGGCTATCGGCTTTTTTCGTAGCTCGTTGGGGCGTTTAGGGCCGCTTTATGCCCGGAGTGAGGGGGGGAATCCCCGTCTCTCTTCCTCCTTTACCCCGCCCTCTGGAGGGGGGTATTTGTAGCGAGGTGTTGCGGACGGGTTTCTCTTGGGTAACGCCGTGGACTAACGTCGCTAATGGGCTCTGCGGAATCACACGCTTCGGGAATCACTTTTTCCTGACGGTATCCGGCCCTCTGGCCTCTTGGGGGGCGTGTTGTTGCTGATGGCGTGTTGAACAAGCGTCTTTTCGTTACGTTGAGTCTCATCGTGGCGCTGTTCTGACGGGACAAAGCCGCTGTCCTTTCAGGACGGGGCGTATATTTCGGGGTTTCTGTCTTGCGACCGGTCCGATCCGGGTCACGTGTATTGGCTTCTTGCGGGAGCTACGCAATTACCCATTATGCCCCCAACATTCCCGTGCCCCGTCTGGGGAGGGGGATGTTGTCTTCCCGGGTTGCGTTTGGGGCGGCCTCAAACGGGTTCGGGACGGGACGCATTGGTCTCCCGATTTGGTGTCTGGCCAAACCGGTTACGCGGGGCGAGCCCCCGTGCACCCCCTTTCGCTATGGGGAGAGTTGTGGGCGGGTTTCAGGGAGCAGGGGGAGCGGGGCCGTGCGTTCTAGGTTTAGTGGGCGTCCTAGGTCAGCTAGGCGGGACGGCGCGTTGCTCGCCCGATGCCTGGCGGATCGGGACGGCGCGTTGCTCGCCCGATGCCTGGCGGAGGGGGATAGACACGTGCTATGATATTTAAAGAACAATGTTTTCGTTTAAATTTATGAGCGCTGGGCCACAGCTTGTACATCAGGTTTTAGCTCATCGCCCGTTGTCGGGTCAGAGCCGATTCGGGGAGGGGCTTTAGAGCTGTCCTTGCCCGGTCGCACGGGCCTAATGACCGCCGGGTTTTGGGGCTTCCGCGGGCCGTGTGGGCCGGTTATGTCTTGAGCCGATCTTGGTGCGGAGGAGAGTGGCTGCCGTCTGGGCTGAAGTGTTGCAAGGTCTCTTTGGGGGGTACTTGGCCGACTAGGCCGCCTTCCCTCCCCTGTCTTGTCTCTTTCTGCGGACAGGGTTTTCCTCGGTCCGGTATAGGCTTTGAGAGGGAAAGCCGGCGTGCCCCGTCTTGCCCCCTGGGGAGGTTCTTGAGCATAGGGCCGCCCCCCATTGCCCCACGTCTCGCTGCTTCGGTTTGAGGGTGGGGTTCTGAGCCCGCTGGCGCATCGGCGAGCTGACATGCCAGGACTCGCCGTTTGGGCTTGTCGGGGATGCAGCCCTGCCGAGGTCCTCGGATGGAGGTCAAGGGCGAGGAGGTACTGGCTGGCCAGCGCTGGGGGCTCTCGCCTGCCCAGATTACTTTGAATGGATGCCATTCTTTCTCCGCTTCGTCCCCGTTTATGGGACGGGGGTAAGAAAGGTGGATTTCCCGTGTGTAAGCGGAATATCCAGATGGCGATCCGTTTGTAAGCGGAATATCCAGGTAGTGATGCTGGGGGTCTAGGCACCGCCGTTCCGGGCGGCGGGAACCATTGATGGCCGGTGACCTCTCTTTTGTTAGGGCGGTGTATCTCAGCCCTTTTCCCGGAGGGTGGGGGGATCATGGGGTGGTTTTTCATGTCTGTCGATTGCTTCTCTCCGCGATGGAGATGGCCTCTTTATAGGCAGATCTTGTTGACCGTTTCTCCCTTATTCATTGCGCTGAGCTGGCATTATTAATGGGCTCCTCGAATTTGCGCCTGTTGGGAACCGCCTATGTCAGGTGGCTCTTGCGTGTCCTCTGTTGGTGTGCATTATTAATGGTGGCGTGTTTCTCGAGCGTCGTTCCGTTTCGTCGAGTCACATCGGGGCCGTCGACTTGGGAATTGGTGTTATTTTGTCCCGGTTCGTGTGCCCCCCCCCTTTTATTTATATATAAATTATTTTTATTATATATTATTTTTTGTCAAGGGTACGTGGCCCCCATCGGGTTGGCCCTGCCCCAGAGGACTGGAGGGGGGGAGCGGGCGCGTAGCCCGGCCCGTGCCCTTCTCTGGTTCGGGTGGCTAGGGTTGGCCCTGCCCCAGAGGTCTGGAGGGGGGGAGCGGGCGCGTAGCCCGGCCCGTGCCCTTCTCTGGTTTGGGTGGCTAGGGTTGGCCCTGCCCCAGAGGTCTGGTGGGGGGGAGCGGGCGCTTAGCCCGGCCCGTGCCCTTCTCTGGTTTGGGTGGCTAGGGTTGGCCCTGCCCCAGAGGTCTAGAGGGGGGGAGCGGGCGCGTGGCCCGGCCCGTGCCCAGCTCTGGTTTGGGTGGCTAGGGTTGGCCCTGCCCCAGAGGTCTGGAGGGGGGGAGCGGGCGCGTAGCCCGGCCCGTGCCCTTCTCTGGTTTGGGTGGCTAGGGTTGGCCCTGCCCCAGAGGTCTGGAGGGGGGGAGCGGGCGCGTAGCCCGGCCCGTGCCCTTCTCTGGTTTGGGTGGCTAGGGTTGACCCTGCCCCAGAGGTCTTGAGGGGGGGAGCGGGCGCGTGGCCCGGCCCGTGCCCAGCTCTGGTTTGGGTGGCTAGGGTTGGCCCTGCCCCAGAGGTCTGGTGGGGGGGAGCGGGCGCGTAGCCCGGCCCGTGCCCTTCTCTGGTTTGGGTGGCTAGGGTTGGCCCTGCCCCAGAGGTCTGGAGGGGGGGAGCGGGCGCGTGGCCCGGCCCGTGCCCAGCTCTGGTTTGGGTGGCTAGGGTTGGCCCTGCCCCAGAGGTCTGGAGGGGGGGAGCGGGCGCGTAGCCCGGCCCGTGCCCTTCTCTGGTTTGGGTGGCTAGGGTTGGCCCTGCCCCAGAGGTCTGGAGGGGGGAGCGGGCGCGTAGCCCGGCCCGTGCCCTTCTCTGGTTTGGGTGGCTAGGGTTGGCCCTGCCCCAGAGGTCTTGAGGGGGGGGAGCGGGCGCGTGGCCCGGCCCGTGCCCAGCTCTGGTTTGGGTGGCTAGGGTTGGCCCTGCCCCAGAGGTCTGGAGGGGGGGAGCGGGCGCGTCGCCCGGCCCGTGCCCTTCTCTGGTTTGGGTGGCTAGGGTTGGCCCTGCCCCAGAGGTCTGGAGGGGGGGAGCGGGCGCGTAGCCCGGCCCGTGCCCTTCTCTGGTTTAGGTGGCTAGGGTTGGCCCTGCCCCAGAGGTCTGGAGGGGGGGAGCGGGCGCGTAGCCCGGCCCGTGCCCTTCTCTGGTTTAGGTGGCTAGGGTTGGCCCTGCCCCAGAGGTCTGGAGGGGGGAGCGGGCGCGTGGCCCGGCCCGCGCCCACCTCTGGTTTGGGTGGCTAGGGTTGGCCCTGCCCCAGAGGTCTTGAGGGGGGGAGCGGGCGCGTGGTCCGGCCCGTGCCCAGCTCTGGTTTGGGTGGCTAGGGTTGGCCCTGCCCCAGAGGTCTGGAGGGGGGAGCGGGCGCGTAGCCCGGCCCGTGCCCTTCTCTGGTTTGGGTGGCTAGGGTTGGCCCTGCCCCAGAGGTCTGGATGGGGGGAGCGGGCGCGTAGCCCGGCCCGTGCCCTTCTCTGGTTTGGGTGGCTAGGGTTGGCCCTGCCCCAGAGGTCTGGAGGGGGGGAGCGGGCGCGTAGCCCGGCCCGTGCCCTTCTCTGGTTTGGGTGGCTAGGGTTGGCCCTGCCCCAGAGGTCTGGAGGGGGGGAGCGGGCGCGTAGCCCGGCCCGTGCCCTTCTCTGGTTTGGGTGGCTAGGGTTGGCCCTGCCCCAGAGGTCTGGAGGGGGGGAGCGGGCGCGTAGCCCGGCCCGTGCCCTTCTCTGGTTTGGGTGGCTAGGGTTGGCCCTGCCCCAGAGGTCTGGAGGGGGGGGAGCGGGCGCGTAGCCCGGCCCGTGCCCTTCTCTGGTTTGGGTGGCTAGGGTTGGCACTGCCCCAGAGGTCTGGAGGGGGGGAGCGGGCGCGTAGCCCGGCCCGTGCCCTTCTCTGGTTTGGGTGGCTAGGGTTGGCCCTGCCCCAGAGGTCTGGAGGGGGGGAGCGGGCGCGTAGCCCGGCCCGTGCCCTTCTCTGGTTTGGGTGGCTAGGGTTGGCCCTGCCCCAGAGGTCTGGAGGGGGGGAGCGGGCGCGTGGCCCGGCCCGTGCCCACCTCTGGTTTGGGTGGCTAGGGTTGGCCCTGCCCCAGAGGTCTTGAGGGGGGGAGCGGGCGCGTGGCCCGGCCCGTGCCCAGCTCTGGTTTGGGTGGCTAGGGTTGGCCCTGCCCCAGAGGTCTGGAGGGGGGGAGCGGGCGCGTAGCCCGGCCCGTGCCCTTTTCTGGTTTGGGTGGCTAGGGTTGGCCCTGCCCCAGAGGTCTGGAGGGGGGGAGCGGGCGCGTAGCCCGGCCCGTGCCCTTCTCTGGTTTGGGTGGCTAGGGTTGGCCCTGCCCCAGAGGTCTGGAGGGGGGGAGCGGGCGCGTAGCCCGGCCCGTGCCCTTCTCTGGTTTGGGTGGCTAGGGTTGGCCCTGCCCCAGAGGTCTGGAGGGGGGGAGCGGGCGCGTGGCCCGGCCCGTGCCCACCTCTGGTTTGGGTGGCTAGGGTTGGCCCTGCCCCAGAGGTCTTGAGGGGGGAGCGGGCGCGTGGCCCGGCCCGTGCCCAACTCTGGTTTGGGTGGCTAGGGTTGGCCCTGCCCCAGAGGTCTGGAGGGGGGAGCGGGCGCGTAGCCCGGCCCGTGCCCTTCTCTGGTTTGGGTGGCTAGGGTTGGCCCTGCCCCAGAGGTTCGGAGTTTTACCGAACTGCAAAGCTTGTGTAGGAACAACAAGGTTGGGAAAAACGTGTAGATGTGTATATTGCGCGAAGAAAGGGAAACTCACAACTATTGGTAGAATTTCAGCAGATGTTTCGCGTTCCAAGGGTGGGCCAGCTTGCTCCCTTCAGGGGTAGCAAGGATGTAGGTGGCCGGTCCGACAACATCAACGACCGTGTAGGGCCCTTCCCATTTGGCGGCCAGCTTTCCCCGCTGCGCAGTCTCGGGGCGGAAGGTGGCGTCCCGAAGGACCAAATCGCCGATCCTGAAAGTCCGCGGTTTCACCCGGGAGTCGTAGTATCGGGCCATCCTCTGGCTGTGCTTGACGAGGCTGGTTAGGGCCCTGTCCCGGACCTCGTCTGTCAACTCAAGACTGAGGCCGAGCCCTTCTCCGTTGATTTCTTCATCGAAGAGTTTTAACCGGAGTGTCTCTTCGCCGATTTCCACAGGTACAACTGCCTCCGATCCGTATGCTAGCATGAAGGGACTTTCTCCGGTCGAGGCCTTATGGGTGGTGCGATAGGACCATAGGATCCCTGGCAGCTCATCGACCCATGCTCCCAGGGCGGCGTCCACCTTCTTCTTCATCGGGTTCAGGATACACTTATTCGCGGCCTCTGCCATTCCGTTGCACTGTGGGTGGGCGACCGACGCGAATTGGAGTTTGATCCCCCAGCCCGAGCAGAAGTCGCGGAAGCCCTCGCAATCGAACTGCTTTCCGTTATCCGTGACTATGGAACGGGGGATCCCGAAGCGGCATATGACGGATTGCCAGATGAAGCCCTTCATGTCTGTCCACGTGATTCGCGCCAGCGGCTCCGCTTCGACCCATTTTGTGAAATAGTCCACGGCGACGACTAGATACTTCCTTCCCCCGGAGGCCTTTGGGAAGGGCCCCAGGATGTCGAGTCCCCACTTGGCGAAGGGGACCGGGCTCAAGATGGGCATCAGGTTGGTCGGTGGCGCAGTCGTCCGTCGGCAGAACTTCTGGCACGCTTCGCACTTCTTGACGTATTGTACCGCGTCTCGGATCATCGTCGGCCAGTAGTATCCTTGGCGCATTATCTTGTGGGCGATGGTGCGTCCTCCATGGTGGTTTCCGCAGAAGCCTTCGTGTACCTCACGGATGACTTGCTCAGCCTGCTCCGGTCCCAAGCACTTTAGGTAGGGCAGGACGTCGAAATTGGCGCGGCGGCGGCGGTACAGCACCCCGTCAAGGAGCACAAATGTCAGGGCCCGTCTCTCCACCTGCTTAGCCAGCAACCGCTCCTCGGGTAGTTCACCTGTCTCTAAATACTTCATAATGGGTGTCATCCAGGACGTCATCGTGCCCGTGCACATCAGTTCCCTTTCGTTGATGGAGGGTGTCGACAGGCTTTCGACGTAGATTGCCTTCCCGATCTCGGCCGCTGAGGAGGAAGCCAGCTTAGACAGGGCGTCTGCCCGGAGGTTGTTGGAGCGAGGCAGGTGTTGCACGTCCGCTTGCTTGAACTTGCGGAGTTCGATCTGGATGCGATTCAGGTACTGCTTCATAGTTTCTTCTCGGGCCTCAAAGCCCCCTAGGATCTGTTGGACGACGAGACGGGAGTCACTTAGGAGCAACACGTTCGTCGCACCGACTGCCCTAGCGAGTTTTAACCCGTTAACCGCGGCTTCGTACTCCGCGACGTTGTTGGTGGCCGGAAAGTCGAAGCGTAGGGCGTACTCCAACGAGCATCCGTCTTGAGTCTGAATGACGATTCCCGCTCCTGTTCCGGAGCCCGTCGCGGAGCCGTCGACGTGGATGGTCCATAATCCGTCCGCTGTTGTCGGGGAGGGCGCTGAGGGTTCGCCCGCCTCGATCCTCCGGGGGGACGTGGGCGCCGATGGTTGCTCTATCCGGTCCCCCGGCGGGGTTTCCGTGGTGCATTCCACCATGAAGTCGGCCAGCGCCTGACCCTTGATCGCCGTCCGGGCTTTGTAAGTTATGTCGAACTCGCTGAGCTCGACGCTCCAGTTGAGCATCCTCCCTGACCGCTCCAGTCTTTTCAGGTTCTTTTCGAGGGGCATGTTGGTGTGGACGGTTATGGGGTGGGCCTGGAAATAGGGTCGGAGCTTCCGAGCGGTGGTGATTAGGCAGTAGGCGGCTTTTTCGATGGGGCTGTAGCGAGTCTCCGCATCCCGGAGGATCCGACTGGCATAGTAAACAGGGCGTTGCACCCCTCCTTCCTCCTTGATCAGGACGGAGCTAACAGCCTCCTCGGTGGTCGCCAGGTACAACCCCAGGGGTTCACCTTCCTCCGGCCGTGCGAGGAGCGGCGGGCCTTGTAGGTAGGCTTTCAGCTCCGCGAACGCCCGCGTGCAGTCGTTGTCCCACGGGATCACCTTCCTCTTGTCTTTAGCTTCGCCGAAGGCCGTGCGTAAGACCCTGAAGAAGGGGAGCGACTTCTCCGCCGATTTCGACAGGAATCGTCCCAGAGCAGCAATCCGGCCGTTCAGTCGCTGCAAGTCTCGGATTGTCCGGGGCTCCGTCATACCGGTGAGGGCCGCCACCTTGTCGGGGTTCGCCTCGATCCCCCGCCTCGTTATCATGAAGCCCAGGAACTTTCCCGACTGCACGCCAAAAATGCATTTTGCGGGGTTTAGTCTCAGGTTGTATCGGCGGACCCTCTGGAAGGTCTCCTGCAAGTCGGTGAGGTGGTCGAGGGCCCTTCCACTCTTTACCAGCATGTCGTCGATGTAGACCTCCAAATTTCGCCCCACCTGGGGGCCGAAAATTCGGTCAACCATCCGTTGATAAGTCGCCCCGGCGTTCTTCAGCCCAAAGGGCATCTTGGTGTAGCAGAAGGTGCCTTTATCGGTGACGAAGGACGTCTTCTCCTCATCCTCCTCCGCCATCGGTATTTGGTTGTATCCCGAAAAGGCGTCCATAAAGCTCAACAATTCATAACCGGACGCGTGGTCCACCAAGTGGTCGATCCTGGGCAGAGGGAAGCTGTCCTTCGGGCAAGCCTTGTTGAGGTCGGTGAAGTCAACGCACATGCGCCACTTCCCGCTGGGCTTCTTCACTAGAACGACGTTGGCAAGCCAGTCGGGGTAGTCCACCGGCCGAACAAACTTGGCTTCGAGGAGCCGCTCTACTTCTTCCTCGGCCGCCCTCTTCTTCTCGCCCCCCGCACTCCTCTTCTTCTGTCGAACAGGCCGGGCCTCTGGGTCCGCATTCAACCTGTGGGAGATTACCGCCGGGTCCACCCCGGGCATGTCGGCCGGTGACCATGTGAATATGTCCGCGTTCTCCCGGAGCAAGGCGACGAGGGCCGTCCTCAAGGCGGAGGGGAGTTTCGTCCCGATGGAGACGACTCTTCCCTCGTCCGAGGCTATCGGGACCTCCTCTACCTCCTCGGCCGGGGTCGGCCGCTGATCGCAGAAGTCCTCCCTTTCGTCGGGGACGAGAGGCGTCGGGGTCCGCCCGGGGCCCCCAGGCGGGGACGGCACACGGTTGTGGTTTCTGGGCCCCCCTCGACCTCCCTGCACCTGTCCCACCCCCCGCGGGGTCCGGAACTTCATCGTTTGATGTTGCAGGCTGGGGAGCGCCTCGATGGCCGTCATATATGGGCGCCCTATGATTACATTATACACCGATGCGATGTCGACGATGACGAAAAGCGTTTCCTTGGTGACGATCCTCGGCTCCTCCCCCAGAGTCATGGGCAAGGTGATCGTTCCTTCGGTAGGGATCTCATGGCCGGTGAAGCTGGCCACAGGGCCCCGCAGGGCTCTAGGTCTGCGCGCCCCCATCCCATCCTCTCGACTGTTGACAGGAAAAGGATGTCGTAGGAGCTTCCGGTGTCAATCAGGAGCCGGCCGACGTCCACCGCCCCGATCCGAGCCTCGACGACGAGGGCGTCGTCGTTCTGGCTCCGCGCTTCCCGCCAGTCTTCCTCGGTAAAGGTGATCGGGGGTCGGTGTGTCCTTCTTCGCTTCGGCTGGTGGTCGGCGGCCGCCGTCATCGCCCGTCGGGCCCCGGCCTCCGGGATGGCGGGCGCCCGCCCCGCCGAGGAGGGCCCTCCAGTTATCATCTCAATTCGCATGACCGCCCTTGGGGGGCGTGGTTCCTCCTTATCGCGGTCCGCCAGTGGTTCCCGTCCCCCTCCCTCCGGGGGGGCTTTCTCTTCCGCCATCTCCCGCCTTCCCGCGACAAAGTTTCCCAGGTGACCCGCTTGGATCAGTCGTTCGATCTCTCTCTTAAGGGAGTGACAATGGTCGGTGTCGTGACCGTGGTCCCGGTGATATCGGCAGTATCTCCGGGGGTCCCGCCTCGCCGGGTCCGTCCTCATCTCCCTAGGAGGATCCGGCAATAACCCGGCCCTCGTCGCCGCGGCCAGCACCTCCATCATGGGGGCGTTGAGTCGCGTGTAATGCACCGGCGGGAGGTCTTCTGGTCTCGGGATGACTCCGGGGGGCCTCCGTGCCGGAGCGAACTCGCGAGCCAGGCCAAGGCGATCTAGCGGGCGGGGCTCGGGTGGCTCCCACCGCGGTAGGGCCAACTGATCGCGGCCTCGCCCCCTCTCCTCCTGCCTCGGCCGAGGGTGCGGCCGGGACCCATCTGCGGGTGGTTTCGCCTGGGGGAACACAACCTTTGCACCCAAAGTCTCCTCCGCCAACGCGTGCCTCTCCGCCATTGCTACCAACTCTTCATAGTCGGTAGGTGGATCTCGGAGCAGGGATTTGTGGAGGCTCCGCGTCCGCAGCCCCGTCTTGAAGGCCAGCATAAGCACCTCGTCGCCGCATGTCACCACCGCCCGTCTCTCCTCCTGAAAGCGGCGGAGGTATCTTCCTGTCCCTTCCCCCTCCCTTTGGACTATCGTGCTGAGATAGTCTAAGGGCTTCTTTTTTGTTCGCCCGGCCCGGAACTCTTGGCAGAACTTATGGGATAGTTCGCCAAAGCTCCCTACGGACCTCGCGGGCAAGCCGAAGTACCAGTCCAGCGCGGTGTCCCTCAGGCTTTGGGAGAAATGTCGGCAAAGGAACGCCTCATCCACGTCCTGGGCTTCCATCGCCCCCCGGTATTGTTGCACGTGCGTGAGGGGGTCGCCCCTCCCATTGTACGTGGCCAAGTGAGGGGGTTTGAACCTTACGGGCCTGGGGGCAGAAGTGATCCACCGGGCGAGTGGCGTGGCCTCCTCCGGGTAGGTCGGGCGATCCGGCGCATCCCCCCTCCGCCACTCGGGGGTCGGGCTTCGGTCGCGCCTCGGCCGCCGACGGTCCTCCGTCCCCGGCGAGTAGCCCGACGGTCTCCAGGCGGGGCTCCCTCCTTGGGCCGAGGATTCGACGGGTTGTGGGCTACGGTCCTCCCAGCGCCCACGCCTCCTGGCCAGCTCTCCTCGGGCCTCCATCCGTTCTTGATTCTCCCGAAGGAGTCTTTCACGCTCGGTGGTGAGGAAGCGTAGTTGCCGACAAACGGCTTCCTCGCGCTGGGTATCGGAGGGGTGGTGTTGGTGATGGGGGCCGCCCCCTCCAGGCGGGGACCTGTTCAGCATCGGGTCCCGCCCGTTCCCAGGCCGCCGGGCCGTCGTCGCCTCGTCCAGGAGTTCTCGGTTGCTCCTGTTCTCCATTCTCAGCCTCTCGCGCTCCGCGATGATGAAGCGAAGCTGGCGGCGGGCGGCCTCCTCTTCCTGGTAAGCCTTCCGGGTGGTCTCGGCCGCCTCGTCCAGACGCCTCTGCGCGGCGGCCGCCTCCCCCAGGCGCCTCCACCGCTGCGCGACTTCTTCCTCCTCTTCCAGGAGCCTTTGCTGGGCCGCGATCTCCTCAGCGAGCCCCCTATGCTCCCCCTCCTCCTCGAACTGAGGGTGGAGGTTTCTCCTCACGTTCAGGGGCTCCGAGGGGCCGGGCAGAGGCTCCGTTCCAGTCGTCTGAAAGCCTCCCCTGGCCTGAGCGACAGCCTCGAAGCTCTTCAGAACGGCGGGGACTGAAGTGTGTTCAATCTCGGAGATCATCCCTAAAAGGGGGTCGGACACCGGGGTGATTTGTAGGGAGAGCGGTTCCTGCCCCACGGGATCTTTGCCGTGGTCCGGGTTCCGCGGGATTGGTATGGAATCTAACATGGGTGTGACCCTTCGTTCCCACAGACGGCGCCAATTGTTACGAGGTGGAACTCGCGTACAATGAATTTGTATTAATGGGAACCAAGGGCACGGTGGTTATGTGGAGTAGGGGGTTTAGGTAGGCTATTTGACAAGCGATTAGTGGGGTGAAGAAGTCGATCTCGACGCCAGTGACGGTCGCGGGGCTGAATCTCGCCGGATGCGGCTGGACAAGGTTGAACGGCAGGGGGGTGACGCCGACTGGTGTTGATAGGCGAGCTCTCCTGCAACACGAACAACTCGTCAGAAGGGCTGGGTTGGGGGTTCAACCCTTAGCCCCTCCGATGCCTAAGTCAGTGATAGGGCTTAAAATGGGGGGCTGGTCACGCCAGTCGGACTAACGGTGTATCGACCGTGCGTGGCGAGCTATAGGTGGGAGAACAAAGATATGGAAGACCTTTGCACTCGTGTGTGAATAGTTGAATGAGAGAGAATTCTGCAGCCTCCTCCCCTCCGTAGGAGGGGAGGGGGTATTTATACCTGACGGGTGATGACTAGGCGTGCTGAGCTGGCTCTGGTGTCGGCGGAAGCTTCGGACAAGGACGCCGGGGACAGGAGTCCCTGACCTGCCTCTGTCAGGCGGCGCAACGGCCCAGGGGTGCTTTTGTCGGGATGTCAGGGCCGAAAGCACTAACCGTCGGATAGGCTAGCCGCCTGGGGGTGCTTTTATCGGGATGTCAGGTGACGTACGTGTCTGTCGTGTCCTTATACGTGTCAGTTGTGTCCTTATCCTAAGCCGTTTGTCGTTAGCGGCGGACTAAGAGTCGGGCGGCTGCGGTGGTTCACCTCGTCCGGTTCGTGGAGCGCTGTAAGGTGCGCCCGCTTGGCTGGCCGCCCGGCCTTTTCGGGGCGGCGGCCCTTTTGTGAAAAGGTGAGTCAATGGGGTATGTTAGCGGATCTGGACGGGAATCGGGCAGCTACGATCTTTAGGTCGTAACAAATCCTAACCACTCAATCTTGGATCAAGGGTCCTCCATCGTTCAGCTTAAATGAGAAGTTGAAGTTGGCTCGGGTTGAATCGAGCTCTAGAAAACACATCCAGCTTTCTGTCAGGCATCTGGAGTGGAGGCTCTAGACATCTAGCTTTTTGAGTCTCCTAACCGTCTGGAGCTGTCTTCCCATACGGCTGGCTATTGCATGTGTCTATCAAACGTCTGATGTGATAGACTCAGACATCTGGCGTGTCTGATATGCTTGGCTTCGGGCTCGTCAGACGGCTGGGGAGTGATCTTCAGACATCTAAATGGTTCAGTCCGTAATTATTTTGAACTCTATGTTTTTAAGCCATTTGGTGTCAACTATATTCAGCCGTCCGATTGGGGGATCCAGAAGTTTGAAGCTATAGTCACAAACGTCTGGAAAACTCCATCAGACAGCTGATTGCTCCTTAGGCTGTCTCTTTCCAAAATTTGTAGAAGATGCATCTGTGCTCTGAAATATGTGCAAAAATAATCGTTGGATTCGGAAAAATTCCATCTTCGCATGAAAAATAAGAGAAAGCACAAACAAGCAATAAAAATAATATTTCATACATGCATGAAGAATAAGCTCTACGATCCAATGATATTGACAAATTGCACATATTAGAGCCAAAATAAACATGATCCAATCACAAAATGTAGATATTTAGGGGATAACATATGCAATATTCACTCGTAATTGACTAGTCGACTGGTGCACAAGAGCTAGTCGACCGGTAAGTCTTCACGAGTTGACTAATAAGTCTTCACTAATTGACTAGTGTACAGTGACTAATCTACTATTGAATTAGCTAACAAGCCAAAATATGGTATCACTCCTAATCGAATGGGTGTCTATTTTGGTCAACTATTGTACATAAAAATGAGTTATTTTGGCTATGAAACCTATATTTTTATCCAACAATAAAATCTATAATAAATCATATGGTATCATGTGTGCGTGTGTGACATCTTTAAGGCATTACATGAATTTTAATAATATGAACAAAATTACAACAAATATAAAGTACTCTTCAAGTAGTTCTAGTACGTTATTCTTCTTCTTATCTTTGAATTCTTTCTTTTCAATTCATTGCCTTAGAGTCACACCATCATCATTTGCCAAGCTTTCTATGAGATCATAATCTTCAATGCTTGAGAAACCTTGAGCAAATCTCTTTGTCTAATTTATCTTGTCACACTTAATGAAATTCATTAAACCGCTAAACAATATTTGTACATCATCAAAATATGTTTTGGGGTATCCAATACTTCACACTTCACACCAAAGAACTACATGTTTTTGACCTAACTGTGGATAAATGTTTTCAACTTGATTGGCTTTCAATTAGCTTTTTTATAACCTCCATTAATAATTGCATGATCAACAAATAGAATAAACAATTTAGTCATCATAATTAATCAAATAATGATCAAATTTGTGCTTATTATAAAAAATCCATTCATGTGTCTTAGAAATATCATTATCATTAATGCATGCCGAAATCTCATCACGAATCTACCTAGCTGTTATTATCTTCTGTGTAGCTTGTTGGCATCTCAGTGTCATTATTAGGTGTTAGATTCAAAATAACGGTAGCATGTACCAACTGAATTAGGAGTCGTATCATTGCAACCATTGATACCAAAGATTGCAGCATTAAGAGTATTGGTGATATGATGATATATAGAAGGTGCATTTCATTGAGGACGATTGAATAAAGAAACTTTTAAGAAAAAAAATTTAGTAACATTACAAAAAATATTATAGAATGCATAGAGTTCAATTGGAAGCATGGTAGTAAGAAATATTTCTCATGCATATCTTCATATTCATTAGTACCTGATATCAAGATTGATATTTCATAATGTGGAGCTTCCATGTTCTTAGTTATAATAGTAACCCGCTTTAAGCCTGCTAAACAAATGAAATAATGTCCCAAAGGTATGCTTCTTCCCCATAAAAAATTCATTTAAGCTTAAGGGCATGTTCTTTTCGGTGGAAGTGGGAATTGGGAAAGTTGGGGGATAGAGGAATCTAAGAGAGAGAGAAAGATGGTTTTGTGTTCTTTTGATAGGAAAGTTAGTTTGAAAAGTGGATATGGTAGTGGATGGTGGGTCCCAACCAACTTTATTGTGTTCTTTTGGGTTGGAAAAGTTGATGAGGGAAAGTGGGAAAGTGGAGTATGGTATGAAGGGGGTGAGTATAGGTTAAGTTCACCCTCCCCCCTGAAGCAAAAAAATACTGATTCATCCCGGATGCAACCCAATTTGCCCAGATTCAGATACGAAATTAGTGTGCATCAAGAGGAGAGAGCGCACAACCACAATGATTTCTGAAAATTACAATTGACAGACACAATAAAAGAACACTGCATCTGCTTAAAAAATGAATACATAAACCAATAAAAACACAAAGCATCTACTTACAAAACTGTTGTCGACCGCAATACATAAAAAGCGTTACAGACAATGTTGAGTTACATACTGCGCATAGCGTACCATACATGCCAATCAGTCGAGCTTTAAATACATCAACACTAACCCTAAAACCATTAGAACTGCCAGACAACACAACAAAAACGCTATTCTCCCAAGTTCTCCTACTACCTGATCCAACCTACCATCTATCTCTAACAAGTACCTATCAGACAAAGGAACTGCAGAAATATCTACTCGTGCCCCGGCCCCTCTAGCTGTCGCATCATTGACCGGCTGTGGGTCCTTCCAGACGAAGAAATCACATTTTTTGCCACGAGCAGGACAACCCCAAATTCGCCTGTCGGGGTTGGTAGGGGTCCTAGATGTCATCAATGGCGACCTCAGGCCACAGTGGCACACCTTGGAAAGGTCCATAAATTCATCAACATCAGGTGAAGCCTGATGGCGGGAGCGAAATGATGCGCTTGATCCTGCACTCATATGTATCTAGAAAATCAAAAAGATGCACACAATGAATCGGTATAATGTAATTAGTTGGGATATGAAGAAATGTAAAGAGAAGTAAGTGATGAGGGCATACCTAGGATCGATTATATAGGTTGACGTTGTCATTGGTGCCGACATCATGCACAAATCAGAATTGTAAAAGAAATAGCAAAAATAATAAAATCCACAGTAAAATCCAAAAACATGATTGCAATTCAAAATGCCCAGAAGCATTTCAGACATAAACTGTGCAGCTATGATACTGGAATATCCAACACACTGCAGCAAAAAAATACATTTTCAATGTGATTGCAATTCAAACTGTCCATAATCATTTTCAACCATCAGTATGCAAGTAAGATAATGTGGTCACCAACACAATGAAGCAAAAAACCAATACATTTTCAATATGTTTGCACTTCAATCTGCCCAGAAGCATTTCAGACTTCAGCTAGGATACATTGATCAACAAAACAATGAAGCCAAAAAAAATTACATTTTCAATTAGTTTGCACTTCAAACTGCCCATAAGCATTTCAGCCATCAATGTGCAAGTAGGATACTGTGATCACCAACACAATGAAGCAAAAAAAATACATTTTCACTTTGTTTGCAATTCAAACTGCCTCTAAGCATTTCAGACTTTAGTGTGCAGCTAGGCTTGTGTGATCACCAACACAATGAAGCAAAAAAAATACATTCTCAATGTGTTTGCACTTCAATCTGCCCATTAGCACTTCAGACCGCAATGTGCAGCTAGGATATTGTGATCACCAACACAAAGAAGCAAAAAAAATACATTTTCAATGTGTTTTCACTTCAATCTGGTAGAGTAAAAGAAATTGTATGACGGTAAAAACAACAGTAGCCGCAGCCGCGCAACATATTTGATGCCCAGACATTTCTCCATTTTCATCCATCTATAGTATACATTAATCAATCATAAATTCATGCATATGTTGCCACACCCATTTGATAATATACATGTTCATTCATTAAAAAATTCATAAGAATTTTTCATGGCCCTCAGACTATGTATATTTTTCCATATTCCCTCATGACGGCCTGGCAGTTGCTCCTTCACATTATGCCTATATATTCAAAAAAAAACCCATGCGGCATCCAATGTATTCAAGTACAACATGCATGATTCATATAATCAACGACCAAAAAACCTGAGGAAGAAATTTTCCGATAAATGCCTTTGAATATACATCCCGGTGAAAACATTTTTAGGTAATGAAGGTGCCATCAAGCCAGCCGTACATTGATATTAATAATATCTCAATTAATCAACCGTCCCGCATTGATTTTGTGTCATCATTGGGCTCGCATAAAACAAATCTGTTTTTATTTCTTGAAAAATCAAAACTACTTTCAGACCGGAAAAAACTTTTCAGTTCATTTCATACACCATGTTGCAACTACCATCAATGTCATTCCAAGCCATGCATGATTCCGCTACCTTTATTTACTTTTGCTAGGATCATGGAGCAATTATTCACAAGGGGCTGAATAAATAGTAGGGCTCAGCTTGCTTGGTCTGCATAGGGCAGATGCAATATGAATGTAGAAATGCTAAAAAATATACATATTCAAAGAGTTTGCAATTCAAACTGCACAGAAGCATTGCTGACAGAAGTGTGCAGCTAGGAGACAGTGATCACAAACACAATGCAGCCAAAAAATAAATTTTCAATGTGATTGCAATTCAAACTGCCCATAAGCATTTTCAGCCATCAGTGTGCAAGTAGGATACTGTGATCACCAGCACAATGAAGCAAAAAAATACATTTTCAATTAGTTTGCACTTCAAACTGCCCAGAACATTTCAGACATCATTGTGCAGCTAGGATACATTTAGAACATAAAACAATGAAGAAAAATCCATACATTTTCAATGTGGATTTTTCATGGCCCTCAGACTATGTATGTTTTTCATATTCCCTCTAGAAGGCCCGGCAGTTGCTCCTTCACATTATACCCATATAATTTTCCGATTTCATTTTTAGGTAATGAAGGTGCCATCAAGCCAGCCGTACATTGATATTAATAATATCTCAATTAATCAACCGACCCGCATTGATTTTGTGTCATCATTGGGCTCGCATAAAACAACTTTTCACTTCAAAAAATACACCATGTTGCAACATCCATCAATGCCTTCCCAAGCCATGCATGATTCCTCTACATTTATTTACTTTTGAGTCATCTTGGAGCAATTATTCACATGGGGCTGAATAAATAGTAGGGCTCAGCTTGCTTGGTGTGCATATGGCTGATGCAACATGAATGTATGAAAGCAAACACATTGAAAATGTATTTTTTTTGCTTCATTGTAATGTTGATCACTGTATCCTACCTGCACACTGATGTCTGAAATGCTTATGGACAGTTTGAAGTTGCAAACACATTGAATGTGTATATTTTTGACAACATAAATAACCAAATCATCATATCATTATTGATCAGCATAGAGATAATGATTTCCAAGCCTAAAATCCCAACGTATAACCCACATTCATCATATACTCATATAGCTCAGCTTAGATCATCATCGCCAGCCACCAAATCGCATCCAAACTTCATAAATCTCAGCAAATAGCAAAAGGATTTAGGGTTGCAGAATTTATACCTCAGCGAATAGCACGGTGCGGGGATCGCGGAGCAATCAGACAGATGCATCAACCATTTCCAAACAAACCCCCAAAATCCCCACAGTCGAAGCCCTAGAAATTCAGTCGGCAGCCATGGACTTGGCACCGCCGATCTTCATTTCTAGGGTTGGATCGAAGCTGTCTGAGGCGTGGAGAAGGAGGAGGAGGTGATCACAAGCCGAGAGGGCCCCACCTGCGGAGAATCCCCCGAAAAAACTCCGATTTCGAGTTGCTCCGAGATCGCCTTTCTCGTCGCAATGAGAAACCTAATCCCAGGTTTCCAACCCTCGCGAAACGAACAGCAGCGAAGAAACGAAAGGGTAAGCTAAGTGAACAGTGCGTGGGGGCCCACCATATAAGAGGTTTCCCACTCACTTCTCCTCAAAAGAACAGGCCCTAACACTAAAAAATGGCGGAGCCACGAATCCGAACGCAATTAATCACATCCACCCGTACGATCTCAAGTGAAAGACTCATGTAGGCGCTTAATACATGCCCAATTAGAAGACCTACACTAGCCTAGCCCTAACGGATTTCGGTTTGGCTTCTATCAAATCCGAACCCACACCCGTTGCTGGTAGTTGTTTGGGCCGGGTTTGGTTCTATGCCAACCCAACCCAAATCTCAACAAAAGGTAATTGTGTCAACAATACTTTTGTTAACTATAATGCTATTAATCAGAATCATAAATAAACTGTAGTAAAGTTCGAAAATATTTCCTATGGTGTTTGTAGTCATACGAAGAGAGTAGAAACCGAGAAAGCGCGTAGGGAATGAGAGGAAGGGAACAAGGTCACGTGACACCTGACTCTACCAAGCCCAATCCCCCATACGGAAGTGCATGCATGGTTGCTTGCTTTTGCTTTTCGCCCACCCACCCACCCACCCACCCCCCCCCCCCCCCCCCCCCCCCCCCCCATCATTTTTGGTGTGTGAGATCAATCGTGTGGGTTGTTAGATGCCAGCCTATAGCCCACTCAAGTCACGCACTATAAATACTCAAAGACTAGACCCCATTTCTTCACCCACTCCACCCTCTACTCCTCTCACTCTCAACTGATAGGTTCATTGCAAAATACATTAACTTTTGTTCTTAATTTTGTCTAGAGGGGGAGAGAGAGAGAGAATGAAGCCCATCACTGCCACCTTCCTCATTTGCTTCCTCCTCTTTGCTTCATCCTCCCTCCAACTGGCTATGGCTGGCTCAGGTAGCAAGCAACGCCAACCTCACTATCATTTCTTCTTTTGTAAGTGTACTTGATAATTAGCTTAGGGGTTGGCTAATTAACTAATTTTTTTGGGGTTTGTGATTCTGAACGGATGGCAGCATTTTGTGACGCCAAGTGCAGTGAGAGGTGCTCAAAGGCCGGTATCCCAAAACGATGCCTCTACTTCTGTGGAGTGTGCTGCGGCAGATGCAACTGCGTTCCATCGGGGACTTTTGGCAACAAAGATGAGTGCCCTTGCTACAGGGACATGGTCAGCAGCAAGGGGACGCCTAAGTGCCCTTAAGTAAATAATAATAATGAACGGCTGAGGATCTCCCATGTGCTCCTAATTAAGCTAGTTCATTACTGTTGTTGTTATTAGTATATTGGGGTTTATGGGTTTTGTTGTGCATTAATGGTAATAAATTGTGGACAAGTTTGTGATGTTTATTGGGTCAGTGCTTGCCTGCTTGGAGGATGGATCTAGCGGTCGTTCATTTCTTTTGTATGTATGCCTTCAAGTTTTTCCACGGTTTGTTGAATCTTCTTCCTTGTAGCAAACTTTAACCCATCGGTAAAAAGTTTTATGGAAGACTTTTTCTTTCTTTAAATTGGGTCATCTTCATACTACAGTATGAATGAATGAATAAAACAAACAAACATCGACCTCACATAGCGGAAAGGAGGAGACATGGATCGCGGAAACACGAAGACTTTTCAGAAGGTCATTACTGCTCTCGGAGAGCCCCGAATGCTTAACGGTTTCCCAGCTTCTTCCAGTTCCAAGAAAACTATCAGTTTTGGTCTCAGAATAAATGGAGTACTGCTGACTGATTATTTGATGACAACAATGGACCCAGATGAACTGTTTAATAAGATCCAGACTGACTATTTATTGTAAGTTATGATCCCAGGTCACTGGGCGAAATTATTGATCTAATGAAATTTCACAATAAGGATTGAATGCTGCTCTGAACACATTATTGTAGGCAGCATCATCAACGCAACAGAACGCAAATCATGCGTGGTATACCCCAATTGAAAATTATTCTTGTTTACGGGTGTTTTCTCACCACTGACTCGTTGACCAACAACTAGTCAGTCAACGTGGTCAAGGGACCGGTTGAGATCCCTTGGATACGCCGAGCTCACGTGCACTCAGCGTGGGACGGTGATGGAGACGATGTCGAGCGAGAGCTTCGGGCAGAGCGTCGGCCCTCAGTCGGTGCAGAGCGGAGGGGAAGCCTCGGCTCCGTGGGAAGTGATCGGCTATGGTTGGTCGAGCGTCGAGGGGTAGCCTCGGCGCCTCGATTGCTGCTTGGTCTTCGGTCGGTGGCGACGCGCGCTAGCAACGGGCGGGATCGTCTTGCGCTGGGGAGTAGCCTTGATGCCTCGATCAGCTCCTTCCTGGACAGACGAGAAAACTCGTCAGGGGGGCCGGACCTTGGTTCCGGCCAAGTCCCCTCCGATGCTTAAGTCAGATCAAGGTCTGAAGAGTACCCGGCGGGATAGGTTTGACTCGAGAGGAGATCGATACGCTGACCCTCGGTCCGAGCAAGGGAATGGAGATAATGGCGAAAGCAAGGTCGTTGATGGAGTACCTCAGATTTTTATACATGGGATTTGATCCCCCTCTTGGTCGTCCATCTCGCCCTTTTATGGAGCTCGGCCCACGTTTGCCTCCCGACCCACGCCCCCTGACTGACTCCCCCTCACGCCCCCCAAATCCGCCCCGGCGATGGCGTCTGCGTGCGTCGTGGGGGAGTCGATTACGGGATTCGTTAATGGTCATTAAGGTTCCGCACCTCAGGGGGAGCGGTTATCCCCAGCGGTCGTGGGCAGCTCGTGCGTGTGCCGGTTGTGGCTGATTCGAGTCTGAGATTTCTTATGGGCCTCGTTGAATGGGCCGCATCCTCTTCGTGGGCCTCTTGCCCTGGTTTGGGCTCGAGCCCTTGGCTCTGGGGCGTCTCCAAAATAAGCATATCAATTGCCCCCATCGGTCATGTCGATCCGCTTTAGCCGGCTCTGCTCGGGCGATGTGACTTCTGCAGATTTTGACAGTCGCACTAGTCGAGACCAATTCATTAAATGGAGACCATCATGAGGCGGCCCGTTCAAACTTCTCTGGGTATGCGATTCGAAGCGCCGTCGGCTTCCAGATGCGGCCACGTGCCCCGTGTGTTCATCTCCGCAACGCGAGGGGTAGTTTCGGGGGGACGATGCATAAAAGGAGGCCGTCATCCATCGGACGAGGGTTTTGCTTCTCCAAGCGTCACCCCCCTTCCTTTCTCTTTTTGTTGAACCGAATCCTGTTCAAGCTCCACCCCATGTCGTCCTCTTCTGCCACTGGTTCGGGTAGTCCGGAAGGTGTCGCCGATCCCGATCTGACTCGCGGATCCGTCTCGGCGGTGCGCCGTCATGGGGTGTGCTCTCAGGGGTGCCTCCCGAGGTTCTCAAGCGGCCTTCGTCTATTTGTACCACCTCCATTGGGGATCTGCGTACCAGCTATCTTCTTCCGCCATGCTCCGCCCGGGCTCCTGAAATCGACGAGCGGTCGCCTCACCATGGATGTGTCGATGACAGCGGAAACCACGAGTGCTTCGTCTGACCACGGTTTCTCCCTCGCGGTTCCCCCCTCCCCCCGCCGGATGGGAGGGGTGGGAAGTGTCTCCGGCCCCCACATCATAGTCCCCCCGCATAGCCGGACCGGGGACAGTCAGAACCCCATGACCGAGGCCTGCACCGGGCGATCATGGTTCCTCCCCGCCGACCGCGGTACGGCCCGGGTGCCGATATCGGGGCACCGGCCTTCTTTCGATGCGAAGGGCGAAGCCGCATCATTGCTGGTGTGGTTGTTTTTCGTGCGTATTAGTTCGTTCCCACAGACGACGCCAGATGTTTACGGGTGTTTTCTCACCACTGATTTGTTGACCGACAACTAGTCAGTCAATGTGGTCAAGTGACCGGTTGAGATCCCATGGATACGCCGAGCTCACGTGCACTCAGCGTGAGACGGTGATGGAGACGAGGTTGAGCAAGAGCTTCGGGCAGAGCGTCGGCCCTCGGTCGGTGCAGAGCGGAGGGGAAGCCTCGGCTCCGTGGTAAGTGCTCGGCCACGGTTGGTCGAGTGTCGAGGGGTAGCCTCGGCGCCTCGATTGCTGCTTGGTCTTCGGTCGATGGCGACGCGCGCTAGCAGCGGGCGGGATCGTCTTGCGCTGGGGAGTAGCCTCGATACCTCGATCAGCTCCTTCCTGGACAGACGAGAAAACTCGTCGGTGTGGGGGGGCGGACCTTGGTTCCGGCCAAGTCCCCTCTGATGCTTAAGTCAGATCAAGGTCTGAAGAGTACCCGGCGGGGTAGGTTCGACTCGAGAGGAGATCGATACACTGACCCTCGGTCCGAGCAAGGGAAGGGAGATAATGGCGAAAGCAAGGTCGTTGATGAAGTACCTCAGATTTTCATACCTGGGATTCGATCCCCCTCTTGGTCGTCCCTCTTGCCCTTTTATGGAGCTCGGCCCACGTTCCCCCCCCCCCCCCCGACCCACGCCCCCTGACTGACTCCCCCTCACGCCCCCCAAATCCGCCCCGGTGATGGCGTCTGTGTGCGTCATGGGTGAGTCGATTACGGGATTCCTTAATGGTCATTAAGGTTCTGCACCTCAAGGGGAACGGTTATCCCCAGCGGTTGTGGGCTGGTCATGTGTGTGCCGGTTTGCGGCTGATTCGAGTCTGAGATTTCTCGTGGGCCTCGTTGAATGGGTCGCATCCTCTTCGTGGGCCTCCTGCCCTTGGTTTGGGCTCGAGCCCTTGGCTCTGGGGCCTCTCCAAAATAGGCGTATCAAGTCTTATGTCACACACATGGTTTCAATTTATCAGCAGCTCGAGTCAACCGTATTGCAGAAGAAAAATTGTTAGCAAAAACTATAACAAGAGAGCTCCGGTGCTCATCCTAGTGGTTGAATCACTTAGCTGTCTTGGTGGAGACCCATATCATTTTTCTTTATTTTCCAGCTTTTAGGGCTCCGATGGATAGATACATGACTTCTCCGTGTTTAGAGTTAAGCGATCATGGCGGATGTACCTGTGTTCCACGACCCATGTTTCCTGCTTTCCGATATATCAAAAAAAACAACACCAACAACAAGAAGAGACGTTGAAACCAATTGATTCTATATATCTCCTGACGTTTCACAAAATAACAGCCGATCAAAAATTACATGCTTTAGCTCTCCTCTCACTCTCTAAACCTACAATTCTGCTACCAAGTTTAGCATAGATGGCAGTAGCCAAATGGGTTTTCTATGATGAACAATACGAATTCACCGTAAATCCACAATGAACGCGGTCTTAATATAGCTTTTAGCTTCCTCGTACTGCAGCAATGTTTGAACTTGCACAACAAAGAGAAAATATGATTTGGCATAGAAGCTCAAGAGACACATGCACTAGAGCCCAAGAGGCACTCAACACCCCAAGAGACATTACACAAGAGTCACTAACATATTTAAACACATAATTAATATCTTAACAATAACAATTTGAAGCCAGATGGTCAGCATATAAATCACAACCAACCAAAGGGCAGATATAAACAGTTCGAGGCTTTTAACAACTAATTGTCATTGTGGCTATTCGAGTCCTTTCCCCCTTGATAAATAATACAAGTAGTTATCAGATTAGTGGATGAAATAGAGCTAGAACCTTAACATACGAGATTCGTATACTGATATACCCATGCAAATGCAGAGAGAGTAATAAACAAAACGGATATTATCCTAGATTCATTCACTTTTTTTTAGCGAATGTCCGTTCAAATATCTGATTCATATACGGATCGCTTATACCCAAATCCGAGTTCACTGAACTGAATGTGAAATTGAATATTTCAGATAGCCATTTGCACCCCTACTAGCTGCCACCAGACAAGCACAAATTCCCTGCACTTTCAGTTCGCCTTGTTGTAAATAGTAGACACAGTAATCTAGAACTAGGAGGCCCAAAGGTAATGCAACCTTAAGAAAACACTGACAAGGGAGTGAAAATTAAAATAAAATAAGTTAAAAACTAATACAATGTATACAGCCAACAACACTTTAGGATACTTTTGAGACTTGATGACTTTAAACGAGCAGAACCGGTAGTAGTAGCAGTATCCATTGATCATGAGCACGCAAAAGCATAGCAGCTAGCTTAACAACTAATCATACAGAAGCAGGCATCCAAAGACACAACAATCCATTAATTATCAGGGAGGACATAAAGCATATGTAACTGATACACGGGCAAATCTGAGAGGATTAGCATGACAGAACAAAATATCAATCTCTCATCTGAATAACGAGATGCTAACTTGTCAGTCAAGGGCCCTCCTGAACTCCCAAGGCTCGCTCCTCATTACATGTACGATTGGTGTGATGTCTGCCCTCCTGCCCCCATATAGCTTCCATAGTTGGACGATGCAGGTTGAACTCCGGAACCCATATAATTTGCGTAGCTGTTAGGTGTAGAAGACTGGTACCCGCTGCCCGCATAGTTCCCATAGTTTGTCATCCCATAGCTACCCGTGCCATAGCTCGTCGAACTGCTATATGGGGCCGGCGGAGCAACCCTCTCATCTGCATAATGGTACGGCCTCTGTGCACTGGGTTGCTGGCCGTATGGGGCGTGGCTAGCAACTTCATAAGCCGTGGGTGCTGCGTAAGGATACCTCTCTGCGTACCTCTCGGCAATACCAGTATAGATTCCCCTGTTATCATAGACCGGAGGCGGCACCTGCCTACTGTCAACGAGGGTGCCAGGCTTCCGGGAAGCATATCCACCATTGACTCGAGGTTTTTTCGGTTGGGTCTTTGCTGCGTGTCCCATTCTTTTCTTGTCGTATTTTGCCTTTTCAAGCTGTGCCACTCGTTTCTTGAGCGGATCGATGGGATACTCTTCTTGAAGCTTGTACTCTTCGATACACTTGATGACAACTCTCAGTGCACCCATCTCCCTGTTGTTCGCATCCTTCTGAATAAAATATGCAATGAAAGAATTGGATATGTTCAGTCATTGTTTGCAAAGATGCAATGTTGAATCTCTTTGTTGATGTCCTCGGGTTCAGATTTGTCAGGTATGCCCAAGGTTTTGGAAACTCACTCGGGATTAAATAATAATTGCAGTTACAAAAACAGATGGAATTAAAGGATAGAATATTACGCCTCCATATGATGATTTCCAGTTTTAACATTTTAGAAATTTTGAAATTTTATTCAAATGCACCACAAATATGATTGGATGTTGGAGGACGTAATGCAAAAATACATGTTGAAGAAAAAAAATTATTGAGCATGATGGCCATGTAAGCTTAAACAGAATTTGTTATGAGAATGTGCATGGAATCTTTGGTTTGACGATAAAAATGCAATAAGAGATTTTATTTTGACTTTCTTCCTTACATATAACCAATATTAGCCACCGTATGGTTTTGCAAAAAAGATATACACGTGATACCCCTGAGAATTGGAAGGGATACCAGTCAAATAGAAAGAAATATGCATCTTATGAAAGGTAAAAAAACCACAAAGCTCAGACAAATCCTAGTATTAAATGGTTTAAAAATTAAAGGATACTATACAAAGGCGATTCAAAGAACTGGTTCTTAAGGATGTTTGTTGGGAGTTTAAGGACGACACAAGTGCTATGAGGACAAAAATGACGAATTGCATTAGACCGATAACCACGTAAGAGCTTGATGTATCTAAAGGTATTGTACCACCATGTAAGGAGATATCTTAGGATCTGTTCTTTTGGGTTTATTTGGGTTGTTGGTTGATGTTGTGAATAGTGTTGGTGAAAGTGAGTATTGTGTTTTTTTGGGTGAAAGTGAGGTGTGAATGTGGATGTTGGAATTTTTTGTGGGTCCCACAAAACTTTATTGTGTTTTTTTTGCTGTGAATGTTGTTGTGAAAGTTGGATGTGGGGTCCACGAATTTTAATAATTATTACTAAATATTAAACTATAATTATTAAATATTTAAAAAAATGAAAACCGCTGCTTTCCTTTGAATTTTTGCAGAGAGAGAGGACGTTGGTTCCCATGGCATCAGATTTAATCGCGTAATCCCCGCAAAAAGCGGGGATTCTCGGTTGCTCGGGTTGCTGCCTCGGTTCCTCCATGTCGGCAATATTCACAACGAATCCCAAAAGAACAAAAAAAAGAACTCTGGTTGAAACCAATGAATAGTGCACAAACAGTGTTGATTTCTGAGATTCACTCCCAAATAAACAGAAAAGAACAGGCCCTTAATGGAACGAGAAAGTAAAGGTTGCTATTAGAGCTAAACGTAACAACAATATAGACATCGGGAAATGTGAATATGATGGTACTCTAAAGAAATACAAATTAACTAAGAAGAAAGCTAAAAGTTATCAAAGAGACTAGATCTAGGGTGTATGCTGATGCTTAGAATAATGCTTATAATAAGTTAGATACGGTAGGGGGGAAATATCGATCAACTAACATGAATAAGAGAGAAAATAAGAAGGGACTTGTGTGTAGTTAAGTTGATTAAAAATGAAAACAAAAAAATTGATCAAAGATAAGAAGATCAAAGATAGATGGCGAGAGTATTTTAACAAACACTTTAATGAAAGTCATAACAAGGATATAGGAGATAATGAGCTTCACTTGGAAGTGTGAAACATATTTTTATGCAAAGAATTGAAATATGTGATGTAAGAGAAGGCTTTAAAGAAGAATTAAATCAAGAAAAATATATGGACCTGATAATATTTCTACTGAGATGTGAAAATGAATAGGAGATGCAACTATTATATGGCTGGAAAAGCTGTTCAAAAAAATTAATGAATTACATTAAATACCAAAGAGTATATTAGCACTTTGGTAACTTTTAAAAAAATAAAGGAGAGATACAAAATTACTCTAATTATCATAGAATCATGTTAATGTACCATACCATGAAGCTACAGGAAACAATGATTGAGTTTATGTTGAGAAAAAATATCACCATATCATAAGATCAATTTGACGTTATTCCGGGATGTTCAACAAAAGAGGAAATCCATCTCATCAAGTAAACTATGAGCAATAACGAGCAAGTGAACGAGAAATGTACATGATCATTATTGATCAAGATAAATCATATGACAGAGTCCATATAGAGGTTCTGCAGTGGATCTTAATGAAGAAAGAGATCCATCGAAAATATGTTACTCTAAGACATGTATCAAAGAACACTCACTAATGTGAACACTAATGATGAAATAACAGATAATTTTCCTATCACCATAAGGTTACAGCAAGCCTCAGCTCTGAGTTCCCTCTTTCTCTTTGCAAAAGTGATGGATCAGCTCACAAAGCATATCCAAGATGATGTATCTTAGTGTATGTTATTTGCAAATGGTATTGTTTTGATAGATGAGATCAAAAATAATGTAAATACAAAGTTAAAATTTTCAAGGCAGACACTAGAGACTCGAGGTTTCGGACTTAATAGGAACAAAATCGCTTATATAGAATGTAAGTATAGTAAAGTGATAAAAGAAAATCACATCGTGAGGAAGTTGTATTAAAAAATATATATTGATAAGTACCTTAGGTATCCCGGATCGATTATCCAAGATGTATGTATTAATAAAGATGTTGATTATAAAATCAAAACAAGATGGTTGAAAACTTGAAATAGAAAGCAGTGATAAGATTGTTGTACAATAAAAATATACCACTACATCTAAAAGGGAAATTTTACCATACGATGATTTGACCACCTTTGTTATATAGTACAGAATATTACGATATTACCAAAAAGTACGAAGAAAGTATGAGTATGATAAAATATAGGAATGTTATGATGAATATATGAAAATAGTAGAAAAGATAATGTAAGAAACGAGAATATCCGAGCGAAGGTAGTAGTAATTCTTATAAAAAATACGATCAGAAAATATCGCTTGAGATGTTTTGGTCATCTATGATAAAGACATTGATAGGCCCATTAGAAAGACAGAACACAGAACATATGAATGGTGTGATCAAAAGAAAGTAAGACAGGCAGAAGTCATGGATATAAGTGATAAGAAAGGACATGAATAATCTTGGTTTGACTGAAGAGAAGCCTTTAAATCGTAATGCGTAAAAAACGAGTGTCCGACGTCATGATCCGACGTTACTATGACGTCACACAATCCGATATTCTTTCTATAAAGTCCATGAAGCCGACAAAATTGGTATGAAGGCTATGCTAACGATGATGATGATGATCAACCAATACAATTTTTTCTATGTCAAGTATCCATTTTCACGAACGTTCATAAGATGTGATTTACCAATCAGGCACATCCAATTGTAAAGCTTCTGGTTCCTATGGTTCTACATAGTAAATTTTGGTTGATATTATTTTTCAAAGTATAAGATCATTAATAAGATTAAAGTACAACCTGTTCACCTGCAGCTGCAGTATCCATGCTGATCTCATGGCTACTTTCTTTCACATTATTCAGGTATTCCTTCAACAAAGGAACGGGAGGAAAGCTCTCGGTAAGCTGAAAGGCATAGGCAAAATGAACTGCATCAATCTGCCTTCCAGTTTTAACCAAAGTCTCAACGACACCTGCGCAAAACAAGCAGCAGTTAACATACGAGGTCAATATACAATACGCCATATGCTACCCATGGTTCTCAGTTTTCAATATTGCTGCCCATCTCGCTCTTTATCAACCCCCCCCCCCCCCCCCCCCCCCCCGACCAAAGATCCGCTAAACTGTGTGCCAAAACTTAAAGGATATGGCAACCTATATAAGAGAAATGTCCAAGGGACACAGGGACACATTTGGTCAGTTTGTAGATTACCAACCTGGCATTCTGTGTATTAATCCAAGAGAACGGCAAAGCTCGGGTGCCTGCCTGCGCCGGGAAACAGCAAGGACAAGCTTGCAGAGTTCGTCTTCATGAAACTCTTCTGCAATACTAAATGTCACAAGAAGCTGAAGGAATGCTACTGCTTCCAATGAGTATCCATTAGAAGCATCAATGTCTACTCCAGCCAACTTGGCCTTCCACTCATCGGCAATTGCCTTGGCCTGCTGCTTAATATCAGAACTCACGGGGTGATCATTACCTGTTACAGCCACCCCTAAGAGGAGGGCTGCAGCTTCCAAAATGACAAGACAGGTTCTGCGAAGGACCTGAATGGCATTATCCTCACCCCTCTGTGAGTTGGATGGATCTGGAGGATAAAAGCCCTCCAAGGAATCCAGCACCAAGCGGGCTGGTTCAGCTGCACTTTTTAACGCAGTGGAAAGTTCCTTGCTAATGGTGGCAAGGAATTTCCTATTATCTGAAAGAATTTTCAGAAGTCCTTTTGCATCCATATTTTCACAAACTTCCTTCAATTGAGAAGGAAGCTTAACTTCGCCAGCCACGGCTTCAGCCGGTTCACCTGATTTATTATCAGGAGGATTCTTCTCGGGTGCAGTGGGTGCATTAGGTTCATCGGTGGCAGAGGTGCTTACCTTAGTGTTATCTTTGTTTCCTTTGGCATCAACTAGCATTGGTGTCGGCTCCTTGCAATTCTTGCGCGCCTCTGCTATAGCAGAGGCAGCAGCATCTTTTAGCTCCTGGAGACGATCCAATGAAGCAAGTTCCTTTGCAGAAACAGCTCTCTCTCTGTCTGCAATCAATTTGCGGGCCTCAGATTGCTTTTCCTCGTATAGTCTCTCCTTTCCTACTACCTCCTTGATTTTTTCCTGTAACGATTTCTCAAGGTTGTCCAAATGTTCTTTGATGTCCACCCACTGAGTCTTATTTGGCAGAGATGCATCTCTGTGAGATTCTAGTTCATTAAATGCATGTCCAAGCTTCTCAATCATTTCTTTTGCTGCTTCAATTCCCTTGGTAACTTTTTCGATATCTTCCATGGCTATCAAGTGTCAATTATCAAAAGCCTGCATGGAACATCTTGCATGGTAAGGTGAAAGGGAGAAAAGTTACTGCCAAAAATGGTGTAATTCCAGCAGTATCAGGTATAATATATCTTATAGAACTATGTGCTTAATAAAAGTATTGCATGATATTACTGCTTATTGACCTTATACACAAAACATACATGTACAAGCAAATAACTATCAGCTGGTTGCCCACAGTAAGCATTTCGGACGTGGGGGGGATGTGTGTGTGGTGGTGTGTGTGTGTGTGTGTGTCAAACACCGGTGTAGATAAAACAAACATGCCAAACGTATGATGTGCTTAATTAGAAGCTTCACTGTGAAGAACCGTATAGTAGCCAGTAGCAGGGTGTCAAAGATAAATACCCAACACTGTGCAAAGGTGTTGTCAGTATGTGTATCAGCTATGATAAGTTGAGTTGATTTTTCACAAGTGATGTGAATATGAAAATCTAAGCAAAAAATCAACATGAGAATCATAATTTTAGTTGTATCATAAATCCTGTGTGGATAACATATTTCTAATTTCAGACAGTTGAGTAGAATGCACTGAAACAAAGCTATCTAAGTATGCAATATTATTCAGGCAGCAAAAGTAATTCCCTCACGGTACATCAATTTTTAATCCAAGTGACAATATGTAGGTTATTATTTTTCTTAATGAATGAAGCTATCCAGGCAAAAAGAAGACTGTGCAGTTCACGTACATCTGGCATACCATTCTTCAAACTGAACCATTTGGGCTCCATTTTGGATTAGACAAACAACATTCTGCCTTGGAGCAGCGTGCGTTAGCCATCTGACGTGAATCCTCATCTGGATCCAATTTACAGCCTATAATTGATTGTCTCTGTCTGCACGTTGCGATATATTTATGCTTCTTTGATGTTCTCAAATTTAATAATCCCCCCAAGTTCAGGATCAAAGATCTAAAATGGTACTCAACCAATGGCTTCTTTTGGATGAGCCATCTAGTTGACACTAATGCAGCATGATATTGATGTAGTGGAGGATCAAACCATCAAGCTTTGGTTAATTTACGAATAATTTGTCATGACAAACAATCAAACTAAATCTATGGTCCCAGTGATCCTGCCCTAGACCATATATGGTGAGCCCGGACCTAGACCAAAAATTTATCAAAAGTAAATCCATGAGGAATTGTCACAGCACAAAGCAGGCCCTAAATACTCATAGCGGCTGGTGCCCAATGATTTTTTTTAAAAAAAAAGCAACAAACAAGAATAACTATAATAATACTAGCCAGCGCCAAAGTTCAAAACATCACAAACAAAAACAATCCAAAGTTCAAAACATCACAAACAAAAACAATCCAAAGTTCAAAACATCACAAACAAAAACAATTATTATGTGTGTGACAAATACACAATACAGTTTTAATAACAATCATTAAACAATCACAGCACATGCCTTACATAACATAAGCGTCTGATACATTACATAAGTGTATATTCCAAAAAGTAGTTCAAAATAAATGAAGACAGTGACCATTACATAACCTATAAAACAAATGATTATTTACTCAAACAGTTTGCATCATTCCACATTGTTGCCTCAATATGTCTTTCACCCACGCAAGCCAAAGGTACATTATCCATCTGAACAGCATTGACCGGACCCAAAATAGGCACAGTGGACTCGCCTCTTTTCTTTCCTAAGTCAGCCATACATGAGATATCATTTGAAGGTACAACACTTCTTGGATCTCTCAATAATCTCCTCCATACCCTCTTTTCTAATTCAAAATTTGTATTCTTTCTTCTTTTCGAATGGTATTTCTTGTTGCCTTAACTTAATCTTATAGCCCAGTGCTATAGTATTATTTATCAAGAGTAGAAATAGATTCCACACAGACCGCACTAAACACAATATCTTATTCCTACTAAAAATGCAAGCAAACCAAGATGAGCAGGGTATCATCTAGCTTAATTCATTCAAGAGGCTAAGGCTTGGTACGAGGGGAATTGAGCTTCATGCCATTTCAAGTATGACTTGATAACCAATCAAGTAGCACCAAGCAAAGCATGATCAGGCTTGTATATATGAACAGACACATATAAAACAAGTTACATGGTCTTCCTTCATGGCTTACTTCTAATCTAACATTATGCTCATAAACCAAAACTGTATGAGCTTGATATTGAATTATAGCGTTACAAATCACTTTATATGCTTGATATTCAAAAACTCTTTTATCAATCGTAAACCACACTCATCCACTTACCGTGCCTAGATGAGTCAAGCCCCCCCCCCCCCCCCCCCGCGCGCGGGGGGGGGGGGGGGGGGACACCTACAAAAGCTATCAAATAAAAATTGGAAACTCGGTAGAAAGGAGTGGAAGGATGCCGTGGGGGTGGGTAGGTGGGGGTGGCCTCCATTGCAGTTTGTATGAATCCATATCCCAAATCACAAACTATTCAAATAAAAAATACGAAAATCCCTCATCATGATTCTGAGAAAGAAAATGATAAGGACTACAAGAAACCTTACACGTGATAAGGATGTTTTACACTAGCTTTCTGCCACAGTAGCAAATGTGTTCCATTGCCACTCTCATTCTTCTAAGTGTGATAAGAAAAGGTTTAGATATGATTGCCAAAAAAAGGATGGGACCATTTACACATTCTATCAACTCAAGGTATCTTTAGAACATAAGCACCTAATAGGTACACCAATAATCAAATACATATATGGTAAAATGTTGTGCTGAATTTTCTACTAAGGAAGTCCCTAAGAACTCTATATTTGTAGAACGT
The DNA here is from genome assembly GCA_030789695.1 of Scilla litardierei. Taxonomy (NCBI): domain Eukaryota; kingdom Viridiplantae; phylum Streptophyta; class Magnoliopsida; order Asparagales; family Asparagaceae; genus Scilla; species Scilla litardierei. Next base: position 189,472,528 of record CM061134.1, on the reverse strand, counting down.
TGGTGTAAAAACACTTGAAACGCAATTGTGTACCAGGTCAAAAATACCAAAATGGAAGCTCAAAAACAGTGGTCAAGAAATAACCAAGCTTAAATCAAGCTGGACCAGTAAACCATACCTACAGGAAGCTTGGGCAACCAATGGGAAAAATAGGCTCAAGTTGTTCATAATAGGACTAGCAGGTTCACTCAAGCTTATTGTGGCATACTTGACCTAAATCTAGCAGCCATTCATCCTATATCTCTTTTCAGGTCAAACGGTTAAGACACAGAATTTCAAGAATTATGCTTGCTGAGCAAAAGGTCCACTTCCTCTAAAACCTAATTCAATCCTCTAAGGTTTACAACTTCACGTGTAAAGATCAGCTATGCACCTGCCTACGCAAGGCAGCTACCTTTTGTCTGACAAGTGACCAGACAGCCAGGTTAGACAACCAACAAGTGGAACAACCAGGAGAAGAAACTAGAAGTGGCAGGGAGAAGAGGGGCATTGAATGGATACTTAAACTGACCACTCTGTCTAAATCGCTCAGTTTATGCCAACTGACAGCTCCGCTTAGCAATGAGGGGGAAAATAAGACTAATTTAATTCAAATCGTCTTCTTTTTATTAATTACAATAAGTCTGATGAGGTGGGATTGGGTCAAAACCTACTTAAAACTTGGAAGAATAAGATCAAATGAATTGAGCCCCCAATACTCTTCTCTTTGCATTCCCCACTCATAAAAGCGAGTGATATCCAACTGAAGCAAATCCGTGTAGCCATATCAAGGTAGAGCACAACAGTGTCGAAAAACAAGGTTTATGAGGCCAGCATTTATGTGTGCCCATCTACGATGCAGTGATCCTTCTATAAGGGTCACTGATCCTTCTATAAGGGTCATGTATTGTATCGGATATCTGATTCTTCTAAAAGGTTGGGTACCAGAATTTTTGATTTTTGTGTATCCGCATACCCACATCGTATAATATTCAATACTTGTATCTGTATCTGTATCTGTGCACCCTAGGTGACCATGAACGCCTCTTAAATAAGGGATATGCAGTTCAATTATGACCAAGATACATAACCACCAATAGGTTTCTATGCAAGTTATGCGGCCACATACCCGATTACCCAAATGACTTTTTCCAATCTTTCAGAAAAACCCATTTCACTGTAATTCCCATAACTTCATTATGCATTACATGCTACCCGTTTGCCCATATAACATGTGTTTTACAACATTAATGCAATGAGTTCCGCTGCAATGTTGGTGCAATTGCCACAAATCATATTTAGCACAGAATTGTAGGAAATACACATGTTTCCTTAAGAGAGATAGGAAACTGATGCAATCCACTAGGGTTTTGGAATAAAATTAGGATTTTTTTATGGCGGAAGATGGGATTTTTTGTGGAAAGGTGGGATTTTTGGGGTGCAGAGAGGGGGTTTGGGGGAAAAGAAGGATTTTTATTAATAAAAACTGAAATATAAAGGATAACTTCGGTCACAATTCGAAAGGAGACCACTCTCCTAGCTTTACCTTTGAGACGAAAGTTTAAATCTCCCAATCTACCTAGTACAAATTTCCTCTCAATAATCAAGCATGGAAAACCTCTCCTAACCGGTCCTTACTCTAATAAAGGAAAATTTACAGAAATTATAGATTTTACGAAAAAAACCCATAATGGTGAAAATTACAAAAGACCCTCTAAAATTTGAATAATCCAAAAATGCCCCTGATGGGCCTAAATACAAAACGCATCATTACTCCGCTCCCGAATAACCACCTTATTCTCAAGGTGGTGTCGTGAAAACCATGGGCTCACTAATACAGATGGATGTTCTCGTCCCCTCCCGAATCTTCCCGCTCCACTATCTGGTCTTCTTCATCTTCAATTATCAGCATCTGGAGAGTATGATCCTTACAACGATGTCATGGTTCGTACCTCTCGTCACAGCGGAAACAGAATCCACTGGTGCGCCTTTCCTGGATTTCTGCCTTTGTCAGCCGCTTACGCTTACTGTCTAATTGAAGCTCGATGTTCTTCTCGTGGCTGGACTGAAGCCATCCTGATGTCGCCTTCTCCTTCACTGTCGTTACCTAGCAGCGAGAAGTAGATCTGCTCCATGCCCCCCTGCTCCTTTGCCAACGTGTCCTCCACCATCCTAGCCAGTCGCATCCGGTTTAATAACCCTCTGGACCTCTGTATTCACAACTCCACTCGAATGATGGGTTTTAGTTCTTTCATGAAGCACACATCCAAGGACTCTCCTGAAACTCCATAGACACGGACTGCCAGCATCTCAAATTTCTTTATGTAGTTTCTGATCGGTCCCTCCTGCCTCAGTGCATGCAGTTGCTCGTACATGTCTCCCCCAGGATCTCCATGAACCGGTCCAGGAGGTAGACCTTGAACTTTTCCCACGAGCGGAACGGTCGCTGCAGTTGCCTCCATCTGTACCAAGATAGAGCCTCCCCCTCCAAGCACATCCCCACGGCCCTCAACCACTCTGTCTCATAAATCTGCAAGACCTCGAAACACCGCTCTGCCCTGTAGATCCAGCCATCGAGGTCATCTCCCTTGGGCATTTTTAACTTCCTGATTATGCTATCGGTGTTGACTTCTCCTATCGGTCCATAGCGAAGGGGATGATAAGTGTCACATCGTCCCTCCCTGCATCGCCCATAACCCCTCAAAAGACCAACACCTCTGTCTTCATGGTCGCTCCAGTCATTCTCCTCCCAATTATAGTCGTCCACACTCTCCTGAAAGTCTGGAGAATCATCATATTCATCCCGAAACTCCTCGTAACTGGTAGGATTCGGCGACGGCGCCTTTCTACAGCAAACAGCAGCTTATAGAGCCCCAGAAAATCTTCCACATCATCATCTGGTCCCGAAAGCAGCTGAAATCTTCGTCAAGGTCTTGGTGGCCGCCTAGACGTCGCAGGGCCCCATATGCTGCCCCCAAAGCTCGACGGACCATAGCGAAGGGGATGATAAGTGTCACATCGTCCCTCCCTGCGTCGCCCATAACCCCTCAAAAGACCAATGCCTCTGTCTTCATGGTCGCTCCAGTCATTCTCCTCCTAATTATAGTCGTCCACACTCTCCTCAAAGTCTGGAGCATCATCATATTCATCCCGAAACTCCTCGTAAGCCGGTAGGATTCGGTGGCGGCGCCTTTCTACAGCAAACATCAGCTTATAGAGCCCCAGAAATTCTTCCACATCATCATCTGGTTCCGAAAGCAGCTGAAATCTTCGTCAAGGTATCGGTGGCCGCATAGACGTCGCAGGGCCCCATATGCTGCCCCCAAAGTTCGACGAACCATAGCGAAGGGGATGATAAGTGTCACATCGTCCCTCCCTGCGTCGCCCTTAACCCCGCCAGGGGCCTGTGAGGGACCTGTCGGCCCTGCTGGGCCCCTGCTGGGCCCTTCTGGGCCTGCTAGTGGCCTGCACGGCCTGCGTCAACGCCTGCAAGCCCCTGCGCCCTGTTGGGCTACCTGCAATCTCTTCGCGACTGCTATGGTTAGGGTTTTTCTGCTTCGTGGAGTTTTCTTCTTCTTATGTATAGTAGTCGTTGGCGTCGGATAGCAAACCCTCCTTGTATTCCTCTGCTTTCCCTTTCGCTTTCTTCAAAGTCATCACATTTTGCCCAAATTTTGGATTTCCGTCCTTTCCGTCCAAATCTGAAATTTTCGTCGCCTTCATGTCGAGAAATTCTCGAGTTAGGGTTTGTAGGAAAGCACCTTGTTGTGCTAGGGCTTCATCTTATTTTGCTAGGGTTTGCATGATCTCTTCGCAACTTCTATCCAATGATGCCCTAAGATCCTCCATAGATTTCTTCATCTCTTTGATCTCGTCGTTGAATTTTTCGTCCAACGCATCGACCTTGTCCTTGGATCTCGTTGCCACCATGTATCGTAGATGCTTCGATACCAATTTGATGCAATCCACTAGGGTATTGGAATAAAAATAGGATTTTTATGGTGGAAATGAGACCGCTCTCCTAGCTTTACCTCTGAGACGAAAGCCTAAATCTCACAAACTACGGTTCGTGGAAGCCTAGTACAAATTTTCTCTCAATAATCAAGCATGGAAAACCTCTCTTAGACAGCTCTGGCTCTAATAAAGAGAAAATTACAGAAATTACAAATTTTACGAAAACCCCCTAATAGTGAAAATTGCAAAAAGACCCCCCTAAACTGAAAATTCCAAAAATGCATCTGATGAGCCTAAATGCAAAACGCATCAGAAACATGTTCACAACAGTATGTATATGGAAAAAAAATCATGCTTACCCCTTTATAGGGCATGGCACAACCAAACATCATCCAGCAGTGAATGTGTTTGCTGTTGCTCAAACAAAGTCTAGCCCAAGTAGCCTGATGGACATTCCAATGTACCACATAACCATGAATATCTTCCGAAATACGATATTGTAAAATATTGCATAACGCTATCCATTTTAACCATTAGAAAATTAATTGGTTCTCATGTATGACAATATTTGCTCGAAAACAGGAGACAGCCCAAGTCAATTTCATTCAAAGGAACTCCAAAACAATTCTAGGAACCAAGTTTTGATAACTTGGTTTCGGTATTGGTTTCAGTCCCTCTAAAAATTTTAATTGTTACAAGTTTTGTTGGTTTCGGTTTCAATTTATTAATAATTTTTATAAATTTATATGTATAAATATTTGCAATAGGATAATTATTGTATATAAATTTAGAGAAAAATGTGTATCAGGTGGACAATGAGGGGATTTCCTCCTTGGCCACCATCCAAGCCGCCCACACCCCCATGTGGATGGGGGTGTGGGACCCACACTCCCACATGGCGGCCTGGATGGTGGCCAAGGAGGAAACCCCCTCCTTGTCCACCTGACCTCGATTAACCTCATAAATTTATTAAGTTTTATTACACTAGCATATTTATACAAAAGTAATGATGTCGAGTGGTAAACTACAACAGTCTCTCACACATGTTTGAGTTACAAACTCATTTAATGGGTGAAGCCGTGTAATAGCAAGTCGAACTGGACCGTTTAACTTTATTTATGTGCCCCGGCTACTCTTTCCCTTGTCATTTTCAATGAGGCATCTAATCTGATCTAGTGAGACGATACTGGCTTCAGGTGACAAAGCTAGCGTCGGGCGGCGATGACATCTCCAAGTTAGTTCTATCCCATGTTCTTTTTTACCTTTCTTAGGTTTCTAAAATTTTGGTTTAAATCTTTTTTTTGGTTCTTTCCTAACATTTCTGAAATTTTGTAGAGATAGAGACGCAACAGGACCGACCGATGATGATGAATCGAGACTCTACAAGTATTGTTTCTCCCCCGATTGATGGATGGCGATGGATTGATCGATGGCGATGAAATTTTGTAGATACTTCCAGGTACAAAATGGGTAATTCCATCTCCATCTTACTTCATCTTCCTTCTTCCTTTTTGGGTTATTGAACCTATAGGTTGTAATCATATTGTTCTTTTTCAATTTTTGGCAAAATTATTAGAAATTTTTTAAATTTCTTTAATGGTGTTGAATGATTTGTGTTAAATAATCTATTTTGATGGCTGGTATAGCTTTTTGGGGGGGTTTGACAGGTTTTGTAACTTAGGCACTGTTTTGTACCGGTCCCTTAATGACTCATAAGTAATGGTTTCACCCTAAACCTCAAAACTTGATGGGAACTAGGGAACTAGATTCCCATCCATATCTAACTTCAAAAGAAAAAATAAAAACTATATTATATCTAACAGAAGTTTCTTACTTTCATGTGTCTTTTAAGTAATTGGAAATTGGAAAACTGAAACTGAATTATAAAAGCATGAAGTGACTATTCGCTACTAATAGATGCATAAATTATGGTGGTCAAATAATTTGCAGGATACACTGGTGTTCATGTTACGATGCATTTATACAATGCCCAAGGAATTTTACCATACAAAAAAGATATGATACTACATTTTTGACAAAATTTCAAAAATCAATTGAAAAGTATTAAAATATTGTTTCTCGTATAATGAATTGAAATAAAGGTCACACCTCATCTTGGTGTATTCGTGTTGTATATATAGCTGAAAAACATGATTACACTTATTACTTCTACTTAAACTCTAATAACTAATTAGTCCAACTCCAGAATTTTGCCTACTTTTACACAAATATCATATCCTTACATGTTGCTTAACACTCACTCTTAAACTGGAATATAAGCATCATATGCTCATGTTCTCACAAATAAAGTAAACTCGCAATCTTTCAAGTAGTTTGGTCAATAAGTCTACAAATTGATTGGTAAGTTCACCTTCCTTGGCTTGAAAATACCTGCATCATATATATTTTTACCGAACTAGGTGAGATATGCACCCAGCGTTCCAAATATCGATTTGAAATCTGTAATATCGGCCGCAATATTGATAAAACAAGAGGCCAATACGATGTGTGTTTTTATTTCGGTTTATGATTTTCAACTATTATCGGTCGTAATTTAGAATCGGACTATTTGTTTCTGCTGATATTTTAGTTTGAAATATCGACTGATTTCAATGTTTTTGGTTTTAATTTTTTTTAGGTCAGATCAAATTAACATTGGATGCGACGCAATGCAATAGCTAATAATACTTATAAAGGGGAGATTGGGATTGACCCGATAGGCAACCCAAATTTCATCAAAAAAATTTGACTCCACCGTTGGTTGATCTTTCTTTTTTCCTCCTATTGTCATCTTATATGATCTCAGTCGTGACGATTCGATCTTCCTCTTCCTCCTCTCGATCTCAGATCTCACACTCTCAGCCTCTTCTTCTTCCTCTTCTAGATCTTGGATAAACTAAGGATGATGATGATCAGCAAAACAAAATATATTGCCCTCATCCGTAAGGTCTACGATAGTGACACCGAGTCCTCGGTGAGAACTGCATCCAAGAACTCCTTGAATGCCCTATGTTTTAATTCTTTTAAGACTTTTAAATATAATTTGGTATACTTTTAATTTAATTTAATTTGTTTTAATTTGATCTATCGATCCAATTATGATATGGTTGGCATAAAAATATTTCATTTTCTTAAAAAATGATCTTTGATTTTCATCGGGATTTTCTTCTAATTTAGCTTAGTTTAATAATAAAAATAATAGTAAAAATACTAATAATAATAGTAATATCAGTTTAGTGACTCTTTTCGTTTAAAGAGAATGGAATGTAAAAAATTAAGAAAAATATGTACTTTTGGGCGTTGACTGTTGCTACGCTATGAGTACTCTCTTTTTTAGAAAATTTACAAGATTTACTTATAAGAATATAGAAATGATGATAAAATATAAAGAAAAATAAAAGATCAAATAGGTATGGCACTTAATTGGTTCGTGAGTAGTTGTAGAAATAAGAAAGGTTTTTCAGCAAGTTAGTGGTAAATTCAAATTTAATGCACACATTAAGCTAAGTGTACCTTAAACATATTTTTTTGCGAGTTTATATAGTTTATATCCACTTAGATACATATATGATATGTATATAATATCTATTTTTAGCATCCGATATGACACCTAATCTTTAGTCGATATCCCCAATATATCTCCAATATACAAATCCGATATCATATTATTTTCAAGCCGATACGTGACTGATATTCGATATTTAGAACACTAGATCCACCTCAACATGCTTAGTTCACTCATACCACACAAGATCATGTGCAACATAAATAGAAAACCGATTATCACAATATAACCTTTTAAGAAGCATTAACATAAAGTTCGTCTCGCCTAAAATATCACGTATCCATACAAGCTCATACATGGTGCCTGCCATGGTGATATTTTCACTTGGCACTTAATCGATGCTTAACACTTTATTTCTTATCTCCCAATGCATAAGATTTCCTCCAACAAAAACGTGATAACCCATTATCGATCCATATCAATCAAACACCTTACCCAATCTGCATTACAAAACCCATCTATATGATTATCTCTACCATCATACAATAGAAGTGCTTTACATGGAGCAGTCTTCAAGAATATTGCATTATTTTGATCACAGCATACTAATGACTCGTTTATTGAGCAAGCATAAAGCAAGCATAACTGCCTACAATCACTTATCAGGTATGCAATATTATGTCAAGTCATCGTAAGGTAATTTAGCTTTTCAAACAAGTCTCGTGTGCCTAAATAGATCTTATAAAGGGTCCCTTGATGAAGTAGCAGCTTCAAATTCGGACCCATGAGTATATCTCCAACCCTATATCCAAGCATACCAACGTCCCAAAGCATATTAACACATGCTTATATTGAGAGATAAAATCTTTTATTTAGACCTGCAACCTCAATGCTTAAAATATCACAGCTATCCCAAATCATTTGTTTGAAATTTTTACCATAAATATGAATTCCAATCACTTATCCTTGATGAACATCACTGATAACCATAATATTATCCACATAAAAATTAAAAGAATCATTTTCTCTTGATGCAACCAAAAGAAGACTGAATGGTCCTTACATATCCGGTGAAGCCTAAACTCCTGAACTAATTTGAATCTCCCAAACTAGTATCTAAGTGACTGCTTCAAACCATATAACTTGTTGAGATGGCAAACCTTTTTGATTTTTCTCTGAGCAACAAATACTAATGGTTGTTCCACATAAATCTCCACATCAAGAACTATATGAAGAATACATTTTTATGTCAAGTTGATTGTCACGCCACGCTTCCCAAGTATGGAAGGCGAAACGTGAGGAGGTCCGCTCAGACATGGAGCTGTGAAGCTGCAGTCTGATAAGCGTCTGTAAAAATTTCAAATAGTAGCAGGTCCTTTGCATTGCGACGAACCAACGACAATGATAATAAAGCAAACAAAAGAACATCCACCAACAAAACATCCAGCAATTATTCCAACATCACAGAAAGAGTCACAAAGTACCAAGTCTGAACAATAGGCCTAAAGCATGGCCGAAACAAAAGTAAAGAAAGTCAGGTGCTACGCACCGAAAGCTAACTGCAACTACTAAAAAGTGACAACTAAAAAGACTCCAGGTGAGTCTAGGATTGGTCACCAGTGTCCTCGATCTCGGTCTCTGCAGGTACCTCGAACTCAGCGTCCACGAACTGCTCGTCCTCAGCGGTTGACTCTAACTCAGAACCTGACATGTGACACCCAAAGAGAAAAGGACACATGTCAGCAAAAGTCTCCCAAAAGAAAGCGGAGAACTTTTGTGCAAGGATACAAATAACAAAAAGACGACTAGCAGTTCTAATATATATTGAAATGAGTTGACATGACATTTAAGAATGCAACAGTTAAAAATGACATGATGCATGCACGTTGTAGCAGAAACTACGAAAAACATTAATTCATGATTCACGAACACTAACCTATCACATTGTGCACATGGTTTACTCCTTACAGCTGAAGGAACGGATCAGGCATCCTTCTACGCTGCGTGACAGCTTAACCCTACCCCTCCACGTGTATCGAGCCAGGGTTTCCCAAGTACATGAGCTCGCTTCTGGATCACGAGCCAGGAAGTGTTTTTGGGTTTGGCATAGGGTTGTGCCCGCAAAGCAGGTGCCTAGCCTCAATAGTTACAATAAGTGTAGCGTGTGCTACGCAATCACGATGAAACATTTCGATGCATGACATGACATGGCAATGAGTAGATAAATTGTGTACCGTTAATTGAAATTAAACATGGCATGGCAGCATGAATGCAAGCATGGTAAAAGTGTCGGATCTAGCTTCGTTGTCAAGCTAGATCTAAAAGGGGCGTCTAAGCGACTATCATTTCACCGCCTAGTCTTTTTTACGCTACTGTACAAAATGGCCTAAGACGTGGCCTAAACAGAAAACTGGCAAGTATCACTTGCCTGGACAATAACGCTGAAGTCACGATCAACCAGAGTCCGATAATATACCTATGTGCTCACAACGCAGTCCAGCCTACAGTCCCAATTATTAATCTTAATTAGTGAGTTACAAAACGATTAGAGACTACGATTTTTAGGTTGATTAACAGGCAATGTGGGGATTCTTACGGAGAGAGACTTACCTCAACACGACGCGAGAGCTACTCTGACGTCGGGTAGCGACGTCAGGGGTTGGGTTCCTGTATCGCGAATGGTACGGAACGACGGTTTCTCTGTTGATAAATCACGTGTTCAATTTAGTTCGTAACGACAGAAATAGCCTTTTAACGATCTGTTAACGTCTAGTGAATCAATTTTTAATTAGGTTAACGGGGTCCACATCATATTATTAATGGTACTAGCACGTTATCTAGGTTAACCAACAAGTTATAAAAATGTTTGTGACGTTATTCCTAGTAACCAAAACTAACGGTTGCTAGGAGATTACGCGTACGAGTCAACAACCAGCATGCCATCTTATTGTTGGGTCCATGGTTGTGTATTATCGCTGTCCAATAATTAATAGCAAACTGAAATTAAAATTTCAGCGAACGATACTAACCGTGGTGAAGAGATGATCCCACGAAGCCACCGGGAGAGCGTCGCGAGTTGTCTACGTCTAGATGGATGTCTTCACGCGTGGACATCGGCTAGAGGGTGGCTGAACGGGCTTGAGGGAAGGTCGACAAGCGTCGAAGGGCTACCGTGCGTCGCTGTGGGGCGAAGAAACGTCGCTGCCGTAAAACAGCGGCCTGGGCGCTGCTACAGGCGGTCTCCGACGGAGGAAGGGCCGGAGAGGGGCTGGACGGCGGAGAACGTCGGGAGGAAGGTCGGGAAAACGTCGAAGGGGGGCCTGCCTTGCGTCGGGGCGGCGCTGCTGCCGTGAGGAGGGACGCGGGGTTGTGCGCGCGCTGCCCTGCGCGTGGAGAAGAAGAGAACATGGCGGCTGGGTGTTTAGGGTTTTCTTTGAGATGGAAATAGAGTAATAGGTTTGTAGGGCAGCCAGGCTAAGGCACTATGGTTATATTATAAGAATTGGGGTGTGGGTTTGCAAGGATAGCACGTAAGCCTAGGCCCCTAGGTTTTGAGTGTGAGATTTAAGGCTGTGTGTTTGTGACGTGTGTGTGAGTGCTCTAACTGGGTTCGGCCTGGGTAAAAATGTTGGCTAGGGTAGTTTAGGCAAGGATTTGAAAATCAAATAACTGGGATTGAATTAATGGGTTTAATGCGGGGGATTTAGAGCTAATAATTAGGTTTTTAAATGGGTCTAAAATTGGAAGGCGGCATTTGAATTTTGAATGTTTAAAAGATTTTGAATCTTGAATTTTGAATTTTGAAAATTTAAATTAATTAAAGGATGTTTTAAAAATAATAATAATAATAATAAAAGATTTAGTTAAGTGGTTCTTAATAATGATATTAATAATTAGTATGAAAAATATTAAAGGTTGATACGTGTATGGCTACGTGTACGGAAACGCCAAGTTACAGTTACGGAAAAATATACGAGAGAAAATACTGATAGAAGTAATGATAAAAAACAATCGTTACATTGATGTAAAGGCTAATGATGTGCAAATGCGAGTGAAATAAGAAAACAATCACATGTGAATTCTACTATAGAAGAAAAAGTACCTGGATAATATACACCATTGTCTAAGTAGCCTTATGCCATAAACCAACTTTGGGATGAGCTAAAGACCCATCAAGATTTAACATTAGGTAAACCCAACGACATGAAATATCTTCCTTCCACTGGGAAGAGAAACTAGCTTACGTGTCTTATTTTTCTCTCAAGCTTTCATCTCATCCTCTGTTACTTCCTACCAAACATGGATTTGACAATGGACATACTTGTAAATAGGATGAGAGTTATGTAGAAAGATATGAATAAAATAAGAATCTCCAAAGGCTGCGAAGTGCAATCCATCATCTTTTTTACTGTTAACTCTTTTTACACTAATCAAATCTGGTTGTTAATAAACTTCAAAGTTTGTTTCTTTAGATTATTTCATCATCAATCTCTTATAGAATGAAAAGAAAAAAGAAAACGGGCAAAAGTCGAGAAAGGTGTTAATGGAGATCCAGACCTTGGTGGATTATATGAGTACTAGGAATTAACCCGTGCACACAGTACACAGTACACGGCGTAAAAAAACCACACGAATAGGATGCGGCGCAAGCACACTACCGAAAAGGAGAGAGAACTATGAGTGTGTGCAGGTATCGTCGAGGTGTAAAAATCACCAAAACCCCACCCCCACATTGAGACCCACCTAGGTTTGTCCTAGTCAGCTTGTGACTTGGACAATCCTATGTGGACATCCCCCAATTGTATAATATATTGTTGGATCAAATATCTTGATGTGGTTCGTTCACCTTGAAAATGATCCCCAACTTTACGACTGTTGATTTCTTAAGACTACATGAAGATGATGTTGGCAAAATGAAGGCGGATGCTAAGAAATGTTGAAGATAACAAGGCAAGGCACTGCTCTACTCTGGGTTGTGATGTTTGGATCAGTTTCTCCAATCTCTGATTCAAATTCCATGATGGAGCAAGCTCTGAGCTATACTGGTGGTGAAGGTGGTGTTATTGAAGGGAAACAGTTAAAGCAATGGTGACTAAAGGCGATGATCCAGTGCTATGTGAGTGCTATGAAAGTTGATGACAAGAAGGATGTGTGATGTTTGTTGGGTCGGATTTGGACTACGAGGTGTAGATGTAGTTGGATTTGATTTGTTTGGAGGAAAAAGAAGATATTAGGTCCGGATCTATTATTAGATTCTGGTTTTGGTTGGTGGGTTTGATTTGATTCGAAATTGAGTTAAGAAATCAGAATGAGTTTGGTCTAATTGGTAGCAATTTTGGAAGTAAAAAATTTTGACATTTTTATGGTGGGTTTTATGATGGCTTTTATATAACGTTAAAACCGAAATAAAGGTCACCCCCAATTGAGATATTGGCATTGTATTTATAGCTGAATAATATATGACTACAACCAGTGTTCTAAATATCGGTCCGATATCCGATATATCGGTCGCAATATCGGTTTTATCACTAGGCCGTTACGATATGGGTTTATATATTGCGGTTTCCGATATTTGGGAAAATATCACCGCAATATCGGGCTGCGACCGATATTGCGACCGATATATCCCTTTGAAATATCGGCCGCAATTCATAGTTTTTTAAAAAACAAAGTTACCGGGTCGGTCCACTTAAAAGTGAATCCGACCGGAGTCATCCGACCCAATCATTTGCTTAAAATAACGAGATGCATCAAGATTTTTGAGAGATAATTGATGTTTTGCCCTAATTCTAATCACACCGCTCCTCTCGACGCTCCACTCCGTACTCTGCCTCCGGTGAAAATTTTCATTCAATCTTTCCAAAGATCCGATCAAGGTTAGTACTTACTACGTAGTATTTTTTACATTTTTCATTTTTTTCTTTTTTCATTTTTCAGTTGGTTTTTTTCAGTCTAGCGTTCTTCTTAAGAGGTTTTTCCGATCAAGGTGAGTATTTTTTTCCCTTTTTTACATTTATACATTTTTTTTCCAGTTTTTTTATTTTCATCTTCACACTGGTAATATTGATCCACATGAATCATATATTGTAGGTATTTAACTCGTTTGATTTGTGACCACTTAGAGAAATACTCCACCAAGTGGATGACCGGTATTCACGTTTAATGAAACAAAACATACTTTTATTTGAGTTTCTATAGTTCATATTTTCTTAGACTCATATGCTTTTATTTGACATCATTTTTAGCCTCTGATATGACACTCTGATATTAAGTCAATAACCCCAATAATCATGTTTAACGAGATAAGTATAACTAAAACATACTTTTATTTGAGTTAGTATAGTTTATATCTTCTTAGATATATCTATGCTGACATATGTCATAATTTTTAAGCCTCCGATATGACACTCCGATATTTAGTTAATATCCCCGATATATCCCTGATATCCGCAATCCGATATCAAATTTATTAGGCCGATACGCGACCGATATCCGATATTTAGAACACTGACTACAACTCTCTTTATCTGGTTCCTACTGCTACTCAAACTCAATAACAAATTAATCTAACTCTGGAATATTGTCTACTTTTACATATTGCTTAACATCCATAAATTGACCACAACGGAGAAGAAATCTAGTCTCATACTTTATTCGGAAAAAAGAATATGTTCATTGTTTAGGAGACCATGTGATATATTGCAAATGATGTGTACAGGATTCCACCTGCACCTAACAAAAGTTAAAATGCTAAACTAGAAGCTGAAATTGAAACATACGATGTAATATAAATGCAAAAGGTGGATCCAAATAGTTTATAATGATAAATATGGATTTTGATTTTTCGTGTCTTATTTTGCTCTAGAGCTTTCATCACATCCTCTGTTACATCCTGCCAACATGGATTTGACAATGCATACATCCTGCCAACATGGATTTGACAATGCACAGACCTGGAAATAGGATGAGAGTTATGTAGAAAGATATGTAGAAAGATAGGAATAAAATAAGAACCTACCAGGGCGGTGAAGTGCAATCTCATGATCCTTTTTACTGTTAACTCTTTCTGCCACTAATCAAACCTGGTTGATAACAAACTTCAAAGTTTGTTTCTTTAGATTATTTCATCATCAATCTCTTATAGAATGAAAAGATAAAAGAAAACGGGTAAAAATCAAGAAAGGTGCAATCAAAAGAAGTCTCTTCAAAGAACACGGTAGAAAGATAAACAAGCTCTTACTCTTATCCATCAATGTGTGGACGATGCCATGTTCGAGAGAATTTCAAATGTGACTACAGCCAAGCAAGCATTGGAGATTTTACAAAACTCCTACCAAGGAGTTAATAAAGTGAAGAAAGTCCGGCTTCAAATCTTATGATGAGATTTTGAAGCCTTACGAATGCAAGAATCCGAGACTATTACAGATTTCTTTTCAAGCATGTTGACAATTGTGAATCAAATGAAGAGAAAAAGAGAAAGATTAGAGGATGTTCATGTTGTTGAAAAGATTCTTTGCTCATTGCATTCAAAGTTTGATTATATCGTCGTAGCTATTGAGGAGCCCAAAGATTTGACGACTCTGATGGTTGATCAACTCATGGGTTCTCTACCAGCCCATGAAGAGAGAATCAACAAAAAAGACGAGCAAGTTCTAGCCACCAAGCTCTCAGTAACGGAGGACTGTGAGCATTGGAGAAGTCAACAAGGAAGAGGACGCGGAAGAGGTAGAGAGGTAAAGATAGAGGTAGAGGAAGCCAAAAATTTTACAATGAAGAAAGAAGTCATTCTTCAAGAGAACGTAGTAAAGATAATTATTCAAGCCAAAATGGTATGACCAAAGTTCGATGCTACAATTGCCAAAAGAATGGACTTTATGCTCGGGATTGTTGGAGTTCTCCTGAAATTGTCGAAGAGACGGCTAATTATGTCAAGAATAAAGAAACGAAGGCCATATTGTTACTTGCTTACAAGGAAGATATGGAGTTCGATGAAGAAGATTTGTGGGATTGGTGTGATGAAGACAATGAGAGGTATGATTTCTTTCTTTTCTTGATGAGGATGAGCAAAAAGGTGAAGTTCAAGAGCTCATAACACCTCCAAGATCACCCACAACTTTGAGTACATCTTCTTCTTCTGGTGAAAGCTCTAGTGAAAGGCAATCCCAAATGAGAAGCCTTCAAGATCTCTATAAGTAACAGAGAATTTAAGTGAAGATCTACTTTTTATCACTTTGCCGATTGTGAATCTATAGTGTTCGAAGAAGTAGTGAAAGATGAAAAGTGGAGACGAGCCATGGATGAGGAAATCAAGTCTATTGAGAAAAATGAGACTTAGGAGTTAGCAACCATTCCATAAGGTCAAAAACTCATTGGTGTGAAATGGGTCTTCAAGGAGAAGAAGAATGCTAAATGGAAGGTAGAAAGACACAAGGCAAGGTGAGTAGCCAAGGGCTGTAGCCAACGTCTCAGGATCGACTATGGTGAATTGTTTGCTCCCGTAGCAAGAATGGAGACTATTCGAAAGATAATTTCACTTGCAGCTCAAAAGAAGCAAAAAATTTATCAAATGGATGTCAAATCGGCTTTCTTGACTGGCATTCTTGAAGATGTCTACGTTGAACAACATCTGGGCTATAAGATCAAAGTCCATGAAGACAAAGTATTAAGGTTGAAGAAAGCCGTGTATGGCTTGAAGCAAGTACCAAGGGCTTGAAATAGTCGGATTGACAAGTACTTTCTATAAATTGGGTTTGTCAAATACCCACATGAGTATGCTATCTATGCTAAGGTGTGTGAAAATGGTGATATTCTGCTTGTTTGCTTATATGTTGATGATTTGATTTTTTCGGACAATAATCCAAGAATGTTTGAGGAATTTAAGCAAGCAATGACTAGAGAGTTTGATATGACAAATATTGGTCTCATGTCTTGCTATCTTCGCATTGAGATTAAGCAAAAGGAGGATGGAATTTTCATTTCTCAAGAAGGTTTTGCCAAGGAGATTCTTAAGAAGTTCAAGATGAAAGATTGTCAATCCGTGAGAACTTCAGTAAATATGCAGTGAAATTAAACAAGAATGAAAAAGGTGATAATGTAGATTCTACAACCTTCAAATGCCTTATTAGAAGCTTGAGGTACTTGCACAAAACCGGGTATTCTCTTTGGAGTTGGGCTTGTTAGTCGGTTTATGGAGACACCGACCACAACACACTTTAAAGCGGCAAAGCGAATTCTTCGGTATATCTAAGGCACAATCAATTATGGTTTGCTTTATTCATTTTCTAATGAATTTAAGCTTGTGGGATATAGTGATAGTAATTGAGATGGAGATGTGTATGACCGGAAGAGCACAACCGGTTTTGTCTTCTATATTGGTATTATAGCTTTTACTTAAGAGTTCTCAGAAGCAACCGATTGTGACACTATCTACTTGTGAAGCCAAATATGTTGCAGCCACATCGTGTGTATGACATGCTATTTGGTTGAGAAGATTGTTGGAGTTACAAATGCCACAAAATGAGGCTATGAATATTTTTGTTGACAACAAGTCGACCATTTGTAACAGCCCAGCTCTCTCTCTCTCTCTCTCTCTCTCTCTCTCTCTCTCTCTCTCTCTCTCTCTCTCTCTCTCTCTCTCTCTCTCCTTTTTCTTTTTCCCTTTCTTTTGTTACTTTTCGTGGCCTGCTCCAGGCCCAAGCCCACCGGGCTTTTCCCCCTTTCTCCTTCTCTCTCACACTCGACGACGGCCCCCAGGGCTTCGCTTCCTTTCATTCACCCCCGCACCCCCTTGTTTCGTTCGAAGAGAGACCTTAGGGCTTCGACCCTAGCTCTCGCTCTCTCTCGACAACATCGCCACCCCCTCTTTTCCTCTCACACGTTCGCGACGACAGGCCTTCGTGGGCTTACTTCGACACGATGCAGCCCCTACGTTCTTCTCTTGCTGTTCGTGGCACCCCTTGATCGCTGATTGGGGTTTGTGGTCCATCTTTGCTTGCTGCCTTGGCCCCTTACTCACCGATGGAGTACGGTGGCTCCTCTTGCTTACAGTCTGCCCTTCGTTGCTTGTCGTTGTGGATTCGTGGTTCCCCTTTGCTGCGGTCTGCTTCTTTGCTCGCCGCTTTGAGGGTTTCGGTGGTTCCTTGGTTGCGGCTTGTTTTCTGCTGTCGTTGGTTTCGGCTGAGGGTTTGGTTTGCTGTTTTGGGTTGTCGTTGAGGTTTGATCACCCCTTGCTTGCGGGTTACTCTTTTCTTGCTTAAACTTGGTTCGTCTAACTCTCTTGCTTGCAGGTTTTGGTCTTCTTGTTGTTTTATGGTTGCGGTGGTTCTTCTGCTTGTTGTCCGTTTCTGCTTGATGGGTTGCTAGTTTCGGTGGCTCTCATTGTTGATGGATTTGAGATCCCTTGTTGCTGATGGTTGCGGCGTAGGCTTCTGCTGATGATTGGGCTTCGGATCTTAACTTCATCTTGGCTCTTCGGCTTCGGTTTCAGGTAAACTCTATCCAATATACTCCAATTTCGATTCATTTGCTTGCGTTGGGGTTTGGGTCTTATTTGCTTACAGGTTGGGCTCTCCTACTTGTGGGTTTGGGTTGTCTCTTGCTTGCTGTTTTGAGTTCGTAGCTTCCCTTGTTTAGTCTTGGGTTGGTTGGCTTCTTTGTTGTTCTGGGTTTCATCGCTTGATGGAGTAGGTGCCTTCTTCTGCTTGCGGTATGAGCTCCCCTGGCTGTTTTGAGGTATTGTGACTTCACTACGTGCAGGTTGGGATTTTCTTGCTGTTATGGGGTTAGTTGGTTTTCTTGCTGTTATAGGGTAAGTTGGTTTCCTTGCTTGCGACTTTGGGCTCCCTACTGGTTGTTGAGTTGTGGTTGGCTTTTCTGTTGTTTGTTGGGTTTGCCTGAATCACTTGTTGTTGTTTTGGGATTCCTGGGTTGTCGTTGGATTGTGGCTGGCTCTCTTTGCTGGATGTGGGTTGTGGCGGGCTTATTTACTTGTTTTGAATTCCTTACTTGACAGGTTTGGTAGCTTCCTTTGCGTGTTGTCTCGATTATTTGAGTTATTGTTTGTCTCGACTTTTCTTTATCAAGCTGTTAGCATGTCTTCCTTTCTGATTCATTGCATGGAACAGTTGGTGTTGCTTCCTTTTCAGTTCAGCTTGGGATATCTTGCCACGAGAAACATTCATGCTACTTTGTCACATACTAGTTTCATTATATTGTATCTTGAGTTTACTGGTACCATGCAAGTTTAATATTGTGTTAAATTGCATAGTCTTGGATTGTTGCTTAAGATGGCGCGTGCTACTGATTGGCTAGAGGATTTGAGGTGGACTATCATGACATGATTACTATTAAATGCATGGCAAGCTTTTGAGGTGGAACTATCATGACCGGTTACTATTGCATGCATGGCAGGATTGAGGTGGACTATTACTATTGCAGTGGATCCCAAATCTCCCTTGACTGATCTCCCTTGACTACGTAGTTTAATCAATATTGAACATCACGATACAATAACTAATAAAATGATTACTTCAGTTTGACTCACCGGGTTTGGGAAAACTTGTGATTGGAGAGTGCGGGAGCAACTGGGACATGTCTTCGGCTCCCCTGATTATTGGAAAAGGGACATCCATCACTAGTGCAGATGGGTCCTGGAGTCTGGGAGGTAGACAGGGACGGCCATCGTGATAGGTCCTGGAGCCCCACCACAGATCACAGTGTTACAGCAATTACAATTTTGCAGCTCTTACAGTACGATACTTTCTTCTTTTGGACTCGGCCCGGGGTAGCAACCTTGCGGTCTCAAGAGGGTCTAGCCGTTGCTTACTGTACTCTTCCTCATAAGTCACAGCCTAGGATTGGTTCACTTTAGCTAGTACTATCTTTACAATAGTTGTGCTCATTTTAACTATCATAACTTGGCTCTTTTCTGTACCCTTTCTACTGCTGTCGCATCGCCTTTTTGCACCTCCTTACTCTTCCGTCGTGTGGGTTCGTGGATTACCAGGTCAGTTCATTCAGTACTATCGTATATGTGGATGTCTTGTTTTCTTTTTGTGCACTTACTTTTCTTGTCTCTTGTTTGATATTGTCTACTCTATTGAACGTGGTGCGTCCTCTGCTGCCCACTAGGTAAGACACACAGGATCATGCAGAGGTGCTTGGGCACGGGGAATTAGACTTCCAGATCAGGACTGTTGAGTCTTGACGTTGCGACAGGTACGTGTTCCATTTACGTTTCAGCAGTAGTGTAGCTTATACTTGTCTCTTTTCTGTTCAGTACTGTATTACATGTTTTACTGTCCTTACCTGATTGTTACTGTCTTTTTCTTATTTAACATGTGTTACTTGTCATATCTTGAGTGTTTCCTTACTTTCTGCACTGCTCCACATTGACTTCACCGGCATCTGCGGTACCTGCACATTCATGTTTCAATCGTAGCAGCACCTGCTGGGAGGCGGGGAGTTACACCATTGCATTGGCGAAGAACCTGTTGTTTCATGATAGAAGCAAGCATATAGATACAAGGTATCATTTTCTCAGAGATTGCATTACGAAGAACGATGTGCAAGTAAAGTATGTGAAGACCCATGATCAAGTTGCGGATATTTTTACGAAACCTCTCAAGTATGACACTTTTAATAAATTGAAGATGATGCTTGGAGTTACAAGGAATTAAGTTTAAAAGAGGATGTTGAAATTTAAAGTATGCGACTCTTGGTGATATGACTTTTGGCTAGTTCAAAGTATGTGACTCTTGGTGATGTGACTCTTCGTTAGTTCATGTATGTGACTCTTGGTTAGTTCATGTATGTATGTAACTCTTAATAATGTGACTTTTGAAGTCCTATACATACCTATGTACATCTTGTGTTTTACAAGTTGCAAGTGGCAAAAGCCAAAGCGAATAATAAAGTTTTCTAGTATTCTTCCACTTCATCCATCTCTCTATAAATTCCTCTTCATATATTCCAACATACAGTGGCTTTGATTATCACGTTAAAACTGAAATAAAGGTCACCCCCAAATTGAGCTATTGGCATTGTATTTAACTATTTATAGCTGAATAAAATATGACTTCAGCCCTTTATTTGGTTCCTACTGCTACTCAAACTCAATAACCAATTAATCTAAGTATCTAGCTCTAGAACATTGTCTACATTTACGTATTGCTTAACATCCATAAATTGACCACAAGGGAGAAGAATTCTAGTCTCCTACTTTATTCAGAAAAAAGAATACATTCATTGTTTATGAGACTATGTAATATATTACAAATGATGTGTACAGGATTCTGCATGCACCTAACAAAAGTTAAAATGCTAAACTAGATGCTTAAATTAAAACATACGATGTAATATAAATGCAAAAGGTGGATCCAAATAATTTATAATGATATATATGGATTTGAGCTTTCCTAAACTATCGCAATGCTATGGGAAAATGTTCATGCATCTATGTAATCACTATTCCCCTATTTTTCATAGTATTTATTACTAGTTGATTATCAATCCATATCCATTCTTACTGTTCTATTCTCAACCCTACCAAGGTTCCCATTCTCAATTCAATGTCACCGTTGCAGCTACCTAACACCTATCCTTCCATACGATGTACTTCTCAAGTCCAGTCTTCATAGAAAATCCAACGAAGCCTTTAAAAAATTAACATGAGGGAGAAAGTAACGGATTTGATAAATTAGTTTTATATTAAATCTTTAAGCTTCACAAGACCAGCGAGAATAACAGCACAAATCCCTATCTTATAAAAACTAAGTTCAAGACCATGAGACCGGTATCGCTACATGTCAAGCGAAGCGTAATCAAAATTTTTAGGAGTTTTATCAAGGTGGCCAAACGGCACGCCGGCCCGGAGCCCGGCCCGCGCGGCCCAAAATTCGGGTCGGTCCAGCCCGGTCAACGCGGGCCAGGCCGTTGACCAGGGCTCGGGCGGGTCGGGCTATTTTCCCAACCCCAACCCGCCGGGCCGGGCCGGTCCGGCACGTAGGCCCCCAACAGCCAAAATATGGCTGTTGGGGGGTTTTGGTCTTTTTGACCAAAATACCCCCACCAACAGCTATAAACAGCTAAATTGGGGGGTATTTTGGTCAATTTCCGCCAAAAGACCAAAAAACAGCCCCAACAGCCATAAAACGGTCATATTGGAGGGTTATTTTGGACTTTTTGGCCTTAAAAATCCTATAAATACCCCATCAATTCATACCAAGTTCTTCACAATTCTAAAAATCTCTACTCTCAAATTTTTCTCTAATCTCAAGCTATTGCTCTCATCTCACAGCACTCTCAAGATACGGCTGCTACCTCTCCGCTTCTGCATCTCAACTTTCAAGCTATGTCTCCTACATCCGACTCAGGGATCCGATCAGCTGCTAGACTGCTACCTCACTACGGCTCTATCTGCAATCAGGTTCCATTTATTATTAAAGTAGCATAATGACAGGATCAAACAACCCACGTAGATTTGTTAGCGTTAATTTTAACACTGAAGAATATGGTTTTTTTTCAAAATTTGCTGAACAACCCTATTGAAACATCGAACTTTTTGTAAATGACATCAATTGAACAACAAGAATGAACGATAGTAATAGCCCTATTGTGGGTACACCAGGGTTTTCTTCTTCTGCACACACTTCAACCCCTTCTACTACTGCTGGCCCTACTGCTTCACAAGCAACCCAAACTAGAAACCAGAAATCTGCTGTTTGGGATAACTATACACTAGAAACATTGCCTGGAAAAGCACTTAGGGCTGTTTGCAAAATCTGTAGATCAGATTTCAATTGTGCAGCCAAAGATGGCACAACACATCTGAAAAGACACACAGAAGCCCACACAAAAGAGTCTAGACATACAACTTTAAATTTAACAGCTACTTCTAGCTCCATGTCTACTTTTTCTTATTCTTCTGACACAATGCGAAAGGAGATAGCAAGACTAGTTTTATGCCAAGAATTACCTTTTAGTTGTGAGGAAAGCCCCTCATTAGAATGTTTTAACCAATTAGCATTGAAACCCGCATTTAAAAGAGTGCCTAGAAACACTCTTAGAAGAGATGTTATGGCAGCTTTTCAAGCTGACAAAGCTAAAATGATTCAAACATTTGCGGACTTAACATCTAGGATAGCTTTAACATCCGACATATGGACAACGAAATGGGAGTTTTCCTACTTATGTGTTACGGCACATTATGTAAACAACTATGCTACTCATAAGATGATTATCAGTTTTAAATTGTTAGAACATGCTCATACTGGTGTTGTTATTGCTAATGTGATTATGTCTGTTATTCGTGAGTATGATATTTCTGAAAAAATCATTTCATTTACACTTGATAATGCATCTAACAATACAAGTACAATATCATTTTTAAAAAGACACCTGAACCCTGATCTTGAAGGTCTTTTATTTCATCACCGATGTGCTTGTCACATCTTGAACTTAGTAGTACATGATATGCTTAAATTTGCTACAGATTGGTTAGAAAAAGGTAGGAACCTTATGTTATACATACAATCTTCTGCCAATAAGAGAAATTTATACAGAGAAGTATGTAGAAATAGCCAACTTCCTTGCTAGAAGTTTACATTTACTGTTCCACATAGGTGGAACTCAACGTATCTTATGATGTGTTGCTTGCTTAAAAACAAGATACAGCTTAGTTATTTTGCTAGTACACACATTCTGTATGATGCGGATTACAACATTACTGAGTTAGAGTGGAAAACAATTGAGCAGCTTTGTGATTTTTTTGAGGGTTTTTATCTTGCTACAAACAAATTTTCGGGTGTGTATTACTCAACATCCATGTTAGGCCTTGGTCAATTATTTATCATTTCAGACACTTTAGCTATGTATAGAAACACTACGAACACTACCCTTATTCTTTAACCTATAATAGAATAAATGGATAATAACCTAGCAAAATATTAGAAGTGTGTTCCTTTGCTTTATTCATTATCTAAGGTTTTTGATCCACGGTTTAAAGAGGAATTAGTAGCTGGATTATTAAAAACCTTTTATGAAAACATGAAATTTGAAGTTATTGATCATATAATGCATTTTAAAACTAGCTTAAGAGTCATGTTTACGACGTATGAGGCTAGATATGGAAGTTCATCAAACACTTCTTCTGTTCCTGCTAATTTTAATTTTTCATGCAAACTCCGACAGATTTTAGGAAAGAAAAAACAAAAAACCGTAGCCACAGAAAGTTCGTCTAATGAGCTGTCCAAGTATTTAGAAATTACTTTTCCTTTCATTGAGGCAGAATTGGATGATGGAAATTTTGACATTTTGGCATGGTGGAAAATGTATGAACATAGGTTTCCAATTCTGACCATTATGGCTCGTGATCTGTTATCAATCCATATTTCTACTGTTGCGTCCGAGTCTGCTTTTAGTGCAGGTAGTCGGGTTCTGAGTGACAAGAGATCAAGTCTTAAAGAAGATATAGTTGAAGTGGCGGTATGTGCAAAGGACTGGTTTCATGCTGAAAACCGCTCGCAAGATAAACAGGACCTTTCAGAAGATTCTGAGGAAGAAGCGACCGACGCTAAATGATTTTCTTTTTTTTGTATTGTTATTTTCTATCTTGTATTAGCTTGTAGAAGTCCTATGTTTTGGCCATTGTACGAGGAGTAAGGCTGGCCAATGTAAGTCCTCCCTCAAAAAAATTTAATTAATGAAATTTAAAGGTTCAACCCGTGACCTTCGTGAATTTCGGGCTTAATTATCTAACTTATTTTTATAAATAATATACGTAAATTTAAAAAAAAATAACCTTTGTAAAATATTTTATATAGGTCTTATAAATTTTTTAAAAATTAAATATACTTCTTAACTTATTTTTCCTTCTTTAGAACAAATTACAATTAATAAAAAAATTGTTCTAAATAAGAAAAAATAAGTTAAGGAGTATATTAAATTTTTAAAAAATATATAAGACATATATAAAATATTTTACAAAGGTTAAAAATTTATAATGATTTAATTAGGCTTTTACATAATTTTAAAAAAAAATCTTTTTTAAGTTTTTTAAAAAACTCGAAAAAAACGGGCCGGCCCGTGCCCGGCCCGCTGGGCTGCGGGCCTCCGGCCAGGCTTGGGGGTTTCCACCCCCTGGGCCGGGCCGGGCCGGCCCGATGGCCACGCCTAGAGTTTTATTTGTCTCCAACTTCAAATGACGCAGTCATAAGGCGTCAATCATTCATTACACATGTTCATATATCAATACCACTTTCCATGTACAATTGTTAACGTTATCATATATCGGCACCATTTTCTTCTGTCTTTCTCTTTTTTTATTCTGACACAAACTGTTAACCTTATATTTTATGTTCTAAGTTAATACTACTAAGTAGAATCCAGCATCTTGCGTGTCAGTGTGGGGCCAAATAAACACTAAATGTAGAAACTCCTAAGAAGGATATAGCTTATTTCTCATCTTCTCGCATATTTTTTTTTATTCAATTCAATCCACCTAGACACATATATTAAATGTTTTTCATGTCTTAAGATTTGTACTCATGATTTGACAAAAAGTCAATTCCTCTATTTCCAGGGTATTCAATTCCAGATCACCCGATTCTTCTTTGCACTGCTTACCATTCTTCAGCAATCTCCATTGTTGTCTAAACAACTAGATTCAAACCCAGTATTTATATATATTTCAGTTGTGTCGATGTTAGATTGGCTTTAATTTAGTACCACCCTTTAGCACAAGCATGGCTATTATTCTAGAAAAACAAAACTGGGGACAGCACAAAACCCACTTTCCATGTTCCCAATACCACTGGCTAACACACAAAAATTTCGATAAAATACAATTTGAAACCAGTCTCGCCAAAACAGAGGGAAAAAATGTGCATCAACAACCACAAACATAAGCAATCAATTATAAGTATGCATTCAGCTTCAAGTAATTAATGCTCCAACCCCCCTAAAACCCCGCAATTTCATTCTTGTTTTCATTTTTCCCCGGTTCTCAGCAAAAACCTAGAAATTTCAAACCTGAACAATGCATAAAAATTGTCGTTTTTTATTTCAAATCAAAGAAGAAAATATATACTTTTAACTGAATATAATCAAATTCCCAAATTTCGCTGCTACTGACTAAGCATCTACATTCACAATCCATTAAACCATAGGAAACAAGTTAAGAAATAACTATGAGACATCCATTCGCATCAACAAACAGCATGCACTTTTCATTATCTAATTCACATTAAAACCCTAGATTTCCCTACCAAACATTAACTTTAAATTTAAAAAAGTGATACTAATGTCGCCATCAAATTAACACATTCGAGGATTTCAGCAATAAGCAATACTGAAAAGATAATAGAATTCGTACCTCTAGACTGCGAGCAAAAACGAAACTTCGAGTCCAGCGAGAGAGAGCGAGGGAGCGAGCGAGCGAGCTGACGGAAGTTAGAGCAGCAGGAAACCCTAGAAAACAAGAGAGATAGGACCAGTAGCCGGGTCGGATCAGTATGTTACCAGAATAATACCCGCATCCAACGAATTGGTCTGCCTGTTTATGTTCACACCAGAAACGTGGTTACTCAAAACATTTACATGTGTACATGAGCCAATGGGTTTAGTGGTATTTCACGTCCCTTCCTTATAAGAGGTCTAGTATTCGATTCCTGTTTTTTAGATGTGTCAGAAAAAACATTGACATGTGATGCCATTTAAACCCATACTAACGATGAGTTCCACGTGTCAGGTTTTGGTCCTTAAGTATGCCTAATTTGGCTGCTGAAAACTTCTTGTTTGTTATGAATCAACTACTGGGGGAGGAACCAACAGCCCTTTATTTATAGGCAGGATAGGAGAGTAAAAAGATAAGATAGATAGATATGGGTGTATCTCTAAGATACCAGCAATGCTAACCAACTCTGGTTCATATCCATTCACAACAATCCCCCTTATCCAGCCATAGGTGTGGACTCTGCTCATGAATACTTCAGGATTCTGAGCATAGTAAGAATTTCACATGGGGTGGATACTTCAGGATCCTGAGTTGGTGTGGTTTGCATCGTTAAAACCTTTGGCTATGGAAAACCCTGTGGGAAAAACCATAGTCAAGAAAAAAGAGTGTAGACACTCTCAACTCCACCTAATCTGTACAAGCACTCAGGCTTTCAGATCTCTTAGGCGCATCATCCCAATGTTCTGTACAAACTTTCTAAATGTAGCAGTAGGAAGAGCTTTAGTGAATAAGTCTGTTAGGTTGTCACGTGATTGTACTTGTCTGACGTTGATCACTCCATCTCTCTGTAGCTCGTGCGTCCAGACGAATTTGGGGGAAATATGCTTCGTTTTGTCGCCTTTAATGTAGCCACATCGTAGCTGAGCTATGCAAACTGCGTTGTCTTCGAACATAGGAGTAGGTTCAAGATCCCCAGACTTCAATTCGGTCGTCACCAGGATGTGGTTTACAACTGACCGTAGCCAGACACATTCTCTACTTGCTTCATGGATGGCGATGATCTCTGAGTGATTGGATGAGGTAGCCGTCATGGTTTACTTAACGGATCTCCAGGAAATGGCTGTTCCACCATAGGTAAACACGTACCCAATCTGTGACTTTGCATTGTGGGGGTCAGACCTATAACATGCATCAGCATAACCAACAAGTGCGGAGGATAATCCATTTTTGTAAAAGAGTCCCAAGTCTGTAGACCCTTGGAGGTAGCGCAGAAGGTGCTTTACCCCGGTCCAGTTGCGCTGCATAGGCGCTGCACTGTATCTGGCAAGTAAATTTACTACGAACGCTATGTTGGAACGCGTGCAGTTGACCAGATATAGAAGTGCTCTGACACCACTCAGATAAGGGACTTCTGGACCAAGTATATCCTCCCCCTCTTCCAGCGGCCGGAAGGGGTCTTTATGCTCATCCAGAGATCGTACCACCATATGTGTACTAAGTGGATGACATTGGTTCATATGAAATCTTTGTAACATTTTCTTCGTATATGTGGTCTGGTGTAATAGGATTCCGTCTTTTAGATGTTCAATCTGTAAGCCAAGGCAGAATTTCATTTTGCCTAGGTCTTTCATTTCGAATTCTTTTGTCAGGCTTACAGATATCTCAGTGATCTCTTCAGGAGATCCAATAAGATTCAGATCGTCTACGTAGACTGCTATTATGACGAATCCTTTCTCTTTTGCTCTTATGAAGATGCAAGGGCAGACGTCATTATTGTTGAATCCTTGTTCTACAAGAAATTCACTTAGTCTGTTATACCACATCTGTCCTGATTGTTTAAGACCATACAATGATCTTTGGAGCTTAACAGAGTAGACGTCCTGATGTCTATCTTTTAATTCAACATGCATTGAAAAGCCATCAGGAAGTTTCACGTATATCTCCTTGTCGAGATTACCGTATAGATATGCAGTCACAACATTCATTAGCTGCATATCTAGACATTCCTTTTCCGTTAAGCTTGTCAGGAATCGGAAAGTGATCGCATCCATGACCAGGGAGTATGTTTCCTCATAGTCAATATCCGGTCTTTAGAAAAATCCTTGCGCTACAAGTCTTGCTTTGTAGCGTGTGATCTCATTATTTTCATTTCTTTTTCTCACGAATACCTATTTGTATTCCAGAGGGTTGACACCGGTATGTGTCTGGACTATCCCCCCAAAGACTTTGCATTTCTGAAGCGAGTCCAGCTCAGCTTCTATTGCCTGATTCCACTTTGGCCAATCATTTCTACGTTTGCATTCAGGAACAGAATATGGATCATGATCATCGTCGCTTCCGGCGACATGAATAGCAATGTGAAATGCGAAGTCATCGTCGACGACTGTACTCTTCCTCTGCAGTGGATTCCAGGAGGGGTGATGGTATGGACATGAGCTCATTTCTCTGTGGGGGTATCGTCCCAAGGTCTCCGGATGTTTTTCTTTTTCTTGGATGTTTATTCTTGGAGCCTGGTGGTCTGCCTCTTTCTGTTGAGGTGCAGCCACTTCTGATGCTGGTGGATTGCATCCATTCTCGGGGATGTCAATCCTAACTGGAGTATTTGCAGCGGGGATGTGTGATTTGTCAATCTTCTGGTTGTCAGTAAATGAGTCCGGTAATTGGTGGACAATGTCCTGAATGTGGAGGATCTTCAGGATCTCGTCTTCACATTGTTTCGTTACTGGATCATAGTGGTCAAACGTTTTGTATCCCACGTTATGATGTGCTTCGCGCCAGATTTCTCAGTTTCTGGGCCCATTTTGGGGAAAACGGTCTCATCAAATTCACAGTCTTCAAGACGTGCCTTAAAAGCGTCCCTCGTATGGGGTTCTAGGTATCTTATAATTGAGGGTGAGTCAAATCCTACATAGATACCTAGGCGACCTTGAGGACCCATCTTTGTCCTCTGTGGTGGTGTAATGGGGATGTAGATTGCGTAACCGAAGATTCTCAGATGTGAAATACTCGGTGGCCCTACATATGCAAGTTGCATTTGAGAGAGACTCTGACCTCCAGATGGTCTAATTTTTATTAATGATGCAGCATGCAGGATTGCTGGCAACTGGGATTCCATTAGCAATGGACGTGCAAACAATTGGAGTCTTTTTATCAGTGACTATAACAACCCATTTTGGGTATGAACATGTGGCACTGGATGTTCAATTTCTATTATTGTTGCCTGGCAGTATTCTTGAAATGACTGGGAGGTAAATTCCCCCAGCATTATTCAGACGTATTTTCTTTATATAGTTGTCTGGAAAATGCCCCCGAAACTTTATAACTTATGCCAGTAGCTTTGGAAAAGCTAAGTTGCGGGTTGATAGTAGACACACATACGAATATTATGAAGATGCGTCGATCAGTACCATAAAGTACCGAAAGGGCCCACTAGGGGGTGGATAGGTCCACATATGTCTCTATGTATTCTTTCGAGGAAGCTTGGAGATTCGATATCCACTTTTAGTGGTGATGGCCTTTTTATTAGCTTCCCCTTGAAGCAGAGGATGCAAGTGAATTCTCCCTTCTGAAGAATCTTCTGGTTCTTCAGGTTGTGCCCATGGGATTGTGTTAGGATACGGTGCATCATCACAGATCCATGGTGGCCAAGTCTGTCATGCCAAAGTAAAAACTTGACTGCTGTCGGGCACTTCAGGTGCTCCGTCAAGTTAGCTTACTCTTTCCGAATCTTTGTATGGTAGAGGCCTGATGAAAGGCTCTCAAAGCGTTCAAGTATGGATTTTACTCCATTTTCTTGAGAAGTTACATACAATAAGTCTTTTTCATTTATATTTGTTGTTCCCAAATGGAGTCCGTTTTAACGGATATCCTTGAAACTTAGTAAGTTTCGTTTGGAGTTCGAGAGAATAGTGCATCTTTTATTCTAATTTCCGTTTCATTAGGGAGAAACATGTTTTCATTCCCAGAACCTTCAATTATATTCGATGGCCTTGAAATTGTATTTACATGGCTTTTGTAAGGTATAATGCTATGAAAATAGCACTTACACTGAAGGATCGTATGTGTCGAAGCACTGTCTACCAGGCAGTTATGAGAGCTATACATATAAAAAGATGAATTAAACATTTGCATTTCAGGAACTAAAATTTTATTTATTCGAATTCAAAGTACATAATTTGAAAGCTCTCATAACATAAAAATGTTCTAAACAACATGCTAAGATAAAAGTAGAGAAGCTAATCTAACAGGTCATCAATTTCAAAGTCGTTAGCTGAGAACTTGACTGGAGCATCAGATGTCACCAGGTTTGTTTCATCTTTCTTTTTCTTGTTTTCTTTGTACAATTCCTGGAGATGCTGCAGAGTTCGGCACACCCTGGACCAGTGGCCTTTCATGCCACAGATATAGCACTGGTCTTCCTAATCCCTTTTGGGTGGGGGTGCATCGTTCTTTCTGTTGTCATTTCTGCGCCAGGTGAACTTGCGCTTTCCTTCATTTCTTCGTTGCTGGACTTGGCCCCTAGCCCTTTTGTTCTGTCCCCCTTTCTGTGGTCTTTCTTTTCTTTTGTTGTCTCTCTTCTTTCGAGAAGAATAGGCATTATGAGCTTCTGGGAGGGGGGCAGTGCCATAGGCGCATATTGTGAGTGGCGAGGAGAAGCTCTCTGTTTTGTTCAGCCATGAGTAAACGTGACAGCAGCTCAGAATACTTGGTGAACTTTTGTTCACGGAATTGATGCATACGTATCGCATCTTTCTCATGGAAAGACGTGTACGGCTTTTCCAGCATGCGATCTTCTGAGACTTTTCACCACACAACTTCAGGCGTGAGGTGATGCTAAAAAGAGCTGAGTTGTACTCAGCTATGAACTTTGTCACGCCCCGCTTCCCTAAAATGGAGGCGAGACGTGAAAAGGTCCGCTCAAACGTGGAGCTATGAAGCTACACGCCTGATAAGCGTCAATAAAACATATGCAGGTCCCTGTAACCACGAGCAGAACAAGATAGTAACACAAGGAGATACAGAAATAAAATCTCAAATCTCAGCAACGTCCAAACATTAAAATTAAGTTCAACATCCAGAAAAGCCACCAGGCTAAAAGAAAGAGTCTAGGCCCAAAACATGGCCAACAAAAGCCAACACGGCACAAAGTATTGGTGCTACGCACCGACAACTAAAGCAGTCTAAACAACAACACAAACAGTCTCTACGACTGATCGCCCGTGTCCTCAAACTCCTCGATGAACGCGGGCTCTGACTCAGCGTCAGCGAATACCACGTCCTCAGCAGCAACCTCAGGCTCAGGATCTAACATGTGTCACCCAAAAGAGTAAAGGGGCACATGTCAGCAAGTCTAAAAGACTTGGGCAAGGAAACTGAAAGGAAGGTAAACTAACAACCTAGCAGTTATAGTATGATGCATAGCATGACAAGTTTAGTATGTGAGTAACAAATAAGGTAAGGTGCAAGTAACAAGTAACAAGTAGCAAGTATGGCATGGATGACAAGTTTTACAAGTATAAACACGGACAAGTACAAGTCAAGTAAATCACGTCAAGTAAACACGTCGTGCACAGAGATTACGTCTTCTGGCTAGAGTGGCGGATCAGGCCAACTCGTAAACTCAGGTGATCGCTTATCCCTACCCCTCCACGTGTATCGAGCCAGGGCATTACCCCCGAACACGTATGCTCGCTTCTGGATCACGAGCCAGGAAGTGTTTTTGACACGTATGGCGTAGGGTTATGCCCGCATAACGGGTGCCTAGCCGGATCAAGTAGTACAAGTAATGTAGCGTGTGCTACGAATGCAACATTCAACATGGATAGCATGGCATGTACAGATAATTCGCGTACCGTTAATTGAATTTAAACATGGCAGATAAGATGCATGGATGACAAGTGCCAATAATTAAAAGTAGTCGGATCAAGCTTCGTTGTCAAGCTAGATCCTGAAATTTGCGCCTAGGCGAGTATCATTTCGTCGCCTAGTCTCTTTTACGCCTACAACAAGCAAATGGCCTAAAACATGGCCTAAAACCCTAAGTGGCAAGTTTCACTTGCCTATCACCGATGATGACGATCAACGAGGCACGTCACAAAATGTTAGACTACGGGGTTGGGATCGCTGCCATGGCAAAACAATATCAGTTCTATTAGGGTTTAACAAAAATCACAAAGTGGGTTAAGAGAATATTAAAGGATCGATTTACTACCGTATCGTAGCGGAAGAACGATGCCGAGCAAGCATGGAAACGGAAGAACGATCCGAATAACTACGTCTCAGATCTGGAAATGTGGAGAAAATCTGGAGAAATGGGATTTTGTGGGGTTTTGGGGGTTGGCCGACGGCCTAGAGGAGATGGCCGGCGCAAATGGAGAGGGAGAGGGCTCCGGGAATGAAGGAGGAGAGCTAGAGGAAGGTTGGGGAAGATCAGAGGTCAAGGGGGAAAGGAAATGGCCAAGAGAAGAGAAAGAAAGAAAGAGAAACGATTGGGGTTTAAATAGAAAATCGTGCGGCGGCTGGGCAAACCCTAGGTTTACGGGGGCGATTAGTCGGTCAAAGAAGAGTTGTTGACCGACTAGTTTAAGAACTAGTCGGTCGGTCGACTAACTGTGACCGACTAACACCAAACAGTAACTCAGGTCGTCAAAATGGTCAATGAATTAGTCGGTTAAAGAACAATGGCTGACCGACTAGTTTGCAACCTAGTCGGTCGAAAAATGTTCTTAGACCGACTAACGATAAACAGTAACTTAGGTGAAATTTATCAAAGGAACTAGTCGGTCTGAGAGCAAGTTCTGACCGACTAGTTTCACATCTAGTCGGTCGGTGGTTGTTCTTAGACCGACTAAGAGTAAACAGTAACTTCTGAATAATTGATTAATGAACTAGTCGGTTTGAGAAGAGTTCCTGACCGACTAGATTGGAATCTAGTCGGTTGGTTCCCCTTCTTGAACCAACTAAAGTGCACAAAAAGTCTCGAATCGAAGCGCGAAGTTTCCGGGAATATTCCTACGGCTTCTAAGATCAACCTATCTCTAAGATATGAGCGATATGTAGCTCGTCACGAATGGTTTACTCTAAACTCAACGATCTAAGGAAGAAGCTAGAAAATCACAACGAAATGAACGAAAACGAAAGCTACGGAGACGGAAACCACACATAAGGAGAAAATCCACCAAAACATATATATAATATAGATAATCCAAATACATGAAAAACCAGTCGTTACATCCTCCCCAACTTAAGAAAAATTCCGTCCTCGGAATTTCCCAACACTCACGTGTCCGGGAACAAAAGTGGGTAGCGCTCTCTCATTTCATCCTCTCTCTCCCAAGTAGACTCTCCTGGCGAGCCGTGTCGCCACATCACCCTCACAAGATTGACAACCTTGTTCCGGAGCGACTTCTGACGCCTGTCCAGAATCTGCACTGGCTGCTGGTCATACGTCATATCAGGGCGAACGGTAATCTCCGAGAAATCCACAGCATGAGATGGATCGCTGATGTATCGACGAAGCTGCGACACATGGAAAACATTGTGAACTCCTTCCAAAGATGGCGGCAAGGCTAAGCGGTAGGCTACCTCGCCAACTCTCTCCAGAATGTCAAACGGTCCAATGTATCGCGGGCTCAACTTCCCTCGCTTCCCAAAGCGAATCACACCACGATTCGGGGAAATCTTCAGAAACACATGGTCGCCAGGCTGAAACTCCAAAGGACGGCGTTTAGCATCCGCCCAATGCTTAAAACGGTCCTGAGCAATCCTCAACCTCTCCCGAATGTTCCTGACAACATCCACAGCCTCCACAATCATCTCAGGTCCCAACAGCTCCCGATCACCAATGTCATCCCAACTCAAAGGCGATCGACATTTCCTCCCATACAGCGCGGCGAAAGGCGCCATGCCAGTACTCGACTGGAAGCTGTTGTTGTAAGAGAACTCCACCAGATGTAGATGGTCCTCCCACGAACCCTTGAAATCCAACATGCACGCCCTCAGCATGTCCTCCAAGATCTGAATCGTCCTCTCGGACTGGCCATCCGTCTGCGGATGGTACGACGTGCTGAAACTCAGACGCGTACCCAAACTCTTCTGCAAACTCTGCCAGAACTGAGATGTGAACCTCGTGTCTCTGTCTGACACGATACTCACAGGGACTCCGTGAAGTCGTACGATCTCCTGCACGATTCACGTTACATCACTATTTGAACTAGGATAAGGAAATAGAAACGGAGAGTAAAAGAATTTACCTCCATGTATCTCCTCGCTAGCGCCTCAGTGGACTGTCCTACTCGAAATGGAATAAAGTGCGCGGATTTGGTCAATCGATCTACGATCACCCAAATCGCGTCATTCTGCTTCAGACTCCGAGGTAGTCCAGTCACGAAATCCATAGTGATGTGTTGCCACTTCCACTCCGGAATCGGAAGCGGTTGTAGCAACCCTGCCGTACGCTGATGCTCCGCCTTTACCTGCTGGCAAACCAGACACTTGGCTACACTCCGAGCCACGCTCCTCTTCATACCATGCCACCAAAAGTTCAGACGAAGATCCTTGTACATCTTGGTCCCACCAGGATGCACAGAATACGACGAACTGTGTGCCTCCACCAACAACTCCTCTCTAATATCCCCAGCTGGCACACACAACCTAGCTCCAAACCTCAGCGAGCCATCCTCATGAATCAAAAAGTCAGTCCGCAGACCGGCTTCTACCTGCTCCCGAATCTTCACCAACTTAGGATCTCCAGCCTGACCAGCCTTGATCCTATCCACGATCGTCGACTGTATCTGCATACACATCAACGAAGAAGCTCCTCCAAGAAGAACGATCTCAACACCAGACTCGCAAAAATCCTGCTGCAATCTCCACTGCGAAGTCAACAACATCACCGCTGGAAGCCTACTCAGCGCATCATGAACCACATTCACCTTGCCAGGGTGATACTGCAAATCAATCTCATAATCCGCCATGAGCTCCAACCATCGACGCTGTCGCATGTTGAGCTCCTTCTGAGTAAAAATATACTTCAAGCTTTTGTGATCGGTGAAGATCTTCACTTTCTCACTCAGCAGGAAGTGCCTCCAAATCTTGAGCGCAAACACGACAGCAGCCAACTCCAAGTCATGCGTCGGGTAATTCTTCTCATGAGTCTTGAGCTGACGCGAGGCATACGCCACAACATGCCCGTGCTGATGCAACACACAACCGAGACCCTTGCCAGAAGCATCGCAAAAGATCTCAAATCCTCCACTGCGATCAGGCACAACAAGAATAGGGGCAGTCGTCAATCTCTCCCTCAGAACACCGAAGGCATTCTCACAATCACCCGACCAAACAAAAGGTACATCCTTCCGCGTCAATCTGGTCATCGGCTCAGCAATACGGGAAAAGTCCTTAATGAAGCGCCGATAGTAACCAGCAAGCCCAAGGAAACTCCGGATCTCAGATGCTGACTGCGGAACAGGCCACTCTCTGATGGCCTTGATCTTCTCGGGATCCACTGAAATACCATCTCCAGATACCACATGCCTGAGAAAAGCAACTCTGTCCAGCCAAAACTCGCACTTCGAAAACTTGGCATACAAACGATGCTTCCTCAAAATCTCCAATACTGTCCTCAAGTGCGAGGCATGCTCCTCCTCCGACTTTGAATAGATCAGAATGTCGTCAATAAAGATAACGACAAACTTATCTAAAAAGTCATAGAAGATCAGATTCATCAGATTCATGAAAACTGCGGGTGCATTGGTTACACCGAAGGGCATAACCACAAACTCGTAGTGTCCATACTTCGTCCTGAATGCTGTCTTCGGAACATCTTCCTTCTTCACCTTCAGCTGATGATAACCACTCCTCAGATCCAACTTCGAAAACACCCTCGAACCTCCAAGCTGATCAAAAATATCATCGATGCGAGGCAACGAGTATTTATTCTTGATGGTCACCGCATTCAGCTCCCTGTAGTCCACGCACATGCGACGCGAACCATCCTTCTTCTTCACCAGCAGCACCGGTGCTCCCCACGGAGACACACTAGGATTGATATAACCCTTCTGCAAAAGCTCATCCAGCTGCTTTCGCAATTCCTCCAACTCAGCGGGTGCCATACGATAGGGCGCTTTCGAAATCGGCTGCGCTCCCGGAATAAGATCAATCGAAAATTCGAGAGCTCGATCGGGTG
The DNA here is from genome assembly GCA_030789695.1 of Scilla litardierei. Classification (NCBI taxonomy): domain Eukaryota; kingdom Viridiplantae; phylum Streptophyta; class Magnoliopsida; order Asparagales; family Asparagaceae; genus Scilla; species Scilla litardierei. The sequence goes on along the minus strand of CM061134.1, from coordinate 189,436,453 downwards.
GCAATCCAGACATCTCCTCGGGGAAGACGTCATCGAAGTCCCGCACTACCGCTGGCCTCTCCAGCTCCATCTGCATAGCCACAAACTCCACCGGTCTGGCCCGAAATCTGACAGGGCCAAGCGAACTGCTACCTCGGCTGAACTCGAATACTGGATGTCCGGGAATCTCGAACACCACCTTCTTCCTCCGACAGTCGATCGTAGCATAGAAGCTCGCAAGCCAATCCATCCCAAGGACCGCATCATAGTTGATGATGTCGTGGACAATGAAATCAGCGTAAAGCTCATGTCCACAGACCACCAACGAGCAAGAATTGCAACCACGATGCACCGAGACCACGCCATTTCCTGTGACGATATTCCAACTCTTGGAAAGAGGGGACGTCGACAAGGAATGCTTCTCCACGAAGCGCGTGCCAAAATGCACATCGATGCACCTGAGTCAAAGAGGACTCGTGCAGGAAATGTGCACACCAGAATCACACCTACAAACAGTCTAACAATCAAGCCCTAGTCTAGCAAACAATCATGTGCAAGCAACCAAACATAATCTAACAATCAAAACTAATCAAGAAAGGAACAGCTAGATTGAGGATTACCTGCGATAACCTCATCCACAGCCATGCTCTCCACCTCGGTCATCAGAAAAGCCTGCCTCCTCGGCGGAAAAGACTGCTGAAAAGCCTGCCTCTGTGGGACAAGAGCTGATCCACGTCCAGCAGGAACAGGCGCTCTCTGCTGCAACGGTTGTGTTGCAACAGGTGCCCTCCAAAGCTGCTTCGACTTCGGGCAGTCCTTCGTGGTATGGGTAGGATCTCCACAGATAATACACTGGCCCAGGAATCTCCTACACTGCTCCTTGATATGCCCAGTCCTGCCGCAGATATGGCAAGTCTTCTGAATAGGCCCTCCTGGCCTCTTGAACTGCACCGGCTGATTAGGCTTGAAACCAGGCCTAACCACCGCTCTGGCCTGCTCCATAGGCCTCTTCCCAGCTCCAACAACATGTCCTCTCCTCTGGTTTAGATTCAGCTCCTGCCTCCTCGCAGCTACCAGAACCTTCTGATAAGATTCCAGATCAGAGGAAGACACGAAACTCTGAAGCTCCAAAGCAAGTCCCTGCAGGAACCTCTGAGCCCTCTCATCAGCTTCCTGCACCATCTTCGGTGCGAACCGACTCAGCCTAGTGAACTCTTGGTGGTACTGGTCCACCGTCAAGCTCCCTTGATTCAAATCAATAAAACGCTGCAGCATCTCCTTCCTGGCAGCCTTCGAAAAGAACTCTTCATCAAACCTGGACTTAAAGGTAGCCCAAGCTATCGGCTCCACCAGCATCTTCTCTTCCGCATCCCACCAGTTCCGAGCATTATCCTTGAGCTGCCTCTTCGCCAGATCAACCCATCCAGCCGGGGTGATCTTCGCCATCTTCAAATTATCCTCTATGTTCCGAATCCACTCATCGGCAGCTAGAGGACCCTCAGACCCATCAAAATAAGCGGGACCCAGCTCCCGAAACTGCTTCGCTCCAGGCTCGGAGCGAGGGGCCTCCAGAATTGCCCGAGCAGCTCGAACAGCTGGAGCATTCTGGACTTGCAGAAGCATGCCTTGCTGCACCTGCATCATCTGAAGCATCATCCGCATCATCTCCCCATTGGTGGGTTCTCCGCTCAGGCTCCTCGTCATGAGGGGGCACACCACCACCACCACGGGTATTTCGCCTTCCTGCCATCTAATGACACAGAAAACGAAACAGATTAGACTCATAGCTTATGACTCAGATGTCGAACTTAGTTTATTGGACATTCTAATATTAATATCGTTATTTCGATAATCACAGTTACAGAAGAGAGAAACCTGCATGGGCCACCAACAAAACCTGTCACGCCCCGATTCCCAAAAATGGAGGCGAGACGTGAGAAGGTCCGCTCAGACGTGGAGCTGTGAAGCTACACGCCTGATAAGCGTCAATAAAACATATGCAGGTCCCTGTAACCACGAGCAGAACAAGATAATAACACAAGGAGATACAGAAATAAAATCCCAAATCTCAGCAATGTCCAAACATTAAAATTAAGTTCAACATCTAGAAAAGCCACCAGGCTAAAAGAAAGAGTCTAGGCCCAAAACATGGCCAACAAAAGCCAACACGGCACAAAGTATTGGTGCTACGCACCGACAACAGAAGCAGTCTAAACAACAACACAAACAGTCTCTATGACTGATCGCCCGTGTCCTCAAACTCCTCGATGAACGCGGGCTCTGACTCAGCGTCAGCGAACACCACGTCCTCAGCAGCAACCTCAGGCTCAGGATCTAACATGTGTCACCCAAAAGAGTAAAGGGGCACATGTCAGCAAGTCTAAAAGACTTGGGCAAGGAAACTGAAAGGAAGGTAAACTAACAACCTAGCAGTTATAGTATGATGCATAGCATGACAAGTTTAGTATGTGAGTAACAAATAAGGTAAGGTGCAAGTAACAAGTAACAAGTAGCAAGTATGGCATGGATGACAAGTTTTACAAGTATAAACACGGACAAGTACAAGTCAAGTAAATCACGTCAAGTAAACACGTCGTGCACAGAGATTACGTCTTCTGGCTAGAGTGGCGGATCAGGCCAACTCGTAAACTCAGGTGATCGCTTATCCCTACCCCTCCACGTGTATCGAGCCAGGGCATTACCCCCGAACACGTATGCTCGCTTCTGGATCACGAGCCAGGAAGTGTTTTTGACACGTATGGCGTAGGGTTATGCCCGCATAACGGGTGCCTAGCCGGATCAAGTAGTACAAGTAATGTAGCGTGTGCTACGAATGCAACATTCAACATGGATAGCATGGCATGTACAGATAATTCGCGTACCGTTAATTGAATTTAAACATGGCAGATAAGATGCATGGATGACAAGTGCCAATAATTAAAAGTAGTCGGATCAAGCTTCGTTGTCAAGCTAGATCCTGAAATTTGCGCCTAGGCGAGTATCATTTCGTCGCCTAGTCTCTTTTACGCCTACAACAAGCAAATGGCCTAAAACATGGCCTAAAACCCTAAGTGGCAAGTTTCACTTGCCTAGCACCGAGGATGACGATCAACGAGGCACGTCACAAAATGTTAGACTACGGGGTTGGGATCGCTGCCATGGCAAAACAATATCAGTTCTATTAGGGTTTAACAAAAATCACAAGGTGGGTTAAGAGAATATTAAAGGATCGATTTACTACCGTATCGTAGCGGAAGAACGATGCCGAGCAAGCACGGCAGCGGAAGAACGATCCGAAGAACTACGGCTCAGATCTGGAAATGGGGAGAAAATCTGGAGAAATGGGATTTTGTGGGGTTTTGGGGGTTGGCCTGCGGCCTAGATGAGATGGCCGACGCAAATGGAGAGGGAGAGGGGCTCTTGAGGAAGGAGGAAGGGCTAGAGGAAGGTTGGGGAAGATCAGAGGTCAAGGGGGAAAGGAAATGGCCAAGAGAAGAGAAAGAAATTAAAGGAAAACGATTGGGGTTTAAATAGAAAATCGTGCGGCGGCTGGGCAAACCCTAGGTTTACGGGGCCGATTAGTCGGTCAAAGAAGAGTTGTTGACCGACTAGTTTGAGAACTAGTCGGTCGGTCGACCAACTGTGACCGACTAAAAGCAAACAGTAACTCAGGTCGTCAAAATGGTCAATGAATTAGTCGGTTAAAGAACAATGGCTGATCGACTAGTTTGCAACCTAGTCGGTCGAAAAACGTTCTTAGACCGACTAACGATAAACAGTAACTTAGGTGCAATTTATCAAAGAAACTAGTCGTTTTGAGAGCAAGTTCTGACTGACTAGTTTCACATCTAGTCGGTCGGTGGTTGTTCTTAGACCGACTAAGAGTAAACAGTAACTTCTGAATAATTGATTCAATGAACTAGTCGGTTCCAGTAGAGCTCCTGACCGACTAGATTGGAATCTAGTCGGTTGGTTCCCCTTCTTGAACCAACTAAAGTGCACAAAAAGTCTCGAATCGAAGCGCGAAGTTCCAGGAAGATTCCTATGGCTTATAAGATCAACCTATCTCTAAGATATGAGCGATATGAAGCTCGTCACGAATGACTTACTCCAAACCCAACGATCTATGGAAGAAGCTAAAGAATCACAACGAAACGAACGAAAATGAAAGCTACGGAGACGGAAACCACACATAAGGAGAAAATCCACCAAAACATATATATAATATAGATAATCCAAATACATGAAAAACCAGTCATTACATCCTTAAAGTCCTGCAATCTCCGGTTCTCCTACTCGTATCGTGCCCTTAGCAGTATAACATCTTTTTGATGTTTATACCTGTTCTCAAGGGCAGTCCATAGCTCAAATGGACCTTTGACCGTAAGATATTCAGCCTTAAGGGTCTTGTCCATATGGCGACGAATATAGATAATGGCTTACGCCTTTTCTACATCGCTTACATTTTCATTCTTTGTCACAGCAGAAATAAGGGACTTAGCCCGCAGATGGAACTTTACATCCAGCTGCCAGCTCAGATAGTTTCTCCCCGATGCATCTAGCACTTCGAAATCGACACTTGCGATTTTAGCCATTTTATCTAGCAGAGCACAAGTATGCATGAATTAATAATTTAAACAATAAACATTTTCATGCGAAGGCAATTTTAATATGAATGGCTAATTGCGTGGATCGGCCAGTCCCACATAAATAAAGAGTCCAAATTCCATTACAGTTCATATTACACAAATGAAAGCTTTAAAAAAGAAATTACAACTTTGGAAACCCTGTAGTTCCATATAAGATCTTCAGCTTCAGTTGTGGCCTCCGTCTCCATGGAAAGTGGTCTTAGGTCTTGGACATTTACATAAATTCATTACTACAATTTCTCTCAAAAAAAGAAAAGTGCAGGAAAATAAAATATAGGACTTAAACAGCCGATCCAAAACCGCAATTAGCCATCCATGCAAAAATTTTTGCTCATCAAACATTTTCAGCAGACATTTTCATCACAGGCATCACATGCATTTATATTCGCAGAGAGGGATAAACAATTTAATTACTTAATAATTATTGGACCACTAGGCAATGTCATACACCGTTAGGTTAGTTGACTAATGGTAGAGCGGTCACAAGATCTTCCTAATTATTAAGTTTTAAAAATATGCACAACCATACACAGTTTATCTGCAGAATAAGCCAAAATGATGCAAAGCATATATTAATGGTTCTACAAAGGAAATCATTTAATGCAAGGTTTGTGCTAGTTGGGTTTATCCAAAGAGATTGGAAAAGAGCCCAATAATTGGACCTGTTCTTCGTAAAAGGAAGAAGTTTTCCTTTTTAAGTCATCCCCAATCAATCCCCAAATGTATCCAAAAGTCCTCTTATTGTCCCATAATTTATCGTGATTTTTTATGAATTTTTACGTCCCAAACGCCATTTTTAATCAATTGTAACCCCAAAAATCCTTTTTAAAGCTTATATCTAAGCCCCCTCTGTATATTATTAATTTTTTTTCGAGCCAAAAACTGTCATGCGGGCCTGAGGCCCGCAGTTTGGCTGTGGGCTTCAGGCCCGCAGTCGGTAACTCTCTCTTTTTGAAACTGTGCTTCGAGTCCATAAGCAATTAGGGCTGAGGGGCGGCGGCTAGGATTAGCCGCCGTCGCCGTCCTCGGGGGGTGCCGCCAGGGCGGCGTCAAAGGGAAGGCGGACTGACAATGCTGCCCCCCTTTGGGGGGGCCTAACGATGCCACCCCCCTTCGGAGGGAGACGACGGAGCCCCCCAACGGGGGGGGGGGGGGGGGTGCAACACCCAATGGGTGGCGGGACGACAGCCCCCCACTTCGGGTGGGGGGCGGGGGGCGCGCAGCGCCCTTCGGGCGATGAGACGGCAACCCCCCGCTTCGGGCAGGGGGGCGGGGGGCGCGCAGCGCCCTTCGGGCGGCAAGACGGCAACCCCTTACTTCGGGGGGCAGGGGCGGGGGCGCGCAGAGCCCTTCGGGCGGGGATACGACAGCCCTCCGCTTCGGGCGGGGGCGCGGGGGTGCGCAGCCCCCTTCGGGCGGCGAGACGGCAGCCCCCCGCTTCAGGCAGGGGCGCGGGGGCGCGGGGGCGCGCAGCGCCCTTTGGGCGGTGAGACGGCAGCCCCCCGCTTCGGGCGGGGGGGGAGGGGACGTGCAGCGCCATTCGGGCGGCGATACGGCAGCCCCCAGCTTCGGGCGGGGGGCAGGGGCGCGCAGCGCCCTTCGGGTGGCGATGGGCGGCATCCCCCCGCTTCGGGCAGGGGGCGGGGGCGGGGGCGGGGGCGCGTAGTGCCCTTTGGGCGGCGACGAGCAGCATCCCCCGCTTCAGGCGGGGGGCGCGGCGGTGCGGCGGTGCCCTACATGCGCCGGTGAAATGGCAGCCCCCCCGCCGCTTTAGGCGGGGGGGGGGGACTCGCACGGGGTGGCAGCCGACGGCAAAGCCGACGGCGATGACTAGATAGGGTAAAACCTCAATCTCCAATTATTTTCAGATTTTAAACATGTTTAAAACATGATATTTAGACGATAAAGATCGTCGATATATACGATTAGCACTATTTCCACTCCGATCTTGCGAGATCTATAGGTAGATCTATCATACGCAGGATAAAAAGGACATTTTTAGCGGGATTTACATCTATATCCGTCCTCCGGATATAGCGATGGTTGAACGAAGCCTACACGGATGACGACGGTCATTTGATGAAGCCTTGCACCGCACGCGTGGATATCCCGTCTCCCTTCGCCTTCCTAACGATCGATATTTGTGGAATTTTTAGAGGATCGTGCTGATAACGTGTTATGAATCAACTACTGGGGAAGGAACCCCCAGCCTTTATTTATAAACAGGATATGCGAGTAGAAAGATAAGATACATAGATATGTGCGTATCTCTAAAATATCCACAATCTTAACCAACTCTGGTTCATATCCATTCACAACATTGTTTTTTAGGATGGATAAAATATGGTTTTTTTGGGCATTTCCAAAATTTTCTGATTTTTTTCCTATCAAAATACGACTTGAATGAGATCATCATGTTAGAACCCATCTGCAAGCTGCTATGGTGATGTACGGTGTTGGTGAAGGGAACGAAGACGAGGAAGTTGTTGAGTATTGGACTCCTCGGATTTGGTTTTGGATGATGAGCAAACATAAATATATCATGAACTAACATTTTGTGAGTGCAGTTATGGAGATCGTCGCCAAATTCACGAGAACACTCAAAGTGACATCTTAAGACTTCTCAAAGCTCGTATTCAATGTCTAAAGCTTCGTTGAAGCTTTTGGACCTTTTTGGAAGCCATGAAGATTTGATCGAAGCTTTCGAAGACCGTTCCTTAAGGTTTTATTCATAATCTTTTAGCTTCGATTTATAGAATGTTAAGCCTTGAGTAATTCTTACTTGTCTATCTTCATATCACTCATATCTTAGAGCTAGTATTATCTTAGAAGCCATTAGAAACTTTCCCGAAGCCTATCGCTTCTTCCCTCGGCTTCTAGTGCATCTTAGTTGGTTCTAGTAGAGTCACCAACCGACTAGATGACGATCTAGTCGGTCGGTAACTCTTCATGAACCGACTAGATGTCCTAACTCATTTCAGCTCAGCCATGTCGATCAATTAGTCGGTCAAAGAAGGTTCACCGACCGACTAGATGACGATCTAGTCGGTTAGGAATCCTTCTCAGACCGACTAGTTGAGCTTGTCTCTGTACAGCCTGTGTTACTGTTTACAGTTAGTCGGTCCAAGAACATTCATCGACCGACTAGTTGTGAAACTAGTCGGTCAGCATTTGTTCTTAGACCGACTAGTGTAACTTGTATTCAGCTTCGTGCATTTCACTCTTAGTCGGTCAAAGAACACTCACCGACCGACTAGTTGGCAAACTAGTCGGTTGGCAAGTCTTCTTAGACCGACTAGTTCAGGTTGCCTGGAAATCACTCTTTTGGCTGTCGAGCTGTTAGTCGGTCCATGTTGAATCACCGACCGACTAGTTGATGAACTAGTCGGTCAGTGATACTTCTTAGACCGACTAGTCTGCTTCAGATTAGAGCCGTTGTAGATTTGAAAGTGACGTTTCTCTCTCTCTTTTCCCTTGATCCTTTAAATACCTGGAGGGGTTATTTCATAGGATCCAAGGCTGCTATTTCCAGAGTTCTATTGATTCAAAGAGAAGCTTTCAACTCTCATCTTCAAGCTCTCCCATTCTCAAGAATCTCTCCCTCACTCTTATTCCTCAAGAGAGATTCATTGGTTGTGAGCCTTCCAAGCCAAGGGCTTGATTCTAGGTCATCCATCTCATCCCTAGGCTTCCATTGCTGGTCATCTTCTTGAAGCTAGGGTTTGGTGACTCTTCCTCCATCAAAATCCTCTTTGCCCTAATTTGGTAAGAAATCTCAAGGCATAGGTATTTTGTTGGTAAGCATTTCATTTCAGTTATATTTGAATTGTATACTCTCGGTTGTGAGAGGTTTTGTGTGATCCTGGGTTGTGGGAGTCACGGTCATCGATTGTAGGTCGATTGCACTTGTGAGGTTTTTGCAAGTGTTCATAGTGGAAATCTTGAGTTAGGGTTTCTAACTCAAGTATCCGGAGGGGATCCGGGTGGTTGGGACGTAGGATCACCGGGAACAAGTCGGGGAGACTTGGGTGGATCCGAACCCATTAAACCATTGTGTTTGCGTTTGCATTATTTCTTGATTGTAGTTATTCCGCATCGTTGTTTGTTAATTGCACGATAATTAGGAATAACACTCCTTATTATTTAAAAGTACTATTCACCCCCCCTCTAGTACATGTGCAATGGCTTCCTAGGGCACTACAATTGGTATCGGAGCCAAGTTCAAAGCTACACATAGCCAAAGTTCAAAGCTATGACGAATAACGACTACAACGTCTTCAAGAACCGCGATGGAGCTTCTGTAATGCCCTACAAGCTACTGCACAAGTACTAGAGGGGGGGTGAATAGTACTTTAAAAATAACAAGGAGTATAATTCCTAATTATAATGCAAACAACTACCAAATCAATTTGCGGAAGCTTAAATTGAATGACAACAACAAAATTAACGATGCTAACAAGAGATGTTACTGGGTTTGGATCCACCCAAGTCTCTCCGACTTGTTCCCGGTGATCCTACGTCCCAACCACCCGGATCCCCTCCGGATACTTGAGTTAGAAACCCTAACTCAAGATTTCCACTATGAAATACTTGTGAAAATCCTCCATAAGTCAAATCATACAAAATGTAATTTGTGACTCCCACAACCCGGGATCACAACCACACTCTCACAACCGAGAGTGAAACATACAAATCAAATATGAAATGAAATAAGACAACTTCTTACCGAACAAAATCCATATGCCTTGAGTATTGCTTACGAATTAGGGCAAGGATGATTTTGAGGAAGAAGTGGCACCAAACCCTAGCTCCAAGATGTAGATCAGCGATGGAGAGCTTTGGGGATGTTGGTGACCTAGAATCAAGCACTTGGCTTGGAAGGCTTCACACTCAATGAATCTCTCTTTGGAAGTAAGAGTGAGGAGAGATTATTGAATGGAATGAATGAGCTTTGAATGAGCTTGGAATGAATTCTCTTGATCTCTACACTTGCAATAATATCAGCCTTGGTAGCAATGAATGCAGCCCATCAAGTATATATAGGATAGAGGAGAGAGAGAAAGAAATTCAAGTCATTAAATGCTCCAACGGCTCTTTTCTGAACCCAACTAGTCGGTTAAAGAACAACCACCGACCGACTAGTTCATCAACTAGTCGGTCGGTCAATTAACGTAAACCGACTAATGAGTAAACTGAGAAAAGATCAAAGTACAGACTAAGGAACTAGTCGGTCTAAGAAGAGTAGCTGACCGACTAGTTTCACAACTAGTCGGTTGGTTACTCAACGTGGACCGACTAACAGATAAAACTGAAGTCTGAGAAGAATTAGACTTAGTCGGTCCAAGAACAAATGTTGACCGACTAATTCACCAACTAGTCGGTCACCAAATGAACATAGACCGACTAAAAATAAACAGTAAGTATGGTGAAAAATTTGGCATGTACAGTAAACTAAACTAGTCGGTCTAAGAAGGAAAGTTGACCGACTAGTTCATCAACTAGTCGGTCGATCAATGAGCACAGACCGACTAATGATAAACAGTAGCTCAAGCTCAAATGTGCATGTACAGGGAAAGCTCAACTAGTCGGTCACAGAAGCATCACTGACCGACTAGTTCACAAACTAGTCGGTCGGTGAGTCAACTTAGACCGACTAACTGTAAACAGTAAAGAGCTAAGAATTAACTGACTGATACTAGTCGGTCCAAGAAGCTTGGCTGACCGACTAGATCACCATCTAGTCGGTCAGTTCTTCTTCTTGAACCAACTAACATGCACAAGAAGTCGCGAATCGAAGCGCGATGCTTCGGGAAGGATTGTATGGACTTCTACTAAGATCCTAGAGCTAAGATATGAGTGTTATGAAGAATTAAAACGTAAGACCTACTCAAGGCTTAACATTCTATGAAAGAAGCTTAAAGACTATAAATTAAACTTGACGATACCGTCTTCAATAGCTTCAATCGAATCTTCATGACTTCTAAATAGGTACATAAGCTTCAACGAAGCTTTAGGCATACGATCACGTGCTTTGAGAAGTCTTGAGACGTCGTAATTGATATTCATGTGAATTTGGCGACGATCTCCATAACTGCGCTCACAAAGTGTTAGTTCACGATATATTTATGTTTGTTCATCATCCAAAACCAAATCCGGGGAGTCCAATATCCAACATTCTCCCCCTTTTTGGTGATGACAAACCAACATAAATAATAATCAAAAATAATAATTCAAATGAAATTTACTTACTCCCCCTGCATTGATGACACGTTAATTCCAATTTAAACAAAAATAATACGCATCAAGCAGACGAGTGAAGTATATTAAATGAGAATCGATTATTGAATTATTGAGTACCAAACGTAGGTTATTGAAATATCGGATTTGAAAATCCATTTATATATCTTAACTCCCCCTGAATCTAACACATCAAGTTAGATTCTAGGAGAAATGCTTTAAATTTTCATTTGGCACATCGTTATTATTATATCTCTCCCCCTTTGGCATAAGCAAAAAGAGCGGGAGGATAACAACGACAACAACAATGGCCTCAAATTAAAAAGCACAGGAGTCGTAGAATACGACGAAGGTTCAAGTGACACCAAAGAAATATGAATAAAATCAAGGCGTGTCAATGAAACCAAAATCGAAAATCGTAAAACGAAATCATCAAAACTCAAATCAAATTAACGGAATGAGTTATGGAATATACTCTCCAATATCAACATTCTTGGTTAATTTAGTGCATGGAAAACAAGTCTATGTTGCCATAGAAGAAATTTCTATTAAACCAAGTTATTGTCGTCGAGCGACGAAATCAGACATCAGAGACATAAAGAATTATAAATTGCACAATAGAATGAGATGTCAACTGCGATGTATATATATATATATATATATATATATATATATATATATATATATATATATATATATAAAGTATGAAGCAGAGTACATCACCGACATACAAAACATCGATCGACTGATCGGCGCACAAAATACATCATCATATCACAGATATCGGAGTGTCAACAAAAATACATCATCATCAAAAGACATCCAAACACATCATCAAAAATATCAAAAAGACATCAAAATGACCCAAAATACATAGCCACCCACACTATCCTACCCAACATCTCTCACAACTAGATAGATCATCTAATGAGTATCGGGAGAGGCCTCGAAGAAACTCAAGAGGCAGCGGGAGGATCAGATCAACTGCAGGCTCAGCAGGAGCAGAGGAGGTGACTGGATCAGCAGGAACGTCCGAAAGATCAGCAGGAGCGACGGTAGAAGTGGCAACCTCTGGAGCAGCAACCGTAGTGGCCTCGGGAGCACCAGTCGGAATATCCACCACAGGAGTGGCGGCAACAGGTGTGCTCTCGGGGGCACCAGCAGACGAAGCAGCAACAGCTGCACCGGAAGAGGAAGCACCAGCAGCAGTACCAGAAGGGCCCTCGGGGGCACGAGTCGTAGCACGACAAAGCTCCTCAACATCCTCCTCGGCCAACTCATCCAACTCCTCATCCTCAGACACAGAAGGAGGAAGCTCAACACCCATCAGACGAGCCACACGGCAAACTACCTCCTCGGTACGAGCCAAGCGAGACTCGTGACGACGAAGTAACCGTACGACATCATCCAGGGTGGCAGAGGGAGCACCAGAGGCACTGGCAGAGGCAGGGGCAGACGCTGAAGGTGTCGTCCTCTGAACGTGACGAAGCGCCGCAAGAGATTTCTTGACGGTCGTCGCGTTCAGGGGAGGACCAAGGGGACGCTCATCGTCACGAGGCAACGTGACACGGAAGTGACGAAACACGAGGGTCAACAAGCAAGGAAATGGGATATGAGCCGATTTAGAGGACTTGCGAATACACTCGAAAGAATCAATCTTATCGAGTATAATGCGAGCCCAATTAATCGAGCTCCCCATGAAGATAGCATAGATAAGCTTCAGAAAGGGCTGGGACGGTAAAGATGAGGAGCCGTACTTGGGAAGCAAGCACAACTTCAGAATCAAGTTTAGGACCCATGCATTTGGCTTGAAAGATTTAGATGGCACGCCAATCATGGCAGGAGGGATCTGATGGAAAATCTCTGAAAGGATGGTCTGATCAAAGGAAGAAATATCGTCAACAGATATATCAGAGGGGAGGAGGCCAGACGAAGAGATACCCAAAATCTCTCCTTATATTTCCGCTGTGAGGACTATAGGAGTCCCCAAAACGGTCGTCTCAACAGAGTGGGTCTCATCGTACTGACCCCGGATCCTATTCGCATAGAAAAGCTTTACTAATCTAGGGTAGGGGTGAGGATTCGCCTTCGGGTCATATCGAAGGTAATCGAGGAGACCCGACGACGAGAGAAGATCAGCTAACCCTAGGAAGTCGCTAAACTGGACGAAATGCTCCAGAAGCAGCGGGCAATGTTCGATACGGTTGTACGCCGCGAGACACATAGGGTCGTCGCGACACAACGAAATATCGACACCGCCCACCGGCATCGGAGCCTTTCCCTTAGGCTTACGGGTAGACGTACGAGGGTGGGTGCTAGACTCGGGATGGATAGGAGGAGTGGGTTCCCTATGAGTCTCTGTCTCGGGGTGATACTCCGTATCGGAATCGGTAGGAGTATGGAATGAAGAACGAGAGGCAAGATCTTTGGTCTTGGGCTTAGGCTTGGGCTTGGGTTGACCTCTAGGCTTGGCGGTCGTCGTCCTCTTCTTCTTGAGAGGAGGCGAAGACGAAGAAGGTTGGGTGGTCTTGGCTCGACGTTTCGGAGGGGTTGGATGCTCGGGATCCGAAGGGTTTTGGTCTACGGTCATTGGCGAGGGGCTAGAGGGAGTGATCGGGATTCGTGTTCGGGCCATAATCTCGGCACAACACGACACAAGAGATCGAACAAAAGAACCCTAGCCGAAAATGAATTAAACCCTAGAAACCCTAGAAACCCTAGAAACCGAACTAACCCTAGCACTAGGAATGGAAAACTAACCCTAGAAGGAGAGGAAATCACCTAGAAGGAGTGGCCGACGGTGGAGATCGAAGGAGATGGCCGGAAAACTGCCGGAGATCGATCGGAAGTTGAAGGGTCTTGAGGGAGGTCGGGGGGTTTCGAGCTGGAGACAGAAAAGACAACCGACTAAAATGAGAATTAACCGGTTAGATCGAGTATAAGTCGGTCGAAATCGCAAAAGACCAAACAGTCCCTGGCACAACTAGTCGGTCACAGTTCAAGCACTGACCGACTAGATCACGATCTAGTCGGTCGGTCAATGAGCTTGAACCGACTAGTTGCAAACAGTGGCTGAATCCAAGATTTACTGACAAGATTTAGTCGGTCTGCGTTCATTTACTGACCGACTAGATCTCAATCTAGTCGGTCGGTCACTGAACATGAACAGACTAAAGAGTTAAAATGGAGAGGAAACTCAAAAAGCTTAAGTTAGTCGGTCTAAGTTCTTCTACTAACCGACTAGATGAGCATCTAGTCGGTTGGTGGTTGAACTGAAACCGACTAAAAGAGTCCAAAAAGTGATAATCAAGTTCTCTCCTCAATACGCTTGGACGATATATCGCAAAACTCTCAATAATTATCTAAACTACCCCATTAAACATCGAAATCTTAAATACGACATTCAAAACATGAATTTGAGCAAAAATTCAAAATATCACATAAATTCCCGAAAAATCCAATAAGTCTAGCATGAACGAAATATTTCGAAATATAATAGCATGCAAGATTATTGAATGAAACATGAATCCTATATCTCGGATTCACCCATAATCCCCAATTCTCGACGCAACCGCACAAAGGAGTCCTCCTTTAGGGGTTTCGTGAAAATATCGGCGATTTGCTTTTGGGTTTCAACGTACACTAAAATGATGTCCTTTTTAGCAACATGATCATCTAAAAAGTGGTGTCGGACATCTATGTGTTTCGAACGGGAATGGTGTACCGGGTTCTTGGAAAGACATATTGCACTTTGGTTGTCAACCATGATAGGGCAAGTATCACAATTTTTACCAAAGTCTTTAAGTGTGTGTCTCATCCAAAGAACTTGAGCACACGCGGCACCGGCGGCAATATATTCCGCCTCGGTGGTTGAAAGTGATACGGAATTTTGCTTCTTGGAAAACCAAGAGACAAGAGAATTTCCTATAAAATGGCAAGTGCCACTAGTACTTTTCCTGTCGGATTTGCATCCCGCATAATCGGCATCACTATATGAGATTAACTCATACGTGCTAGATTTTGGATAAAATAATCCAAAATCAAGTGTATAACTTAGATAACGGAAAATACGTTTTACCGCTACTAAGTGAGACTCCGTAGGTTGAGACTGATAACGAGCACATACGCATACGGCAAACATAATATCGGGCCTACTTGCGGTAAGATAAAGTAAACTACCTATCATACCTCGATATAGACGAATGTCTACATCCTTACCGCCCGTATCCTTGTCAAGATGCGTAGTCTGCTCATTGGAGTCTTTTTCCCGGAGGCACTCTCCATTCCAAATCGCTTAAGCAACTCCACCGTATACTTCGTTTGGTGGATGAAGATTGCATCGTCCATTTGGCGAATTTGGAGACCTAAGAAATATTTGAGCTCACCCATGTGGCTCATCTCAAATTGTTCCTTCATAACATTAGAAAACTCTTCGCAAAGAGCAAAGTTAGTAGCACCGAAAATGATATCATCAACATAAATTTGAACTAAAATTATATCATTATTCGCATGCTTAACAAAAAGTGTAGAATCGGTTTCTCCCATTTTAAAATTCAAATCCAAAAGAAAATTCTTTAGGCGATCATACCAAGCTCGAGGAGCTTGTCTCAAACCGTAAAGTACTTTCTTTAGTTTAAAAACATGATTTAGAAATTTTTCATTTATGAAGCCCGGAGGTTGAGAAACGTAAACTTCCTCAACGACATCTCCGTTTAAAAATGCACTTTTAACATCCATTTGAAATAATTTAAAATCCTTATGGCATGCAAAAGACAATAATAATCTAATTGATTCTAATCTAGCTACCGGAGCGAAGGATTCTTCGAAATCAATACCTTCCTCTTGTCGATAGCCTTGAGCAACTAACCGAGCTTTGTTCCGGACGACGACTTGGTTTTCGTCGGTTTTGTTCTTGAAGATCCACTTTGTCCCTATGACGGTGTGGTTCTTCGATGGCAATGGAACAAGCTCCCAAACTTCATTCCTATCGAATTGAATGAGCTCCTCCTCCATGGCTAAGATCCAAGCGCTATCTTCGCATGCTTCATTAACATTCTTTGGCTCTATCGAGGAGGCAAAGGCACAATGAGCGAAGTAGTTCACTTGCGATCTCGTCTTGACACTATCATAGATATTGCCAATGACTTGCTCATGAGGATGGTCACGAACGGTATGAAGCCGTTTGGGAATACCTTGGTCACTAGGAACATTCTCAACAACTTCATTAGTTGGGTTAGTCTCAATAGAATCAATAGAATTATTAGACTTAGAATTATCAAACGAATCACATAAAACATCCATAGAATCATTATCATTTGAAATTCTAGTTGAAACAAATCCTTCATTAAATGAGACATGAAGCGACTCCTCGATCGTTGAGGTTCGTTTGTTGAATATCCGGTAGGCTTTGCTATGCGAAGAATATCCAACAAAAATCCCCTCATTGGATCTTGGATCGAATTTGTCCAAACTACCATACGTGTTCTTAATAAAACATTTCGAACCAAAAACACGAAAATGTTTAACTTGAGGCAACCTACCAAACAACAATTCATAACAAGTTTGTTTAGTGCCGGGCCTCAAAAGTATTCTATTAAACACATAGCAAGCGGTGTGTACCGCTTCCGCCCAAAATTGATGGCCAAGTTGGCTATCATCAAGCATAGTGCGAGCACACTCCACTAGCGTCCTATTCTTTCTCTCAACTACACCATTTTGAGGAGGTGCACGAGGGAAAGAGAAGGTGTGTGTAATACCAACTTCATCACAAAATGTCTCAAAAGACTCGTTCTCAAATTCACCTCCATGATCACTACGAATAGTGACAATGGTGGTTCCTAAGAGATTTTGTACTTTCTTAACAAAAATTGTGAAGTTTTCAAAAGCTTCATTTTTATTACATAATGAAAATACCCATGTAAATCTCGAATAATCATCTACGATGACAAGTCCATATCTTGCATTTCCTAAGGAAGCAACTCTAGTTGGCCCAAATAAGTCTAGATGTAATAGCTCTAGTGGCCGTTTAGTAGAAATGATTTTCTTAGGTTTAAATGAAGATTTAGGAAGCTTGCCACGTTGACAACAATCACAAAAACTTTTCTTTTCAAAAACAAGCTTCGGAAAACCTTTAATGGAATTTAATTTTGAAAGCTTATAAAGTGTTCCAAAGTTCACATGTCCAAAGCGTCGATGCCATAAGTGTTGTTCACTTGTGTTGGCAACGAGACATTGTTCATAAGACTTAGGAAGATCCAAAATATAAATATCTTTATGACGAGTTCCGGAAAATAATACTTTATCATTATATTTTCTTAAAATATGACACAATCCTTTCGCAAAGCTAACTTTGTAACCTTTGTCACAAAGTTGGCTTATTGAAATAAGATTATGATTTAAGCCATTAACAAGATAAACATCACTAATTAAGGGTTTAGATGGGTTACCCACTTTACCAACACCTATGATGGTTCCGCTCTCGTTGCCTCCAAATACGACGCGGTTTCCATTTGCTATAGGAACCACTCCGGAGAGCAAACTAGCGTCACCCGTCATGTGTTTTGAACACCCACTATCGAGTATCCAATTTCCCTTGGAGCTAAATTTAAATTTGTTGCTCCCTTTCTTTTTCTTTTCCTTGAGTACCTAAAGATAGAGAATTTCATATCATGGTACCCAAGGTCATTGGGTCCAAAAGATTAGACCTTTGGAAGCCAAGTCCAATTGGACTTAGACTTCCCCACATAATTTCTACTATGCACAACATTCGAAAAATAAGCATTCATATACATTTGTTTTTCATCCATGCTTGTGTCCTTTGGGCTCCAAATTGTGAAAATCTTGGGAGCCCTCATCCTATTGGGTGCATGCATTCGACGTTGATTTCTACGTGATGCATGTTGTGGATAGGTATAAGGGACATGATGGAATGGAGCACGACGAGAATTATTCATATGATGTTGTGGGTGAACATATGCATGTGTGGGAACACGTACGTGAGGGTGTCTCACATGGTGTGCACGTGCCCGAGAATGTGTTGCATAAAAATCATCATATGTGTGAGCCGGTGGAGTAGGACGTGTGTTCCTACGTGGCATGGTATTGGTGTACATATAAGCATGCCCCTTCTTTGGAGGTCCACCCAAAGTGGGTTTCTTTCTGAAAGAGGGTGTGGACGAGGTGGAAGCACCATTGGTAGATGAACTACCAATAGAGTGTTTGCTACCACTCGTAGAGTCACCGGAAGTTGGCCTAACAAAAGTAGTTGCCGATTTGGATGGACATCCCATCGTATACCCCAAGCCAATGTGGTGATTGGCCGGAAGTAAGTCACTTAGGATTTTATCCAAATGGTCCTTACCCTTATTGAATCTATTAATTCGGCCTAATGTGTTCTCATATTTCTCTTTGAGAGAACGTGTAGAAGTATCCAAATTGGATACTTGCGATGTGAGCACATAAACACGAGATTTAAGATTCTCATTCTCAATACTCAAAGTCGAGTTTTGAGAAGTCAAATCCGCTATCCTATGTTCTTCCGGATCATCAATGCAAACATGTTCAAGTTTAGATTTGAGATTCACAATCTCATTTCTTAACTCTTCAACAACTGTGTCGTTGTTGGTGATGATAGTCTTAGGCGAGGTTTGAATGCTAGCTAGGTCATCTTTTACCTTAGTATATCTATTTACTAATTTAGTGTATTTTGACCATAATTGAGAGTTAGCATTCCTAAGATCATCCATAGTTACCTCATCGTTGCCTTCGTCATCACTATCATCGGAAGAGGAGGATCCTTGATCATGCTCCTCTCTTGCCATGAAGCACATATGTGCTTGCTCCACTTGCTCATCGTCCGACTCTCCGCTTGAGGAATCCTCGGAGTCGGTGAATGTTGCTCCGACAAGTCCCTTCTTGTTTCCTTTCTTGTACTTCTTGGACTTATCGAATTTAGGCGCCTTCCACTTCTCCTTTTGCTTGTTGAGAGGACACTCCGCTTTCATGTGTCCTGGCTTATTGCACTTGAAACACAAAGGAGAGGAAGAGGCGTTATAAGAACCAAATTTAGCTTTGTTCTTATAGTTACCTTTTCGGAAGAAACGGTTGAACTTCTTGGCCATGAGTGCCATGGACTCCAAGTCCAACTCGTTTTCCGAGTCTTCATCATCGGTTGATGTGGATGTGGATGGAGCGGCCTTGAAAGCAATGGCCTTCTTCTTTGGCTCGTCTTGCTTTAGATAGGACTTCATCTTTTCCTGCAATTTGAGCTTGCTATCCTTGCGTACCTCGTATGACATTAAAGTATCCATTAGTTGAACTACGGTGTACTTATTCATGTCATTACCTTCCTCGATGGCGAAGGTACGCTTTTCCCAAGAAGAAGGAAGTCCTTCGATAAGCTTCGAACACTTCTCCTTTTGGGTGTAGGATTTGCCGAGAGCCTCTAACTCGTTTATGATGTCGACGAAGCGAGCGTAATACTCCTTCATCTTCTCGCCCTGTTGCATATGAAACATTTCGTAATATTTGTTTACAACTACGAGTTTAGAGTCTCTTACCCTACTCGTCCCTTCATGTAGAATGAGGAGGGAGTTCTAAATTTGATATGCACTCTTACATGTGCCCTACAAGCTACAAGCTACTGCACAAGTACTAGAGGGGGGGTGAATAGTACTTTAAAAATAACAAGGAGTATAATTCCTAATTATAATGCAAACAACTACCAAATCAATTTGCGGAAGCTTAAATTGAATGATAACAACAAAATTAACGATGCTAACAAGAGATGTTACTGGGTTCGGATCCACCCAAGTCTCTCCGACTTGTTCCCGGTGATCCTACGTCCCAACCACCCGGATCCCCTCCGGATACTTGAGTTAGAAACCCTAACTCAAGATTTCCACTATGAAATACTTGTGAAAATCCTCCACAAGTCAAATCATACAAAATGTAATTTGTGACTCCCACAGCCCGGGATCACAACCACACTCTCACAACCGAGAGTGAAACATACAAATCAAATATGAAATGAAATAAGACAACTTCTTACCGAACAAAATACCTATGCCTTGAGTATTGCTTACGAATTAGGGCAAGGATGATTTTGAGGAAGAAGTGGCACCAAACCCTAGCTCCAAGATGTAGATCAGCGATGGAGAGCTTTGGGGATGTTGGTGACCTAGAATCAAGCACTTGGCTTGGAAGGCTTCACACTAAATGAATCTCTCTTTGGAAGTAAGAGTGAGGAGAGATTATTGAATGGAATGAATGAGCTTTGAATGAGCTTTGAATGAATTCTCTTGATTTCTACACTTGCAATAATATCAGCCTTGGCAGCAATGAATGCAGCCCATCAAGTATATATATGATAGAGGAGAGAGAGAAAGAAATTCGAGTCATTAAATGCTCCAACGGCTCTTTTCTGAACCCAACTAGTCGGTTAAAGAACAACCACCGACCGACTAGTTCATCAACTAGTCGGTCGGTCAATTAACGTAAACCGACTAATGAGTAAACTGAGAAAAGATCAAAGTACAGACTAAGGAACTAGTCGGTCTAAGAAGAGTAGCTGACCGACTAGTTTCACAACTAGTCGGTCGGTTACTCAACGTGGACCGACTAACAGATAAAACTGAAGTCTGAGAAGAATTAGACTTAGTCGGTCCAAGAACAAATGTTGACCGACTAATTCACCAACTAGTCGGTCACCAAATGAACATAGACCGACTAACAATAAACAGTAAGTATGGTGAAAAATTTGGCATGTACAGTAAACTAAACTAGTCGGTCTAAGAAGGAAAGTTGACCGACTAGTTCATCAACTAGTCGGTCGATCAATGAGCACAGACCGACTAATGATAAACAGTAGCTCAAGCTCAAATGTGCATGTACAGGGAAAGCTCAACTAGTCGGTCACAGAAGCATCACTGACCGACTAGTTCACAAACTAGTCAGTCGGTGAGTCAACTTAGACCGACTAACTGTAAACAGTAAAGAGCTAAGAATTAACTGACTGATACTAGTCGGTCCAAGAAGCTTGGCTGACCGACTAGATCACCATCTAGTCGGTCAGTTCTTCTTCTTGAACCAACTAACATGCACAAGAAGTCGCGAATCGAAGCGCGATGCTTCGGGAAGGATTGTATGGACTTCTACTAAGATCCTAGAGCTAAGATATGAGCGTTATGAAGAATTAAAACGTAAGACCTACTCAAGGCTTAACATTCTATGAAAGAAGCTTAAAGACTATAAATTAAACTTGACGATACCGTCTTCAATAGCTTCAATCGAATCTTCATGACTTCTAAATAGGTACATAAGCTTCAACGAAGCTTTAGGCATACGATCACGTGCTTTGAGAAGTCTTGAGACGTCGTAATTGATATTCATGTGAATTTGGCGACGATCTCCATAACTGCGCTCACAAAGTGTTAGTTCACGATATATTTATGTTTGTTCATCATCCAAAACCAAATCCGGGGAGTCCAATATCCAACAGCTTCTTCAGTTATGGAAGGACTATCCTCAGTCAGGCATCCACACTTCAACGGTACCAACTATGGGTACTGGAAATGCCGGATGCAAATTTTCCTCCGGAGCGCTTCACTATGGAGAGCCACCATGACGGAGTATGTCGAGCCTTCCGAAGAAGATTTCGCGAAGTGGATTCCCGCAGAGGTCGTCGCGGAAGTAGCCAATGCCAAGGCAATGAAGCCTTGAATTGTGCGTTGGAGCCCGAGGACTTCAACAAGATATGCACATGTACGAGTGCATATCAAATATGGAACCAACTCCTCATATTGCACGAAGGATCGAGTACGGTAAAAGATTCTAAACTCGTCGTTGCTAATAAAGAATTTGAGTTGTTTCATATGGAGCAGGGCGAAACCATGAAGGAATATTACGCTCGCTTCGTGGATATATCAAACGACTTGGAAGCTCTTGGGAAGGTCTATACCCAAAAGGAGAAAGTCGCGAAGATTATCGACGGTCTTCCATCATGTTGGGAAAAGCGTACCTTCGCCATCGAGGAAGGTAACGACATGAATAAATATACCGGCATACAACTAATGGGTACCTTGTTGTCTTACGAGGTACGCAAGGATAGTAAGATCCGAATGAAGGAAAAGATGAAAGCGTACTTGAAGCAAGATGAGCCAAAGAAAAAGGCGATTGCCTTCAAGGCCGCTCCATCTACCGATGATGAAGAATCGGAAGACGAATTGGACATGGAATCCATTGCCCGTATGGCAAGGAAGTTCAATCGATTCCTCCGAGAAGGTATATCTTTGAATAAATCTAAAGTTAGTTCGACTAATGCTTCTACTCCCATGTGTTATAAATGCAACAAGCCAGGACACATCAAACCGGATTGTCCTCTCTACAAACACAAGGAGAAGTGGAAAGCATCGAAGTCCGACAAGAGAAAGTACAAGAAAGGACTTGTTGGCGCATTCACTGACTCCGAGGAGGATTCCTCAAGTGGAGAGTCGGATGTTGGACATGTGGAGAAAGCAAAACTTTGCTTCATGGCTAATGAGGCAAAAGATCGAAAGTCCTCATTCGATGATAGCGAGGATGAAAGCGAGGATGGTAGCGAGGATGAAAGCGGAGAACCTACTATTGATGAAATGAGGTTAGCAAACCAAGAAATTTGGTCTAAATTTACTAAATTAGTAGATAGATATAATAAGACCAAAGATGAACTTGTTAGCCTCCAAACCTCTCCTAAGTCTACCATCACCAACAATGACACCATTGTTGAGACACTCGCCAATGAGAAAGCAAGTTTGCTTACTCATAATGGCTTGTTGAGAAATGAGGTGAAGACCCTCAAATCTCAACTTGAGCATGTTCTTGTTGAGGATTCAGATGAACATGTGATAGCGGATTTGACGTCTCAAAACTCAACTTTGAGTATTGAGAATAAGAATCTCAAATCACGTGTTTATGCACTCACATCGCAAGTATCCACTTTGGATGCTTCTTTGCATTCTCTCAAAGAGAAGTATGAGTGCACGTTAGGCCGTATCAATGATTTCAATAAAGGTAAGGGCCATTTGGATAATATCCTAAATGACTTACTTCCGGCCAAACACCACATTGGCTTGGGGTATAAGATGGGAGACTCATCCAAATCGCCTACCACCTTTGTTAGGCCGACATCCGATGCCTCGACGAGTGGGAGCAAACACCCCATTGGTAGTTCTCCTACCAATAGTGCTTCCACTTCGTACACACCCCCGATTGGAAAGAAACCCACTTTGGGTAGACCTCCAAAGAGGGGTCATGCATTTTTGTACTCACATGCTATGCCACGTAGGAACACACATCCTACTCCACCGGTGCATGCAAATAATGATTTTTATGCTCCGCACCCACGAGCACGTGCAAACACTCATATGAGACACCCACATGCACGTAATCATGCTCATGCACATCCTAATGCTTATGTTCACACATCTAATCCACATGTGAATGCCTTCTCTCATAATCATCCTCATGCTTATCCACGTATGTATGCTACACCACATCATGGATCTCATGCTCATCATAATGTTATTGCTAGATCCCATGTTCCTAGGACACATGCACCACATAGAAATCAACCTTTTGTGCATGCAACCACTAGGAAGAGGATTCCCAAAATTTACACTATTTGGGGTCCCAAGAACACTAGCAATCATGATATGAATGTTTATGTGCAATCCTATATTACTGATGTTATTTTGAATGATGATTATGTTGGAAAGTCAAGTTCCTCTTGGACTTGGTTTCCGAAGGGTTAGTTTCTTTAACTCTTCAATGCTTGGTACCATGAGTTTATGATCATGTTATGGGTACCAAGGCATTTGATTATAAAATTGATTTTAATTACATTAACTCATGGGTTACAATTATTTTAATTTCATATTTCAAATTTGTTGTCTAACCCATTGGATCCAAAAGGGTTTTTGGATACCAAAATGAAGTTTTCTAGGTTCAATCCACCGTGGGATACCAACCCTACCAACTCCTCGATTTGCGAAGACTTTCATTCAAACGGAGTTGATGGTGCTTAGGTAATGCACCAATGTAGGGGGAGCTTAATGTTGCAAGTATGATATTACATTTGGTATCCATGAGGGTTGAATGCATGCTTGGTTAGAATCTATTTCTTTACATTGGTATCATTTTGTTTCTCCTAGCATGATAGAATTGTGAATGCCATAAATGCTTTGAAATTCATATCTATTTTTGGCATGACATGTTTTAAAAGTTATAATGATGATTTTCGTATTACTTTTATCACATTGTCACTTCTCATCGCACACTTCACTTAGTTTTGATGTGCTTTTACTTTATGTTCATTTTCGATCGATATTGTGTCATTTGATATTCTATGATGTGCACCACTCTTCTGATGGATCATTCCTTTGTGCACATTTTATGTATGTCTCTGATATTGATTTCGTCGCTCGACGATTTATTTTGATTCAATAGCTTTAGTTGTATGAAAACATAGAATTGTTTTCCATGCACTAAAATAGCTATAAATGTTGATATTGGAGAGTAAATTCATTTCATCAATAAGTGAATTTACATTTGATATTTTGATGATTTAAGTTTTCGATTTTCGACAATGGTCTCATTGACATGCTTTGATTTTATTCGAATTTTATTTTGGTGTCATATGAAACATGGTCGTATTCTTAGACTCCCATGCTTAATGAATTATTTGGCCATGATTTATTGTCATTAGCTTCCTCCCGCTCTTTTTGGATTATGCCAAAGGGGGAGAGATATAATAATGGCATGTGCTAAATGATAATTTACCATGAATCTAATTTGATATGTTAGATTCAGGGGGAGTTAAGATATAAAAATGGATTTCAAATCCTAAATTTCAAATATTGGATTTGAAATTTTACTTTCCTTGTCTGCTTGATGTATGTGCTTATTATTTCATATGGAACTAATGTGTCATCAATGCAGGGAGAGTAAGTATATTCCATTTAGTTCATTATTTTTGATTATTATTTATGTTGGTTTGTCATCACCAAAAAGGGGGAGAATGTTGAGTATTGGACTCCCCGGATTTGGTTTTGGATGATGAGCAAACATAAATATATCATGAACTAACATTTTGTGAGTGCAGTTATGGAGATCGTCGCCAAATTCACGAGAACACTCAAAGCGACATCTTAAGACTTCTCAAAGCTCGTATTCAATGTCTAAAGCTTCGTTGAAGCTTTTGGACCTTTTTGGAAGTCATGAAGATTTGATCGAAGCTTTCGAAGACCGTTCCTTAAGGTTTTATTCATAGTCTTTTAGCTTCGATTTATAGAATGTTAAGCCTTGAGTAATTCTTACTTGTCTATCTTCATATCACTCATATCTTAGAGCTAGGATTATCTTAGAAGCCATTAGAAACTTTCCCGAAGCCTATCGCTTCTTCCCTCGGCTTCTAGTGCATCTTAGTTGGTTCTAGTAGAGTCACCAACCGACTAGATGACGATCTAGTCGGTCGGCAACTCTTCATGAACCGACTAGATGTCCTAACTCATTTCAGCTCAGCCATGTCGATCAATTAGTCGGTCAAAGAAGGTTCACCGACCGACTAGATGACGATCTAGTCGGTTAGGAATCCTTCTCAGACCGACTAGTTGAGCTTGCCTCTGTACAGCCTGTGTTACTGTTTACAGTTAGTCGGTCCAAGAACATTCATCGACCGACTAGTTGTGAAACTAGTCGGTCAGCATTTGTTCTTAGACCGACTAGTGTAACTTGTATTCAGCTTCGTGCATTTCACTCTTAGTCGGTCAAAGAACACTCACCGACCGACTAGTTGGCAAACTAGTCGGTTGGCAAGTCTTCTTAGACCGACTAGTTCAGGTTGCCTAGAAATCACTCTTTTGGCTGTCGAGCTGTTAGTCGGTCCATGTTGAATCACCGACCGACTAGTTGATGAACTAGTCAGTCAGTGATACTTCTTAGACCGACTAGTCTGCTTCAGATTAGAGCCGTTGTAGATTTGAAAGTGACGTTTCTCTCTCTCTTTTCCCTTGATCCCTTAAATACCTGGAGGGGTTATTTCATAGGATCCAAGGCTGCTATTTCCAGAGTTCTATTGATTCAAAGAGAAGCTTTCAACTCTCATCTTCAAGCTCTCCCATTCTCAAGAATCTCTCCCTCACTCTTATTCCTCAAGAGAGATTCATTGGTTGTGAGCCTTCCAAGCCAAGGGCTTGATTCTAGGTCATCCATCTCATCCCTAGGCTTCCATTGCTGGTCATCTTCTTGAAGCTAGGGTTTGGTGACTCTTCCTCCATCAAAATCCTCTTTGCCCTAATTTGGTAAGAAATCTCAAGGCATAGGTATTTTGTTGGTAAGCATTTCATTTCAGTTATATTTGAATTGTATACTCTCAGTTGTGAGAGGTTTTGCGTGATCTTGGGTTGTGGGAGTCACGGTCATCGATTGTAGGTCGATTGCACTTGTGAGGTTTTCGCAAGTGTTCATAGTGGAAATCTTGAGTTAGGGTTTCTAACTCAAGTTTCCGGAGGGGATCCGGGTGGTTGGGACGTAGGATCACCGGGAACAAGTCGGGGATACTTGGGTGGATCCGAACCCATTAAACCATTGTGTTTGCGTTTGCATTATTTCTTGATTGTAGTTATTCCGCATCGTTGTTTGTTAATTGCACGATAATTAGGAATAACACTCCTTATTATTTAAAAGTACTATTCACCCCCCCTCTAGTACATGTGCAGTGGCTTCCTAAGGCACTACAGAAGTGAAGGCGGGGAGCGCTATCAGTTCAATTAAGTCACAGTCGTTGGATGAAGACTTGAGGGGAATCGAGCCGTCAACGATGCTTAAATCAGGAGCGCTCGATTAGTTGTTGAGATTCAAAGAGGACCGTCGATCTGAAAAGGGTAGGGGACCCACCTCACGAGCCATTAGACTCGCTAACAAACTCCTCGACATCGACGACAGCTGCCTTCTCCGTCGATGGCTGTAGCAATGAATCCCACCGCTGGAGTTAGTTAGGGGAGTAGCTATAAAGGCAATTTCTGTTAGATTGAAAGGCATCGAAGATTATAAGCTGAATTTTTCTCTCTTTTGCATTTAAATTTCCTTCGTCTTGTAATTGCTCCTTCTACTTAATGAAATTTCTTAAGATTTCACCATTGTTGGTGAAATCTCTGCTTATTTCCTGTGTTTGAGAGTTGGGGTTTTATCAATTTGTATCAGAGCCAGCTACGCAGCCATGTGGAAGAAAAGAAATGAGGTCAATGATGAAGACCAAGGGCTGAGTTCCAACCCAGATTATCCAACTTTGGAAGACCTAGTTGGATGGAGGAGTCAACAGGAAGATCGCATCAGGGAGATGGAGGTGACCTTGGGTTTGCAAATCCAGCACCAAGACCAGCTTGTGGAATCAAAACTAGGGGCTCAGATTCAAAGCCTGGCTGCCCAAATACAAGCTATGTTGAATAAATCTGAGGAGAGGTACCACAATCATGAAAGCCAAATCCAATTCCTTCGCAGCCATCAAAACAAAAGTAACGCTAGCTTGAGTAACCAGGAGGGAGGATCTGGGAACTAGAGGGAAGAGAGAAATGGTGACTTTCATCATAATGGTGACATGAATTTTGAGAGGCGTGACATTCCATAACCTAGAATCCTCAAGCCTGAATTTCCCATCTTCAAAGGAGATGAAGATGTCTTGCCTTGGCTCAGTCAAGTACAACAGATTTTTGCTTCCTACTCTACTCCGTATGGTAATTGTGTAACTACATGTTCATTTTATTTGAGGGGATTAGCACTACACTGGTTTGAATGGGGGAAGGTAAATGTTGAGAATTTCTTTAATTGGGAAAAGTTTAAAGAAGAGATAGTGGTAAGATTTGGGCCCACATAGTTAGACAAACCTTTTGTCATCTTCTCTAATATCAAACAAACTGGGACAGTCAAGGAATATTTAGGGAAATATGAGCAGATTGTTGGGTTGTTGAGAAAAATGCCAGAGGAGTATGTCTTGGACAAGTTCATTAATGGGTTGAAGGATGAGATACTCTTAGATGTGATGGCAGCTAGTCCAGAAACTTATGGGAGGGCTGTCCAACTAGCTAGAACTTTTGAGGAGAAAGTACTTTTAGCTAGGAGAAACAGATCACACTTCAATCCTCAGTCCTTCCTTAGGTCTCATCAGCCCCAGCCACCAGGAATAGCTAAGGAATGAATAAAAGGAGGGGCTACTTTTGTGACTGTCACGCCCTGCTTCCCAGTATACTTGGGGGCGAGGACGCGAGCGGGTCCGCATGTGCTTAAAGCAAAGAAGATATGCTTATTTTTTTTCTCTCTTCTTTGACTTAAGCACACGAAGCTTTAATTAGCGAAGGCAGGTCCCTGCACGCGAATATCTCAGAAACAGCACAAATATTTATTACATTACAATACCAGCGTCCAAAGCAAACACACAAACAATTAAGGCCTAGCATGGCCGTACGATCTGCTGAAAGCAAACACACCTGAAAAATAACAATACAAATAATAAACTGAAATATAAATGTTCCGCTCTAGTCTTCTGCAGGGAGGATCTCAGTGTCTTCGTAAGTCTGGTCCGCGGTGTCCACCTTTAAGATGGAATCCTCAAAAGTAGGGTCCTCAAGGTACTCTGTCTCTGAACCTAACATATATTTCATAACACGTTGAAATATATGTCAGCGATAAGCTCGGTAAGATATTTAAAGTAATGAAATGAGGAATAATTAGAAAAGGACAAAGAGCGTTAGTACACAGTTATGAATAATAAGTGCAGAAAAATAAAGTACAAGCATGCATGGGTATTTTTTTGCAGTTAAAAGTAAAGTAAAATAGTGTATATTGAGTATTTGATTATTTGTGCACGTGATAAGTCCATGCCTGGGTAGGGGAAATGTTCTCGATACACTTTATCACCGGTGGTTTTACCGTGACGATCCACACAATGGCTGCCTCCATCGGAGGGGCCGTAATCGTGTTCGAGACACACTCACAAACCCTACTGCAATGGACCAACCCCACCCAAAGTGTACCGCCATATACTGGAACACGAGCCAGACTAGTCATATGTGACCCTACTGGAACACGAGCCAGACTAGTCACACATGACCGACGGGAGTAGCCAACTCGGCTCTTTGTGTATGTCTATTTACTGACCAAGTTTCACCCCATCTATATTCGATGGTTATACCCCATCTGTATTCGATGGTCATCACCTTTGTGTTTGTAACATATTGGGTTTTCCCAATTAGTTTAGCTTGTTAACATGCAGGTGGTGAAAGCAGCCCAATTAAGTAAAAAGTCAATAAGCGAAGTGAAACATAATGTCCGGCTACCAGAATTTGACAAGCACATTGAAATCAGGTTTAGCGCTAAGTTTGAACGGCCAGATCTGCAATTCATTACTAGAAATACTTGCCTTGACGTGGGTGTGGGTGTCCAGGTGGTAGTGACGTGCGGTACGTTTTATCTGCGTCAAAGAATTTTGATATCAGTTTAATGTTCAACATCCAGTTAAACTAGTTCACTAACATAACTTAAAAGAACTAACATTAATTTAATACTAATTAATCTTTAACTACTTTTATAATAATCTTAACTTACTTAACTAAACTTATTAGTTGTTAACCTATACAAATCATTTACTAACTAACTTTAATAATAACTTTATAATAAAACTTATAAACTTTATACTGATATGATGATGATGATAATAATAATAATAAAACTAAACTTATAATAATAATAATAATAACATATTAAAAAACTACTCACATATAAAACCCCCTCCCCTGATCTCTTTCTCCCTCTGTTCCTTCTCGTTCTCTCTGCTTCTTTTTTTCTTCTTTTTTCTTTTTGTGCGCTGCAGGGGCGATCGGGCGATGGGCAAGAGGGGCGGCGGCGATCGGGCTTCCAGGCGGTCGGATAAGAGGCAGGGGCGGCCTCGGGCTCTGGGACGCGACGGTTACAGCGACAAGGGGGCGGCGTGCAGCGGGGCGGGCGGATCCGGGGTGGCTTCGGGGCAGTCGGCGGCTTCTCGAGGACGGTGGCGTCGGATCGGAGGTTGGAGACAGCGACCGTGGCTCCTCGAAGGCGGACGCCGACGGATCTGCGGCGTGGGATGGCAGCGACGGCTAAATCCGACGGCGGCGGGCGATGGTGGTCGGGGATCTGGAGCGCTCGGAGGGGGGGTCACAGCGGCTGCGCGATCTGAGAGCTCGGGGACGACGATCACGGCACGCGGCAGTCGAGGGCTGTGCGACAGCGGGGTTGAGGATTTGGGGTTGAAATTGTAATTGGTTTGTTTTGATTTGGGATTATAAGGGGCGGATGTCTGATTGATTGTGTGGAGGAGGTGTGAAGATGTTGTTTGTATGGTGGATGGAGATGGTGACGGTGGAGAGATAGGTTGTCGTGGTTGTTGTTGCTGGTTGTTGTGGGCGTTGTTTAATAATGATTTTGGGGGGAGACAGATTAAAATGAGTTGGTTGTGTGGTAGGGGAGGAGTGAAAGCTAAGTGTTGGATCTCACCAATTCTTTCGGTGGGATTCAATAGGGTAGGGTAACGGTTAGGGTAAAGGTAATTGTTAAGAGTAATATAGGAAAAGTAATTTAGAAAAAAAATAATTCAGTTAAAAGTGATAAGTAATTTTTTATTTAAATTAGATTAAAAGTAATAAGTTAATTAGAGATCAACTCTTAATTAAAAGTAATTAGTAATTTAATAATTAACTTTTTAATTAAAAATAATAAAAACTACGCTATGGTAAACTGAAAACGATGACGTGCTCGCATCGACGTGCGGACGAATATCCACTCGGATGAAAATGACTGAATCGACAAAGTAAAACACATGCACACAACAATCAAAATGCGACTAGAAAACAGGCCGTTACATCCTACCCTCCTCAGAAAAATTTCGTCTCCGGAATTCTCTACGGTGCTGGAAAAAGGTTAAGGGTAACGTCCTTGCATCTCGTCCTATCACTCCCAGGTGGACTCTCCTGGCGAGTCACGACGTCACATCACTCTCACGAGATTGACAATCTTATTTCTGAGCGCCTTCTGACGTCGGTCTAAGATCTGCACCGGCTGCTGCTCATAAGTCAGATCCGGTCGAACCGTGATCTCCGAGTAGTCCACATCGTGAGAAGGGTCACTAACGTAACGACGCAGCTGGGAGACATGGAAAATATTATGTACTCCCTCCAATGACGGTGGTAGAGCTAGACGATAAGCCACTTCTCCAACTCGCTCTAACACATCAAAGGGTCCAACGAATCTTGGACTGAGTTTGCCTCGCCTCCCAAAACGTATCATTCCTCGGTTTGGGGATATCTTCAGGAAAACATGATCTCCTGGTTGAAACTCCAAGTGGCGACGCTTGGCATCAGCCCAATGCTTGTACCGGTCTTGTGCAATGCGTAACTTGTCTCTGATGTTACGCACTACACCCACTGTTTCAACAATCATCTCCGGGCCCAATAATTCTCGATTACCAATGTCATCCCAACTCAGCGGGATCGACACTTTCTTCTATAGAGTGCTGCGAATGGGGCCATGCCAATGCTGGCTTGGTAGCTATTCTTGTAGGAAAACTCTACCAGGTGTAGATGATATTCCCACGAGCCTTTGAAATCCAGCATACAAGCTCGCAGAATGTCT
Source organism: Scilla litardierei (assembly GCA_030789695.1). NCBI lineage: Eukaryota > Viridiplantae > Streptophyta > Magnoliopsida > Asparagales > Asparagaceae > Scilla > Scilla litardierei. The sequence goes on along the minus strand of CM061134.1, from coordinate 189,404,894 downwards.
TCCAATATGTAGATGGTACGCTCTGATTGGCCATCTGTCTGCGGGTGATACACAATGCTGAAGCTTTGACTGGTACCCAAATTGGATTGCAGACTCTTCCAAAACTGGGAAGTGAATCTGGTGTCCCAGTCAGAGACGATGCTCACCGAAACTCCATGCAATCAGACAATCTCCTGCACGATTATCGATCACAACGTAGACTAAAAGAAGTATTAAAGGTAGAGGATAGATCATTACCTCCATATACTTATTAGCAAGTATTTCCGTAGATTATTCCACTCGGAAGGGCATGAAATGCGCTGATTTGGTTAATCAGTCAACGATCACCCAAATCACATCATTCAGCTCAGTATTCCGAGGTAGCCCAGTCATGAAATCCATACCGAAGTGCTGTCATTTCCACTCTGGAATCGGCAGGGGTTGAAGTAATCCAGCAATGCGATGATGTTCAGCCTTCACTTGCGACTCACAAGGCATTAGCGACACTTCGAGCCATGCTTCTCTTCATTCCATGCCACCAAAAGTTCAAACAAAGATCCTTAATGAGTCGACGGTAATAATCTGCCAATCCTAGGAAACTCCTGATGTCGGTAGCTGATCGAGGAGTCGACCAGTTCCTGACTGAAACAACCTTCTTCGGATCGACAGAGATACCATCTCCTGATACCACATGCCCAAGAAAGGCGACTCAGTCTAGCCAAAAATCACAGTTGCTGAACTTGGCATATAACCGATGATGTCGCAATGTCTCCAGTACAATCTGTAGACGCTCGGCATGCTCTTCTTCTTCATTCGAGTAGACCAAGATGTCGTCGATGAAGATCACCACGAACTTATCCAAGAATTCATAGAAGATCAAGTTCATGAGGTTCATGAATACTGATGGGGCGTTAGTCACACCGAATGGCATGACTACAAATTCATAGTGCCCATACTTGGTCCTTGAATGCCGTCTTCGGGATGTCCTCACTTCTGACCTTCACTTGATGATAACCACTTTGGAGATCCAGCTTCGAGAATACTCGCAATCCACCAAGTTGATCGAAGATGTCGTCAATGCGTGGTAGCGGGTACTTGTTCTTCATGGTTACCTTATTCAGTTCTCTGTAGTCCACACACATCCTTCTTGAACCATCCTTCTTCTTGACCAAAAGAACTGGCGCACCCTAAGGAGATACACTGGGATGGATCAATCCCTTCTGCAACAGGTCGTCGAGTTGTTTTCGAAGTTCTTCCAGTTTAGCAGGAGCCATGCGATAAGGAGCCTTCGAAATAGGTTGAGTGTTCGGTATAAGGTCGATAGTAAATTCCAGAGCTCGATCAGGCGGTAATCCTGAAATGTCTTCAAGGAATACGTCTGCAAGGTCTCGAACCACTCTAGGTTTCTCGGGCTCAACTTGCATCGATGCAATGATTAGTTCGTTTGGCTTGGTCCGAAACTTGATAGGTCCAAGTGAACGGTCTCCGCTCATTAATTCAAACACAGGGCGATCATGGATTTCAAACACTACTTGCTTGTCGTGACAATCGATAGTAGCATAGAAATTTCCTAACCAATCCACGCTGAATATCGCATCAAAGTTTGATATGTCGACTATCATAAAGTCTGCGAACAACTCGTGTCCGCAAATCACTATAGGGCAAGATCGACAGCCAGTGGAAGTCTTCACTACTCCACTCGCAGTCATGATGCTCAAGAGATTTGGTAGAGAGTCAACATGGATAGAATGTTTCTCTACAATTCCTCGGGATATGAAGCAGTGAGTGGCTCCCGAATCAAAAAGGATAGGGCTAGATGGGAGGCACATAGTATAAAAGAAGTAACTTAGCAAAAGATAAACAAGTATCACATGTGTATAATATAAGCATTGCAAAAGAAGGGTTGAAGTAATACCTGAAATCACTTGTCCATCCGACTCGGCCTCCGCGGCTCTCATGGTGAAGATCTGGCGTCTCGGCTGGTTCTGCCTCGCCAATGCAAGAGCCTTCTGTTGTGGAGCCAGAGATGGTCCATGCTGAGTAGTTGTTGGCTTTTTGGTGCGACGAGCGCAGTCCCTGTTAGCGTGTTCAGATGCTCCGCATATCAGGTATTGCCTCAGCATCACCCGACAGTCCTTCTTGACATGCCCTTGTCGGTAACAATGGTGGCACTTCATCTGATATCGGTTGTTGACTGGAGGTGTGGGCCTTTTAAACAGTGCAGTTTGTTTTGGTCCAAAAGCGTCTCTTATTGGTTCCTCAGGATGCTTACTCCCTCCAACTTGGGATGTCTCTCGAAGTTTATCTACACCCTCGTAGTTACGTGCTGCTCCCAGTATTTCCTCATCGGGTGTTAGATCGGCAGATGTCCTTGGCGCTTGGGCGTTGTAGATTAAACCTTGACTGGACTAGAACGCTTGGTCTTCAGGATCCCCGGCCAGATGAGGAGCGAAACGACTGAGCGCAGAGAGTAATCGAGTTTGGAGTTCCATCATTTCTCTTACGAGTCCCACGATCTCGTTGTAGGCATCACCATTTCCATTACGAGTGTTAGGTTGATCTGCCAAGCTGCAATCAAACAAAGTAAATATTTGCGTACTAGTTTACCTAAACGTTCTGGTTAGTAATAATATTTATACTATTCCTGAAGTGTCTCGCAGAGTGCAAAAGGACCTGCGTGGGCCACCACTAAAACCTGTCACGCCCCGCTTCCCAGTATACTTGGGGGCGGGGACGCGAGCGGGTCCGCATGTGCTTAAAGCAAAGAAGAGATGCTTATTTTTTTTCTCTCTCTTCTTTGACTTAAGCACACTAAGCGTTTAATTAGCGAAGGCAGGTCCCTGCACGCGAATATCTCAGAAACAGCACAAATATTTATTACATTACAATACCAGTGTCCAAAGCAAACACACAAACAATTAAGGCCTAGCATGGCCGTACAATCTGCTGAAAGCAAACACACCTGAAAAATAACAATACAAATAATAAACTGAAATATAAATGTTCCGCTCTAGTCTTCTGCAAGGAGGATCTCAGTGTCCTCGTAAGTCTGGTCCGCGATGTCCACCTTTAAGATGGAATCTTCAAAAGTAGGGTCCTCAATGTACTCTGTCTCTGAACCTAACATATATTTCATAACACGTTGAAATATATGTCAGCGATAAGCTCGGTAAGATATTTAAAGTAATGAAATGAGGAATAATTAGAAAAGGACAAAGAGCGTTAGTACACAGTTATGAATAATAAGTGCAGAAAAATAAAGTACAAGCATGCATGGGTATTTTTTTTGCAGTTAAAAGTAAAGTAAAACAGTTGTATATTGAGTATTTGATTATTTGTGCACGTGATAAGTCCATGCCTGGGTAGGTGAAATGTTCTCGATACAACTTATCACTGGTGGTTTCACCGTGACGCTCCACACAATGGCTGCCTCCACCGGAGGGGCCGTAATCGTGTTCGAGACACACTCACAAACCCTACTGCAATGGACCAACCCCACCCAAAGTGTACCGCCATATACTGGAACACGAGCCAGACTAGTCATATGTGACCCTACTGGAACACGAGCCAAACTAGTCACACATGACCGACGGGAGTAGCCAACTCGGCTCTTTGTGTATGTCTATTTACTGACCAAATTTTACCCCATCTGTATTCGATGGTTATACCCCATCTGTATTCGATGGTCATCACCTATGTGTTTGTAACATACTCGTTTTTTCCAATTAGTTTAGCTTGTTAACATGCAGATGGTGAAAGCAGCCCAATTAAGTAAAAAGACAATAAGCGAAGTGAAACATAATGTCCGGCTACCAGAATTTGACAAGCACATTGAAATCAAGTTTAGCACTAAGTTTGAACGGCCAGATCTGTAATTCATTACTAGAAATACTTGCCTTGACGTGGGTGTGGGTGTCCAGGTGGTGGTGACGTGCGGTACGTTTTATCTGCGTCAAAGAATTGTGATATCAGTTTAATGTTCAACATCCAGTTAAACTAGTTCACTAACATAACTTAAAGGAACTAACATTAATTTAATACTAATTTATCTTTAACTACTTTTATAATAATCTTAACTTACTTAGCTAAACTTATTAGTTGTTAACATATACAAATCATTTACTAACTAACTTTAATAATAACTTTATAATAAAACTTATAAACTTTATACTGATATGATGATGATGATGATGATAATAAAACTAAACTTATAATAATAATAATAATAACAACAACAACAATAATAATAACATATTAAAAAACTACTCACATATTAAAAAAACCCCCTCCCCTGATCTCTTTCTCCCTCTGTTCCTTCTCGTTCTCTCTGCTTCTTCTTTTTTTTCTTTTTTTTCTTTTTGTGCGCTGCAGGGGCGATCGGGCGATTAACGAGAGGGGTGGCAGTGATCGGGCTTCCAGGCGGTTGGATCGGAGGCGGGGGTGGCCTCGGGCTCCGGGACGCGACGGTTACGGCGGCAAGGGGCGGCGTGCAGCGGGGCGGGCGGATCCGGGGTGGCTTCGGGGCAGTCGGCGGCTTCTCGAGGACGGTGGCGTCTGATCGGAGGTCAGAGACAGCGGCCGCGGCTCCTCGAGGGCGGACGGCGACGGATCTGTGACGTGGGGACGGCGGCGACGGCTAGATTCGGCGGCGGCTGGCGATGGTGGTCGGGGATCTGGAGCGCTCGGAGGAGGGGGTCACGACGGCTGCGTGATCTGAGAGCTCGGGGACGGCGATCCACGGCACGCGGCGGTCGAGGGCTGTACGACAGCGGGGTTGAGGATTTGGGGTTGAAATTGTAATTGGTTTGTTTTGATTTGGGATTGTAAGGGGCGGATGTCTGATTGATTGTGTGGAGGAGGTGTGAAGATGTTGTTTGTATGGTGGATAGAGATGGTGACGGTGGAGGGATGGGTTGTCGTGGTTGTTGTTGCTTGTTGCTGTGGGCATTGTTTAATAATGATGTTGGGGGGAGACAGATTGAAATGAGTTGGTTGTGTGGTAGGGGAGGAGTGAAAGCTAAGTGTTGGATCTCACCAATTCTTTCGGTGGGATTCAATAAGGGTAGGGTAACGGTTAGGGTAAAGGTAATTGTTAAGAGTAATATAGGAAAAGTAATTTAGAAAAAAAAATAATTCAGTTAAAATTGATAAGTAATTTTTGATTTAAATTAGTTTAAAAGTAATAAGTTAATTAGAGATCAACTCTTAATTAAAAGTAATTAGTAATTTAATAATTAACTTTTTAATTAATAATAATAAAAACTACGCTACGGTAAACTGAAAACGACGACGTGCTCGCATCGACGTGCGGACGAATATCCACTCGGATGAAAATGACTGAATCGACATAGTAAAACACAGGCACACAACATTCGAAATGCGACTAGCAAACAGGCCGTTACAGTGCCCAAAGGCAGGTTGTTATCTCAGGATGAAATACAAGAGAGGAGGAAAAATAATTTGTGTTTTACCTGCAATGAAAAATGGGAGAGAGACCATAGATGTAAGAAGCAATTGTACATTATTGATATTGAGGATGAGAGTGAGACAGCTGAACTTGAGTTGAAGAATGTAGAGATTGATATGGCTGCTGAGATGCAGGAGCTAGCATCAGATGAGTTCCCCTCCATTTCAATTCATGCCTTGGCAGGAATTCCTAATGCACGGACTCTTAGACTCAAGGAAGTATTAAAGGCCAAACAATCCTTATTTTAGTTGATACATGATCAACACATAATTTCATATACCCCAGACTAGTGAAATCTTTGGGGTTAAACAACAAGAAATCTGAATCATTTGATGTGGTAGTAGATAGTGGGGATAAGTTGCAGGGGTCAGGAGTTTGCACTGAAGTACAGATACATTGTCAAGGAGTTTTGATCTCAGTTAATTTGTTGATATTACCATTGGGAGGGCAACAAGTGGTCTTGGGGACACAATGGTTGAAGCAATTGGGTGACATTACCTTCAATTTCAGGAAATTACAAATGAAATTTAACTGGAAAGGCCAGGAATGTCTGTGGTAGAGAATAGTACCTGGTAATACTCAATTGGTGGAAGGAAAGAAAATTGACAAATTCTTAAAACAAGAAGGTGAAGGATACTGGATACAACTTGGTTTGATGGAACTGGAAGGAGCCCATGATCTTAAACAGTTATCAGAAGTAGAAATGGATAAAATTCCCAAGGAATTAAAGGGGATCTTGGCCCAGTTTCCTGAGGTGTATGAGGAACCAAAGGGGTTACCACCCCGAGGGAATGTGACCACAAAATACCCACTATTCCAGGGGCCAAACCTGTATGCATTAGGCCATATAAACATGCATACTTTCTTAAAGTAGAAATAGAAAGGCAAGTGGCTGAAATGGTGAAAACAGGTGTTATTAGACCCAGTTATAGCCCCTATGCTTCTCCAGTAGTAATGGTTAGAAAAGCTGACTCCAGCTGGCGTATGTGTGTGGATTACAGGTCCATCAACCAACAAACTATCAAAAATAAGTTCCCAATACCAGTTATAGATGAGTTACTGGAAGAATTGTATGGAGCAGAACATTTCTCTAAATTGGATCTAAGGTCTGGATATCACCAGATACGTATGCATGAAGAGGATATTTACAAGACTGCATTCCATACACATGAAGGACATTATGAATTCCTTGTAATGCCCTTTGGATTAACCAATGCCCCTTCCAAATTTCAATCTTAATGAACACCATATTCAGAGAGTATCTTAGGAAGTTTGTCCTGGTTTTTTTGATGACATACTGATTTATAGCAAAGATTGGTCTACCCACTTGGAACACATGCACAAGGTACTGCAGATATTGAAGAATCATTAGTTGGTAATCAAGTTATCAAAGTGTTCATTTGGACAAGAAACTGTAGGATACCTGGGACATGTAATTTCCAAGCAAGGAGTGGATGTTGATCCAAAGAAAATTGAAGCAATTAAGAACTGGCCAACACCTAAAACTACAAAAGCTGTAAGAGGGTTCTTAAGACTTGCTGGGTATTATAGAAAATTCATCAGGGGATTTGGTGGGATAGCAGCACCCTTAACTGATTTATTAAAAAATGAAGGTTTTTTGTGGAATGAAACAGCTAGTAAATCCTTTGAGTAACTGAAAGAAGCCTTAACCACAGCTCCTGTATTAGCTATGCCCAATTTCAATGATGAGTTTGTGTTGGAGTGTGATGCTTCAAGGAGAGGAATTGGGGCTGTCCTGATGCAGCAGGGCCAGCCTATTGCATATCTAAGCACAAAGCTCACTGGGAGGAATATTCTGTTATCCACTTATGAGAAAGAGCACCTTGCAATTATCCGCCAATACCTTATGGAAGGAAATTCATCATCAGGACAGACCATCAAAGTTTGAGACATTTACTCACCCAGAAGCTGTAGCATGGGATGCAAAGTAAGTGGCTAATGAAAATGCAATCTTACAATTATAAAGTGGAGTATAAACCTGGGAAGTCCAATAGGGCTGCTGATAGCCTTTCAATAAAGATTGATAATAGTTTTGGGATGGAGGAAGACTACACTTCTATATTTCACATATCCTCACCCTTATGTGACTGGATCCAAGAAATTAAAGAATAGTAAGTAATGATCCCTATTTCTCACTAATTGAAGGCAAGTTGCAAACAAATGCTGGAGGAAGACAGAGATATACCAAGTTTGATGGGATCTATTACAAGGGGAGAATACTGATTAGCCCAGATTCAAAGGAGATACAGAAAACCCTCCTCAGTGAATTCCACAACTCAGCCGTGGGTGGACATTCTGATGCCCATAGAACTCTACATTGGTTGAGGAAGTCATTCCATTGGGTAGGGATGAAAGCAGATGTTCAGAAGTTTGTACATGAGTGTGAAGTTTGCCAAAGGAATAAATCTGAGAATATTACCTACCCAGGGCTCCTACAACCCCTGCCTATTCCTACTAAGGTTTGGGACAACATATCTATGGATTTCATCATTGGGCTGCCAGCATGTAATGGGTTCAGTGTGGTATATGTGGTGGTGGACAGACTAACTAAATACTCTCATTTTCCCCCTTAAACACCCATTCACAGCACAGGGAGTTACTCAAGTCTTCTTTGAGGGAGTTCTCAAGCTCCATGGCATTCCAACCAACATTGTGAGTGATAGAGATGTAGTCTTCAGTAGCCAATTCTGGACAGAAATTTTTAAACTCCAAGGCACTCAACTAGCACATAGTTCAGCATATCATCCCCAAAGTGATGGCAAAACTGAGGTTGCTAATAAAAGTTTGGAGTGTTATCTCTGTTGTTTTTGTAGCCACAAGCCAAAGGAGTGGGCCAAGTGGTTGCCTCTAGCAGAATTCTGGTTCAACACCACTTGTAGAAGTTCAACGCAAATGACTCCCTTTGAAGCATTATACGGCAGGGCTGCTCCAACACTAATATCCTATTTACCAAATATGACTAAAATGGCAGCTGTGGAAGATGAGCTAATCACCAGAGAAGTGACCTTGAAGATACTGAAAGACAGCCTAGAAAAGGCAAGAGAAAGGATGCGTCATTACGTAGATCAGCACTGTACTGAGAGAAGCTTCCAAGTGGGGGATTGGGTCTATCTTAAACTTCAACCATATATGCAAATGAGCTTGGCTGCTAGAAAAACTCACAAGCTCTCACCTAAATACTATGGCCCCTATCCTGTTCTAGAACGAATTGGAGAAGTTGCGTACAAACTGGAGCTTCCAGCAGAGGCCCAAATCCACCCCGTCTTCCATGTTTCCCAGCTGAAGGAGAAGATCGAAACTCATACAGTTAGCCAAGAATCCCAACCCACTTATACGGAGGAGATTGTGGATGAACCTGAGCTTATTGTTGATTGACGGGTAGTGAAGGAGAGGCGAGCTCTGATATCTCAAGTTTTGGTCAAATGGAAGCAGCGAACGTTAGAGGAAGCAACATGGGAGTCCTATTGGGATTTGGTACGAAGGTTTCCAGCATTCGACCTCGAGGCAAGGTCTCAAAATGGGGGAGGGACTGTTAGAACTCATTTGCAAGCTGCTATGGTGATGTATGGTGTTGGTGGAGGGAACGAAGACGAGGAAGTGAAGTCGGGGAGCGCTATCGGTTCAATTAAGTCACAGCCGTTGGATGAAGACTTGAAGGGAATCGAGCCGTCAGCGATGATTAAATCAGGAGCGCTCGATTAGTTGTTGAGATTCAAAGAGGACCGTCGATCTGAAAAGGGTAGGGGACCCACCTCACGAGCCGTTAGACTCGCTAACAAACTCCTCGACGTCGACGACAGTTGCCTTCTCCGTCGATGGCTATAGCGAGGAATCACACTGCTGGAGTTGGTTAGGGGAGTAGCTATAAAGGCAATTTCTGTTAGATTGAAAGGCATCGAAGATTATACGCCGAATTTTTCTCTCTTTTGCATTTAAATTTCCTTCGTCTTGTAATTGCTCCTCCTACTTAATGAAATTTCTTAAGATTTCACCATTGTTGGTGAAATCTCTGCTTATTTCCTGTGTTTGAGAGTTGGGGTTTTATCACATCATCTTTAATTTTGATAGTTTGCTTTATCAAGAAAAACTAAGAAAGTGAGAATCAAGTAAAATTGATGCTTTGTTATTATTAAATATAAAAGGATTCTCTTTTAAGCGGTGATGGGAGGAGAGTGAGCATTCAAATATTTAATTTGTATGGCATGCCAATTTTCCAAGCATTTCCATTGCGGCAGTCATCTTTGGGATCCAATTATGAGATCTTTTCAAGTCATATACAAATACTTGAATTAGCGTGCATGTGGATCAAAGAAAGATATGGAGAAATCAAAGCTTTACCAAAAAAAACAAATTGTCATTAACTTCTGGGGGTTGAGCCTCTATTTATAGAGTTGAAATCCAACATCCATGATTACAAATATAGTTGTTGCTATACATACCGAGAACGACTATATTCTGAAAATTCAAGACTAGACAACGAGACTATTAGTCAGCAAGCATATCCACTCATCAGTTAATGGTTCAAGACAAATAAGAATTTGTGTGCTGTATTAATCCACTAGCAAGCTAAATAGTCGGGTAATGGCAAATGTCCAAACTTATATAAATCAACATTAGTCGATGATGGAATGGGATAGTCGACTAATCAATATAATGACGGGAAAACATATTTCTATATTAGTCTACTGATGTTCAGGTTAGTCGACTAATGGTTTGAATCAACGAAAACTAGTAATATGTATTAGTCGACTAATAGAAGCTAGATTTTGATCTTAAAGAAAATTGGTCGACTAACTAACACTTGAATTGAAATAGTTAAGCTTGATCAAGTTTGAAGATAATGAATATTCTTAGTCTTAAACATATTAATTGGTGTGTGTGTTTTTTTTCAAGGCTTTACATCACTTCTAAGATAAACAACAATACACACCCAACCACCCCCCCACCCCCCGATATAAGATCATTGGTGTCAATAGCATCCATGTCCGTAGTAAAGATGTTTGCATCCAAACTTGAGCTTGACACCTCATCAAATACCTGCTAATAGCTGCACAAATCATAATAGTAATGCAAGTAGAATGTTGGTTCATTATCAAAACTCATATTAGGCTGATTCAGTATCTAACAACAATTAGACCCTAATGGGAAGCTTTCTAATTGATCAATGCTTTACCATAACAATGGAACTCAGAAGTCATAGCTTAACAGAACCAAACGAGGTTTGGCCGCGGTTTTTGAATACAGACGTATGGGTTTCCACAATTTAGATCAGTATCCATGCATAAACACATTAGATCAGGTCGCATAATCAACAAGAATCAATCGATATATTATGATAACAATGAGAAATAAATCAGGTTATGATTCACAGCCCTCAGCCACGGAAGAAGATTGCCACAGGTTACAAAGAAGTTGCAATGTTAAATATTCTTACAGCCTTTTCAGATCAGGAGTACATGTCTACATCTACAACAATCTCAGTCACTTAAAGGAATAGTGTGGCAGAGCACCGAGCAAGCCCGGACCACTGCAAGCACCATTCTGTCGCCCTGTAACACTCCAAAGGGGTTTCAACCCTCGTCACTCAACTGATGTCAAATTATCATAAATATTCGCCACCTTCCCCTTCATCATCCTCGTAGTCATAACTGTTTATGTCGTCTTGCTCCCCAAGTTTGTTCTTGAATTTCGATGGTCTGCCAGGGGGCTTGATCCTTGTTGATGGTTTCCGAACTCTCTCTTCCTGCAACTCCAGCACCTTTACCGATGGTTTCCTCTTCCTCTTTGAGACAGAGGTCCCATCTGCATCGTCTATGGTAGAATTACCGACAACTGGACAAGAAGAAGATTCCGAATCAGACAAATGCCTCGAGGTTATATGGTACAATGTATATGGCAATTTCACTGTAAAAATTGACACCCATATCCATAAAATTTTGTAACTTCTCACTAAAAAGGGAACATTTCTTCAATTATAAAATCATCGGTGTATGTTCTCTGATATAATTCATGACCAAATACAGATAAACAACATAAAATCGTTGCAAATAATTCATGATTGAATCATACAAATGATGTTTCATATAACAAATTCAAATATGAGATGGTTAATGTTGTTTGCTGTGATTCAAATCCATGGGGCAGTTTTCCCAGGTGACTCGGTCGAGCAGGAGGCTACTCGGTCGAGCAACAAGCTGCTCGACCAAGCAGCATGAAGACTCTGACAGACCGAGTAGGCAGAGAGTTTGGGAAGTTTTCCTTTAATTCGGGTGACTCCTACTCGGTCGAATAGGAGGCTACTCGGTCGAGCAGGAAACTACTCGACCGAGCAGCATGGAGCTTTTGTTTGCCCAAGCAGCCCGAGGGCATGCGGCTTGAAGAGGGATACTGACACTCAGGCCAAGTAGCTAGGCTACTCGACCGAGTCGACTCGACTCCACCTAGGGCATGTCAGCTCGACCGAGCAGGCCGAGCTGACAGTCGACTCGGACCGAGTCGGCGCGGGCCCATGCGCGATAAGGAGCGGCTGGATGCGGTTTTTCCCATTGTTTTGGGTTTGTATTTAAACCTAACTATTGTTTTAGATTAGGTTAAGCCTCCTTTCAGATTGAGAGAGTTTTGTAGAGCCTCTTGCTACCCCATTGGAGATTGGAGAGAGTTTTGGGGTTTGTGTTCTTGAGAGAAATTTTTGGTTTTTCCTTCTCATTCTTCCATTGATTTCTTCCTCTTGAGTGGATTCGTGGGGGTTTGTTCCGTTTGACAAGTTATTACTCACGCGTGAGGGAGCGTTTTGTAACCCTAATTTGTTTGGATCTCTCTACTAGTGGAATCGTATCGGATTGGATTGCTGGATGTAGATTGTTTACAACCGATCCATAGTAAATTCTCTTGTGTCTGCAATTGATTTATTTGTTGCTGTGATACGTTTGCTACTTTCTATTGCAAGGTCATTTGGAAATTTTGTTGGGTCAATAGGATTAGATTTTTGCTAGTTCTATATTCCTGATCAGTTTATTAGGGTTGGTTTTCGCATTGATCACAGGGTGTTTCTGGATTTCACCCCCAACAAGTGGTATCAGAGCTTGTGGTTTTTATTACAAAGGAAGTTAGTTGCGAAGGAAAGATGGTTTCTTTGGCAACTTTGAACATTGAGAAGTTCACCGACCGGAATGATTTTCGGATTTGGCATACGAATGTGAAGAATGTTCTTATGCAGACGGGGTGTTACCAGATCGTATTCGATGTCTCGAATATCGATAACGAGGTGACTGCATCTGCTAGGACGGAGATGGAGAGGAAAGCGTACATCGCGATTCAGTTGTCGTTATCAGATAATGTTCTGAGGGAAGTCCTGGATGAGGCGACGACATCTGATATGTGAAAGAAGCTTGAGGGACTCTATATGAAGAAATCCTTCACGAGTCGCCTATATTTGCTTCAGCAGCTGTATACTCTCAAGATGAAGTCTGGTTCAGCGGTGAATGATCACATGGATGAGTTGAACAGGATTGTGCTAGAGTTGCGTGGTATGAATGTGAAGATTGAAGATGAGCAGCAAGCGGTTATCTTGTTGTGCTCATTGCCTGAAGAGTATAATCAGTTTGTTCGGTCGATGATTTACAACCGGACTACTCTCACCGTGGAAGAAGTGAAGGCGGCGCTTCACACGGAGCAACTATGTGGCAAGGTTCAAGGTAGAGATCATGTGAGTAACCACGAGGAGGCATTGCATGTGAGGGGTCAACATGAAAGGAGAGGAGGCTTCAGGAAGAACAATGACCGCTCCAAGTCGAGATATTCGCAGGATAGGTTTGCGAACATCACATGCTACAATTTCCACAAGAAGGGTCATTATTCTAACCATTGTCCTATCAAGAATAGGAAGAAAGGAAACGAAACCGAGAAGGATTCCGGTTCGGCATCTTTAGGGATTGATGGTGAGCAGGTTCATGATGAAGGTAGAGATACCGAGATTTTTGCTGCAGGGATTGCAGGTGATGCCAACTTGGCATGGCTCATGGACAGTGGATGCTCGTATCGGATGACTACTCATAGGAGTTGGTTCGCGACATACCGTTCCAAGCAAGATGGATGCTCAATCCTCATGGGGAACAATGCAGTGTGCAAAACTGTGGGTATTGGAACCGTTCGAATAAAGATGCATGACGGCATAGTGTGTACACTTGCCGATGTGAGACATGTCCCAGATTTGGGGAAGAGCCTAATCTCCATAGGCGTGTTGGACAATGCCGGATGTAAGTCGGTCTTTGAAAAGGACCAACTTCAAGTTTCGAAATGAGCCATGGTTGTGATGAAGGAAAAGAAGGTTGGAAACCTATATGCTCTTCAAGGTACCACAGTTAAAGGTGAAGCAAAAGTAAGCACTACAAGTGCAGTCTCCGGAGATTCGGCCAAGTTATGGCATTATCGGTTGGGTCATCCATGTGACAAAACGCTTGATGTACTCCGAAGAAGAAAGTTGATTGAAGCCTCGAATGAGAGTGTAGAATTCTATGAATCTTGTGTGTACGGTAAGAAGACAAAGCTGCAGTTTATCATGGGAAAGCATACTAGCAAATGACCACTTGACTATATACACACAGATGTGTGGGGACCGTGCCCAGAGCCGTCAAGAGGGGGAGCTAAGTATTTTGTCTTGTTTATTGATGACTACTCTCGCAAAGTATGAATGTACTTAATGAAGTCAAAGGACCAGACCTTTGATATGTTTCGAGAGTGGAAGACCGTAGTAGAGAAGCAAACAGGAAGGCACGTGAAGGTGCTTAGATCTGACAATGGAGGTGAGTTTACCTCGAGGGAGTTTAGAAATTTCTGCAAACTCCATGGGATCCGCAGACACTTTAGCACACCCAATGATCCGCAGTCGAATGGTGTGGTGGAGCAGATGAATCGAACATTGTTGGAGAGATGGTTCTCTCGACGCGCCCGTGCGGTGTTTGAGGCACTCAGCCGGTTTGGGGAAGGAATTCTAGGTAGAGATACGCTCGACTGCTGTGTACATTGTGAACAAAGTTCCTTCAGTAGCAATTGGCTACAAGATCCCTGAGGAGATGTGGAGTGGTGAAGCTGGAGATTACTCATACTTGCGCATTGTGGGTTGCCTAGCATACGTGCACGAGAGGGACGACAAGTTGGATCCAAGAGCAAAGAAGTGTCTTTATTGGATATGGCCACGACACCAAGGGATATCGTTTGTGGGATCCAGAGGGTCAGAAAGCGATAGTGAGCCGACATGTCACTTTTGATGAGGATGCAATGCTCAAGGCGGAGCATTCGTACTCGAAAGATGACAAGTCTGCAGAGGAGATTTCACCTGAGAGGGTTAATCTTCCGGTCCAGCCCACTCAGCGACCAAACAAAGCGTTGACGGTCGATGCTCCAGTTGAGGGAGTTTATGAGGTCCATGCTGAGGACCATGTACAGACACCCGGTACATCTCATGTACGCATTAACACCTATGCAGGTGATGATGGAACGCGGAGATCGAAGAGGGTGAAGAAAGCGTCAAAAAGATTAGGCGCATGGGATTATGCGGGTTATTCTTTTGATGATATGGTGGCTTATGCACTCAACCTATAGCACGAGGAACCGGCGACATATGGTGGAGCTGTTGTCTCTGAAGATGCGGCATAATGGCAAGGAGCTATAGAGGAGGAGATGGAGTCTCTTCACAGGAACGCCACTAGGGATTTGGTGCCGTTACCTAACGAGAAGCGTGCCATTGGTTGTCGTTGGATATACAAAGTCAAAGAAAGTTCAACTCAAGATGGGAACAATGTCTGGTACAAGGCAAGGTTGGTTGTCAAGGGATTTGCACAATGGAAGGGTGAAGACTACAACGAGATATTCTCAGTGCGACACACGTCCATTCGTGTGTTATTGGCGCTAGTTGCTAGCATGGACAAGAAGTTGAAGCAACTCGATGTGAAGATCGCCTTTCTGCATGGAGACCTTGATGAGGAAATCTATATGCAGTAGCCTGAAGGGTTCAGAATTGAAGGAAAACAGACTTTGGTATGCATGTTGAAGAAATCGTTGTATGGGTTGAAGCAGTCACCCAGGCAGTGGTATAAATGATTCGATAGCTTCATGATGGGAGTAGGCTTCGAGAGAAGCATCAAGGATCAATGTGTGTGTGTTCGCACACTTGAGAATGGCTTGAAGATTTATTTATTGCTCTATGTGGATGACATGCTAATTGCTTCTAATAGCATTTCGGAGGTGAAGAAGCTGAAGTAGAAGCTAGGGCAAGAATTCGACATGCAGGATTTGGGGCCCGCAATGAAGATTCTCGGAATGGAGATTGTTCGAGATCGAAAGAAACATGAGCTTAAATTGTCACAGAAGGGGTATACTCAGAAAATACTAGCCCGGTTTGGGATGGATAATGCAAAGCCCGTGACATCTTTGGGAGCTCATTTTTAGCTGTCGGCAAGTCAGTCGCCAAGCACCGATAAGGAGAAGACTTACATGTCTCAGGTGCCATATGCAAGTGCAGTGGGAAGCTTGATGTATGCGATGGTTTGCACGTGTCCAGATATTGCACAGGCCATCAGAGTGGTTAGCAGGTATATGGCTAATCCTGACAAGGAGCATTGGCAGGTCGTCAAGTGGATTCTGAGATATCTGTGAAGCACAGCGAGTGTCGAGATCCTCTATGGGAGAGGAGACGAAAAGGTGCTGACATGTTACTGCGATAGCAACTATACAGGCGATAGAGACAGGCGGCGATCTACCACAGGGTATGTGTTCAGTTTGGGCATTGTCGCGGTATCATGGAGGTCGGTCTTACAGTCTGTGGTTGCGCTATCGACCACAGAGGCCGAGTTGATTGCAGCGGTGGAAGCTGTGAAGGAGGCCAAGTACTTGAGGAGTCTGCTGACAGATTTGAAGGTGCCACAGAGTTCATCACATGTGCATTGTGACAGCCAGAGTGCCATTCATCTGACGAAGCACCAGGCATACAGTTCGAGGACAAAGCATATTGAGGTGCGGGATTCCTTCCTTGAGTTGGAGAAGAAGGAGATAGGGCTTCAGAAGATCCCAACTGATTTGAACCCCGCAGACATGTTTACCAAGCCAGTTTCCGCCGTCAAGCTCCAGGTTTGCATGGAGCCGATTTCCTTGCTAGCTTAGGTGGCACCAGAGGATGCGATTTTCGAGACGATGATGATTCTAGAGAGAGGGTCATGGCGTGCAGCGTGGAGGTGATGTAGTCATTGGTGATGAGATTTGAATTAAGGTAGAGTGTTGTTTTTTGTGATTCAAATCCATGGGGCAGTTTTTCCCATGTGACTCGATCGAGCAGGAGGCTACTCGGTCGAGCAGCATAAAGACTCTGACAGACCGAGCAGGCAGAGAGTTCGAAAAGTTTTCCCTTCGACTCGGGTGACTCCTACTCGGTCGAGTAGGAGGCTACTCGACCGAGCAGCATGGAGCTTTTGTTTGCCCGAGCAGCCCGAGGACATGCGGCTTGAAGAGGGATATTGACACTCGGACCGAGTAGCTAGGCTACTCGACCGAGTCGACTCGACTCCACCTAGGACATGTCAGCTCGACCGAGCAGGCCGAGCTGACAGCCGACTCGGGCCGAGTCGACGCGGGCCCATGCGCGATAAGGAGCAGCATGGAGCTTGGTTTTTCCTATTGTTTTGGGTTTGTATTTAAAATTAACTATTGTTTTAGATTAGGTAAAGCCTCCTTTCAGATTGAGAGATATTGACACTCGGGCCGAGTAGCTAGGCTACTCGACCGAGTCAACTCGACTCCACCTAGGACATGTCAGCTCGACCGAGCAGGCCGAGCTGACAGCCGACTCGGGCCGAGTCGGCTCGGGCCCATGCGCGATAAGGAGCGACTGGATGCGATTTTCCCCATTGTTTTGGGATTGTATTTAAACCTAACTATTGTTTTAGATTAGGTTAAGCCTCCTTTCAGATTGAGAGAGTTTTGTAGAGCCTCTTGCTACCTCATTGGAGATTGGAGAGAGTTTTAGGGTTTGTGTTCTTGAGAGAAAGGTTTGGTTTTTCCTTCTCTCCTTCTTCCATTGATTTCTTCCTCTTGAGTGGATTCATGGTGGGCTTGTTCCGTTTGACAAGTTATTACCCACGCGTGAGGGAGCGTTTTGTAACCCTAATTGTTTGGATCTCTCTACTAGTGGAATCGTCTCGGATTGGATTGCTGGATGTAGGTTGTTTACAACCGAACCAGGGTAAATTCTCTTGTGTCTGCGATTGATTTATTTGTTGCTGTGATTCGTTTGCTACTTTGTATTGCAAGGTCATTTGGGAATTTTGTTGAGTCATTGGGATTAGATTTTTGCTAGCTTTATATTCCTGATCAGTTTATTAGGGTTGGTTTTCCGCATTAATCCCAAGGTGTTTCTGGATTTCACCCCAAATAATCTGGTACTCATCCCTAATATTAAGAATTAATATAATTAAAACAATTACTAATAATTTCATATTACTGCAAGACAAACAAGTTAACTGGTTTCTTTTTCCATTTTTTAAGTGAACATATCCACCATGTTTCACTTATTGACCATAATGAACATTGCATAGCACAAAGGGTGGAAAGCATATTGCAATTTAATCCAAGACACGCCTGCAGAATAGACATATGTTGCCAATATCATTTAGTTAAACTTGGCACGTGCTTCCATAGAGAATTTTTAATTCACAATCTTATTGCTCACAGACACGAGCAATGCCAATGGTAATGGTTGGATAGCAATGGAGATAAAATCCAACACAAAATGCATAGTCTAACCTTTTTTTGACTAAGAATATAGTCTAATGCGAGTCTGCGACACCAAAAAGATATAGCCTACAACACAACATCATGGACAATACCGGAATAATTGAAGACTCTAGTATGCAGAACTAAACATTAAGTTATAAATAATGACATAATTACGGCAGGAAAATGTCTACAGAAATTCTTAGAATGATGTTCATTCATGCATGATATTCATGACGAATAGTGTCAATCATCGATTTGGATGACGTAGAGGAGAATGTCAGGGCCAAGAATCCGTTGGGATGATCCACATGGGTGCATCCATCCAATTGAATATATTTCTATATTTTTTGGGTGTGTATATGCTATGGTAGAGTGGCAGGGTTTAGCCACTAAGCCTATCGCATGTTAAACTACACCACCAATTTAATTAATAGCAAGATCGGGTACCTTCTGCTGGGCTTGAAGCAGGAAGTATTGCCAGCCCATTGTGCTCATTTTCCACCAAGGATGGATAGCCAGAATGATTACTATCCTCCAGCTTTGAAGAGCTTGCAAAACACTTATCTTCTTGCTGCTCCAGGACATCTGGTAAAGGATCCGCTGGAAGAAAACAAAGCTCTTCTTGTGATGCATCAGAATCACTAAAAGCTGAATCCTTCTCCACAGTCAAGATATCAACCTCTTCATCCAATTTGACATCCTGCTCTTTCACCTGCAGATTATCATTTTAGGGACAGCCCAAACATATGAAATGAAAACAGTATGTGAGTCAATCCTTCCCTTACCTTCTCAGTATCGGGCACCAAATCAAATTCATCCTCTCTTTCTATATACTCTTCATTCTCCTCGAGTTCCTTAAAGTCTGGGGCAAATGCACTCCAATTCTCTGTATAATCTTTGGCCCAAATATAAACTAAGCCAGCGACAGAAACAGAGACCACCAAGGGCCTAACAGGGTGCCATAAAAGATCTATCAGAGCTTCCTTAGGCCCTTCTAGGATCTTTACCAAATACCCTGACCGATCCCATATATATATTTTATGCTCCCCTTTGCTAGCCGAAGCACTGACAACCCACTCACCATCACCACTGAAACAAGGGGCTTTCCACTGTATCTTTGTCACTGCATCCTGAAATTCCCGAAAGAGAAGCAGGCATTTGGAACCAACTGCTATCAACTTCTCAGTCCCTTGAAATTCAATAGTAGCTCTGACCATTTCATCAAGTTCCTTTGCTGCACCTTTCACCGGCAGGAGATTCTCATAGACACGAATAATCCGATCGTTTGAATTTGTAAGCAAATACTGCCCATTTCTACTAAAGACGATATTTTTTATGACAGATGCTCCAGAAGTAGGGACCATGCCACGAACCTGTATGTTCTTATAATCCACTATTAGGATCTCGCCTTTGGAGTTTCCGACATAAATTAGATCACCGTATTTGTTGAAGGTTGCTGCAGTGGGAGTGAAAGGTGGCGAGCCATCAGAAAACTTGTTGCGGGTATGAGAAGTGAGACCTGTTCCAGCATCAGAAACTGATACAGGTAGGACAGTGGAGCTTCCACTGTTGATATCAACAAGGATGGGCGCAGAAGAGAGGGGACAAGCCAAGCAAACAGATGGAGTTGAAGAACCCGGATGTAAACGGGCCAGAAGAGTGGTCTGCTGAAGGGAAACACGTGAAATCTTCTTCCCATTTTTAACATCCCAAAGCATCAAGGACTTGTCAGTAGCTGATGTAAGTAGGTGGTGGCCATACTTGGACCAGCAAACACTGGTTATAGGTGAACTACACTCTTTATCACGTAGTTCTTTTGCAACCCCCCTGGTCTCAAAATCCCAAATGACACAACTCCCATCTGAGCAGCCGGCTAAAACAAAAACACAAAAAAAAAACAGCCAACAATAAATAGTATTGACATGACATCATGTTAGTTGTAGGAAATCAAATAAAAAGTATAAAACTTGATGCATCATTGCGGAAAACTGGGACATAAAAGTGAAATATTAAGAATTGGCCATGTCCTCCTCAGTTTTTAACCCGAATCAACCCCCCCCCCCCCCAAAAAAAAAAAAAAAAAAAAAAAAACAAACAAACAAACAAACAAACAAACAAACAAACAAAATTTGAAAGGATGAGGAAGAAGAAGAAAGCATCCAGCCACAAAAAGAAAAGACAATATCAATACGAAATAACAGAACAAATAAACAGCAGCATCCAGAGATGTTATAGGAATCAAGCACGCTGTCATTGCTAAAGGCACAATGTAACAAAGAATTGAGAATACTGACAAGTTGCAAAAAAACGGAATGACCCTATATTGCATCATCATCATCTTAGTCTTCATCCCAAAAATTGGGATCGACTTCATGGACTCAATAGAAAGAATGTCGGTTCGTGATCACAATGGATCGTGATGTCGGATACTTTTTTTTCCATGCATTACACTCTAAAGTTTTTTCTTCTATCAAACTAAATCTTTTATATCACTTCCATCCATGTCTTCTTTGATGTACCGCTCTTTTTCTTAATCTCAATATGCATATATTCAATCTTTCAAATTGATTTAAAGTGGATCTCACTGGATAAATTGTATCAACATAAGTTGCACTCCCTTCCTCAAACAATCCAAGTACATAAAAGGATTAAGATGGTGTTTTCAAAACATGTTCTTAATCCCCAAGAAATACAATCTATCAAGCTTTGAACAAATGTAGAACTTTCCAGTCTTTTTTACTTTTTGGTATTTGAGTTACAAGATTGGCTACATCCCATCATCTTCCTTGATAGGGGCAAAAAGTTCTCTAATCATGACAATGCACTTCCTAAAAATGTAAAATGTCCATTACATGAGCCTCTACCACCAACCTCTTTGAGCAACAAGGTAGGAGTACATCTCCCCTATCAGGGTAGAAAATTTACCTAAACATGCCGGCGTTCTTCCTTGAGCATGTGACCACTCCATCAAAAGTAAGCACCTTTAACATTAGGCCATGTCCATCTTCATGAGCCATAACACCATCATCAGCATCATCATCTTAGCCTTTCATCCTAAAAAATAAGATCACTAAATAGAAAGAATATTAGATCGTGATCATGTTGGATAATGATGTCGAGTACTCGTTTTTCACGCATTGGGATTTAGAGCTTTCTCTAATGCCAAATCAAGATCTTTCATATACATTCTTATCACTTCAACCCACTTCGTCATACTTAATTTTTTCTTGATTTCAATATTTATATGTTCTATCTTTCTAACAAATGCACCAATATATCTTTGCCATATATATCCAAATCATCTCAAGTGATGTTCTCGTATCTTATCCTCTATATGGATCACACCTACTTTTACTCGGATATTTTCGTTTCTAATCTTATTTTTGCTCGTATCTTCATACATCTACCATAACATTCGCATCGCTACTGCACGCTTCATTTTTCTTGGTAATAACTTAACATTTTGTAACATATAACAAAGATGGTCTAATCGATATCCTATAAAATTTACCATTTAATCGAAACGATACATCTCAATCGCACAACATTCACACTATGACTCTTCACTTCAACCATCTTACTTTATTTCTATTATCAATAACCGAAATGATACATTTCAATCGCACAACATTCACACTATGACTCTTCACTTCAACCATCTTACTTTAATTCTATTATCAATATCTTTCTTAATTCATGCATCCTCTCAAATAACCAACCCGAAATACCTAAATTATCAAGAGTAATTAAAATTAATATCGTGTTACTTTTTTAATGTAGACGCCTGAAATGGAAAAAAAGGATGAAGGCTTGCTAAATTAGTAAAATCAGATAACAAGAGGATAGAGATGGTACCTCTCATAAACCAGTATTTTCTCAAAGTAATTCAATATCCAACTCTCACTTTTGTTAAACTATAACGACATTTTCCTTGGATTTTTTACGATATAATAAAGATAAGAACAAATGACAAACTTCGTATTCACTAACCTAAACCAATTATATTTGAAAGAAAGAAAAGATAAAGAAAACCAACGTAAAAATGGAAAATGAACAATCTCAATACAGATTGCGACTTGAATGTGCCATGTGGCACTTCTTTCCCCCTTGTACAGAAATCTCAATGTCAAGCAAGCACAAAATCCAATATGTTCTTTTAAGATATTCCTCACTATTTCTTCATTTTTATATCTTCTACATCCTCAACTAAGCTTCATATTAGCATTTCAAATAAAACACATAAATATCATTCTCATCTAAATAATATCATTCTCATCTAAATAACATATTCACAAAAAGTCCCTTTTGAAAAAGGAAAGTAAAAATATAACAATTGATTTAAAAAAAGAACCCTGGTTTGCTTTTACTAAACCTCACATATCATCAGTTATAGTGAAAATTGTAGCCGAGCAAAAAAAAAGTCTAGATTCTATAGAGAATATATTGGTACAGAAAGTATGCTTTATGAAAAAAAAATTAACATTTCTTTAAAAAATATCAATGCCGCCCCTACCCCATCACAATAATGAAATGAAGATGAGGATGATATTTTTGAAACATATTGTATAGTTCTATAGTATTAATATATCATATGTCATATGTGAACATGAAGGGTCTGAATCTTATTCAATCTACACTAGCCATGGATGAGATGTTGGATTCCTCTGGCAACCAACCATATCAGATATGGCAGTCAATCAATACAATGCAGGCCTAAATCAGTTCGTTGAAGTGTCTTGTTTCCTGTGGTATGCAAGACACTTCTCCCATCAAAAATTGGGTATGTCCGACACTTTTAGATACAAAAGCACGTCTATCCATTTTGGACACTCTTAAAAGTCCAAAATCTTTATCCACCACAGTAAATAAGTTAATATGAGTTGTTATTCATCCTTTAATAAAAGCAAATTGTATATAGATCATTTTATTTTAGTTGCTTTCGTAAACAACCAAAATGACACACTTCATAGGAGTTAAGTACATACATGTGCTGTAATAATATGCATTATAACCGCGTACTCATACTGATGGTTTGGAGAGGACTGTTGTATTTGACACCGTCTGTCTGTGTCAGAATACAATTCAACCATGTATTTGTGTCTACCAACCATAGTTCTTTCACAATAATAGATCTCATTGAAGAATGATTAAAAGTCTAGAACCATCTCATAAAAAACTGATGAACTCTTCTGAAAAGCAACTACATGCTCTCCTTAATATGGTTCAGTCCAATTATTAACATATCCCCCAATATGAATTTCCAGTGAGATATAAAATAAACTAATATATGTGTGAATATCCTTCAGAGCTACCAATGCAAAATGGTTCATAGCACCTTAAAGGTGGACAGGTTATTTGGATTACTTGGAGGTGCCAAGATGGCTGGTTTAAGTAACCTTGAATAATGCAGAGGGATGTGAAGGCAAACAAATGATAGATGATTAAAGATGGTAATAGCTGTTCTTTTATAGTTTAGTACTCATGACAAAACAATTGCATTATAATAGTGAACCAATAAAGGAAATTATGTATTAATGTTTTCCCCTGCTTTATCACAAAATTTCAGCCGGTAATCCCATTTCTGACAAGCTACAAATGTAAATATTGCAGTAGATATAGCTATTAACAAATATAAAATACAGTCTGCTTCAAAAACTAGCACATTAGATGCGTTTGTTCTATTTATGATGGAGTTTATCCAATATATGTATACATCTAGCTGAGTAATATACTTTGATAATAAATACATCTAGCTGAGTAATATACTTTGATAATAAAATTTACAGTTTACATCGTTAGCCTAATCTTTCTTACCAACACATCATACATGCTGAACACCTAGCCTTATTTTATTATGGCCAATGTTGATGCCTAGAATCTTGCAGAGCCTAGATTAGACTGTTGGGACAAGTATTCACGCAACAGGAAGTCTGGACAGGGTTTCACCGGGTCGATCCCCTTCTCCGGTACCTGAAAGAGAGAGGAAAAAATGTCAGAGGATCAAAGGACGGACCCCCCCGACTATCCTCTGATGCCTAAATCAGGCGATGATGGAGGAAAGGGGGAGTTGGGCATAAGATAGCCCGTATGTTCTCTGTTAGGCGTAATATAGCCCATAGAGATTATGTGTGAGGCGTATGAGTTAAGCCTATCGGTAGGAGATGAGATTAGAGATACCTAATGAAGGAGATGTTTCATAGGTTTTATAGGATTGGAGGACGGTTATCCCACGTCGAATGGCTCCACACTCTCCTTTGTAACCAACTTGTCAGATGGCAACAAGATTATCAAGAGCTCGGCTGCCTACCATAAATGCGTACCTTTGATAAAGCTGTTCGTTCGATGCACCTGTCGTAAGCGCGTCCCCCGATAAAGTTGTATGTTCGACGCATGTCGAATGTTGCATTAAACGCCATCCCCTGGCAACGGTTAAAGAAGATGTGGCCACATCCGCTTGAGATCGTACCATTGTGGATGCGCGGCTGATCCTGCCAAGCAAACAAGTGCTCGGGTTGTTGAGTTGAAGGTGCCGAGTGCCGAGGCCGTGCCTGTATGAGTCTACCGATAAGGAGCTGACCTCATGTGCCAATGTTGTCCACATAGAGGGCTACCATTGAGGGGACGATCTCATGGAGGTCGTCCCTATAGAGCTATATTGCTGAAGGAACCGACCTCGCGGAGCTCGTCCTTATTGAGCATGTTTGCTGATCGATCCGATCTCGTAAAGGTTGTCCCTACCGAATGCTGTCGAAGTTAGATCGGATCGATTCCTTAGGCCGATGTCATGCAGTCTTCGAGAAATGTTTGACGACACCTAATGGGTCACATCGGTTCAGCTCAACCAGGACCAACTGTTGGTTGGCCCCAGTCGAAGCATCATCTACAATGGCCCCTCGTCTTCTAGCTAGACACTGTCGATCCGAGCTGCTTCTGACGTCGGACGTGGATATGCGAGAAGACAAACTAGAGAGAAACTGACGCCAAACTCATTTGGTCGGCCAACTTGCCTTGGGATGAGGAGACCAAAGTGGAGGACGACGCCTAGGTGACATCGCCTGCATTATGACATGCTGACGTGGCGGTTATCTCTCGAAAGAATCAGACGGGAGCCACCCGTCTCGTGCGTGTCGTATCTATACTGGGCACATTAGTCTACCGAGCAAGATATCCTGAACTCTTTTGTTAAGTGGCGAACTCTGCTCAAAACTTCAAGGTTAGGTCAGTTGGACCTGAGGGCAATGATGCCCGCACTGGGCTTCTGAGGAAGGTACCATCGAGGGCCCCAGTTTGAGCTGAGATTAGGAATGGCAATATTGCGGGTCAGGGCGAGTATTTAACTACCCAAGCTTGCCCGGACCCATCTACGGGACTGGGCGGGGCAGGTCTCGGGCCGAGATGGGGCAGGTACTTTCTTACAAAACCCGGGTCGGGTCGATCAGGTCAGTTCATTACTGCCATCCATATGAATCCCAAATAAAAATTTTATTTGGAAATTGAGAGAATTTTGATTTATTTGGTAATTTTGAATTGTCTCAATTGGGAGAACAGTGGAACAAAGTATGAGTTATGGGTTATTCGTTGACTGCATGGTCCGCATCAAAATAGTAAGGTTTTTTAGAACCTCTATAGTTTACCAGGGCGGGCCGGTGCGCATACAAAGCCCAAGCTTGCCCCGTCCCGTCTGCGGGCCGGGTCGGACCGGGTCAAAATCGGGTCGGGCCGGACGGGTCAGATCATTACTGCCATCCCTAGCTGAGATCTTAGTGGAAACATGACCTCGCACCAATTGTTGATGCGAGAATCTTGCCATAAAGGGTCCTGACAAGGTTGTGCTAGGCCGAGACCATCTTCTTTAACAAGATTTGAAAAATGTAAGAAGCCAAGTAAGGATGTTTGACAGTGCTGGAACGATGGGATCGGACCAGCGAGGGCCCCAACATGGGCTAAGGGTTAGGCTCAGTACGACCAAGGTCGAGTGTTGTTTAATAACGATGGGATACTGAGGTCGGACCAGCAAAGGGCCCAGCTTAAGCTGTGTATTAGACTCAACACGACTGATGTCAAGTTCTATTTAATAGCACTGGAACACTGAGGTCGAACCAGTGAGGGCCCCAACCCGATCTGGAGGCTAGGCTCTCAGCACAACCGAGGTCGACTGCTGTTTGATAGCACTGGAACACTAAGGCCGGACCAGCGAGGGCCTCAGCATGCGCTGAGGGTTAGGCTCAGTACAATCGAGGTCAAGTGTTGTTTGATAGTGTTGGGACCCATAGGGTTTGACCAACGTTGTTGTCAACGTGGCATGACATGTGGGATCAAATGTCAGATGTCAGTTTGAGCGTGGCACGACGGGAGTCAAGTGCCAAAGGTCTGTTTGGACGTGGCACGATCGAAGTCGAGTGCCAAAAGTCTGTATTGGGACCCTAATGTCTCGACAGCGAGTGCCCCGAACTGGTCGAGACGCTTGTGATGTAGAATAGTTTGAGCTGGATGCTAAGTGTTAGAACTAGGACTCGTGAAGGCTAATCGTCTGGTGCACCACTCTGCGACAGGGGCTTTGTTGGATGCAGTCTAATCTAAGCAGAGTATTAGGCTGTTGGGTGCAGCACGTCCTGAGCTGAGTACTACTTGAGTGTTGCAAGCACTGTTGAGTTGCTGAGGATAAACCAATGTGCCCCAGCTTGAGGTATGGGCTTTGCTAAATGTAGCACTGTTAAACAGATTGCTACTTAGAACACTGCTTGTTTCGCTTGGTCGTTGAGGTCGGACCAACGGATGCCCCGGCCTAGCCTGAGGACTTGGGTCTTCATGTTTCGCAAGACTCTGCCATAAGTGCTTATGAATGAAGCTGTGATGGTCGGCCCTATCTGGACCTAGAGCTTGGCTGGGCCAACCTATGGAGTTGAATGAAAGGCTGACTTGTGATGTAGAGTCACGTCAGTAGCTCGGCTATGCCGACCTCCGAAGCTATTCTCGGGTGTCTACTGTTGGGTTCGTCCTTATGAAATGTAGCTGCTATGGACCCGATCTCGGGCGTAATCGCTAGATTCGTCCTTATAGAGTGCAGTATGTTAAGGAGCCGACCGTATTTTTAACCACTGAATTCGTCCCCGTGAATCGTAACTGTTAAAGAGTCTGCATCGTAGTGGTCATCTTTGTAAAGCGTAGTTGTTACGGGACCGATCATGGGTGCAACCACTAAGTTCGTCCTTCTAGAACGTAACTCATTAAGGAGCGGACCATGTGTGTAACAGATGAGGTCGTAGCTGAGGTCATCATGTGAAGCATAACTCGTTAAGAAGCAGATCTAGGGTAGTCCTTTGAGAACTTGTGCTGCTGTAAACTCGTGTGTTGTTTGAACTATCTAGACCGGATTCCCCGCATCCCACGAGGCTCCTTCGTGAGGGATTGAAAACCGACCGTTGTAGGAACGGCAGGTAACTTGCGAGGGTGCGATGCCAGCGGGTCGGTTGTCCTTTGTAGGTTAGATTTTGAGCACACCGCTGGATTCACCTCTAGTGATCTTCTTGCTTTTCGTCATTAGAAAGGACGAAGAAGATCTTGAAGCATATATTGTATCGAGATGTTGAAGAATATGCTTGATTGAGAGCCCATGTAACGAATGTTGTCCCAAGACCCTTCCTCTGGCGTCAATTGTAGATGTCTAGAATTTCGTGAAGCCTGAATCAGATTGCTGGGACAAGTACTCATGCAACAGGGAGCTCTGACAGTGTTTTGTCGGCCAACCCTCTTCTCTGGTACCTGGTAGAGATATGAAAAGACGACAGATGATCGGGGCGGACTCCCCCCACTACCCTCCAATGCCTAAGTCAGACGATGAAGGAAAGGAGGTACAAGGCGTAAAATAGCATGTGTATTCTCTGTTAGGCGTAAGATAGCCCATAGAGATTGTGTATGAGGCGTATGAGTTGAACCTATCAGTTGAAGATGAGATTGCAGATACCTGGTGAAGGGGGTGTTTCGTATGTTTTATATGGTTGGGGAACGCTTATCCCACGTCGGATGACTCCACACTCTCCTTTGTAACCAACTTGTCAGCTGTCAGCAGGATTATCTGGATCTCAGCTACCTGTCATTAATGTGCCCTTCTGATAAAGCTGTTAGTTCGGTGCGCCTATCATAAGCGCGTCCCCTGATACAGTTGTCCGTACAACGTGTGTCGAATGTGCATTAAATGTCATCTGCTGGCAATAGCTTAGAGAAGATGATGCACCACATCCACCTGAGATCGTGTCGTTGTGGACATGTAAGCTGATCCTACCAAGGGGGCAAGTGCTCTGGCCATAAAGTTTAAGGAGCCCGCCTTAGGTGTCGAGGCTGTACCTGTATGAGACTGTTGTATGAGACTGCTGACCTCAGGTGCAGAGGTTGTCCTCATAGAGAGCTACCGTTGAGAGTACGAACTGATGTAGGTCGTCCTTATAAAGCTATGCTAATAAAGGAGCCGGCCTCGTGAAGATCATTCTTATTGAGCATGGTTGATGATCGGCTCGACCTAATGGATGACATCCATTGACGGCTATCGAGATTAGATCGGGCTGATCACATGGGTCGAGGTCATGCAGTCTTTGAGGAATGTTGACGACCAGTGGGTTCCATCGGTCCAGTTCAGTCGGGCCTGACTGTCGGTGAGTGATGCGATCATTACTTATGAGAGGAGGAGGCGCAAGCATGAGGTTCACGGGCCACGGAAGCCCAAGGAGTAAAACTGCTATGCGCACTACAAGTCAGGGAGTAATTACTTTATGCACTACGGTTAAGAATAAAATAGGCCAGCCGGCCCTAGTTTGTTTTATCGAATATTTTGTGTGAGTTTTCTACCAATTTTTCCTATAGAGAGATCTAGAAGAGATTTAAGCTTCTTTCTTGCAAAAGTTAGGAGAAGGTGATCTACTCTAAAAAGAGATCCATTTATCTTATATTGTTGTCTTTGAGTGCTTATTCCAATAAAAGTCCCTACTTTTATCCAATTTATGCCTTAGTTCATATCAAATTAGTATCAGAGCATCAGATCCATGGCAACCACAAGGACGATGGAAAGGATCGAAGCGTTAGAAGAGAAGATCAAAGTCGAGATCGCAGAAAGAAAGGAGATTGAGGGCTGATTTCAAGGAAGATGACGGAGACGAACAAGTTGGAGATGGGGAAGGAATTCAAGAATGTGATTGCGGAAGGGACAAAGGAGATCTTGATGGCTCTTTCACAACGAGATCCATCAACATCCACTTCAGATCTGAATCACCAATCAGATCTGGCTTCGAAAACGCACCCGATAGCAAAAGACAAAGGAAAGCATAAGATCTTGAAGAACGATGATGTCTTGGAAGAAGGAATTGTCTCCGACAAAGAAAACCAACTCATCTTGCTTAGCGTAAAGACACATCGACACAACAAACCCCTATGCGAGCCGCGCGAGACTGAAGAATGCAGAACAGAGGCCTGGCGGCTGCGCCAGGGCATTCCAGCGGCCCTGGCGCATCGCCAGGCCACTGACGATTCCCTGGTGGCTCCCCAGGGCCACCGCGAGGCCCTGGCAAACTGCCAGGGCCCTAGCGGCACCGAGCGAACCCGCCAAGGCCCTCGTGGGCCCCAGGCGGGCCGCCCGGTGATCAGAGAGGCCCCAGTCGCTCGATGGGGCCCTGATGAGGGGTGGGCGGGCTTCGATGGAGGCCCAGAGGGCCCCGGAGATCGATGGGAGCACGTGCAGGGCATAGGGCCTCGTCGACATGAAGAAGATGATTTCTAGGGTGCTGATTTTGAGTTCGGGGGGCGTCGTGGATACCGGGAAGCTGATCTTGTAGATGAAAGGGGCCGAGTACAAGGGCTGAAGTACGAGGAGTTCGCGCGATATCATGATGATGGCGATGCGGGTGCTTAAGACGGTGGCGGGCGCAAATGGAGGGATGTTGGGCGACTAGCCAACTATAGGGCTAGATTTGGAGATCCCCACAGACACCGGTACCAGGATGCTATAAAGGAAGGGATCCTCGTGTTGATGAGCGGATCCGGACGCTGAAGATGCCCATCTTCGAATATAGTGACGCATCTGGGTGGATCTACAAGGCAAAAATGTATTTTCAGATGACACGGCTGACGGAGGCGGAGAAGCGGAGGGCGATTGGGATCTGCCTAGAAGGAGAGGCCTTGTCGTGGTACAGGTGGAGGGAGCAAGAAAGACCTGCGATGACCTGGGATGAGTTTAAGGAGATCTTGTTGCACCGTTTCAGGGAGACCCAGGGGGAGGTCCGTACGAGCAGTAGCATGCCATTAAGCAGTATGGGTCTGTGCGTGACTACATCAGAGTTCGAGAATTGGATGTGGTGATTCTGATTGATAGTGGGGCGAGACAACTTTGTGTCCCCTAAGGTGATTGAGAAGCAGGTGCTACTCACTAATACAGAGGATTTTGGAGTCATGTTGGGGAATGACAAGGCGAATGAGAGTAGAGTCATATGCAAAGATTTGACGGTGTCCAATCAGTGGGTGTTGGTTATGGAGACTGCATACCCTTAGCATTGGGCAATGTTGATCTGATTTTGGGAATGCATTGGCTTCGACATTGGGGGAGACTAAATTCAATTGAAAGCTGATGAGGATGGAGTTCTAGGTAGAAGGGAGGAATGTAGTATTGCTAGGGGATCCGAACTTATGTTGCTCATCAGTATCCTATAAGACCATGGCCAAGACCCTCCAGATGGAGGGGGGATTCTTAGTGAAGCTTCAGGGATTAGCGATGGAGGATGCAGTTGGAACGACAGAGGTGCCCAGAAACGTGGAGCAGGTGCTAAGCAACTACGACGAGGTGTTCCAGTTTCCTAGCGGTCTTCCACCACTGCGAGATCACGAGCACTCCATCGTTCTGAAGGAGTGAGTGTCTACTATTAGTGTGTGTCCTTACCAGTACCCCAGGTGCAGAAGGACGAGCTCGAGAGGCTAGTTGAGAAGATGTTGCAGGCAGGCATCATACAGCCCAGTGTCAGCCCATTTTCGAGCCTGGTGCTGCTGGTGAAGAAGGACGGGAGCTGGCACTTCTATGTCGATTATCGGGCTCTGAATAAGAATACTGTACCAGACAAGTTTCATATTCCGATGATAGACAAGCTGTTGGACGAGTTGCATAGCTGCGGTGTTCTCCAAACTTGATCTGAAGTCTAGTTACCATCAGATATGTATGAAGGCAGAGGACGTGTAAGAAGACAGCCTTCAGGACTCACGATGACCATTACGAGTTCCTGGTCATGCCATTTGGCTTGACAAATGCCCCCGCCACCTTCCAGTCCCTGATGAATAGGGTGTTTCAGCCCTACCTACAGAGATTCGTGCTCGTCTTCTTCGATGATATTCTAGTTTATAGTAGATCTCTGCAGGAGCACGTAGAGCACTTAGAGTTGGTGATGAAGGAACTTTGGAACCATCAATTGCATGCAAACCATAAGAAGTGCCTTTTCGGTCATGCGCAGGTGGAGTACTTGGGACATATTGTGTCCGCTGAGGGGTGGCTGCAGATCGGGGGAAGATTGCCGCTATGCTGGATTGGCCTCAGCCTATGACTTTGCGAGCCTTACGAGTATGTCTTGAACTGACATTGTACTATCGGAGATTCGTCAACGAGTATGGGACTATTGCATGGCCGCTAACAAAGCAACTGAAGAAGGATAGTTTCAATTGGTGGAGGAGGCTACCAGAGCATTTGAGGCCCTTAAACGGGCTATGACAGCGGTTCCAGTTCTAGCACTGCCTGATTTCAGCAAACCATTTTTCGTAGAGTCGGATGCGTCAGGGTATGGGTTGGGGCCATCCTAAATTCCTAATGCAGGAGTAGAGACCCATTACTTACTTCAGCCAGGTGTTGTCCGCTAGAGCACAGCTGAAGTCTGTTTATGAGAGAGAGTTTATAGTGATTGTCCTAGCAGTGCAGAAATGGCGACCCTACCTACTTGGCAGGACATTTGTAGTGAGGACAGATCAGCGAAGCTTGAAATACCTACTGGAGCAGCGCATGGTAACGGAGGAGCACCAACGGTGGTTATCTAAGCTGAGCGGTTACAAGTTTGAGATCCACTACAAACCTGGCTTAGATAATAAGGCGACAGATGCGCTCTCTCGTAGGAATGAGGGTGTACATGTTTTGGCTATGTCGGGGCCAGTGATGCTTAGTGGGGATTCCCTATTACAAGAGATTGAGGCCGACTGGGAGATGCGACAGATTCGGGAAGCACTTGCATAGGGCTTGCTGACTCGGGTGACTACCATGGTTACTCAGTAGAGGATGGAAAGCTACTGTTAGGGGGCGTTTGGTGATTCCAGTGGGTCGTTGCACATTCCACTCATTTTTCAGGAATTCCACAGCAGCGCGGTGGGAGAACATTCAGGGGTACCCGACGTACCAGCGGATGGCACGAGAGCTTTATTGGCTGGGTATGCAAAAGGATGTAGCATTAACGTCAGAAGTACCAGGCGACAGCTTCCGCTGGACTTTTACAGCCCTGGACACTACCAGAGAGTGTGGGGGGATATTTCGATAGACTTTATCGACAGGCTGCCGAAGTCTGGGGGTTCACGGTCATTTTTGTTGTGGTGGATCGCCTCAGCAAGTACGCTCATTTCGTGCCTTTGCGACATCCCTACACGGCGATGACGGTTGCAGCAGCATTTCTGAAGGAACTTGTTCGGATGCACTGATATCCAGCTTCCATTGTCTCCGACAGGGACAATGTCTTCCTAAGCAATTTTTGAAAGGAGCTGTTCAGGATGCAAGGGACTGCTCTCAGGCATAGCACAGTCTACCACACCCAGACCGACGGGCAGACGGTGGTGGTAAATAGGAGCTTGGAGACCTACTTACGATGTTTTGCATTGGAGTCACCTAGGCAGTGGGCGACATGGCTATCTTGGGTGGAATTTGGTACAACACCTCGTACCATTCCGCAGCACAGATGACTCCGTTCAAGGTATTGTATGGCAGAGATCATCCGCACTTAGTTCATTATAGGCGAGGTGCTACATAGGTGTCCGAGTTGGAGCAGCAATTGACGAAGCGCGATAGAGTGTTGAAGGAGTTGAAGCAACATGTGCGGCAGGTCCAGCAGATCATGAAGGATAAGGCAGATAAGCACCGCAAGGACGTAGAGTTCGAGGTGAGAGACATGGTATATTTGAAGCTGCGTCCTAACCGGCAGAATTCCGTACTGCTGGGGCGTAACGCCAAGCTAGCGGCACGCTACTATGGTCCTTATAAGATTGAGGCTAGGGTGGGGAAGGTAGCTTACAGGCTGCGGCCACCTCTTACTTCTGCTATACATCCAGTGTTCCATGTGTCGCATTTGCGGGCGATTGGAGACCACATTCAGCATCAGCAGCCTTGCCACATACATTGACAGATGACATGGAGGTACTGCTAGAACCAGAGGTGATCAGAAGATGTGCCAGGATGAGGTTCACGAGCCACGGAAGCCCAATGAGTAAAACTGATATGCACACTACAAGTCATGGAGTAATTACTTTATGCACTACGGGTTAGGAATAAAATAGGCCAGCTGGCCCTAGTTTGTTTTATCGAATATTTTGTGCAAGTTTTCTACCATTTTACCTAGAGAGTGATCTACAAGAGGTTTAGGCTTTTTCCTTGCAAAAGTTAGGAGTGGGGATATACTCTAGAAAGAGATCCATTTATCTTATATTGTTGTCTTTGAATGCTTATTCCAATAAAACTCGCTATTTATATCCAATTTGTGCCCTAGTTCATATCAATGAGCGCCAATTGAAGCATCATCTTCAACCACAATGGGGAAAAATCAAGTGCATGTCGTTGGTCACAGCCCAAAAACCAACGAGCAATAATTCATCATCGCATTAACTAAGTAAAGAGAAAAATCATCAAGGCTTAATGACAAGGCCTAAGTTCACAAGTCTTCCTTTTCTAAACACCATTCACGAAAAGTATTTGTGTGAAAACAAGTGTTTATGCCAACTATATGCTAAACCATTTAGCAAAGGGGTGGTTAGGATAAAATCTAAACCTCCATGTAGCTCGAAATGCAAATATGCCCATCATAAAGAGATTGGTAACCCACAATGACATTGGCAAGACCTCAGGAGTGGATTTGGTTAAGGACAATGTCTCATAGTAGTACAAAGTAGTAGTTGTTATTGTTATTGTCGTCGTAGAAGCATCAATAACAGCAGTATTAGTAAAAACAATTGGCCACAAGAAGTCAACCTGACATATCTTACATACCCCCTATAAGTTGGTACCCATTTTCCTAGCCACAGTGCGTATCATTGATGAATGGCAATGCAATTGAGCCTTGATAGCAAGGTGGCAAGTAGGTAAATCTAAATTTTTCATTTTGCAGTTCAGGTTATGCAAACGGTGAGAAAGCCTACAAATTCTTGTAGACCAAGCAAGGATTTAAAAACTAGGTCACCCACAAACTAAGCAAAAGAACCATAATGCATAAAAATGCCATGAATGTTTGAATGGTAAAGCTAAATGGAGATCATGATACATAACAGGGTGTGCAATCTCTAAGTTTTGAATGGCATAAAGAAGAGTGTGTTTTCTTTATTCTATATGCAATCGAAGCAGCAATACTACCTCACTCTAGCAAGTGTTAACCTTAAAAGCCTTTCACATATCAAGTATTGATCCTTATAACTGTTCAACGCCATATAATATCCTCATGCTCAAATAGCCTAAATAATATGTTAATATAATATATCAGGCAAGATTAAACAGATGTGTAAGTCCTAAAGAAAACTACTTTTGGTACAAGATCCACATAGCAAGTCTTTCCACGATGCATAGCAAAAATATTTCTTTCTTTTGTACTTGTCTTTAAATGATTGCTACTGGACATCGCTAGCAAAAACTGAATCCCTTTTACGAAATCTGTTTTCCCTGAACGGACTTCTCCCCTTTCTAATAAAAACATCAACATTGGCAGCAAGGAGAGCAAGTGTTGGAAGTCATCTAGATTATTGTTCTATTGCTCCTACAAATAATAATTTAAAAATATCATTCACTACATATCTATCTATTTTCCATGCATCTTCTGCTCATAAAAAAAAGAAACTTCAGGAAACAAACAACTCCAAAGTTCAGCTCTCAGTGTGTGCGAGCCGCATGAACAAAGTGGGTGGGTTTTTTTGGTGGGTGTGAATGTTTTAACAAAACTGACATCATATATTTACAAAGGAAACTATAAATTCTAAAAACAATAATAATATTTTGAATAATATTCCAGACCAAAGATAGTATAGATTGCAAAAGAAAATCGTTAATAAGCAATAGCATTGGACATCCCAGCACAGCGCAAAGCATGCGACAATCCAATAACATAACCAATTAAAATCTTGTGTCTTTGATAACTCTATCTTCACATGTCAAATAGTACTTTTCAGTATGCTTCCACTCATAATTATACCTTCCTTACAGTGTATCTGCTAGTTAAGAAAACTACGCTATGTTTGACGCATGATCTAATATGTCTTATCTACCACATATATCAAAGTTGTTCTTTTTTCTCTAATTACTGCCATAAAAAACTAAACTTTCGTTGAAAAAAATGATCAACAAAAAGAGTATACATATAAAAGAAAAACAAAGTCTTTTTCCGAACACAATTTCACATATCAATAAATAATTCTTTTGACAGTAGAGGGTTTACCAGCAAGGAGAGTTCCCCTTCGATTGAACGCGATACACTTCATGATCCCATGCTGCAAGTACTCCTCTATCACTTCAGGAAAATCCCCTTGCAGCGGATCTTCCAACAAAAAAGCAATAAACCCCAAAATAACAAAAAATTTAAACTCTCCTCAAAGAATTGTCGCTGAATTCAGAGAAAATAGATGAAAGGGACAAGAACTTACCAACAATTGGAGCATTCATCGCGCCGAGGCTCCCCAGATTGCCGAGCTGAAACAGTTAGTGCTTGATCAATGATTTTCCTACTGCATTTGGACCAATTCTTAAAGAAATAGAGCGATAGAAAGTCTCAGTGACTTTGATTCTATCGCCGGCGGGAACTTTTGAGAGTTCGAATGTTGAAACCCTAAAAATTCTCACTGCGCTTTTTGAAAAATTTCGAACAAATTAAAAAGAATTTTTGGGTTCGGTTTGTTTGTTTTCGGGTAGGGCCACTTTGTTGGTTTTATTTTAATATTAGTCCCTTGTATCATTCATATTTCGATATGTTAGTGTCTTAATGTTTTGCATTTTTCAACTCAACACTTAAATACACTTAAATAGACGAATGCGGTGTAAATTAAAGTATGCATTTTTCAACTCAACTGAAATAGAAGAATGGGTGTAAATTAAAGTATTTGATGTTATGGGTGGGGAGACTTATGGTCTTTCCTCCTCATTTATCCACCATAACACTCCACTACATGGTAACTATATGGTAGTGGGGTGGATCTTTCATATACTAGAGATCATTGATCTCCCCCCTTTAATATGATATGATGATATAATATAATGTGACCATAGGCTATTGTTATGGTGATTGATCTCCAAACACGTTATCAGCACGAATTCGCTCTATAGAAAATTTTTTTTAGTCCACAAAATTTCCCCACAAAATTTCCCTCTCGCGAAGGAATCTTGCTTGTTGCGGCAAAGTTGCGACGAACCTGCAAGGCGTTGCGGGAGCGGTGATAGTATTTTTCTCTCTACGTATTCTCTTGGTTCTTCCCTAGATCATTGATCTAGAGGTAATTTTTTTGGCTCATAGATAATTGGGTTATGCAAAATATTATACATTTTTGCTAAATATCAAGAACATACACCTATTTAATTGAGATAATATCTTAAGCACGTCTTTTGATTTATGGTGTACTTGATCAATATAAAAAATCCAAACCTGTTTTTCTCCCAAATTCTCCAAATTTGGGGTTTATGACAGATTTTTAATCATTTAAAAAAACCTGTTAATCCCCCCCGGGGGGTTTGATCATTCACGACCGGCGGAGGTGGGCTCATCACATCCCTGCACCGCCCCCTTGTACGGGGGGCGGGCTTCTCCGAGGCGACGTCCGACGTGCGCCTCCCCCTGTTGGGGGGGCACCTCCGATGCGCAGTGGGAAGGGGGGCCCTTGATGCGCCTGATACGCTTCCCCCCTCTCTAATGCACATGATGCTCGGGGGAAGTTCGGGGGAGGGTGGGGTCATCCGGTAGAATGGCCCGGCGAAATTCCGCCCGTTACAGGGGGTCCACCTGCGTTTTTTGTCTTGGAGCGGCAGATTGGGATTGAGACTATATAATCATTTTTATCGGCAAAAATCGTGAAGGAGAGATGATGAAATTGTTTTCAATTTCATTTTTTGGGGCTGAATATATTATTTTTGCAACACTAAACATATGGGCTTTTAGCCCATTAACCCATTTATTATAAGTAAAAATAGCGATTAAAAATTAGATGTTGGGCATGTAGCCCACATGAAACTATTGCATAGTTTTTTTAATTGGTTGTTGGGCATGAAGCTCGCAGCAAGCCTAAGGGCTTTTTAATAATTGGGTTATGTTATTTTTTTTGTTTTAAATATATAAATTTAACTCAGAAAAATTCAATTTAATCTATAAAAATATCAGAAATTACCAAGAAATTACTGGAAATTCTGAAAAATCTGGATAATTGAAGTGTTGCATTAATATATTCTTTTTGGTATGCTACTAGTTGTTTTTTGGTCCATATAATATCAATAACATCAATATCTGCATTATTTGGATTAATTAGATTTTTTATTTAATAATTATGAAAGGTCCTGAGATCTCTCTGTCGTTAGTTATCTAACCTAACGATGCATGATATGTCTCCACGTGGCCCAAGTATTTATTAAATATTTTATATTTTTCCAATAATATTGCCTGAGATGTTGAATAAAATGTATTGTGTATACATGTGATGTTGCATACTTTTATAAACTGCCTGAAATATTGGTAAGACTATGTTGTAGTTTTTTGGATCGGCCGTTATTAGTCATCACCATTTATTTTTCCTCGCATTTTATTTTTGAGTGAAAATGTAGTGAGGAAATAAATGTAAAAGCCAAAGCCCGAAGAAACTTCGCCTGAAGACGGAGGAAAATTGCTAATGTTGGGACCCCCAAGGGTTTCCAATTTGTAATTTTAATTTTCTCGTATTTCAAAATGTATAAGGGACTTTGGACTTTTATTATTTTGGTGGTGACCGGCCGATCCCCACAACAGTCTTAGTTTTACTACTATGCATGTCTTAATTTTTGAATAATATTTAATTCATGCCTATTCCATGCTTAGATAAATGGCAAAGGTTGCGAGCGTCGATTTTGATGTTCTCGATGCGGCTGGAAAAAATTACTTGAGCTGGCAGCTGGACCTGAAGTTTCATCTGCGCTCACAGTGCATAAGTCACACAATTCAGGCTCCAGCTACGGCTGTGACAACTGATGAAGGGACTTCTACTGTTAGATTCTCCAATGTAGATAAGGCAAAAGCCATTATCTATATCAGAAAACATATTGATCGGACCCTGAAGGCCGAATATCAGTGGAAGACCCACATGAACTGTGGACAACACTTGAGGACAAATACAAACATCAGAAAGATGTTATCATCCCTCGTGCATGTTATGAGTGGAAAAATCTCCGACTTCAGGACTTCAAGTCAGTAGCTGAGTATAACTCGGCTCTCCATAACATCACCTCACGCCTGAAGTTATGCGGTGAACAAGTCTCGGAAACCCGAATGGTTGGAAAAATATATACATCCTTACATGAGAAGAATGCTATTCTCATGCAACAGTATCGTGAACGCAAGTTCACGAGGTACTCTGATTTACTCTCCTGCCTTCTTATGGCAGAGCAGAACAGAGATCTCCTACTGGCCACTCATAACCTACGCCCTGTTGGCTCTGCTCCTCTCCATGAAACTCACACAGTTTCTTCCCAGAGGATGAAAAACAAGCACAGAGGAAGATTCAACAAGGGAAAAACTGTGAAGAAGTAGACCAGAGCTCCTCCCCAGAACAACAATACTTAGGAGAAGAAAAAGAATACGCGAAAGAGGAATACCTCTGACTAGACGTCTGCTCCCAAGAAAAATTGGGAAGACAAATGCCACAGATGTGGCATAACTGGACATTGGTCCAGGGTCTGCCGTACTCCACGCCACCTCCAAGATTTGTATATTGCAAGCCTGAAGCCTTTCGCAGAAACAAATCCCGTGGACATACAGCCTCCAACTCGGTGCAACACCAAGGATTTCGAGAATGATGACCTCCTTGACTAAAGCAAAATTAGTCAACTTTTCAGCCTTTATCATTAATGTTTTAAATGTATCTTCAAATATGTCCTTCTTTATCTTAATTATGAATCGAATGTTGTTTTACTTTTCATAAAACTTTTTACATTCTTTTCTAGAGATAGAGATGAATTATGACTGCCTAATGGATAGTGCCTCCGTGCACAAGATCCTTCTTGATAGATGCTCTAGCATCTTAATTATTATGGTCTCGTCACTACAATTTCGGGACTAAATAATATAATAGGAGGATCAGGTGAAGCAATTTTATTGCTCCCAAAACCAAACGCAAATTATAATAAAAGATGTTTTATTTTCTCCATAATCAAACAGAAATCTATTAAGTTTCAAGGACATCCGTTTAAACGGATATTACTTGGAAATTGATGATTTCAAATAGTGTTGAATAATAGTATGGATGGTATTGAAACCATCCTAGAAAGTTTTATAGGACTCCCGTCGAGCCTTTATCAAACATACATCCAACCTATAGAAGCTAATCTGATAAAGCACCAACAGTGTTCTACATCACTAGAAAATAATCTCTGGCAATTATAGACTAAGTCACCCAGGATCAGTAATGATGCACTGCATCATAACCCAATCCCGTAGACATAATTTGAAGAACCTGAAGATTCTTCAAAGTGGTGATTTTCCTTGTCCCCCCTGTTATAAGGGTAAATTTAATCACGAGACCATCCCACCTGAAAGTGGGGTTTGAGTTTCCTGGCTTCTTGGAGAAAATACAAGGAGACATTTGTGGGCCAATTCACCCATCAAGTTCTCCATTTCGGTTTCATAAAATTATTTTCCAAATAGGCTCACAAAACAAAAGCCTGAAGCTTCTGAGACCATTTCTTGGGACACTAAGTCTTTGTCTCAATATGATCCGCGTACTAATCTCTGTGAAGATGACATCCAGAAGATCATTCACATTCAGAATACTTTTACTACCGGACAAATTTACTGATAACCAGAAGATTATCAGATCACACATCCTTGCTGCCAATACGCCAGCTAGTATTGACATCCCCAAAGATGGGCGCAATCCATCGGCAGCAGATTCGGCCGTACCTCAAATAAAAAGAGGACACCCGCCTGGCTCCAAGGATAAATTCCCTCATAAGAGAAATATACCTGGAGAAATAAAGAATATCCCACCACAGGATTCTGAGCTTGGACCAGTAACCTCTCCCCTCCTTCAGTCCCCTGAAGAGGACAATACAGGAGAACTATAATAAAAATTTGTACGTACTGGGGAGGTACTGGACAAAAAAAGCATTGTCGTTGACGATGACTTCGCGTTCGAATTGCTGTTCACATCGTTCAATGCGACGATGATATCGATCCACTATCTCCAGCTAAATACAAACGCAGAGATGATTGGCCAAAGTGGAACGAAGCAATATGAATAGAGCTGGACTCACTCTTAAAATACAGAGTCTTTGGACCAGTAGTCCAAACACCAAGAGGTGTAAAACCTGCGGGATACAAGTGGGTATTCATAAGGAAAATAAATGAGAATAATCAGATCGTACGCTA
This sequence comes from Scilla litardierei, assembly GCA_030789695.1. NCBI lineage: Eukaryota > Viridiplantae > Streptophyta > Magnoliopsida > Asparagales > Asparagaceae > Scilla > Scilla litardierei. The sequence goes on along the minus strand of CM061134.1, from coordinate 189,363,815 downwards.
CAAAGCACGGCTTGTAGCTCAGGGATTTTCCCGACTATCGGGGATAGATTATGATGATACATATTCCCCGGTTATGGATACGATCATATTCTGATTGATAAATAAGTTTAACATCAATGGAAGGCCTAGAATTGCAGCTCATGGACGTTGTGACTGCATATCTATATGGCAATATATATAAAGATATCTATATGAAACTTCCAGATGGTTTCAAAATACCGAAAGAAATAAAAGATAGACCTCGGGACGTCTATGCTGTTAAGCTTCTAAGATCATTATATGATCTTAAACCATATGTAAAAAAGTGGTATAACAAACTGAGTGAATTTCTTGTTCAACAAGGTTTCACCAATAACGAAGTCTGCCCGTGTATTTTTAACCACGAGAACAGGATTTGTAATAATATCCGTCTAAGTAGTCGACTTAAACCTCATCTGATCTCCTACAGTGATTGATGATCTGCAAGCCTCAAACTAACGTTTGAAATGAAAGACTTAGGCAAGACTAAATATAGTCTTGGCTTACAGATAGAAAACCTAAGCGGAGGAATCCAGTTACACCAAACCACATACACAAGGAAATTACTTAAAAATTTCCATATGGATAAGTACCATCCTCTAAGTACACCAATGGTCGTTAGATCTTTGGATGTACAAAAAGACCCCTTTCGACCGCTGAAAGAGGGGGGAAGAAATATTAGGTCCTGAAGTACCTTAACTTAGTGCCTTTGGAGCACTACTCTATCTGGCAAACTGCACGCGTCCCGACATAGCGTTCGCAGTCTTCCTACTAGACAGATACAGTTTCAGCGCCCGCAGTGCCACTGAAACCGAGTTATCAGCTTCTGCGCTAACTCCAAGGGTCAGTTGACCTGGGATTATACATCCTGAAATATGGATTTTCCACTTTAATTGGTTATGCAGATGCAGGTTACAGGTCTGATCCTCACACCGAGAAATCACAAACTGGTTTTGTGTTCACCTACGGTGGTACAGCCATCTCCGGAAAATCTGTGAAGCAAACCACTACAGCTATCTCTTCCAACCATTCCGAGCTCCTCGCGATCCATGAAGCAAGCAAAGAATGTGTATGGCTTCGTTCAGTGAGTCATCACATCTTAATGACTATCGGCCTGAAGACTGGCGACCTTGAGTCAACCACGATTTTTGAGGACAATGCAGACTGCATAGCTCAACTACAGACTGGTTTCATCAAGGGCGACAAGACGAAACACATATCTCCTAATTTCTTCTGGACGCACGACCTACAAAAGGAGAAGCAAGTTGAAATACATCAGATTCAGTCTTGTAATAATTTAGCTGATTTGTTCACTAAGGCTCTGCCTAGAAGTATTTTTGTAAAACTTGTAAAAGGAATCGGGATGATATAACTGAGAGACCTACAAGCCTGAAGCTTGTACGGATCAGGGGGAGTAATCTGTGGGTTGTACTCTGTTTCATTAAGACTATTGGTTTTTTCCACTGGGTTTTTCACAGCTAAGGATTTAACGAGGCAAGCATGTTTACTCTGGATCCAGAAGTATCCACCCCATTAGCATCATGAATCCTGAAGTATTCATATGCTAGGTCCAAGATAATGGATGGATAAGGGGGAGTGTTATGAGTGGGAGACTTATGGTCTCCCCCCTCATTTATCCACCATAACACCCCACTACATGGTAGTGGGGTGGACCTTTCATATACTAGAGACCATTGGTCTCCTCCCTTTAATATGATGATATAACATAATGTGACCATAGGCTATTGCTATGGTGATTGATCTCTAAACATTTGAATGATTATTTTGTTAATATTTTAAGTTACAACAAATAATGACAATTATTGATTTGATTTAACTTAGTATTTGAAGATCTATTTCCAAATTACAGAAATTTGTAGAACTAATATAACAATATGAATAATTTAAAGGATGGATGTTTTCACTACTTTATTTTAAGTTGTACGTAATGAAAGTAATATTGTTCTTCACTTCTCGTGTCAGTGAATGGTGTGAATAATACCTGAATGAATCCGAGCCGTCTAACAAAAATCGTAAATCAAAAGTGTGAATTTGTTTTGATGTGATGGCAACTTAAACAACAATGGCTTTTAGGTTTATTGTCTTATTGGTCTCTTAAATTTGATGTAATTTTATCTCTCGATTTTTTGTATTGAGAATAATGGGTATCATACGTCATATGAGGCACCCCTTATATGCCCTCTCACATAAAAGGGGCGGATACAAGCCCACATGGACTTGTACTTGATGTACCTGCCACCCTTTTATGTGAGATGGCATATGCGGGGATGCCTCATATGGCGTATAATACTCATTATTCTCTTTTGTATTTTGATAGTAACATCTGAAATCTCTTAATGTACGCACAATTGAAAATTGTTTTTACCTTTTGATTGATTTGTATGTTTACTAGTTATAACCCGTGCCCGTGGCTCATTTAAAATCTTTGTTTCCCCAAAAATTATTTCCCACTCCAGAATTTTGGGACATATAATATTCCACTCCACAATTTAAAAGAACAAAAATTTAACGGGCGCCTTCGGCCATGTTACTGTAAAAAGAATTCTTATGTATGGCTCAAAAAGTGAATTCTTATGTAGGCTTCTTACTGTTTTCCTTGGCATTTTGAGAAGCAACGTGTTACATAAGCTAATTTCACCACGTACATAAATATGAACGGTTCGGATGATCCATGATATGACTTTCCACATACTAAAATATATATTGCAAGTGGATACACATACATGTATATGTGTGCATATTCATGGTGAAACAATTCTTTTAAACTAATTAAAATAAATGTTTAAATGCTTTATTTTTGAACAATTATCATTGGTGTCATTACAAATAACTTAATCAAACTATTTGTGAATCAATTTCAATAGTTTTATCAAGAACAACCTGATTGGGCTTCTTTTTAGCTTCTTTTTCTACTTTACTTTTTTTCAACAATAATTTTTCTTTGTGGACCCCTTGAGGGAGTTACTGTGATGCAACTTAATTGATGGACCAACTGTATCTCATTTTCTAATCCATGGATGTATTCTACCGAGTCCCGAATAAAAATCTTTCAACTCATACTGACTTTGTGAATAGATGCAAATTCTCATGGATCCAAATTAACTACGGAGTTCGCCCATGGAATCAGCCCTTCATCCTTTGCTAGCTGGGATTAGATGTGTGTATCAAGGCTGCATTTATGCGTGATTTGCAACATTCATGACAACGATGCATTTAAATAGAGATGCATTACTTAGTGTAATGTTACCTCGGTTTTCTCCCAAAGAATTTCCCCTCAAAATACAAAATTTTCCCTCTATAACATTCACAAACTTCCATCCCAGCCATTGATTCATCAAGATTGAATCTGAACCGTCTTTTTATCAACCCTTTTGTCCTAGTCAGCATGTCCTAGTCAGGCTGTCCTAGTCAGCCTTAGGATTCAAAAACAGTTGTGTTTTCCAACACTAAATTTCCCAAGACTACAAAAGCTACCCACAACTTTGTAAGTTACAAAAAAACTAACTCGAGCTATCCATCCCATTTTTTTGATACATCAGAAAGCAAGAATTGAACACTCGACCTCTTACGAGGTATGGAGGGCGAATACCACTAAGGCAATTGGCTCTGGTATCTATTCACATTTAAGTCCTATAACAACGTTAGCAATATCTGTAAAATGATATTTATATCTCAATCACATGATTTTTTTGGCTAAATTTCACAAAACTCCTTGTAAATTTCATCCTTCATTCAGAAAAACTACTTTTAACTTTGTAAATTAGAAAAACTATCTGGAAGTTTTTCAAATAAGCATCATCTATTAGTTTCTCTTATAGTAAACATATGACAATAACATCCTCTAAAATGACAAAATTGACCTAAATTAAAAAATTAAAAAATTCATAGGCTTCGTAACACAAATCGTGAGTTCTTTTCTTTTTCTTTTCAAACTCATGGCGCGTGTTTATATAAACTATTGTCACTTCGTAACACACACATTTTTTTTGGTTAAATGTAGTTTTTTTAAAAAGGCATGATAGTTAAATGTATTTTCATAAAGTTTTATTTAACTTTCATGCATGTTTCAGGAAACTATCCATAACTTTATAAATTAACCTTCTGTTAAATTAACATGTAAAAGGTATTTGATCATTATACCCCGCGTATTCATACTCACATTGAAACTATTGTCACTCGCTATCATGATTCCTCATTGTCGACCACACAAACTCAATTAGTAAAGTGTCTCCATTTGATTATTCTCAATCAATAAAACCACATAAACATTTCAAAAACGTGCTAGCATTAAACTAATCATAAACCATACACGATTCTTCACAACCAACCCACAAAAACCCCAAATTAGAAAGATCATCAAATAAATACGCAAGAGAATGATAACCACAGAAATTATGAGAACCATCACCAATTGGCAAACCAATAAAAAATAGATAAAAAATAGTTCAAAGTGGTTAATCACCTGTAAGTCGCTTTGTTGCTCATCCATCTCACTCGAATCAAATGAATTCATGCTCGAACCAGAAAGAATAGTTGAAGGCACAAGTAAATTTGATAACCCTGACCAAATTGATGGATTAAAATTAAATAGAAAACAAAAGGAACAAAGAATACATTACTTCAATTTTTCTCTCATCTGATATGGTATGTCCATCTGATTCATCATAAGTGAAAAGAAGAGAAACAAAGAAATTGAATTGATAATAAAGACGAACCAAAAAATAGGTCCTTTTAGGGCTTGATGCGAGACGGTGTTTAGCAGCAGCCACCAGGGATTTAAAGATTAATATCTAAATTGGGGCGTGATGGCCAAGACTTGAAATGTCAGTATTAGGACACTGCCTAGGATTAGCTATAAATGGGAAATGAGAACACATGCATTGCACGTGAATTTAGATAAGGGCTGGATCTAAAAATTAGAGAGTTCAATCTATGGACAATATAAACAATGGCTAACCCAAATTGCACTAGTAAGTTGGAAAGAAAGCACTATATTGGACTAATTTGGTATAACCTAAAGAAATTGAAGGACTAATATTAAAACACACAGATTTGACGGATAGATATAAATTAAGGGAGAAAAAGGTTAAAAACCAAAAAGGAAATAATTTATCTCAAAAAACCAATATGAAGTGAAAAATGAAAGAAATAAGTGCACAAATTCATAAAATTATTGAAAGCAAATGTAAAAAGAACATGAACAACCACTTAAAACTCCATCATAATGTGAAAAAGGAAATAAATACATGTTGAAATTCACACAACTATTGCATGCATAATGTAATGGGCATGACCAACCCCTTATTAAATTCACTTTTTATTTTTTAAAATGATCCATATCATCCAAGCTGATCAACATTTATTAAAACATATAATCAGTTTTAAGAAGATCGTATTCTTCTCAACGGGGAGCGTAAAAGGGCATCCTTCATCAACCGTCGTCTAGATTCTTTCGTCGAATCTAGAGGTAAATCATCAAATTTTTAGATCTATAACTTGTTTTTCCAGTAGATCTGCATGTTTTAAGATCAAAAACACGGTAAAAATCGTATTTTTATTTAGATCTACCTGTTTTAAGATCAAAAACACGGTAAAAATCGTATTTTTATTTAGATCTGCATGTCTATTATCAATAAAAATCGATTCTTTTTAGATCTGAATGTCTAGAAAAAAATATATCCGTTTCCCCTTGATCCAAATCATGCTCGTCCCGAGGGCATGACGGCGACGGCGTTTCCAGGCGTCACCGGCGGCCAAAAGCCTCGGCCACCGTTCGCCGGCTAGAGGCCGCGGCCGGCAGACGCGACAGCCGCCGTGGCAAACCCCACTATGGTTTTCGAATTTTCGAAACCTTAGCCCCAATGAGCTATTCTTTTTGGGGGAGGCCCAATTAACCATATTGGGTTGTTTTCATGGTCCAAAAACCTGGAAATTAGCCCACTTACACATAATTTTTCTTTTTTTATTTTGGCCTCAAAAGCCCAATAATTAAAGAAATTTTAATTTTGTGATAGGGTTAAGCGGAAAGATAAATATAAATGAAATGGATCAGGATTAAAAGTTTTTAAAATTATTTTTAGCACGTCACTTTATTTCTAGATTATTTATTAATCTTTCATTTACCTGTGACATATCATATCTGCGTGGTTGTATAACATATAATATCTGCGTAGATGTGAATTTAGGCTATATTTTTAGGGATCGGCCAGTTTTCCGACCACCCCATCGAGATGACGGCGCTAGCTTAAAGAAAAATGGGCTTTTTCTCAAAAGTTCCCGAGTTGTCTTTAATTTTATGCACTTTTTATGGGATGTAACTACTTGTACTTTTATTTTTTTAGTTGTGTGGTGAGAATGTGTCTGAGAAAATGTTGCTAGAGAATACGTTTACGTCTTTTCATGAGAAGGACATGATCCTCATGCAACAGTACCGTGAGAGAAAGTTCACTAAGTACTCTGTTCTGCACTCATGCCTCCTAATGGCTGAACAGAACAGAGATTTGTTGGTTGCCACTCACAACCTACGCCCTCCTGGCTCCGCTCCACCTCCACCTCTTGCAGAGGCGCATTTCCAATCTTCCCAGAAGAAGAAGATGGATAAGAAGACAAAGTTCTAGAAATGGAAAGAACAGAAGCAGCGGAAAAAGGCTACTCCTCAAGCTCCTCCCCAGAACCAGAAGTTCGCGACAAAGAAGCAAAAGTGGACGCCTAACAAAGGTGGTACTCCCAAGAAAGACTGGGAGGATAAGTGCTCTAAATGCGGAATGACTGGACATTGGTCCAGAATCTGTCGCACTCCCAAACACCTACAGGACCTCTACCAGGCAAGTGTCAAGCCTCATACTGAGACAAACCTGATAGATAGCACAGCGTTACCAGAGACTACATGGAATCCAGAAGATTTCATGGAAGATGACACTCTTTAGTCATGGATCATCTGCATTTTATTTTCTAGCAATGTATCTTCCTTTCCTGCAATGTATCTTGCCTTATGTTTTCAAACTCCATGTCAAACTATTCAGCATCTTAATATAAATGAAAGTAGCTTCTTTTCGTATTATTTATTGCTTGAATGTTTTTTATATAAATATGGAATCCATATGCCTAGTGGACAATGCATCAATGCACTCAAGCCTTCAAAATACAGACTACTTTACGAGCATTAGTAGCTATTCTAGTCCATTGAGAACAATCTTAGGACCAGCTGATATAATAGAAGGATCAGGGGAAGCAATCATATTGCTCTCCAATAACACACTCATCAAAATTAGAGATGCGTTATACTCACCTAAATCAATCCGAAACCTCCTAAGCTTTAAAGATATCCGTTTAAATGGGTATCACTTAGAGACGGTTGAGGATAATAAACAGGAATACTTGCACGTAACGTATGTTACAAATGGTACAAAAACCATTGTGGAACATTTCGAGGGACTCCCCACGGGACTCTACCAAACAAGTATTCACTCTCCAGAAGCATTATTAATGGAGCACCTGCAGTGCCCCCAAACACCAGAATTCCAACTCTGGCATAGTAGACTGTGACACCCTGGATTTGTTATGATGTACCGCATCATAAAAAGCTCAAGGGGTATAAATTTGAAGACCCTGAAGATTCTTCAAAAAGGTAAATTCACATGTCCACCCTGTTACAAGGGTAAACTAATTACGAGACCCTCTCCACTTAAAGTGGACTTGGAGTCTCCAAGTTTTCTGGAAAGAATCCATAGAGGCATTTGTGTGCCTATACATCCATCAAGTGGTCCTTTCAGGTACTTTATGGTCTTGATAGACGCATCTACTAAGTGGTCACACGTGTGTCTACTGTCCACCCGTAACTTAGCACTGTCTAAGCTTTTAGCTCAGATAATCAGGTTGCAGGCCCACTTCCCCGACTACCAGATAAAGAAACTTCGTCTGGACAATGCGGGGGAGTTTACATCACAAGTCTTTCTAGACTATTGCCAAGCACATGGCATTGAAGGCGAACATCCTGTAGCACATGTTCACACCCAAAAAATGGGTTAGCAGAATCTCTAATTAAGAGACTGCAATGGATTGCTCATCCATTATTACTTCAATCCCAGTTGCCAGTGAATGCATGTGGTTATGCAATATTGCATGCTGCATCCTTAATAAAATTAAGACCTTCTGGAGGTCAGTCATCTTCTCCTATGCAATTAGCACTTGGAGTTCCACCAATTGTCTCACACTTGAGAATATTTGGTTGTGCAGTATACGTCCCCATAGCACCACCACAAAGGACAAAGATGGGTCCAAAACGTCGTCTAGGCATTTATGTTGAGTTTGACCTGCCCTCCATAATAAGATTCCTAGAACCCCTTACGGGAGACGTTTTAAGGCACGTCTAGAATGTTGGATCTGGATCCTAGCCTAGAGGGGGGGTGAATAGGCTAATAAAAATAATTCGTGCAACCCACGAATAAGCACACGCAGTTATAGCACAACCAGAGTAAAGAAAAGCAGACACAGAGTACACAGCAGATTTACCCTGGTTCGGTCGTCCCAACGACCTACTCCAGCCCCCAAAGCAGAACTAGTATTGAATAGCGCAATAGGTACAAAACCACAAGTTAGAGCATGCTCAGAGCACCCTCTACGTCTCTACACTCGCCAGGCTCTCAGTACCACACACAGTGTTTTCTCTCACTACCAATCCTAATAACGCTTTCTACCAGCTAGTCCCAAACTAGCTGGGTCCCACTTGTCTAGTCCCAACTAGACAAGTCCCAAAATAGTCCCCAAAAATGGTAAAGTTTCCCCTACGAAGATCTATCACAATTGCTACACAAAATAATAAAGTATTGAGTTTAGAAAGCTCAGATTGTGCAGCAGTGATGTCTTCGTCAATAAGCACGGGTCAGATCAATCTGACAAGTAGTAGTCTCTGATGTCTCCCCTCAATAGTTCGGCTCCCCTCTCGATGAAACTTGCGCCTTCCACCAAAGATTGAAACTTGCGACTCCCCACCTTGTAAACAATGATTCCTTGCTGCCTGCACTTCTCTTCTCTAATTTACTGTTCCGACGCCCTAAAAATATCTTGTTTCTTTGATTCCCTGCAAACAAATAAACCCCAAATAAAATTGAACCCACGGCCTTCTTTAATCTCAATTTCTCATGGAAGTCTGTCCTTGGTCCATGCGTGACTTGAAGGCAAAAATCATAAGAGCAAAATAATGAAGAGAAATTAAAATGCCCTTTCAATATCTTGGCTACCTCAACAGGTTTGTGCGGATCATCACCAAAAAAAAACAAAACTAAAACCTTAAATAAAATATGCGGCCAGCCCTTTGAGGTTTGTCAAAAGTTGTGGACAAAGATATCAAAACATTCGGCAGTAGCTCTGTGTTTTCCTTTCACGTGCAAGGCCAAAAGAAAACAAAGGGCACGACTCTTCTAGGCTTCTCTTTTACCTGCACAAAAACAAACTTATATTGCCATTAAGTGCATGCATTAAAAAACTCCCTAGCCTGTGAACCTTCGGCCCTGTGCTAGGAGAATAGAATAATGGAGTAAAAAAAACTTCAGGCTTTTGGATTGTTCAAAGGAGAGTCCTGTTGCGTGAACTTGCTTTTTGTCTAATGCCCAGCATCCAATAAGAAGTTTCCCTTTGCACTTTTGTTTTGACCTGCGTACAAACAACATAAGACACGCATCAGCTTGTTTTTCAATTGATAAAATATCATACTCCCCTTTTTTGATAGCTATGACTCTAGGGATGTCCTTTGCTCCTCTCCTTGCCGCAAACTTTGAAGTCCCCTTTGGGTTGTGTATGCAGCCGCAGTTTTTCCAGGGGGCTTTGTTTCTCCTTGAAAGATTACGGCATGTGCACACTTAATGGTCAAACATTGCGGCCTAGGCAAGTGACTTTTATTTGCTTTGCAATGAAGGTAACGGCTACTAGTAGTCAATGTTGCGGCTTGAGATCTTTGGCAAGATGATGATGGGCATTAAAGGATTGTTTGGCTTTGGAGGATTTGCTATTACGGCAAAAGAGATGCTTACGGGAAGATGATGCTTTGGTGTTGCCGCAATTTGCCTCTTGGGAAATTATTTGTGTTGGCTGCGCGTAACTTCCTCTTTGATGTTGGCTTATATAGGGAGGATTAGGGTTTGGGAAAGGATCCCTAAGAGATAGGAATTGGGAATTTCAAAAGTGATTTGATTCTATCTCTTTACACCACAAATAGGAGATTTGAATTGAAATATGGCTAGGAATAAGTTTGGCTAGGGGGAGGACACTACCAACTAGGAAATTTGTAATTGGCAAGGTATTAGGTTGAATCAATTAATTTGATTTGATGTGTAGTTCAAAAGATTTGAATTGATCCAATCACCAATTTGACCAAGTCCAACTTTGCTCTCCATTGACCAAGTCAAACTCCTTTGTGCACACACTCTCCCTCTCTCCCAATATGCTATACGAATAGCAATTCCGCCAACATGTGAAAATATATTGTTTCGCCAATCCTGAAACACACTAGCACACACGTCAAATATAACGATACATTTGTCATCATCCAACCAAGATCCTAGATCGTTGCTTCCAACAATCTCCCCCTTTTGGTGATGACAAACCCATAAAAGATTTGAGCAATGAGTATGGATGTGTGAAGTGTGTTGAAGGGTGTAATGCAATATGATGTATGGATGAGTCATTCAAACATTACAAAGCATGCACAACAAATAGTAAATATAAAAGCATGCTCCCCCTTCTCTCAAGCTCCCCCTTCAACATATATTCAAGTATTTTCCCATGCTCCCCTAAAACAAATAATACCGACATCAAGTCAAATCTTTGTTTAAATCTTTGTTTTCTTTCTCCCCCTTTGTAATCACCAAAAGTGGATTAAAGAAGTCACAAATATATTCCATGCAAAAGTAAACCATTATTAAAAGTAGCGTGCATTTACGTGAGTTTTCCAAAGAATAGACAATTCAAGCTCATAGAATTTCATAACATGACTTCCCACCTTTGTGTAAGTGTAATGATATAGACACTAAAGTACAAGAGGAGATTCAATTTTAGAACAATCAACCAAATCAATCCGCATTTTCCAATTTTTCATGAATATCACTAGGATTGATTTTTCCCACCTCATCAAAGACGAGTTCAAGTTACCGAACCCCAAAACATGGCCTTAAGGACTTTTAAATGTGGGGTGGCATTGCTTGACGAGTTATATACACCAACGCTAATGATTACCCATGTAGCACAAGTTGGATACTCGTGGGTTGTGTATTAGCCATGAAGTGTATCCATTTTTCATACGGAGCAATTTTCATATATATTTTTTTCATTTGCAATTCTTTTGTGCTCAATTTTAATTCATGGCTAAACACGTCATATCCCTTAGAAAATTTCAGAAAATAATCATTCCTACATTCACTTTCCATTATTCTTCAAAAGAATCTCCAAAAGTACTGAAAAGTCAAATATCGTGAAAGTGCAAATGTAGCTGTAGAAGTCAAGTTTAAAACTTATGAGACATGTCATGGCTACTAAAAAGAATAACATCATGTTCATGTAGCTACAACAATAATGAATTGACTTCTATAAGGGATAGATTGATCATTCATACAATACCACTTAAGAGATACATAAGAGGATAATCAATAAGCACATTTTTTTTGATTTTTTTTTCAATTTTTTTCAGAAATAAAAACATTTAAAAAATCATGCATGCAAGCACACAAAATAAAATAAATCAAGCACACAAACAAATCTATGAAGGTATGCAATGAAATGCAAAGAGGGATAAAAATTATACCTTCTCGTCGCTTTTTGACGAAGGAGCTAAAAGAATGAGACATTGAATTTAACGCTCCTCGCCAAAACTCTATCACACTTACATGAAAGGTGTTAAGTGTGACCTTGGAATCCAACAAGGTCCACTAGTGTTAGCCAATATAGTTTTAGGAACCCACACTTGTTTAAACTTGATATTTGTGTTCCTAAATTTACAATAATATGAAGTGTGGCCTACACTATCACAAGTAAAGCACTTTGCATATTTGTTCTTTGCAATAGAGGGTGCATTGTGGAATTTCTTGAATTTTGGCTTTTCAACGTTTTTCAAACCGAATCCAAGTCCTCTTTTATTATTACCATATAATTGATTCTCTAAAATGGTATCCAATGATTGTTTTCCCATAGAGAATTTCTTAATGGCTAATTCAAGATTAGAGACTTTAGATTTCAACAATTTATTTTCTTCCACAAGCAATGTGCATTTACTTATAAAAGCTCTCTTGTTTTCCTCTTCCTTCTTTTCAAATTCAATCATTTTTCTTTTAAAATCATTATCCAACATGCAAAATTTATCATTAAGCTCTCTAATCACATAGTCTTTTTCAGTTTCGAGCTTAATCAAATCAAGTTTAAACATGCTAATATTATTCATCAAGGAAGGACAGGAGAGGCACGGTGCTTCATCATTAAAACTGGACTTTTCCTTTTTCAAAGTGTCAATAGTAGAGTCACGAGCAACAATATCAATTTTGAGTTTTTCAATCTCTTTAGACATTTCATATTCAGATTGTTGCATTTCAAAGTTCTCATTTTGATAATCATCTATAGTGGATTCAAGCTCTACTATTTTATCTTGCATTTCTTTGTAAAGAGTAAGGAGTTCAGTTTTACTACCAGAAATTACCTCATCTTGTATTCCCATCAATGCCATGCATGAGTGGGCTTCATGTTCTTCCTCCTCACTCTCAGCTTCGCTGTCCATATCCCAAGTTAGCACCTTGAATTTTCCCTTTTCTTTAGCTACCTGAGCTGTCTCATGTGGGCAATCCCTCATTCGATGTCCTCTTTTCTTGCATTTAAAACAAGTCATTCTATTAGTAGCATTCTGATCATAAGTTTGCTTAGAAGACTGAAAAAAGTTAGAGCGATTAAACCTGGGTGCCATTTCTGTTCTTCCTTGCTTGGTCTGGACATACTTTCTGAAGTTTCTGATCATTAGCGCTATGTCATCATGTCACGCCCCGCTTCCCTAAAATGGAGGCGAGACGTAAAAAGGTCTGCACGAGAGTGGAGCTGTGAAGCCCCAAACCCGATAAGCGTCAATAAAACATAAGCAGGTCCCTGTAACCACAAACGGAACAACAATAATAACACAAGGAGAGACAGAAATAAAATCTCAAACCTCAAAATTGGTCCAACATTAAAATTAAGTTCAACATCCAGAAAAGCCACCAGGCTAAAAGGAAAGAGTCTAAAGGCCCAGAACAAGGCCAACAAGGACAAACATAAACAAGTATAGGTGCCACGCACCGACAACTAAACAGCAGTCTAAAACAAAAGGGGAAGCTCAACGAAGACACTAGGACTGGTCCCCAGTGTCCACGTATTCCTCGCCAAACACAGGCTCGGGCTCGGCGTCAGCAAACACCTCGTCCTCAACAATGAACTCAGGCTCAGTATCTAACATGTGTCACCCAAAAGAGTAAAGGGGCACATGTCAGCAAGTCTAAAAGACTTGGGCAAGAAAACTGAAAGGAAGGCAAACTAACAACCTAGCAGTTAAAGTATGCATGACATGGCAGTTATGGTATGAGTGCACAAGTAAGACATGGTGAAACAATAAGTGCAAGAGAACAATTTATCAGGGCATGTCAAGAGTAGCCAAGCTACTAACAATCTCAATCTTTTCACTAGTCACGTTTCAAGTTATTTGTAGATGTTTACGCCTTACAGCTGAACGGTTTGACATTCACACTGATTGGCCGCTTAACACTACCCAGAACCCAGAGTTTACGCCTTACAACTGCAGTTGCTGATCGGGCAGACTCCCAGTTGAATGGCCGCTTAACTCTTACCCCAAAACCCACGTGTAAACGAGCCAGGGTCCCCGTACACGAGCTCAGTAAATGAGCCAGGGTTGCCCCGCACAAGAGCTCGTTTCCTGGATCACAAACCAGGAGCGTATTCCATTTGGCATAGGGGTGCACCTAGCCTCAATCATTTCACAAGGTGTAGCGGAGCTACGCAATCACGGGAACACTTAAAGAATGCAATGACATGACAATTAATTCGCGTACCGTTATTTGAAATTAAACATGACATGGTAGTTATGCAACATGATAAATGTCGGGTCTAGCTTCGTTGTCAAGCTAGATCCTAGAATTGCTCCTAGGCGAGTATCATTTCGTCGCCTAGTCTCTTTTACGCCTACAACAAGCAAATGGCCTAAGACATGGCCCAAAACCCTAAGTGGCAAGTTTCACTTGCCTAGCACCGAGGATGACGATCAACGAGGCCGTCACACAAATGCTAACTACGGAGATGAGATTGCTGCCATGGCAAAGCAATATTAGAACAACATCCAACCTAGTTTTATTAGGGTTTCACAAAAACACAAATGGGTTATGAGGATATTAAGAGGTTGAGTTATTACCGTATCGGAAGCGGAAGAATGATGCCGAGCAAGCACGCAACGGAAGGAACGATCCGGGGAACCTAGGGTTCAGATCTGGAAATGGATGGAGAAGTTTGGAGAAATGGGGTTTTGGGGATTTTTTGGGGGTTTTCCGGCGATCTAGAGGTGGTGGCCGGCCTAAATGGAGAGGGGGAGAGGCTCTTGATGAAGGAGGAGGGCTAGGGTTAGATGGATGATGATTTGGGGAAGAAGGAGGCTCAGGAGAAATGAAATAAGAAAAGAAAAACGTTTGGGGGTTTAAATAGGAAGTGCTGGCGGCTGCCCAGAAATTAGGATTTCGACACTGATTAGTCGGTCAAAGAGCAACCACTGACCGACTAGTTTGAAAACTAGTCGGTCGGTTGACCAACGCAGACCGACTAAGTCCAAACAGTAACTCCTGTACAAAAATAGGATTTAGATTTAGTCGGTCAAAGAACAACTACTGACCGACTAGTTTCTCATCTAGTCGGTCGACGAATGTTCTTAGACTGACTAAGAATGAATAGTACTTGGTATCAAAAATGATCATAGAGCTAGTCGGTTAAAGAACGATTGCTGACCGACTAGTTTGCAACCTAGTCGGTCGACCAATGTTCTTAGACCGACTAACGATAAATAGTAACTCCTGAGTAATTTACAAAGCCCACTAGTCAGTCCATGAAGGTTTGCTGACCGACTAAATCGTCATCTAGTCGGTCGGTTCCCCTTCTTATACCGGCTAACGTGCACAGAAAGTTCCGAAATGGAGCGCGAAGCTCTGGGATCGATTCCTAAGACTCCTAGGCTTGATCTAACAATAAGATATGACCGATATGAGGCCCGTCACGAATGACTTACTCAAAAATCGACGATTCCAAGGAAGAAGCTAGTAAATCACGACGAAGCGATCGAAAATGAAAGCTACGGAGACGAAAACCACACATGAGGAGAAAATCCACCAAAACATATATATAATATAATTAATCCAGATACATGACAACCAGTCGTTACATCCTCCCCAACTTAAGAAAAATTCCGTCCTCGGAATTTCCCAACACTCACGTGTCCAGAAACAAAAGTGGGAAACGCTCTCGCATCTCATCCTCATTCTCCCATGTAGACTCTCCTGGCGATCCGTGTCGCCACATCACCCTCACAAGATTGACAACATTGTTCCGAAGTGACTTCTGACGCCTGTCCAGAATCTGCACTGGCTGCTGGTCATACGTCATATCAGGGCGAGCGGTAATCTCCGAGAAATCCACAGCATGAGATGGATCGCTAATGTATCGACGAAGCTGCGACACATGGAAAACATTGTGAACTCCCTCCAAAGACGGCGGCAAGGCCAAGCGGCAAGCTACCTCGCCAACTTTCTCCAGAATGTCAAACGGTCCAATGTATCGCGGGCTCAACTTCCCTCGCTTCCCAAAGCGAATCACACCACGATTCGGGGAAATCTTCAAGAACACATGGTCACCCGGCTGAAACTCCAAAGGACGACATTTAGCATCCGCCCAATGCTTAAAACGGTCCTGAGTAATCCTCAACCTCTCCTGAATGTTCCTGACAACATCCACAGCCTCCACGATCATCTCAGGTCCCAGCAGCTCACGATCACCAACGTCATCCCAACTCAATGGCGATCGACATTTCCTCCCATAAAGAGCGGCGAAAGGCGCCATGCCAATACTCTCCTGGAAGCTGTTGTTGTAAGAGAACTCTACCAGATGTAGATGGTCCTCCCACGAACCCTTGAAATCCAACATACACGCCCTCAGCATGTCCTCCAAGATCTGAATCGTCCTCTTGGACTGGCCATCCGTCTGCGGATGATACACCGTGCTGAAACTCAGACGCGTACCCAAACTCTTCTGCAAACTCTGCCAGAACTGAGATGTGAACCTCGTGTCTCTGTCCGACACGATACTCACGGGGACTCCGTGAAGTCGTACGACCTCCTGCACGATTCACGTTACATCACTATCTAAACTAGGAAAGGAAATAAAAACGGAGAGCAAAAGAATTTACCTCCATATATCTCCTCGCTAGCGCCTCAGTGGACTGTCCCACTCGGAATGGAATAAAGTGCGCGGATTTGGTCAATCGATCTATGATCACCCAAATCGCATCATTCTGCTTTGGACTCCGAGGTAGTCCAGTCACGAAATCCATAGTGATGTGTTGCCATTTCCACTCCAGAATCAGAAGCGGTTGTAGCAACCCTGCCGTACGCTGATGCTCCGCCTTCACTTGCTGGCAAACCAAGCACTTGGCTACACTCCGAGCCACACTCCTCTTCATGCCATGCCACCAATAGTTCAGACGAAGATCCTTGTACATCTTGGTCCCACCAGGATGCACAGAATACGGCGAACTATGTGCCTCCACCATCAACTCCTCTCTAATATCCCCGGCTGGCACACACAACCTGGCTCCAAACCTCATCGAGCCATCCTCATGAATCAAAAAGTCAGTCCGCAGACCGGCTTCCACCTGCTCCTGAATCTTTGCCAGCTTCGGATCCTCAGCCTGGCCAGCCTTGATCCGATCCACGATCGTCGACTGAATCTGCATACTCATCAACGAAGAAGCCTCCCCAGGAAGAACAATCTCCACACCAGACTTGCAAAAATCCTGTTGCAATCCCCACTGCGAGGTCAAAATCATCACCGTTGGAAGCCTACTCAGCGCATCAGGAACCACATTCACCTTGCCAGGGTGATACTGCAAATCAATCTCATAATCCGCCATGAGCTCCAACCATCGACGCTGTCGCATGTTGAGCTCCTTCTGAGTAAAAATATACTTCAAGCTTTTGTGATCGGTGATGATCTTCACCTTCTCACTCAGTAAGAAGTGCCTCCAAATCTTAAGAGCAAACACAATAGCACCCAACTCCAAATCATGCGTCGGGTAATTCTTCTCATGAACCTTGAGCTGACGCGAAGCATACGCCACAACATGCACATGCTGATGCAAAACACAACCGAGACCCTTGCCAGAAGCATCGCAAAAGATCTCAAATCCTCCACTGTGATCAGGCACAACAAGAATAGGGGCAGTCGTCAATCTCTCCCTCAGAACACCAAAAGCATTCTCACAATCACCCGACCAAACAAAAGGTACATCCTTCCACGTCAATCTGGTCATCGGCTCAGCAATACGGGAAAAGTCCTTAATGAAACGCCGATAGTAACCAGCAAGCCCAAGGAAACTCCGGATCTCAGACGCTGACTGCGGAACAGGCCACTCTCTGATGGCCCTAATCTTCTCGGGATCCACTGAAATACCATCTCCAGTCACCACATGCCCGAGAAAAGCAACTCTGTCCAGCCAAAACTCACACTTCGAAAACTTAGCATACAACCGATGCTTCCTCAAGATCTCCAACACCGTCCTCAAGTGCGATGCATGCTCCTCCTCCGTCTTTGAATAGATCAAAATGTCGTCAATAAAGATAACGACAAACTTATCTAAAAAGTCATAGAAAATCAGATTCATCAGATTCATGAAAACTGCGGGTGCATTGGTTACACCGAAAGGCATAACCACAAACTCGTAGTGTCTATACTTCGTCCTGAACGCTGTCTTCAGAACATCATCCTTCTTCACCTTCAACTGATGGTAACCACTCCTCAGATCCAACTTCGAAAACACCCTCGAACCTCCAAGCTGATCAAAAATATCATCAATGCGAGGCAACATGTATTTATTCTTGATGGTCACCGCATTCAACTCCCGATAGTCCACGCACATGCGACGCGAACCATCCTTCTTCTTCACCAGTAGCACCGGTGCTCCCCATGGAGACACACTAGGATTGATATAACCCTTCTGCAAAAGCTCATCCAGCTGCTTCCGCAACTCCTCCAACTCAGCGGGTGCCATACGATAAGGCGCCTTTGAAATCGGCTGCGCTCCCGGAATAAGATCAATAGAAAATTCCAGGGCTCGATCAGGTGGCAAACCAGACATCTCCTCGGGGAAAACGTCATCAAAGTCCCGCACGACCGCTGGCCTCTCCAGCTCCATCTGCATAGCCACAATCTCCACCGTCCTTGCCTGAAATCTGACAGGATCAAGCGAACTGCTACCTCGGCTGAACTCAAATACTGGATGTCCGGGAATCTCGAACACCACCTTCTTCCTCCGACATTCGATCGTAGCATATAAGCTCGCAAGCCAATCCATCCCAAGGACCGCATCATAGTTGATGATGTCTTGGACAATAAAATCAGCGTAAAGCTCATGTCCACAAACCACCAATGAGCAAGAATTGCAACCAAGATGCACCGAGACCATGCCATTCCCTGTAACGATATTCCAACTCTTGGAAAGAGGGGACGTTGACAAGGAATGCTTCTCCACGAAGCTCCGAGAAATAATGCACATCGATGCACCAGAGTCAAAGAGAACTCGTGCAGGAAATATGCACACCAAAATCACACCTACAAACAGTCTAACAATCAAGCCCTAGTCTCGCAACCAATCATGTTCAAGCAAACAACATAATCGAACAATCAAAACTAGCTAGGAAAGTAACGGCTAGATTGAGGATTACCTGCGATAACCTCATCCACAGCCTCACTCTCCACAGCGGTCATCAGAAAAGCCTGCCTCCTCGGCGGAAAAGCCTGCTGAAAAGCCTGCCTCTGTGGAACAAGAGCTGCTCCACGTCCAGCAGGAACAGACGCTCTCTGCTGCAACGGCTGTGCTGCAACAGGTGCCCTTCGCAACTGATTTGCATGCCGACAATCCTTCACGACATGAGAAGCATCACCACAAACCAAACACTGGCCCAGAAACTTCCTACACTGATCCTTGATGTGGCCAGGCTTGCCGCAGAAATGGAAAGTCATCTGATTAGGCCCTCCTGGCCTCTTGAACTGAGCTGGCTGATTAGGCTTGAAACCAGGCCTAACCACCGCCCTGGCCTGCTCCATAGGCCTCTTCCCAGCACCAGAAACATGTCCTCTCCTCTGACTCAGGTTCAGCTCCTGCCTTCTCGCAGCGACCAGAACCTTCTGATAAGAGTCTAGATCAGAGGAAGACACAAAACTCTGAAGCTCCAAAGCAAGTCCCTGCAGGAACCTCTGAGCCCTCTCATCAGCATCCTACACCATCTTCGGTGCGAACCGACTCAGCCTAGTGAACTCTTGGTGGTACAGGTCCACCGTCAAGCTCCCTTGCTTCAGATCAATAAAGCGCTGCAGCATCTCCTTCCTAGCAGCCTTCGGAAAGAACTCCTCATCAAACCTGGACTTAAAAGTAGCCCAAGCTATCGGTTCCACCAGCATCTTCTCTTCCGCATCCCACCAGTTCCGAGCATTATCCTTGAGTTGCCTCTTCGCCAAATCAACCCATCCAGCCGGGGTGATCTTGGCCATCTTCAAGTTATCCTCAATGTTCCAAATCCACTCATCGACAGCCAGAGGACTCTCAGACCCCTCAAAATATGCGGGACCCAGCTCCCGAAATTGCTTCGCTCCCGGCTCGGAGCGAGGGGCATCCTGGATTGCTCGACCAGCTCGAACACCTGGAGCATTCTGGACTTGCAGGAGCACGCCCTGCTGCACTTGCATCATCTGAATCATCATCCGCATCATCTCTCTGTTGGTGGGTTCCCGCTCAGGCTCCTCGTCATGAGGGGGCACACCACTACCTCCACCTCGGGTGAATCGCCTTCCTGCCATCTAATGACACAGAAAACGAAACAATTAGACTCATAGCTTAGGACTCGGATGTCGAACTTAGTTTATTGGACATTCTAATATTATTATCGTCATTCTGATAATCGCAGTTACAGAAGAGACCTGCATGGGCCACCAACAAAACCTGTCACGCCGCGCTTCCCTAAAATGGAGGCGAGACGTGAAAAGGTCCGCACGAGAGTGGAGCTGTGAAGCCCCAAACCTGATAAGCGTCAATAAAACATAAGCAGGTCCCTGTAACCACAAACGGAACAACAATAATAACACAAGGAGAGACAGAAATAAAATCTCAAATCTCAGAATTGGTCCAACATTAAAATTAAGTTCAACATCCAGAAAAGCCACCAGGCTAAAAGGAAAGAGTCTAAAGGCCCAGAACAAGGCCAACAAGGACAAACATAAACAAGTATAGGTGCCACGCACCGACAACTAAACAGCAGTCTAAAACAAAAGGGGAAGCTCAACGAAGACACTAGGACTGGTCCCCAGTGTCCACGTATTCCTCGCCAAACACAGGCTCGGGCTCGGCGTCAGCAAACACCTCGTCCTCAACAATGAACTCAGGCTCAGTATCTAACATGTGTCACCCAAAAGAGTAAAGGGGCACATGTCAGCAAGTCTAAAAGACTTGGGCAAGAAAACTGAAAGGAAGGCAAACTAACAACCTAGCAGTTAAAGTATGCATGACATGGCAGTTATGGTATGAGTGCACAAGTAAGACATGGTGAAACAATAAGTGCAAGAGAACAATTTATCAGGGCATGTCAAGAGTAGCCAAGCTACTAACAATCTCAATCTTTTCACTAGTCACGTTTCAAGTTATTTGTAGATGTTTACGCCTTACAGCTGAACGGTTTGACATTCACACTGATTGGCCGCTTAACACTACCCAGAACCCAGAGTTTACGCCTTACAACTGCAGTTGCTGATCGGGCAGACTCCCAGTTGAATGGCCGCTTAACTCTTACCCCAAAACCCACGTGTAAATGAGCCAGGGTCCCCGTACACGAGCTCAGTAAATGAGCCAGGGTTGCCCCGCACAAGAGCTCGTTTCCTGGATCACAAACCAGGAGCGTATTCCATTTGGCATAGGGGTGCACCTAGCCTCAATCATTTCACAAGGTGTAGCGGAGCTACGCAATCACGGGAACACTTAAAGAATGTAATGACATGACAATTAATTCGCGTACCGTTATTTGAAATTAAACATGACATGGTAGTTGTGCAACATGATAAATGTCGGGTCTAGCTTCGTTGTCAAGCTAGATCCTAGAATTGCGCCTAGGCGAGTATCATTTCGTCGCATAGTCTCTTTTACTCCTACAACAAGCAACTGGCCTAAGACATGGCCCAAAACCCTAAGTGGCAAGTTTCACTTGCCTAGCACCGAGGATGACGATCAACGAGGCCGTCACACAAATGCTAACTAAAGAGATGAGATCGCTGCCATGGCAAAACAATATTAGAACAACATCCAACCTAGTTTTATTAGGGTTTCACAAAAACACAAATTGGTTATGAGGATATTAAAAGGTTGAGTTATTACCGTATCGGAAGCGGAAGAATGATGCCGAGCAAGCACGGCAACAGAAGGAACGATCCGGGGAACCTTGGGTTCAGATCTGGAAATGGATGGAGAAGTTTGGAGAAATGGGGTTTTGGGGATTTTTGGGGGTTTTCCGGCGATCTAGAGGTGGTGGCTGGCCTAAATGGAGAGGGGGAGAGGCTCTTGATGAAGGAGGAGGGCTAGGGTTAGATGGATGATGATTTGGGGAAGAAGGAGGCGCAGGAGAAATGAAAGAAGAAAAGAAAAACGTTTGGGGGTTTAAATAGGAAGTGCTGGCGGCTGCCCAGAAATTAGGGTTTCGACACTGATTAGTCGGTCAAAGAGCAACCACTGACCGACTAGTTTGGAAACTAGTCGGTCGGTTGATCAACGCAGACCGACTAAGTCCAAACAGTAACTCCTGTACAAAAATAGGATTTAGATTTAGTCGGTCAAAGAACAACTACTGACCGACTAGTTTCTCATCTAGTCGGTCGACGAACGTTCTTAGACCGACTAAGAATGAATAGTACTTGGTATCAAAAATAATCATAGAGCTAGTCGGTTAAAGAACGATTGCTGACCGACTAGTTTACAACCTAGTCGGTCGACCAATGTTCTTAGACCGACTAACGATAAACAGTAACTCCTGAGTAATTTACAAAGCCCACTAGTCGGTCCATGAAGGTTTGCTGACCGACTAAATCGTCATCTAGTCGGTCGGTTCCCCTTCTTATACCGGCTAACGTGCACAGAAAGTTTCAAAATGGAGCGTGAAGTTTCGGGATCGATTCCTAAGACTCCTAGGCTTCATCTAACAATAAGATATGACTGATATGAAGCCCGTCACGAATGACTTACTCCAAAATCGACGATTCCAAGGAAGAAGCTAGTAAATCACGACGAAGCGATCGAAAATGAAAGCTACGGAGACGAAAACCACACATGAGGAGAAAATCCACCAAAACATATATATATATAATATAATTAATCCAGATACATGAAAACCAGTCGTTACACATCATCATCATCTTCACTTTCGTCAGCTTTCAAAGCAAGTGGCTTGGTAGTTTTCTCCTTCTCCTCAGGTTTCTCCCTTTTATCCACGTTTTGTAATTCAAGCTCGTGGGACATTAGATTACCTATCAAGTCCTTCACCCTCATCTGCGATAGATCCTTCGCTTCTTGGATGGCAGTTACTTTAGGCCTGAAAGAGCTTGGCAGTGCTCTTAATATCTTTCTCACCTGCTCAAGGCTAGAATATGGCTTACCGAGCGAACTAGACTTGTAGACAATGTTGGTGAACCTCGCAAACATTTCTGATATGGTCTCTGATGGTAGCATGCGAAATCCCTCGTATTGCGTGCTCAGAAGTGCAAGTCTAGACTCCTTCACCTGTGACGTTCCCTCGTGCGTCACCTCCAAAGTATGCCATATTTCTTGCTCAGTTAAACAGTGTGAGATGTGATTGAATTCAGATTTATCTAATGCACAAATGAGAGCATCCATAGCTTTAGCATTAAGAGAATAAAGCTTCCAATCATTATCATCCCATTTATCATCAGGTTTAAGCATCTCAGTGTTTTCAATTTTAATAACAGGTGATTTATAGCCTTTTCAACAATTTGCTAAGCTTTATAATCAATAGAAATCAAGTAGATTCTCATACGATTTTTCCAATAAGCATAGTGTACTCCGTTAAATCTAGGTGGTCGGGAAATAGACTGACCCTCAGCAAAAGCACTATCAATGTGGTCCATGGTCAAACTAGGCTAGATCCTAAAACCTGCTCTGATACCACTTGTTGGATCTGGATCCTAGCCTAGAGGGGGGGGGGGGGAATAGGCTAATAAAAATAATTCGTGCAACCCACGAATAAGCACACACAGTTATAGCACAACCAGAGTAAAGAAAAGCAGACACAGAGTACACAGCAGATTTACACTGGTTCGGTCGTCCCAACGACCTACTCCAGCCCCCAAAGCAGAACTAGTATTGAATAGCGCAATAGGTACAAAACCACAAGTTAGAGCACGCTCAGAGCACCCTCTACGTCTCTACACTCGCCAGGCTCTCAGTACCCCACACACAGTGTTTTCTCTCACTATCAATCCTAGTAACGCTTTCTACCAGCTAGTCCCAAACTAGCTGGGTCCCACTTGTCTAGTCCCAACTAGACAAGTCCCAAAATATTCCCCAAAAATGGTAAAGTTTCCCATACGAAGATCTATCACAATTGTTACACAAAATAATAAAGTATTGAGTTTAGAAAGCTTAGATTGTGCAGCAGCGATGTCTTCGTCAATAAGCACGGGTCAGATCAATCTGACAAGTAGTAGTCTCTGATGTCTCCCCTCAATAGTTCGGCTCCCCTCTCGATGAAACTTGCGTCTTCCACCAAAGATTGAAACTTGCGACTCCCCACCTTGTAAACAATGATTCCTTGCTGCATGCGCTTCTCTTCTCTAATTTAATGTTCTGACACCCTAAAAATATCTTGTTTCTTTTGATTCGCTGCAAACAAATAAACCCCAAATAAAATTGAACCCATGGCCTTCTTTAATCTCAATTTCTCATGGAAGTCCGTCCTTGGTCCATGCGTGACCTGCAGGCAAAAATCATAAGAGCAAAATAATGAAGAGAAATTAAAATGCCCTTTCAATATCTTGGCAACCTCAACAGGTTTGTGCGGCTCATCACCAAAACAAAACAAAACTAAAACCTTAAACAAAATATGCGGCCAGCCCTTTGAGGTTTGTCAAAAGTTGTGGACAAAGCTATCAAAACATTCGGTAGTAGCTCTGTGTTTTCCTTTCACGTGCAAGGCCAAAAGAAAACAAAGGGCACGACTCTTCTAGGCTTCTCTTTTACCTGCACAAAAACAAACTTATATTGCCATTAAGTGCATGCATTAAAAAACTCCCTAGCCTGTGAACCTTCGGCCCTGTGCTAGGAGAATAGAATAATGGAGTAAAAAAAAACTTCAGGCTTTTGGATTGTTCAAAGGAGAGTCCTGTTGCGTGAACTTGCTTTTTGTCTAATGCCCAGCATCCAATAAGAAGTTTCCCTTTGCACTTTTGTTTTGACCTGCGCACAAACAACATAAGACACGCATCAGCTTGTTTTTCAATTGATAAAATATCATACTCCCCTTTTTTGATAGCTATGACTCTAGGGATGTCCTTTGCTTCTCTCCCTGCCGCAAACTTTGAAGTCCCCTTTGGGTTGTGTATGCAGCCGCAGTTTTTCCAGGGGGCTTTGTTTCTCCTTGAAAGATTACGACATGGGCACACTTAATGGTCAAACATTGCGGCCTAGGCAAGTGACTTTTATTTGCTTTGCAATGAAGGTAACGACTGCTAGTAGTCAATGTTGCGGCTTGAGATCTTTGGCAAGATGATGATGGGCATTAAAGGATTGTTTGGCTTTGGAGCATTTGCTATTACGGCAAAAGAGATGCTTACGGGAAGATGATGCTTTGGTGTTGCCGCAATTTGCCTCTTGGGAAATTATTTGTGTTGGCCGCGCGTAGCTTCCTCTTTGATGTTGGCTTATATAGGGAGGATTAGGGTTTCGGAAAGGATCCCTAAGAGATAGGAATTGGGAATTTCAAAAGTGATTTGATTCTATCTCTTTACACCACGAATAGGAGATTTGAATTGAAATATGGCTATGAATAAGTTTGGCTAGGGAGAGGACACTACCAACTATGAAATTTGTAATTGGCTAAGGATTGGGTTGAATCAATCAATTTGATTTGATGTGTAGTTCAAAAGATTTGAATTGATCCAGTCACCAATTTGACCAAGTCCAACTTTGCTCTCCATTGACCAAGTCAAACTCATTTGTGCACACACTCTCCCTCTCTCCTAATATACTATACGAATAGCAATTCCGCCAACATGTGAAAATATATTGTTTCGCCAATCCTGAAACACACTAGCACACACGTCAAATATAACGATACGTTTGTCATCATCCAACCAAGATCCTAGATCGTTGCTTCCAACATAGAAGACTGTGAATTTGATGAAACATCATTTCCAAAACTAGGCTTACAAACCAAGAAGCCTGAAGCTTCAGAGAGTATCACTTGGAATACAAAGACACTAAGTCACTTTGATCCGCCCACAAGCCAGTGTGAGGAGGAGGTCCTGAAGATTCTCCATATCCAAAACACTGTCCATCTCTTGTCGGCCAAATTTACTGACAACCAGAAGATTGTCAGATCACACGTCCCTGCTGCTAACACTCCAGCTAGGATTGACATACCGCAAAATGGATGCAATCCGCCTGCAGCAGAGATGGTTGAACCTCTTAAAAAGAGAAGACGACCACCAGGATCCAAGGACCAAGTCCCTTGAAAGAGTAGGACCCTTGGCAATGGTAAAACAATACCACCACAGGATGCTACTATAAGCCCTGCTCCCCCATCTCTCTCAAACGCTCAAACAGAGGAAAAACTGGGAGAAAATGAAGTTTCGATACATTATGTACGAACTGGGGAGTATTGGGACAGAAAGAGCACAATTATAGATGACACATTTGCGTGTAATATTGCCATCAACATCGCGTATTGCGACGATAATATTGAACCACACTCTCTGACAGAATGTCAAAGCAGAGATGATTGGCCAAAGTGGAAAGCAACAATAGGAGTGGATGTGGATTCACTCACAAAACGCAAGGTCTTCAGACCTATTGTCCAGACACCAAAAGGTGTAAAGCCTGTGGGTTATAAATGGGTATTTGTTAGAAAAAGAAATGAACAGAATGAGATCGTTCGCTACAAAGCAAGGCTTGTAGCGCATGGTTTAACCCAACGTCCAGGGGTGGATTTTGAAGCCACATACTCCCCGGTCATGGGTGCGATCACCTTTCGATTTCTCATTGGCTTAACAGCTCAAGAGGGTTTAGATATGCAGCTTATGAACGTCGTGACTGCATACATATATGGAAATTTAGACCGAGACATCTATATGAGATTGCCTGACGGTTATTCTTTGCCTGCAGCACTAAAAGAGAGACAACGTGACATCTACTCAGTGAAATTATAAAGATCATTATACGGTCTAAAACAATCTGGAAGGATGTGGTATAATAGACTGAGCGAATTCCTCGCAAAGCAGGATTTGCAAATAACGTAGTCTGCCCCTTGCATCTTTATAAGAGCAAAGGCAACATGATTTGTCATTAAAGCCGTCTATGTGGACGACTTGAACCTCATCGAATCTTCTGGAGAGATCACTGAGATTTCTAGAAGCCTGACTGAAACTTTCGAGATGAAAGACCTCGGAAAGTCGAAATTCTGTTTAGGTCTTCAAATAGAGCATCTTAACGATGAGATCCTGTTACATCAGTCAACTTATACATCGAACTTGTTGAAAATGTTCCAAATGGATAAGTGCCACCCCCTCAGTACCCCAATGATCGTTAGATCATTGGATGTGCATAAAGACCCTTTCCGACCGCTGGAAGAGGGGGAGGAAGTACTAGGCCCTGAAGTGGCTTATCTAAGTGCAATCGGTGCACTCCTTTACTTGGCTAACTGCACTCGCTCTGACATAGCATTTGCAGTCAACCTACTAGCCAGATATAGTACTGCACCTACACAGCGGCACTGGGCCGGAGTTAAGCATCTTCTATGCTACCTCCAAGGGTCCATAGACTTAGGTCTATTTTATATGAAAGAGTCAACAACAGGTTTAGTTGGTTATGCTGATGCAGGTTATAGATCCGATCCTCACACAGAAGAGTCTCAGACCGGATACATGTTCACCTATGTCGGCACTGCCATATCTTGGAGATCTGTGAAGCAGAACATGACGACCATCTCATCCACATATTCAGAACTTCTAGCAATCCACGAAGCAAGCAAAGAGAGTTTCTGGCTACGTTCTATGATCCAGCACATCCTCACCTCTACCGACCCGATGACCAGTGTTCTTGAGCCTACTCCACTCCATGAAGACAATGCAGCATGTGTAGCACAGCTACAGGACGGCTACATCAAAGGCGACAAGACGAAGCATATCTCTCCTAGGTCCTTCTGAATGCATGACCTTCAGAAGCAAAAACAGATTGAGGTACAGAAGATCCAATCATGTAATAACTTGGCCGATTTTCTTACCAAATCCCTGCCTACTAGTATCTTTAAGAAACTTGTAAATGGGATTGGGATGAGGAGAGTGAGAAAATGTAAATTGGGTCAGAATAAGAGAACTATGAACATATAGATACATAAGAGACTGATGTATAAATTCATAGGAAATCTGCAAGCCTGAAGCTTGGTTAGATGAGGGGGAGTCAACAGCAGAGTTGCACTCTTTTCCCTTGGCTATTGGTTTTTTTCACAGGGTTTTCTGTAGTCAAGGTTTTGATGAGGCAACCTCGTTGACCCTGGATCCTGAAGTATCCACCCCTAGACACATTCCTAAAACAGGGAAGTTATGGATAAACTGTTCTTTATTTAACAAGGCAGTTATCCTATGTCACGCCCCGCTTCCCAAAAACACGGAGGCGAAGCGTGACGAAGGCCCGCTTAGGCCGGGGCTAAGAGCCCAGACCCAATAAGCGTCTGTAGTTTTCCCAAGCGAAAGAACAGGTCCCTGCAAGTTAGTACGAAATAACAAAAGTACTGAAAAGAAGTATTTCATTTTATTCCAAAATTCATCATCAAAGTACTGAGAGTCTAAACATGCCGAAAACGGCTACAACTGCTGAAAGGGAAACTAATGGTGCAAGCACCCAACCTAGACAAGAAAGTAAGAGTGCAACGCACCCAACTCAAACTGAAATGGATAATCTCTGGAACAGCAACAGAAGACCTCTAACTCTGATCGTCCTCTGGATCGTACTCCGGATCAGCGTCCTCCGGCTCCAAGTCAACTGGCAAGTCCGCCTCGTACTCGTACTCTGGCTCCACACCTGACGTACAGCACCAAAAGAGGAAACTGTACGTCAGGCAAAGTCTACACAAACCGTCAGACTCTACTGCAAGTGTATCAACTATTAACAATGATTTACTGGTTGTTTTAGCATGCTGGAGTTATAACTGAGTGACGAAAAGAAACGTAGCAGGAAAAGTAAACGTAGCAAGCAGTAGACGTAGCGTGTGCTACCGACTACGGGACTAACCTACAGGTGTCGGGACAAGACGTGACATGACGGAACAAGACAGGACAGGACGGGACAGGACAAGTAAGACACGAAAGGGTTCACGCCTTACGGTTCGAGGGCGGCCAGACCCTCCCCCCGTGCGCACGCTCAACCCTACCCCAACCCAGAGACTCAGGACAAGAAGTACAGAGATCACTTCCGCTAGGGAAGCACCTGAAACGCCCGTGGGCTTTTTGTATCACGGAGATCACTTCCGCTCGGGAAGCATCTGAAACGCCCGTAGGCTTTTTGTATCACGGAGATCACTTCCGCTCGGGAAGCATCTGAAACGCCCGTAGGCTTTTTGGGAACACTTCCGCTCGGGAAGCATCTGATCACTTTTTGGGAACACGCTCACTTCCGCTCGGAAGCATCTGAAACGCCCGTAGGCTTTTTGGAAACACAGAGATCACTTCCGCTCGGGAAGCATCTGAAACGCCCGTAGGCTTTTTGTGTAACAAGACACGACACGACCAGTGTAGGGAGTGTTATTCTAGGGTGTCCACACGCACGCACACGCAAGATAGTCCTATGATGTCAGCAGTTTATTGTTGTCAGGCTCAGACTTCGTCGTCAAGTCTGAGCCGTCTCGGGTCGTCCCGGACGCTATCATTTCACGTCCGGTTCTCATCACACACAATCTAACAGTTCTACAAACTGGAACTGAGGCACAGTCAAACGCAAGTGGATACACTTGCCTGGATTGGCGAGTGCGTCGTCGGTCCGGGGCGTCTCGTCCGGTCGTCGCGTCCGCGGTAGTCCGTCTGAAAAGGATCACGGCGACGGTGTCAAGTCGCGATTTTCGTCAAATCCTATTTAGGTTCATTTCTAAGTTAAGCGTGGCTACCCTAACTGTCACAAGTCAAAAGTGTCCGATCAGCCTATCCGACGATTCTATCCTATGTGCACAGTTCAAAAGTCCGATCGTCGATTCTATTGTTCACAACATTTTAAAGGAGCAGAAAATAAATTTAGCGAGTTTAGTTGCCGATTTTAGTTAGGTTTTCAGTTTTGGCTACGGGTGGGTTTCGCTACGAGTTACGAGAAAACCAACCTCTCCGGAGTCTGAAGTAGTGCGGACGTAGGGTCTGAACGGAGGGGTGTCTGCGGCGTCTACAGTGTCCCAACTACGGGTAGCGTAGTGAGACTCGTCCGGGCAGCGGACGAAGCGTGTTCAGCGAGTGCGATCAGTCCACGGCAAAACGTCGAGCTAGCGTCGCGGGCGGCTGCGGACAGATCTCGATCGTGCTTACGGCTAGTGGCTCCGTGCGGTAGCTGCAGACAGCACTCGGAAACCGAGGGCAGCGAGAGCGGGGCGGCACTCGGAAGCCGAGGGCAGCGAG
Organism: Scilla litardierei; assembly: GCA_030789695.1. NCBI lineage: Eukaryota > Viridiplantae > Streptophyta > Magnoliopsida > Asparagales > Asparagaceae > Scilla > Scilla litardierei. Next base: position 189,333,584 of record CM061134.1, on the reverse strand, counting down.
AGCGGGGCGGCAGGCTGCGGCTTGGGGAGCCGCGAAGACAGTCGAGAGGGGCCGCGGCTCAGATCTGCGGCGCAGCAGGCGGGGGATGCGGCGGCTTGCAGAACGGCGGCGACTGCGGCACCTCGCAGCGGCGGAGGGCGGATCGCGACGAGGCGGGGGCTGAAGTCGCGACGGTGGCGGCGAATCGCAGCGACGTCGTCGCCGGGCCGCGGGGCGAGGGAGGAGCGAGAGGGGGACGACGCGGGGGTTCTGAGAGGCGGATCGCCGGCGGCGGAGGCGTGCGGCGAGGGCGGATCGCGACGGTTGGGGGGAAATCGCGGCGGCGGAGCACGGATCGCGGCGCGGAGGCGTGAGGGGCCGCGGGGCGAGGTAGGAGAGAGAGAGGGAGAGGGGATCTGAGAGGAGAGGGGGATTTTTGGGGGTCGGCGGCGGCGGGTCGCCGTGCCGCCGTGAAGAGCGAGAGGGGGAGGATCGCGATGGGAGAGGAGATTTTGGGGGGTGGCGGCTGAGCACGTGAAAGGGGGGGGTTTTGATTTTAGGGTTAGGGTTGATTTTAGGGTTAGGGTTATAATAGGGTTTAATTGATAAAGAGCCCTAAGATTAATCTTAAGTGGGCAAAGGGGAGAGCTGAAGGGGTGCAGATTGGGGGTAAGCCTAGGGATGATTAGAGGAACAGATTTGGAAGGATTTTAAAAACAGATTTAAAAGAGGGATTTAGCCAGATTTGGCTAAAATTCGAAATTTGAACTGGATGAGCAAATCAACGGTCCAGATTAATCTGAGCGATAACTCTCAATCCGGGCGTCAGAAAAATAATCCGAAAATACCGGGGCGATCGCGGAGACGAGACGCACAGATCTACGGAGCCCGATCGTGCGTAGCGCCTACCAAAAATTTACGTAAAATTCGGGACGGCGTTTTGAGCCAAATGACCAAAACGCCCCTATCGAGTCAACTTCGTTTTGCGAGAAAACGACCGCGAAAAGATGTTCCCAAAAATTACCATAAAATTCTACTCGCCCAACCGATCTCAACGTCACAGCACATCGCATAGATCAGCAACCAGAAACAGCCAAGAAAATACGTGCACGCTAAAGCACGTGCACGCAGAAAGTTTAATTAAGGTCGGAAGGCGACCGTTACATTCTACCCCACTAAAATAAAGATTCCGTCCTCGGAATCGACAACACTAATCAGCAAACAAAAATGGGAAACGCTCCTTCATCTCTTCCTCGCGTTCCCAGGTGGACTCTCCGGGTGATCCGTGACGCCACATCACTCTCACCAGGTCGACTACCTTATTCCTCAATTGCTTCTGTCGACGGTCCAAAATCTGCACAGGCTGCTGGTCATATGTCAGATCCGGGCGAACTGTAATCTCTGAGAAGTCGACTGTGTGCGACGAATCACTGACGTACCGACGTAGTTGAGATACGTGGAAAACGTCGTGAACTCCCTCCAAAGATGGTGGCAGAGCAAGGCGGTAGGCCACTGCTCCCACACGCTCTAGCACATCAAAAGGCCCAATATATCTCGGACTCAGCTTTCCCTTCTTCCCGAAACGAATAACTCCGCGGTTCGGAGAAATCTTCAGGAAGACGTGATCTCCAGGCTGAAACTCCAAGGGTCTCCTCTTGGCATCCGCCCAATGCTTGAAACGATCCTGTGCAACTCTGAGCTTCTCCCTGATGTCCCTCACGACATCCACAGCCTCCACTATCATCTCGGGACCCAACAGCTCCCGATCTCCGATGTCATCCCAGCTCAGTGGCGAACGACATTTCCTTCCATAAAGGGCAGCAAACGGCGCCATGCCAATGCTCGCCTGGTAGCTGTTGTTATACGAAAACTCCACCAAGTGGAGGTGATCCTCCCAAGAACCCTTCAAATCGAGCGTACAAGCTCGCAGCATATCCTCCAGGATCTGAATAGTCCTCTCGGACTGGCCGTCGGTCTGCGGGTGGTACGCCGTGCTGAAGCTCAGACTCGTACCCAAATTCTCCTGCAGACTTCTCCAGAACTGAGATGTGAACCTCGTATCTCTGTCAGACACGATGCTCACGGGGACTCCATGTAAGCGTACAATCTCCTGCACGTACACGGTCTACATCATTACTAACTCAGAAGAAAATTTTAAAAAAGGAAGTAAGAGAAGGAAAATTTTTACCTCCAGATATTTCCTCGCCAAGGCTTCCGTAGACTGACCCACTCGGAATGGGATAAAGTGTGCAGACTTGGTTAATCGATCCACGATCACCCAAACTGCGTCATTCTGCCTCGGGGTCCGAGGTAAACCAGTCACGAAATCCATCGTAATATGCTGCCACTTCCACTCCGGAATAGGAAGCGGCTGCAGCAAGCCGGCAGTACGATGGTGCTCAGCCTTCACCTGCTGGCATATCAGGCACTTGGCAACGCTCCGTGCCACGCTCCTCTTCATGCCAATCCACCAATAATTCAGACGGAGGTCCTTATACATCTTGGTGCCTCCAGGATGTATGGAATATGGCGAGCTATGAGCCTCGCTCAACAGCTCCTCACGGATGTCACCTGCAGGTACACAGAGCCTACTGCCGTACCGCAGTGAACCATCCTCATGAATCACGAACTCCGTCCGAAGTCCAGCTTCAACCTGCCTTCTGATCCTCTGAAGCTTCGGATCTCCTGCCTGTGCTGCCTTGATCCGATCCACGATCGTGGACTGAATCTGCAAATTCATGAAGGAATGAACCACACCAGGTAGGACAACCTCCAAATCCATCTCTCTCAGCTCCTGCTGATTCCTCCAGTCGGCAGTATGCATCATCGCGGTAGGAAGTCTACTCAAGGCATCAGGCACTACATTCACCTTCCCCGGATGATACTGCAAGTCTATCTCGTAGTCAGCCATGAGCTCTAACCATCGTCTCTGACGCATGTTGAGCTCCTTCTGCGTGAAGATGTACTTCAAGCTCTTGTGATCAGTGAAAATCTTCACACTCTCACCTAACAAGAAGTGTCTCCAAATCTTCAGTGCAAAGATTACTGCCGCCAACTCCAGATCGTGTGTCGGGTAATTCTTCTCGTGAGTCCTCAACTGACGAGAAGCATACGCGACCACGTGGCCATGCTGATGCAAGACGCATCCAAGGCCCTTCCCTGACGCATCACAATAAACTTCAAAGCCTCCGCTTCGATCCGGCACTGCCAACACCGGTGCTGTGGTCAACCTCGCCTTCAAGATACTGAAGGCCTCCTCACAAGCATCTGACCAAAGAAACTCTACATCCTTTCTCGTCAGCTTCGTCATCGGCTCTGCAATCTTCGAGAAATCCTTGATGAACCGCCGATAATAGCCTGCTAAACCAAGGAAGCTCCTGATGTCTGATGCTGACTGCGGAGTCGGCCAATCTCTGACTGCTCTGACCTTCTCCGGATCTACAGATATGCCATCACCGGACACCACGTGTCCCAGAAATGCGACTCTGTCCAGCCAGAACTCGCACTTGCTATACTTGGCATAAAGCTTGTGTCGCCTCAGCGTCTCCAGCACTGTCCTCAGATGACAGCTGTGCTCTTCCTCAGACTTCGAATAAATCAAGATGTCATCAATGAAAATGACGACGAACTTATCCAGGAAGTCATAAAATATCAAGTTCATCAAATTCATGAACACCGCTGGAGCATTGGTCACGCCAAACGGCATGACCACGAACTCATAATGTCCGTATTTCGTCCGGAAAGCTGTCTTCTGAACATCGTCTTTCTTCACCTTCAACTGGTGGTATCCACTCCTCAAATCCAACTTCGAGAAGACTCTCGATCCTCCAAGCTGGTCGAAGATATCGTCGATGCGCGGCAGCGGGTACTTATTCTTCACGGTGACAGCATTCAGTCCTCGATAGTCCACGCACATCCTGCGGGACCCATCCTTCTTCTTCACGAGTAAAACTGGTGCGCCCCATGGCGACACACTAGGGTGGATGAAACCCTTCTGCAGCAACTCATCTAATTGCTTTCGCAGCTCCTCGAGCTCCGCGGGAGCCATACGGTACGGCGCCTTCGATATCGGTTGCGCTCCCGGCATGAGGTCAATACCAAACTCTAAGGCTCGGTCGGGTGGCAAACCTGAGATATCCTCTGGGAAGACGTCGTCGAAGTCTCGGACGACTGCTGGTCACTCGATCTCCATCTCCATCGGCATAGCTGCAACAATCGGCACCACCGGCGTGGCCCGATACTTGATGGGCCCAAGCGACTCATCTCTGCTACGGAACTCGAACTCTGGATGGCCTGGAATCCGGAACACCACTCTCTTGCTGCGACAATCGATCGAGGCGTGGAAATCTCCCAACCAATCGATGCCAAGAACGGCATCAAAATGTGGCAGGTCGTGGACAATGAAATCTGCAAAGAGCTCGTGTCCATTGACAACCAAAGGGATCGATCGACATCCCAAGTTCACTGTCACCACCCCGTTCCCTGTGGTGATGTCCCAACACTTGGGAAGTGTATGGGTGGGAATGGAGTGTCTTGTTACGAATCTCCGGGATAAGATGCACATGGATGCACCGGAGTCGAACAAGGCCAAGGCCGGGTGAGAAGACACTAGAATGGTGCCTAAGATTTTAAAAGAACTACGGTCAAACCAAGCTATTCTAACAAACAAGTCAAACAAGCAAGACTAACAATTAAAAGCTAAACTATGAAAGGAAAGACTAGAATTAAAGAGTTACCTGCAATAACTCCATCCAGCTCCTCAGTCTCTAAAGCCGTCATGGTGTAAGCCGGCCTCTGGGGCTGCGCTGCTCTCTGAAACATCTGCTTCTGTGGTGCCAAGGGTGGTCCACGAACGACAGGTCCTCTCTAAACTGGAGCAGGCGCTCTCATCTGCAGCGGGGCTGGCGCTCCAACTACAGCATGACGGGCTCTCGGACAATCCTTAGCTGCATGCGACGCATCTCCACAAACCAAGCATGAACCCAGCTTCCTCCTACAATCCTTCTGGACGTGTCCTGGCTTCCCGCAGTAATGACACGGTCCCTTGCTCTGACTCTGAATGGGAGCTCCAAGCCTCTTAAATGGTACTGTCTGAACTGGCCTCATCGCCGGCCTGGCAGGTGGCCGGTACTGCTCCATAGGACGCTTCCCCTTATCAGCTGGAGGGTCAGGTAGGAGCGAAATAAGCTCATGATTCTTTGCAGCATCCAACACCTCCCTCATAGTCGTGAAACTCGCCGAAGACATAGAAGACTGAATCTTCGGACGCAGTCCCTGCCGGAAACGATCAGCTCGCTTCTCCTCCTTCTTCACCATATGCGGAGCAAAGCGACTCAGCATCTCAAACTCCGCCTCATACTCCTCGACGGTCATGCTCCCCTGTTTCAGATCTATAAATCTGCTCAACAGCTCCCTCCTGGTAGTCTTGGTGAAGTACTTCGTCCTGAACATAGACCTGAAGGTCTTCCAATCCACTGGCTTCTCCAGACGTCTCTCCTCAAGGCGCCACCAGTTCCTCGCATTCTCTGTCAGCTGCATCTTCGCTATCTCCACTCGGGTGTCATCAGGAATCTTCGCAGCAACTAACTTCTCCTCCGTGCTCTGGATCCACTCGTCAGCAGCTAGGGGTCCCTCCTTCCCCGAAAATGTCCTCGGCTGGAGCTCGTTGAACTGCTTCACTCCTGGAGCAGCTCGAGGGGCAGGTGGAGGTGGCGGTGGTGCAACTGGAGCAGCCTGGGCAGCACGCTGGGACTGCAGAACCAACTGGTGCTGCACCTCCAGCATCTCTCTCATAACGCCCAGAACCTGCCGGAATTCTCCGCTCTGGTCTTCCTGAATACCATCTCCAGAGCTCCCCGATCGGGTAACACGTCGTCCTGCCATCCTATTGACAGAAAGACACAGATTAGACTCGTACAATTACCGGATGATAATAAAATGAAATTTAATACTTCAATTATTCCGTACTCGCAGAAAAGGGGACCTGCATGGGCCACCACTAAAACCTGTCACGCCCCGCTTCCCAAAAACACGGAGGCGAAGCGTGACGAAGGCCCGCTTAGGCCGGGGCTAAGAGCCCAGACCCAATAAGCGTCTGTAGTTTTCCCAAGCGAAAGAACAGGTCCCTGCAAGTTAGTACGAAATAACAAAAGTACTGAAAAGAAGTATTTCATTTTATTCCAAAATTCATCATCAAAGTACTGAGAGTCTAAACATGCTGAAAACGGCTACAACTGCTGAAAGGGAAACTAATGGTGCAAGCACCCAACCTAGACAAGAAAGTAAGAGTGCAACACACCCAACTCAAACTGAAATGGATAATCTCTGGAACAGCAACAGAAGACCTCTAACTCTGATCGTCCTCTGGATCGTACTCCGGATCAGCGTCCTCCGGCTCCAAGTCAACTGGCAAGTCCGCCTCGTACTCGTACTCTGGCTCCACACCTGACGTACAGCACCAAAAGAGGAAACTGTACGTCAGGCAAAGTCTACACAAACCGTCAGACTCTACTGCAAGTGTATCAACTATTAACAATGATTTACTGGTTGTTTTAGCATGCTGGAGTTATAACTGAGTGACGAAAAGAAACGTAGCAGGAAAAGTAAACGTAGCAAGCAGTAGACGTAGCGTGTGCTACCGACTACGGGACTAACCTACAGGTGTCGGGACAAGACGTGACATGACGGAACAGGACAGGACAGGACGGGACATGACAAGTAAGACACGAAAGGGTTCACGCCTTACGGTTCGAGGGCGGCCAGACCCTCCCCCCGTGCGCACGCTCAACCCTACCCCAACCCAGAGACTCAGGACAAGAAGTACAGAGATCACTTCCGCTAGGGAAGCACCTGAAACGCCCGTGGGCTTTTTGTATCACGGAGATCACTTCCGCTCGGGAAGCATCTGAAACGCCCGTAGGCTTTTTGTATCACGGAGATCACTTCCGCTCGGGAAGCATCTGAAACGCCCGTAGGCTTTTTGTATCACGGAACACAGAGATCACTTCCGCTAGGGAAGCATCTGAAACGCCCGTAGGCTTTTTGTGTAACAAGACACGACACGACCAGTGTAGGGAGTGTTATTCTAGGGTGTCCACACGCACGCACACGCAAGATAGTCCTATGATGTCAGCAGTTTATTGTTGTCAGGCTCAGACTTCGTCGTCAAGTCTGAGCCGTCTCGGGTCGTCCCGGACGCTATCATTTCACGTCCGGTTCTCATCACACACAATCTAACAGTTCTACAAACTGGAACTGAGGCACAGTCAAACGCAAGTGGATACACTTGCCTGGATTGGCGAGTGCGTCGTCGGTCCGGGGCGTCTCGTCCGGTCGTCGCATCCGCGGTAGTCCGTCTGAAAAGGATCACGGCGACGGTGTCAAGTCGCGATTTTCGTCAAATCCTATTTAGGTTCATTTCTAAGTTAAGCGTGGCTACCCTAACTGTCACAAGTCAAAAGTGTCCGATCAGCCTATCCGACGATTCTATCCTATGTGCACAGTTCAAAAGTTCGATCGTTGATTCTATTGTTCACAACATTTTAAAGGAGCAGAAAATAAATTTAGCGAGTTTAGTTGTCGATTTTAGTTAGGTTTTCAGTTTTGGCTACAGGTGGGTTTCGCTACGAGTTACGAGAAAACCAACCTCTCCGGAGTCTGAAGTAGTGCGGACGTAGGGTCTGAACGGAGGGGTGTCTGCGGCGTCTACAGTGTCCCAACTACGGGTAGCGTAGTGAGACTCGTCCGGGCAGCGGACGAAGCGTGTTCAGCGAGTGCGATCAGTCCACGGCAAAACGTCGAGCTAGCGTCGCGGGCGGCTGTGGACAGATCTCGATCGTGCTTACGGCTAGTGGCTCCGTGCGGTAGCTGCAGACAGCACTCGGAAACCGAGGGCAGCGAGAGCGGGGCGGCACTCGGAAGCCGAGGGCAGCGAGAGCGGGGCGGCAGGCTGCGGCTTGGGGAGCCGCGAAGACAGTCGAGAGGGGCCGCGGCTCAGATCTGCGGCGCAGCAGGCGGGGGATGCGGCGGCTTGCAGAACGGCGGCGACTGCGGCACCTCGCAGCGGCGGAGGGCGGATCGCGACGAGGCGGGGGCTGAAGTCGCGACGGTGGCGGCGAATCGCAGCGACGTCGTCGCCGGGCCGCGGGGCGAGGGAGGAGCGAGAGGGGGACGACGCGGAGGTTCTGAGAGGCGGATCGCCGGCGGCGGAGGCGTGCGGCGAGGGCGGATCGCGACGGTTGGGGGAAATCGCGGCGGCGGAGCACGGATCGCGGCGCGGAGGCGTGAGGGGCCGCGGGGCGAGGTAGGAGAGAGAGAGGGAGAGGGGATCTGAGAGGAGAGGGGGATTTTTGGGGGTCGGCGGCGGCGGGTCGCCGTGCCGCCGTGAAGAGCGAGAGGGGGAGGATCGCGATGGGAGAGGAGTTTTTGGGGGGTGGCGGCTGAGCACGTGAAAGGGGGGGGGGTTTGATTTTAGGGTTAGGGTTGATTTTAGGGTTAGGGTTATAATAGGGTTTAATTGATAAAGAGCCCTAAGATTAATCTTAAGTGGGCAAAGGGGAGAGCTGAAGGGGTGCAGATTGGGGGTAAGCCTAGGGATGATTAGAGGAACAGATTTGGAAGGATTTTAAAAACGTTTTAAAAGAGGGATTTAGCCAGATTTGGCTAAAATTCGAAATTTGAACTGGATGAGCAAATCAACGGTCCAGATTAATCTGAGCGATAACTCTCAATCCGGGCGTCAGAAAAATAATCCGAAAATACCGGGGCGATCGCGGAGACGAGACGCACAGATCTACGGAGCCCGATCGTGCGTAGCTCCTACCAAAAATTTACGTAAAATTCGGGACGGCGTTTTGAGCCAAATGACCAAAACGCCCCTATCGAGTCAACTTCGTTTTGCGAGAAAACGACCGCGAAAAGATGTTCCCAAAAATTACCATAAAATTCTACTCGTCCAACCGATCTCAACGTCACAGCACATCGCATAGATCAGCAACCAGAAACAGCCAAGAAAATACGTGCACGCTAAAGCACGTGCACACAGAAAGTTTAATTAAGGTCGGAAGGCGACCGTTACATCCTAACTCGGATCCTGAAAAATCCACCTCTTATTCAATGTTGGTTGGATAAGGAGAAGTGTTATGAATTGGCCCATGAGGCCCATTGGGTATCCACCCATTCATTGAAAGCTATATATATGAGGGTAGGGGGATCCTAACCCCTTACACCTATTACTCTACTTTTCCCTTCACAACACCAATATTATTTTTCAAACTATTTACACGATAATCAAATTGTTTAAATTGAATGGTTTTTTACAGCAATAGAATTTTTTCTCGCCTTTTAAATCAACTTTCTAATACATAATCACTGCATATTATTGAGTATTGGATTCCCCAGTTTGGTTTTGATGATGAACAACCATAATTAATTGTGACTAACCCCTTGTTTTGTAGTTAATTAAAGCATCGTCAATGTAGTTCAAGGAATATCAAAAGTGATGATGATTTGAGCCAATGATGCGAGGAAATCAAGTGATGGACTCATGGAATTCAAATATAAGATTTCAAGGAATTCAATAGGAAGTGAAGGGGATTAATGTGTAATATTTTCTATTCTTTACTTCTTTATTGAATTAAATGTTGAGCCTTGAATAGACTTACTAAAAGCACGTATATGTCAAACACACAACACCTTAGTTCATTCATAAATCAATCCCATATGGTTAGAACTTATTAAAACTCAAAATTCAGTTTTTCAACCTCAATCAGGCGCCTGGTGCATGGACACCCGACACCTAGCGTGCACATTTTCGAATTCATTTCAACCCTAATCATGACAGACGCCTGATGCTATCTTCCCATTGGTCTGCATAGTGTGACCGACACCTGGGTGATGACCTTCAGACGTCTGTCCATTTATTGCCAAAAATTCCAGTAGCTTAGTTTCTTCACCCCATCAGACCAGGCGCCTGATGTTTTGGTGCCAGACGTCTGCACATTCGACTAGACATATGGTCACCCTTCAGCAGGTGTCTGTTGACTAGCAGTTAGGCTGCAGCTGTGATTTTGTTAGCACAGTGCACCAGGCATCTGGTAAGCATTCTATAGACGTCTGGCGACACAGATTTTTGCCCGTTAAGAGCTGTTTCTGTCATTTAATACTTGGGATTTCCTACTGATTTTGGTGGGATTCTTAGGGTTTATTTATCGGGACTTGATGCATTCATTTAGCACTCTTAGACACATTTATTTCTCCCATCTACAATCATTCAAAGCTCCTCAAGCATTAAAGTCCTTATACTCTTCACTTGTCCTAAATGCATTCAAGCTCAATCTTTAAACATGTTTTGGGGTGTTTTCTCACCGCAGATTGATAGGTTGGGGGTCCGGGGGTCGTCGTGGTCACATGGGACGCGTGCGGCCTCCGGAGTCAATTTTTCGAGTGTTTGCTGGGGCAGGAATGTGTGGATCCATGAATCGGTTTTTTGAAGGATAGCTTCAACAGAACGATGGCTTTCTGGGGCAATCGGTCAGTCAGGCCTAGGGCTTGGGAGCATTCGAACCCGAGCGATGGAGCGCCGAAGGGTGGCTTCGATTTGTTGGCGGCTCCTTGGATCTGCATAGACGAGAGAGCTTCTCAGGGGGGGTCGGGTCTTGGTTCCGACCAAGTCCCCTCTGATGCCTAAGTCAGCACTAGCACTTGTCTGAAGGATGCTAGGTGTGATCGAGTATGGTTCGCGGAGAGACCAATATACAAATCTTCGGGCCGAGCTATGTAGGATAAATATAAGGTGGAAGGAGAAGGTCTCGAGAGGTGGAGTACCTGAGATCTGAGTATTCAGGATTCGATCACTTGGCGTTTCATTTTTTCGGCCTATTATAGGAGTTTGCATGTCAACGCCTTTATGGCGCCCCGTCATCTCACCCCTCCTGCCCGCCTGCTTTGATGGTCTCTTCAAGGGGTTTGAAGACAGTCACGATGGCGCATTGACTGGTGTTCAAGGCTAGCATGATCTGAGAAGCAGGTTCCTCAGTCGTGGAAGGTCAGCGGTTTCCCTGACATGGGCTTTGGGCCGCTGCGATCCAATATGCTTTGTGGGGTCTTAAGGCTTGGGCCCAACCCCTACCTGGGTCGTGGGCTTGGCCCACTCCATTCCGGGGTTGTATCAATTGCCCCCCATCGCTCGGGTCGTTCGGCCATCGACCGTTCGGTTCGAGGGATGTGATTCGTGTGGATTTGACAGGCGCGTCAGTCGAGGTGACGCATTGAATGAAAGCCATCATGGCGCTGTGAGCCAAGAGTTCTCCCACCCTTTGAAAGTGGGATTCGGAGGGCCGCTTTTAGGAAGATGTTGACGTGTGTCCTTCTTTGGACGGTCTGGATTTGGGGCTGCCCCACATATAAAAAGTCGGGGTTTGTGGTTCCTTTCGCGCTTCTTGATTTCACTTTCGATTCCTCTCATTGTTGCTGAGTTTCTCGCTGCCTCTTCTTCGATGTCCCCTTCTCCAGCTCTTGCAAGTTAACCCCCCTTTCCTACTTCTGTCTTTCGTCTTGCTTAATGACGAGTGCCCTGAGAATATAGCTTTGACACCTGATGCTGATGATTTCGGCGCGGCCGTCGGGGCATCCTCGTCCTGTGAGAAGGGCAAGGGTTTATTATTTGAGGATCTGATCCAGTGGGGGGGACCTTTCCGAAGCTGAGGGATCTGAGGTCTCACCTACGATTCTTAAAGCGGCCTCTACCATCTCGTATTCCACCGCTGAGAGAATGAGGGTGGAATATCTCCCTTACCCGTATGGGGTTCGGGTCCCATTTGGTGATGAGAGGATTTGTTTTCTCGGGGCTCATGAGGTAGGGGTATATGCTGAGATGTTCTGAATGGGGCTTCACTTCCCCTTCACTCCTTCATCATCCAGGTGTTGGGGTTTATGCAAGTGTCTCTGTGTCAGCTTACTCCGTATTCGATTCCGGTCTTGGTCGGCTTTGTCGTGATCTTTCATCTGCACGAGTTGGAGCCGTCCTTGCCGTTCTTCTTTTATTTGTACAAGATCAGGCCTGTTTCCTCGACGACATGACTTCATATTAACGTCAGGAGGGTAAAAGAGTGTCTGTTGGGCCTGCCTCGTTAGGTGATCGCACCCCGGATACACACCCGGGATGAGACTCGCTAGTCTTACCGCAAGCGTACGGTGTAGCAGCGAGCGGGTATCGAACACGAGGAGGGCAAATGACAGTGTCTTCTTCAATTCACCTGGCTATAAGAACAGTCGAGAAATATTCGCAATAAAGCGGTCACAGTCGTTCAATTGTATAAAGAAAATATCAAATTAATAAAAACGCCTAGGGATAGGGAATCCCCGCTACAAACCGTATCTCGTCATTGTGATTCATAGGTTTCACAATTGATAGACTTGAAATTCAGGTGAACTAGTTGCAACTAAATGTAGAACCAAGCTCACACTCCCGCGCTATTACCGGTCTATAGCAAACCTAGGGTAGGGTCCAATCTCTTGCAAACCCTAACCTAGGCAAGCTAGCGTGAAGAACAACATCATCGTTCAATCGTATCTCGAGCCCACTCTCGTGCAAACTCGAGCAGGTTGGGATAGTTCCTACCCGTCCAATCTCTTGCAAACGGGTATTTGTATAGAATTGCAATCGAAAACCCTAGTTTCGGTCCAATCTCTTGCAAACCGATTCCAGAGAAACCCAATTGTAACCCAATTCGAATTTCTAGGGCTTCCTATCGAGTTGGGATCCAATCTCTTGCAAATCCCAATCGGTATGAATCCCTAGCTATTCGTATTAAGTCAATCCCAAAATAACCCTAATCAATTCTAGCAAGAATTTCACCAATTCATCACAAATTAGAAATAGGGTTCGTAGGGTTCATCCCTACGCCCTAAGACGATAAAACTACTCACAATTCATAATGCAAATCATTAGAAATTCAATAATAAAAACAATAGAATTCATTGCAATAGACAATATATCAATAAAAATGAGGTTTTTGATAGAAAGAGAGACAAACCAATGAAGATTCAATAGCATCCAACAAAATAGAACTTTTTATCTCTCTCCAAAGAACTAAATCTAATCTCCTAAAAAGTAATCAAAAGGGCTGCCAAAAGTATGAGAAAAGCTCTCTAAACTAGGTTAAAAACTGGGGTTAAATACCCCCCAAAATCGCCCAAAAAACTGTGACAAAATTGCCCATGCGTAGCTTGAAAATCGCATTTTTCGCTACAGACAGCGCGACTCACTCGGCCGAGTGACAAATGTCACTTGGCCGAGTGACGGACCCTGACGGATTCCAGTAAGTCTGGACTTTTGGGGGTCGTCTCCTCGGGAGTCACTTGACCGAGTGACTTTCTTCGCTCGGCCGATGGGATTTCTTCACTCGGCCGAGTCGGAACTCGGGGCTGACTGACGGATTACAGTAACTTGGGAATTTTGGTTGCCGTCGTCTTAATGCCACTCAGGCGAGTGGTGTATCCGTGCTCGGCCGAGTGGTCTGGCGATGCTCGGCCGAGTACACGCTGATATGGAGTCTGTTGCATGTCCGATCTGGCCGGCCGAGCGGGCTGTCGATGCTCGGCCGAGTGACTCCTTCACTCGGCCGAGTGGCATGCTGAAAATGCCCAATCTTCGTATTTTTTCTTCCTCGTCGCTCCTACGATGTTCTTTCTTCTTTCACTCCTCTCCAATCATAGAATTCCCCTCAAAAGAGTCACGGGTGAGACTCCGGAGTGGGTGCATCTCAGAATCACTCCAAATCGCTCCAAATCTCCTGAAATACGACAAAAACAAGAAATCGTGAAAAGCATCGCAATATTGTCGAATAATCGTGAAAAACGTGATATGGGCGATCTAAATGGCATGCAAACAAGCAGAAAAAAAGGTGTAAAATATGGAGTGATCAAAATCCCCAAGCTTACCTCTTACTCGTCCTCGAGGAAGATGAGTAAAAAGCGAACCCGGTGGATAAAGATAAAGGAAACGATGGAAAAATGGAAAATGAAAAATGAAAAAAAAAATAGAAAACGAAGAAGGAAGTTGCTAGATCATTTTTCTCAGGACGTGGGGTTTGCTTACTCATATAGCACGCATCGAATATAAAACACATGTCAAAGACTTTTATCTCGATATCATAGTATAATGGTGCATTTGAAATAGAAAACCCAAGAATATCAATATAGCATGAAAAATGGAATAATTCTAGAATTAACATCGTCTGACGCATCTAAAGTGGTATACAAAATCATAGATCACACACTTTTCAATTGAATGCTTTCTATAAGGAGTATAAGAGATATCACACAATAGAGTAGTAAGAATAGAAAAGTGTGGTTTTCATGAAATGAATGCTAAGTGTCGATTTCTGGATTTCGTGAAACTTTAGCAATCTCACCGAGTATAGAAGATTACTTAGCCTAGGTTGTCATGCACCGTCAAGTAGTCACTCTCACACACTTCATTGGATTCTCTCCCCCAAGCTTATCCATAAGCGTGGTGGCATTCACAAATCAATATGAACATTCCCCATTTCTTTTGAAGCTAAAAAAAAAGAATAAAAATAAAAATAAAAAGAGGGAAGAATGAGAGAGAGTATGAGATGGGATCGTTATGAACTTCTTTTCTCTTTTCTTTTCTTTTCTTTTTTTTCTCGATTTTTTTTCTCTGTTTTTTTCATAACATATATACACAAATGATCCCAAATCAAAAGAGAAGGATATACAAGTATTTTTTCTTTTTGGTTTTGGGGAATTTGGAGCATGGGATATAATAACGGCGGAGATGCCAATAATAGAATTGCTAAGGGGAGATTCACCAATGAATTTAAAATAGAGAAATAATGTTCAAGATATATGGAGAAAGAAATAAATGTTTCTCTCAGTTCACTCTATAGGACGTGCATGACAACTTCCGCAGTGTAATTTAATCTACTCAGTTTAATCTCAAAAAGCAAACTAGTCCAGATTTATCAATGCTAGCAAACATTCAATCAACCTGAAGTGAAGCGTACAAATCATGCAATAAGAAGTGATATGAGAAAAGAAAGCAGTACTCCAGATATAAGCAATCAATGCGTGAATCTTGGTGTGTTTTCTACGATAGCATATATATGAATTATCAGACATCAGCTAATAATAGAATTTTATCCATTTTCATACAGAAAAAGAGTGAGTTACTATTTCTAAATGCAAAGCAGAACATAGCATATGATACCAGAAACAAAAGCTATGACATGACAAAATTAGCATGCATATAGAGAAAAGCTAACACCATGTCATCGTCATCACAGAAAAATCATCTCTAGCAAAAGATGAAAGAAATAAAGATAAAAGAAAACAGAACTATTTACAATGCAGCACACAAAGAAAATAAGAAAAACGTGATGCATGGTAAAAAAAATGAAAAGGTGATGAAAAATGGGTGCAAAAGCGGAAAAAACGTAAAAAGAACTAAAAATAAAGGTGATAAAAGCAAAAAGTGTGAGAACTCACTCCCCCGAGCTAAAGTGCACAGTGTCCTCAATGTGCAAAGTGTGGCACACCGAGAGACGTGAAATGGGTGGGGCGGGTGAGGATGCATGCATGATAAAAAAAAGAAAAATAAACAGAAAATATGATGCGGATGTGATGCATGTAAAGATCAGAGTGATGCAGATATGTGTCACCAAAAATACACTCCCTCTCTCCCAAAAAAGATATAAAATGATGTGATCAGAACATGGACCAAAATAGTGAGGGGAGGAGGTTGGGGCAAAAAACTCCAGGACCAGCAGAAAATGGGCAGCATAATCGACAAAAAATATCAATGGCATCAAGGGTGTGCCTAAGCTGGTGGTGCTGCACCATCTCCGTCCTTTGGCGGAGGTGGAGGTGGTGGTCAAGGTGTCTGCTGGGTGGGTGGGTGTAGTGGAGGCAGTCGCGTCAGGATCTGATTCAGGCAATCCTGAATATCGGGAAGCATGGCGACGCGGGACTGCACGGAACTGACCGTGGTAGAGAGAGCCCTAAAGTCTCCTCGGAGTCCACTAACAGCCCCCTCAAGAGCACGAAGGCTCTGAAGTAGAGTGTCAGGGGGTGGTGGAGCCGAGGGACGCACAGGTCGAACAGGTGATGTTCGGGGCTGTCTCTGGCGGGAAGCGTATAGGATGGGGCCAGCAGGGTAGTGTGGAAGGGGTGCTGTGCTCGGTAAGTGATGTCCAGCCCCGGTGTGAGGCTGGGACGCAGGCTGGGTCGAAGTCGCAGCAGCAACAGTAGCAGAAGTGGAGGGTAAAATGTGCGACGAGGAAGCAGGAGAGGTTAGTGACACAGAAGCGGGGACAGACGTCACGACACTCTCGGAAAGGACAGCTGCAGTGGAGACAAAAGGTTCGACCACTGGGGAGGAAGTGTAGGTCCCAAAAGGTGACACCCCAGCAGAGATCAAACTGGATAGGGTCTCCGCAACGGCAGCGAATGAAGACTCGCCGCTCTCTAGTATGGTGGGTGGACGCTCGGGAATAAGTGAGGAAATAGGCTCAACCGAGATAGGCACAGCAGTGGTGGGAGTGGTGGTAGACGTGGTGGACGTGGTAGACGACTCAGCAAGGGTACTCCCGACACCGACAGAAGTGTGGACAGAAGTGTCGGGAGGTGCAGATAGTGCAGGTGCGTGCTGAGGGATCACAGGGTCAACAGGTGGTGCAGGGGGTGCCTGCTCAGCATCCTCAGCCTCAAGCATGTAGGCAGCAGGGATAAGTAGGTCCATCGCTGGAATCCAATCCCCGTGGGCCGGTCCTATGTGTGTCTGAGCAAGGCTCGGAAGAACCATGTAGTCAGCATTAAAGGGACCGTGCAACCACACCCAGTGCCGCTGGCCGTGGGGACGAAGCATCTTCATCCGGGCCATAACATCTATCGAGAGTGAAGTGGGGCTCGGGGCTCGTCGCAGGTCGTCAGGTAGGTCCACGCCGGTCATAAGGGCTAGAAGCGTAATCAGATCGCCGCAGCAAATTATTGAGCGAGCGCCCACCGAAACGATGATGCGGTCAAAAAACTAGCTAGCAATATCTATCTCGACAGCGGGACCAGGTCATCGCTACCTATATCTAGAACTCTAGGGCGAGTCATCGCGTAGAGCATGTAAAGCTCAGGCATAGACATCGTCCCAGGCTCGTACCTCGCCAAGAAAGTGGTCGCCATGAGGCGCTGTACAATGCAGAGGCAGGGGTCAGGATGGCTGAGGCCTTGGCCCTACTAGGGTCAAAGCCAAGTGGGGATCCCGTGATCCGTGTCCAGAATGTGGAGGTGTCGAACGACGGTGGTGGGATGTGCGTGGGTGCGTAGGCACGGTCAGGGACTGGGACAGCGGGCCACTGGAAGAACGCACGAAGCACGTCGAGAGTGACCTCTCACTCTCGATCCATCAGGCGGAATGTGTATCCTCCAGGGGTCTGGTCAATCGAGCTCAGGACCTCTAGTGTCGGACGGATATAAGTATCCGCCGACACCGCAAGAAAATCATGCCATCCCACGTTGTCGTACAACGTGAGAAGCCCCTCGAGTACCCCTATGCGATCAAGGTCAGCTAAGTGCACGAACCTAGAAGGTACTATCGAGCGATGACAGATACGCTCGAACCTGGCGCGGTGTGCATCGTTTCGAAACGTGATCCCCATCGTCCCGACAGCGGGAGCGGGTGGAGGGACAGGATCGGCTGGGATAGGCTGTGTGGGTGGTGGTGGTAGAGGCGGGCTAGGTGGAGGGGAGTCCTCCCTAGCGTGAGAGGGACCGGGGTCATCGGTCCGCCTCCGCTTGGGGGCGGATCCCCGTGTGCGTGGCTTAGTGCGGGGCGGCATGTGTGCCGCGAGTGCTCACCCAACAAGAATAATATGTGGCGTGCTAAAAAGAATGGAACGAATGTACCTGAACACGCCACAGGAGCAAATCAGCAAGTGCGTGCGATGAACGCCGCCTCCGCGGAGCTAAAAGCGCGTCCAGAAGCTCCCCAAAGCTCCCCCAAGATAGCCTGCAAAGCAAACGATCAAATCAGTCGATAATATTCAATATGTATGGGGGAGATGGGGGATAATAGATAGATATAGGAATTAATTTGGGTTAGGGGCTCGACGGGTCTACGGATCAAGAGAAACAAGGAGAAACATGTGTTTTTGGGGCAAACAGAGGCTAAACGAGGCAAATCGAGGCTGGGGCGGCCGGCGCCGGCGAGGTGGGTGACCGCCGACCGTTGGCGAAGTCGGATCGGGTGCTCGCTGGTCGGAGGGAGGCGATTCGGGCGCGGGGTGTGTAGCAGTGGCCGAGGGAGGCGAAGGGGCGAAGAGCTCGGGCGAAAATGGAGAAATTTGGGGTTTTCGAAAATCTCGCCTGTCTCTCAGTTTATATAGAAAATGTTACGACTCGGCCGAGTGGAAACGTCACTCGGCCGCGTGCGTAAACGAAAAAAATTTCGAAAAATCTCGTTCCCACTTACGACTCGGCTGAGTGGCTGTGTTCCACTCGGCCGATGGGAGAATTTCCGGTCGGCTGAGTGGCTCCGCCACTCGGTAATTTTTAGGTTAGGAGGGTATCTGTTTCACTCGGCCGAGTGGCAAGTCACTCGCCCGAGTGGCAATTCACTCGTCCGAGTGGCAATTAAGACTGAAATGCATAAAAAAGACAGAGAGTTGGTTCTGCAGACTTTCCTGGTTGGTGCCCCACTCGGCCAAGTGGGGTTCTTTGCTCGGCCGAGTGGCATATGATACTCGGCCGAGTGGCGTGCTGTTTTCTGCTTTGGCGCTCCGTTTTCGCTCTACTCTATGTTTTCTTCCTCCAGTTGGTTTCTTCCTCTTCCTAAGCCTCGAGCGCATTCCTGGAGCGCTCTTATTTGCCTCAGTCATCCTCCATATGAGAGATCTCCTTTTCTCCTCTCCTGTCATAAGAATTAAGACCCGTTGTCAAGATTTTTATTGGCAATTGACTCAAAACACTAGCAAAGTCTAAAACAAAAACAAAAACCAAAATAAAAATAATGCAAAAACCATCGGGTTGCCTCTCGACAAGCGCTCGTTTAAGGTCTTGAGCTCGACCCCTTTGGATTTTCAAATTAGCGTATGGATGTTGGGTGCGTATGAGATGCACGCGTCGAATTTTCCGGGAAGACCGCTCGGATTTGGATCGTGGTGGTGCGTGGCCTTCCTCAGTGCCCCTTCATCATGGGCAATGTTGGGGGATGGCTCCCCCAAGCTTGAGCTTGTTCCGGTCTTTGACTTCGCTGGTGACACCGATCATCGAATCGATGGAGCTTTCTTTGGATTCTTCAATGTCGAGAGCTTACAAAGCTCTCGTATTCTTGTAACATCAGCGTCGCCATCATCTTTTACCGTGGTGCTATTGGGAGAGTCCTCCATCTTCTCCTCTTCGACCAAATCTTGGCCTTCTTCAAAGCCGTCATCATGGAGTGCTCCTATGGAGTGGGGGATAGCCTCTTCAATGACCTCGTCAAGGAGGTCCACATAATCTAGCTCCTCATAATACGGCATGTGCTTCATAGCCTTTGGTATATGGAGCTTTACTTCAATGTTGCCGACATTCAAGGTAAGAGTCCCTTCCCGTATATCGACGATTACACCGACGGTGGTGAGGAATGGGCGTCCAAGTATGAGCGATGTGTCACCCTCCTCCATGATATCCATGATCACAAAATCACAAGGCAAGCATATGCCTCCCGGAACTTGGAGTGGATGTTCTCCGCGATCCCAACCGGCCTAGTGATCCGACCGTCCGCGAGTTGAATACTCATGTCGGTCGGCTTTAAATCGGTGTCAGTGTTCAACTTCCGAAACATGGTGAGAGGCATGAGGCTCACACTAGCGCCCAAATCAACCAATTCTTTTTGTAGGGGAACGCCCCCTAGAGTGCAAGGAATCCGAAAGCTCCCGGGATCTTTAAATTTGGCAGGCTCCTTTTCCTTCCTAGTGAACCAAGTTCCTTGTTCCGCGAGCATGATCTTCTCTTTCCTTTTCCTTCCCGTAATCAAGTCCTTTAAGAACTTCGCGTAGGATGGGATTTCCACTATGGCATCAAGGAAAGGGATATTGAGGCTCATCCCTCTCAAGTATTCGAGGAACTTGGCTAGCCTCTTCTCGATCTTGGCTCTAGCTAGCCGTTGAGGGAAAGGCACCGGTGACATGAATCGGCGCTCATCAATAGGTTCCTCCACTCTAGATTTTGCTCCTTCTTGCGGCTCCTTCTCTTTTTCCACCTCAATTGCCGGCTCGCTCTCTTCTAGAATCTCCACCACGGGTTCCTTGACTTGAGTCATGACGGGAGTGGTATCCTTCCCACCCCTTGTCGTAACCGCAACAGCCACGTTGATATGGCCGGTATTGCCCCGTGGATTTGGCTCAGGTTGAGCCGGCAATTGTTGGTTGTTTCTATTGAGCAACGCAAGTTGCTCCCCAATTTGAGCGACGACGGTGGTAAGAGAATTTTGTCCCGCCTTCAACGTGGCGTTAATCTTTCTCTGCCATAAACTCCTCCACCTTAGCTTCAAAATCCGAATGTGGTTGAGCTTGCGGAGGGTGGGGATTTCTCCAACCTTGATTATACCCGGGTGGCCTATAACGTCCCACTTGTTGCCTAGGTGGGAAGTTTTGTTGCGGTGGCCCCCTTGGTTGATAATTCGATTGTGGTGGTGGAGCCCGAACTTGAGGAGGTTGTTGTGCCGGGGGTTCAAGGCACCATCATTATTAGCATAGGAAAAACCCGGATGGTTTCTAGCGGCCGGGTTGGCCCAATATCCGGAATTCCCCGCAACATACTGAATGTGCTCCAAAGCTCCTTCTCCATGCTCTCCTCCTACATACATGGCTTGTGATTGGTCTTGCCAATCACTCATATGGTTTGTCGGTGCGGATGTAAAAGGAGCTCCATGCGGCTCGGTAATGTATTTCTCCAATCTCTCCACTACCTTGTGGAGAGAGTCAAATTTGCTAGCAAGCTCCGCCACGGCCTTGGCCTCATAAATACTCGTGGGCTTCAAGGAGGACGAAGAATGTCCTCGCTCGTTGCCCCACTGTTGGTTGTTGGAGGCCATCTCCTCTAGCAAGGCCGTAGCTTCATCGGGGGTCTTTGACAAAATGGCTCCGTTGGCGGTAGCATCAATAATCTGTTTTGTGCCCGGTTGGAGTCCATTGTAGAAACTGTGGACAAGCTCCCAATCCTCTATGCTGTGATGGGGGCATTGATGCTGCAAGTCCTTGAAGCGCTCCCACGCCTCATAGAGAGTCTCCTGCAGTCCTTGCTTGAAGGACATGAGAGCACTTCTTATCTTCATCGTCTTGGAGGGCGGGTAAAATTTGTCGACGAAGGCAATCGCCAATTCATCCCAATTGGTGAAGATTCCTTCAGCCTGCGTCCTCAACCAATTTAAGGCTTTGTCATTGAGTGTGAAGGGGAAGAGGCACAGTCTGATAGCATCTATGGAGACGCCCGGCATTTGGAAGGTGGCACATTTTGATAAAAAGAGCTGTATGTGGTAATGAGGATTTTCATGAGAATTCCCATGAAAAGGGTCTTGCTGCATCAAAACTACCAATCCAGTCTTCAAGTCGAAATTTTTGTCGGCCGCCAACTCCGACATAGCTATGGACGAGGTCGTGGAGGAAGTCTTAGGCCGACGCCTATCTCTAATGGAAATAATCCTCGCCATTCGCACAGCCAATTCTTAGGCTGTCTCAGGATGGGTCATAAAATTCCCTTCCGTATCGAGTCTCCTCTCCGCTCTGATCCTCCTCAATGTACGTTCGATCTCCGGATCGTATAGTATTTCTTCGGGGTTCGCTGTGGATCTCGTGTACATGCAAGGAAAAACAGAGTTTCAAAGAAATAGTTAGCACAAAGGAAGGGTAAAATAAAAATAGAAATAATAAAACAAAAAGAAAAATAGCTAGGTAGGTAGAATCAAACACTATCGCCTTCCCGGCAACGGTGCCAAAAACTTGATCGCGCCCCGGATACACACCCGAGACGAGACTCGCTAGTCTTACCGTAAGCGCACGGTGTAGCGGCGAGCGGGTATCGAACACGAGGAGGACAAATGACAGTGTCTTCTTCAATTCACCTGGCTATAAGAACAGTTGAGAAATATTCGCAATAAAGCGGTCACAGTCGTTCAATTGTATAAAGAAAATATCAAATTAATAAAAATGCCTAGGGATAGGGAATCCCCGCTACAAACCGTATCTCGTCATTGTGATTCATAGGTTTCACAATTGCTAGACTTGAAATTCAGGTGAACTAGTTGCAACTAAATGTAGAACCAAGCTTACGCTCCGGCGCTATTGCCGGTCTATAGCAAACCTAGGGTAGGGTCCAATCTCTTGCAAACCCTAACCTAGGCAAGCTAGCGTGAAGAACAACATCATCGTTCAATCGTATCTCGAGCCCACTCTCGTGCAAACTCGAGCTACGTCCTAGGTTGGGATAGTTCCTACCCGTCCAATCTCTTGCAAACAGGTATTGGTATAGAATTGCAATCGAAAACCCTAGTTTCGGTCCAATCTCTTGCAAACCGATTCCAGAGAAACCCAATTGCAACCCAATTCGAATTTCTAGGGCTTCCTATCAAGTCGGGATCTAATCTCTTGCAAATCCCAATCGGTATGAATCCCTAGCTATTCGTATTAAGTCAATCCCAAACTAACCATAATCAATTCTAGCAAGAATTTCACCAATTCATCACAAATTAGAAATAGGGTTCGTAGGGTTCATCCCTACGCCCTAAGATGATAAAACTACTCACAATTCATAATGCAAATCATTAGAAATTCAATAATAAAAACAATAGAATTCATTACAATAGACAATATATCAATAAAAATGGGGTTTTTGATAGAAAGAGAGACAAACCAATGAAGATTCAATAGCATCCAACAAAATAGAACTTTTTATCTCTCTCCAAAGAACTAAATCTAATCTCCTAAAAAGTAATCAAAAAGGGCTGCCAAAAGTATGAGAAAAGCTCTCTAAACTAGGTTAAAAACTGGGGTTAAATACCCCCCAAAATCGCCCAAAAAACTGTGACAAAATTGCCCATGCGCTGCTTGAAAATCGCACTTTTCGCTACAGACAGCGCGGCTCACTCGGCCGAGTGACAAATGTCACTCGGCCGAGTGACGGACCCCGACGGATTCCAGTAAGTCTGGACTTTTGGGGGTCGTCTCCTCGGGAGTCACTCGGCCGAGTGACTTTCTTCGCTCGGCCGATGGGATTTCTTCACTCGGCCGAGTCGGAACTTGGGGCTGACTGACGGATTACAGTAACTTGGGAATTTTGGTTACCGTCGTCTTGATGCCACTCGGGCGAGTGGTGTATCCGTGCTCGGCCGAGTGGTCTGGCGATGCTCGGTCGAGTACACGCTGATATGGAGTCAGTTGCGTGTCCGATTTGGCCGGCCGAGCGGGCTGTCGATGCTCGACCGAGTGACTCCTTCACTCGACCGAGTGGCATGCTGAAAATGCCCAATCTTCGTATTTTTTCTTCCTCGTCGCTCCTACGACGTTCTTTCTTCTTCCACTCCTCTCCAATCGCAGAATTCCCCTCAAAAGAGTCACGGGTGACACTCCGGAGTGGGTGCATCTCAGAATCACTCCAAATCGCTCCAAATCTCCTGAAATACGACAAAAACAAGAAATCGTGAAAAGCATCGCAATATTGTCGAATAATCGTGAAAAACGCGATATGGGCGATCTAAATGGCATGCAAACAAGCAGAAAAAAGGTGTAAAATATGAAGTGATCATTAGGTCGGTCATTGGAAGGGCGATTTTGTTTTTGTCACTTTCCCCGGGGATGCCACAATTTTGACTAGTTAGGGAAGCTCGGGCATCTACGAGTTGGCGCTGGATCTATCAGAAGTCGACCGAGCTGCGGTTACATTCATGTCGGCCTTGCTTCGGGAGGAGAGATTGGTCTGGCCCTTACCGGATGGTCTCCTCCTCAAGAGCGTCTTGTGGTCCCCCGGTAAAGGCACTTTTTAGGCTCCACCCTTCTACTTGGCTTACCCTGATTAGCCTTTCTTTTGCAGGAATGGCAGGCCAGGAGTTCAACCATCCTTATGACATGCATTAACTCATCCGTTAGGGCGCTTGGGGCTCTCGGTGAAGCTCCTCTGGCCATGTGCCATGTCATACAGAGGAGGAGTCGTCCTGTGCAGCCGAGCTACAGGTCGGGACGTTGAAGATGGTGGATGCGCCCTTGACCGCGGGCCCTTCCCCTGTGGCAACGAGTCCGGTCAACATTCCCCTGAGTTAGGCTCCGATCCCGACTGCCACGGGTTCTTCCCCTGCCGTGGCGGGTCTGGCTGACGCTTTTGCCGACCGGGTCCTCGTCGAAGGGGCCTCGACTGGCCATGGGCAGGACCCTACCACGCCGACCGGAGGTCAGGGGTCGCGAAAAAAGCGTTCTTGCCCGGGTTCTGAGAGGCCCGAGAAGAAGAAGAAAAAAGGGAACAGTGCCTCTCTGGTGGCGCGTCCTACATCGGCCGCCTCTCAGGGAAGCCCCCAAGTTTTGGGGGAGGCTTCTCCTACCCTCCAGGTCGAGCATACTCCGGTCGGGGTGGGGCACGTACTGTCTGTGTTCGGGCCCGGAATTGAGGCCCCATCCAGGGGGTCGGTTTTTACCGACCTTGACATAGCTGTCTGGGTGGTGCAGAGCTCTGCATTGTCGGGGATTGCTCTCTCCTTGAAAGGGTCCACTCTAAGAGCCTGGTGGACTACATGGTATGGCAGATTCAGCAGGTAAGTCTATTCCTTCTCTTGCTCCCATCTTGTTTAGCCAGATCCTCATCCTTTTCATCTCGCATGCGTCCTCGATGGCAGTGGAGGTGCAGCGGAGCGCGGAGCGGGTCGCCGAGCTTGAGGCGGCCCTCGAGCAGAAGCACCTAAGGGTAGAGGCGGCCGAGCGAGCAGCCGAAGAGGTTTGCAAGGAGCTACAGCCCTCACTCCAGAAGGTCTTCGAGCTCACGTCGGAGGTGGAGAAGTTGAAGGAGGCATTGGCAGCTATCGACGCCTCTCTGGTTGCTGTCGAGGGGTCCACTTAGGATGCCAATGGGCAGTTTTCCCTCGCCTAGGAAGTGCATAGGAAGGAAAGGGCCGAGTTTGGTCTGAGATCGGTTCCATGTGGCGGGCAGATCCCCAGCGGCTTGTTAGTGAAGTTGTGAGTGGTTATGTGACGGCCAGTACTCATCAGTATGCGTACAATCGTATTTTACGTATTTTCATAAATCAAAAATATTTTATAATGGTTCATCAGGAGTTTTATATCAAATTGGTTTCAAAATCATTTATCAAAATATTTTCTAGTATCAATATAGTTATAGCCTATTTTAGTGAGTGCGATTGCCATCCTAAACCCCTAAATAATTTATATAATTATTTAAACTCAATTATTAACGATATAGCCGTATCAATTATTTTTCTATATAAACGTTATCAAAACGATATCAAACTTCTACCTTGAGATTCTATGATCATTTAGTGCTCCTCATATTAATTTCGTAATTTTCTGAAGTCAAATCGTTATAGAACCCGCAAACCCGCAACCTAAATGTTTTGGCCCAAAACTCGTATCTCTGTAGCTCAGACTTCGAAATAGACTTCGTATTCGGGACCCTCGCGTTGATACGAACCCTTGGCTATGTTGTCATAATTTTTCAGAATCGTTTACCTTCAGGGGCAAAATCGTAGTTTTATTACCAAATTTTACTAATTACCTTTCCCTAATCACCTTTTAAACTATCCTATTTACCCTTAATTACCCCCTTAATTTCCTTACCTATCTCCCGTCGGCAGCCTCCCACGTTTTCATGATGAAGGAGTTTTGATCTAAGCTTCTAAGCTTAGTCAAATCCCCACACCTAACATCATTAATTCCCATTGACTAAGTATTTAATACATACTTAGTATTATATTAATCATAATTACTTATTTAAGCCCCCTTAAACCCTTCTCCCCTTCACTCAACAATCGACCCGAACCCCACTCCCTCACGTCGAAACCCAAGAGCGAACCCACGCTCTCAGCTCAAAACCCTCGCTCTCCCCCACGACTCAGCTTCGACCTCCACCGGGAGCTCCACCGCCCCCATCACCCAAAGCACCCCACCGGAGCTTCCTCCAAGCCGACCCTCCTCCAAGAGCCTGCATTACCTCTTCTCCGATTCAACCTCCGAGCTCCCCTCCACCCGCACGCCATCCTCCGACGTGCACAGTTGACAACCACCCCCAGCTCCACCTGCTTCGCCAAGCTCCACCATCGCCCTCCGTTCGACCCCTAGCTCCTCTGTAGCCCGGAGCGCCCATCCGCTGCACCCTTCTCCACCGACGATGAGAGCTCCGACGTGCACCCCGCCTCTGTCTTGCCACCCCGCCATCGAACGATGCCACTGTCCGCTCACCGTCGCGAAGCTGCCACAAGCAGCAGCTACTGCTGTTGCAGTTCCACTCTCCGTCACCGCCTCCCCCGCTCCGACGTTGCTCCACCACCTCGTTGCCGCCGTCTCCGAGCACCGCCGAACCCACTCCCCCTCAGTCGCCGCCGGCGGCCTTCGCCGAACGCAAAGCCCCCCGCCGCTGTTCTCGTGTGAAAAATAACGAAGAGGTATGTGTTATGGTATTTTACACGTATTTGTATACGTAATACGTATACATATATACATTATGTTAAAGGATGATCGTAATAAATTCATATTAAATCATAGAGGCCTCAGAAAAATACGAGACCAGTCCCAGAAAATTAGAAACGACGAAACGGACTCATTGGTGCTAGTTTCATCGCCAAAAGGCAAGTATATCTCCCACATCGATTTTCAAAGGTAAAACTTAAATAAGCTAAATTCCTTTTAAAATTCGTATCTTGAAATTTTCACATACACTGACGTACGAGAAAAATATATGTTGTATTACTAGTTAATACGATCATTTTGACCCCTCGTTGGAAGAATTCTGACGTACGGTTTGCTCTAAATAAATCTTTGAACATATGTAGTAAAAATGATGTCTTGATTTAAAATTAGTTTTTGGCTCTTTTAAATTGTTTAAAAATGCTTAATAATTATTTAACAATCTTGAAAACAAGCTACTGGACTTAAAAATATTTTAAACTAATTTAAACTCATTTGCTTAGTTAAAATCATTTCTTGCTCATTCTCTTATACTATTACGTATTTTTACGTTTTCATTTAATTGTTAAATTGAGCTGTGAAGTCAAGAACTTTTGTGAAGATATTATACGGACTATTGAGACATCATGGAACCATTGTACGCATCTAATGATGCAAATGAACTGAGTATAAAATAATGGAAGGTTGAATTTTAATAAAAGTGAATGGAAGATGGAACTTCAAATGTAAATTGATAGTACACTAACTTTGACTTAACACTTGACCTGACCTATGGATTTGGGGTAGTTTATGATCACAAGTGTTACATAGTGGCTGGATGCACCCATACCAAATTACTTCCAACACATTACAGAGGTTAGATCCTTTACCGTCGCCATATAGGGATGGTGGGTACCGCCTCAAATTTGCTCCTGACACAGGGTGCATGTTGGTTATCTCTCGTACTCTTGGACATTGACTTATCACTAGAATAGACTGGTTATTAAATATTGCTCTAACCTCTTTTTCTACGGGTTGCTACTGTTTTTCCATCAAATGCTAAATTGTCACATGTTGCTGATAGTATTGCAAATTGTTATTGAATGATTAAATTGCTGCAGGTTGCAAATTGCTGGGAATACTTAAACTGTCATAACTCTTTCCTATTAAACTTATCACTTGTCTTTTCAGCTTTGTTTAATTTGAAATGTCTAATGTTTTAGTTTTGAGATTACCTTGCCGAGTAAACCTCGCTGACGGACATTTCACTTTGTTGTTTTACGAAATATCCGTCAGGTATCGATAGTGGGTTTGCTGAATACTTTGCTGCAGGAGTCGAGCCAGTGCTCGAAGACTACGTGGAGCACCTACTTGCGGAAGACTAGACGTTTACCTTCGCGACTGCTCCTTTATATTTGAAATAAATGTAATTTGTGTATTTTGTTTGTATTGGCCATGCTAGGCTCAAGATATATCTTAATTATTGTACGTTGGATATGTAATAATGTTGTTTGGACTGCTTCTTAAATTTGCATGCAAGGATCTGCAATTTCTACACAGACGCTTAGTGTTTTTAAGCCAAGGAGGACGAAAAGATTTCAAAAAAAGAAAAAAGTACTCCTCCTTGTTTTAAGCACATCATGGACCCGCTCGCGTTCTCGTGCCCGGTAGAATGGGAAGCGTTGCGTGACAGGTTTTAGTGGTCGCCCATGCAGTTCATGCTTTTGCAAATACTTTAAGATCGATTTAAACGACATTAATATCTAAGTGTACAACTAGATTAGATTTTACCTAATTACATTGCAGTTTGGTTTTGAAGTATGTCAGGTCGACCAGATACTCACGGCGTCACTAACAACGACATCTTGGGCATCATAAAGGAAATACTGGAAATTCACCGCCAAATTCTCCATAAGGTTGTTGACAAACTATGTGAAGCATCCCAAGGGAAGCATCCTATAGAACCACTGAGAGTCAACCTCCGACCGATGAAGACTACTTTCAAGAGGCATGCATCTTCAATCCACAACTGATCCCATGATGGTGTGCTTCCATTGCTACCAAAAGGGACATATCAAGAAGAACTGTAGCATGCTGCTGAATCAATGTTTGGTCTGAGGAGCATCTGAGCACTCTCTCAAGAACTTCCCCTGCCATATTAACAAGAAAGCGACTACGACAGCAAGAGTTTCTGGATCAGCACAGCATAAACCACCTCTAGCTCCACACCATCGAGTCTTTCATCAAGCCAAGTTGTACCAGGCCATGTGTCAAGCACCCATCACGTCAACTAGAGAAGCTGAGGCTGCAAAGCCAGTAACCACTGGTATATCTGAACCTTTCCCCTTTATGTCAATTTGACACCCAATGCCTTTATTATCATTGCTAGCATACATTTTCATACTATAAGTATTGTCTTCGTAGCATACCTCCTTCTTGATTTAGAAGTTTCCCATCACTTCTTATCACAAAAGTCGCAACTATCCATTTCCATTGGTCCTCATTATCTTCTTCGAACCCTTGAACCCTCAACTAGGAACTCGTGTTCCATTTTGATGAATCTTAATCTATAACCATCCTTTGATATCAACTAGAGTGACCTTGCATAAGATAGAACCGTCCATTCATTGCACCACCATCATCAATCTTGAATGGCCTTCCAATCGTCCTGCTTATTCTGAGAATACTTCCTAATCACGTTTTCTAAACTATGGCTATACTCTTTTATAAGGAGGGTAGAAATCGAATTTTTTCGATCATCCGAAGTTCGAGTTCGACAACGGAAGCAGATCGAACGACGCTCAGAAGTATTTGAGGATGGTGCAAGAGAATTTAAGACGAGCCAAACCACGACGTGCAAGTGTAGGCTGTTACGTCTTCTTCATCTTTCTTGAGCTCGTATTTCTCTTCTACCCACTACTTTCTTGTACCCGATTTTCCCAAGGTTTGAACCTTTTTCCCGCCTACCATCTCTACCACACTTTATTGCATTTTATCCGCTTCCTCTCCTTGAGCCACTGTCCCGCTTAACCTAACCTACAATATCCTACCCTATCGATGACTTCGACACCCCCCCTTTTTAAACCCCTCATCTCTCTCCCTCACCAAACCCATCCTGTGGCTTCCTCTTCGTTGCGATGACGCCCACCCCTTCACCGTGCCTCATCCTTCGTGAGCACAACCCCTCTTGTCCCAAGTTCCCACTGGCCTCACTCGAAGCTCCGCCATGCCACCCGACGTTGCTGAGCAGTCACCATCACCGCACGATGTGGATCGATAACCGCCAATGGCCCTCCGACGTTCTGTTTTAGGATTTTTAGGTTTAGCGACGATCCTCTTCTCCGCCACCCTCACTGTCGCAGTGTGGGTAAGATCTTGGAAAGTCGCGATTCTTAGGTTTCTTTTGAGCTCATTGCCCTGGATCTTTTCCCTTTTGGTGTACCGCTTAGGCATCTCCGCAGGTTCACTCCTTCGATTTTCTGGGACATTATATTTTTGGATGTTGGCTTGTTTGGGATTGATGATGAGAGCTGTGGATGTTGACAATTGGTGTTGGCAAGGAGTGTCATTGTCGATTGGTATTGGTATGCTGTTGGCCTTAGGTGTTGAAGTTGGATGTAGATCTTGTGTATGGATTTGGATAATGGTTTCGGTGCTGGATTGTTATTGGGCATTATGTGAGTTGATACAAGGAGTGGCTGATGAGTATAATGATAAGTATGGTCTTTAGAAGTTGGCCTTGTACTTGTTTATTTGTGATGTTTTGGACAATGACTTGTCTTTCGTACTTATGGGAGTTGATGTCATTTGTGCTCGGCTGGTTAAGGTATAACATCACAAATGCATATGGATTAGTCATTACATCTTTGTATGCAATATTGATGACTTACTTGGCTAGGCCCCGTTAGTCATCATTAGCCTGAGTTGGAATTTTAAACTTTATGATCTTCCTTTTTGATATGGTTGAATAACTTGCTACTAGCTTATCACCTCAGGTTCCAAGTTCGAACAAACGTTATCATAATAACTATCATTTTCATGTAACGCCATATTAACCTTGGCTACTTGAAAAGTCAAGATAATTATTATGATGATACTGGTCTCAGGACTAACTACGAAAGCTATGGTGATGTTAATTGTATATATTTATTAGTAATATATCTTGTTTTCTTGATGCTATGATATCACATTATATTTCATGCAATTAACAACTTATTTTACTATATCGTAATCGTTCATCACGCATTCCATTTTATCATTTATTTGCTTGAGCTTCTTAAATAACAGTAATTATTTGTTTCATAGAGTTTCGAGAAATTTCGAGGATGGAATTTTTATAAGGTGGGTAGGATGTAACTGCCCATATTCATCTGTACGCCGATAATCGTATTTTACGTATTTTCATAAATCAAAAATATTTTATAATGGTCTATTAGGCGTTTTATATCAAACTGGTTTCAAAATCATTTATAAAAAAATATTTTGTAGTATCAATATAGTTATATCCTATTTTAGTGAGTGCGAGTGTCATCCTAAACCCCTAAATAATTTATATAAGTCTTTAAACTCAATTATTAATGATATAGCCGTATCAATTATTTTTCTATATAAACGTTATCAAAACAATTTCAAACTCTACCATGAGATTCTACGATCGTTTAGTGCTTCCCATATTAATTTCGTAATTTTCTGAAGTTAAATCGTTATAGAACCCTCAAACCCGCGACCAAAACGTTTTGGCCCAAAACTCGTATCTCTGTAGCTCAGACTTTGAAATGGACTTCGTATTCACGATCCTCGCATTAATACAAACCCGTGGCTATGTTTTCGTAATTTTTCGGAGTCATTTAACTTCAGGGACAAAATCGTAATTTTGTTACCAAATTTTACTAATTACCTTTCCCTAATCACCTTTTAAACTATCTTAAATACACTTAATTACCCCCTTAATTTCCTTACCTATCTCCTATCGGCAGCCTCCCACGTTTTCATGATGAAAGAGTTTTGATCTAAGCTTCTATGCTTAGTCAAATCCCCACACCTAACATCATTAATTCCCATTGATTAAGTATTTAATACATACTTAGTATTATATTAATTATAATTACTTATTTAAACCTCTTAAACCCTTCTCCCCTTCACTCAGCAATTGACTCGAACCCCTCTCCCTCACGTCGAAACCCAAGGGCAAACCCATGCGCTCAGCCTAAAACCCTCGCTCTCCCCCACGACTCAGCTTCGACCTCCACCGGGAGCTCCACCGCCCCATCACCCAAAGCACCCCACCGGAGCTCCCTCCAGGCGAGCGCCACCCTCCTCCAAGAGCCCGCGTTGCCTCTTCTCTGATCAACATCCAAGCTCCCCTCCGTACGCACGCCATCCTCCGACGTGCACAGTCATCAACCACCCCACTTCAAACCCACCTCCGTTCGCTTCACCAAGCTCCACCATCGCCCTCCGTTTGACCCCCAGCTCCTCCGTCGCCCGGAGCGCCCATCTGTTGCATCCTTCTCCACCGATGACGAGAGCTCCGACGTGCACTATGCCTCCGCCTTGCCACCCTGCCATCGAACGGTGCCACCGTCTACTCGCCGTCGCGAAGCCGTCGCAAACAGCAGCAGAAGCTGCTGCAGTTCCACTCTCCGTCGCTGCCTCCCCTGCTCCGATGCCGCTCTACCACCTCGTCGCCACCGTCTCCGACCACCGCCGAACCCACTCCCCCTCAGTCGTCGCTGACGGCCTTCGCCAAACGCAAAGCCCCCTCGCTGCTGTTCTCGTGTGAAAAATAAAGAAGTGGTATGGGTTATGGTATTTTATACGTATTTGTATACGTAAATACGTATACGTATATACATTATGTTAAAGGATGATCGTAACAAATTCATATTAAATCGTACAGGCCTCAGAAAAATACGAGACCAGTCCAAGAAAATCAGACACGGCGAAACGGACTCATTGGTGCTAGTTTCATCACCAAAAGTAAAGTATATCTCCCACATTGATTTTTCAAAGGCAAAACTTAAATAAGCTAAATTCCTTTTAAAATTCGTATCTTGAGATTTTCACATACACTGACGTACGAGAAAAATATATATTGTAGTACTAGTTAATATGATCATTTTGACCCCTCGTTGGAAGAATTCTGACGTACGGTTTGTTCTAAATAAATCTTTGAAAATATGTAGTAAAAATGATTTCTTGATTTAAAATTAGTTTTTGGCTCTTTTAAATTGTTTAAAAATGCTTAATAATTATTTAACAATCTTGAAAACAAGCTACTAGCCTTTAAAAAATATTTAAGATAAATTAAACTAATTTGCTTAGTTAAAATCATTTCTTGCACATTCTCTTATACTATTAAGTATTTTTACGTTTTCATTTAATTGTTAAATTGAGTCGTGAAGTCGTGAACTTTTGTGAAGTTATTATACGGAATATTGAGACATCATGTAACCATTGTGCGCATCTAATGATGCAAATGAACTGAGTATAAAAGAATGGAAGGTGGAGCTTTAATAAAAGTGAATGGAAGATGGAACTTCAAATGTAAATTGATAGTACACAAACTTTGACCTGACACGTGACTTGACCTATTAGTTTGGGGTAGTCTATGATCACAAGTATTACAGAGTGGCTGGATGCACCCATACTAAATTACCTCCAACACATTATGGAGGTTAGATCCTTGACCGTCGCCATATAGGGACGGTGGGTACCGCCTCGGATTTGCTCTTATCTCTCGTACTCTTGGACATTGACTTATCACCAGAATAGACTGGTTATTAAATATTGCGCTAACATCTTTTTCTACAGGTTGCTACAGTTGCGCCATCAAATGCTAAATTGTCACAGGTTGCTGATAGTATTGCAAATTGTTATTAAATGAGTAAATTTCTGCAGGTTGCAAATTGCTGGGAATACTTAAACTGCCATAAATCTTTCCTATTAACATTATCACTTGTCTTTTCAGCTTTGTTTAATTTGAAATGTCTAACATTTTGGTTTTGAGATTATCTTACCGAGTAAACCTCGCTGACGGACATTTCACTTTGTTGTTTTACGAAATGTCCGTCAGGTATCAATAGTGAGTTCGCTGAAGACTTTGCTGCAGGAGTCGAGCCAATGCTCGAAGACTACATGGAGCACCTACCCACGAAAGACTAGACGTTTACCTTCGCGACTGCTCCTTTATAATTGAAATAAATGTAATTTGTGTACTTTGTTTGTATTAGCCATGCTGGGTCCAAGATGTATCTTAATTATAGTACGCTAGATATGCATTAATGTTATTTGGACTGCTTCTTAAATTTGCATGCAAGGGCCTGCAATTTCTACACAGACGCTTAGTGTGTTTAAGCCAAGGAGGAAGAAAAGATTTCAAAAAAATAAAAAAAAGTACTCCTTGCTTTAAGCACATCGCAGACCCGCTCGCGTCCTCGCTCCCGGTAGAATGGGAAGCAGGGCATGACAGGTTACGACGACATCCTGGCCCCGCGGATCCCTCAGTCCTTCTTACAGAGATTCTTGGCATACGAGGAGCGGGTTCGGCAGTCGCTTCTACGCCCCTCCGCTGCCACCGACCCGATTGCTGGGTTGAGGGATGCCGCTGAATTGACATGGGAGAGTTCTTCCCGGGCTCCCGTGCCGCAGACAGTCATAATGTCCTTCTTTTTGTTTTTTTTTTCCTTCTTACTTGTAACAATTGGGATAGATAATAAAAGTTTTCACCTTTGGTATGTTCACTCTTTTTTGTATGTGCGTTGTGTTGTCTTTGTTTTTGGCCTTGCCCCCCTCTTCCCGCTGTTCGTGTCGAGGCCGGTCGGTGGCTCAAGCTGTGGGAAGGGTTGCTTGGGGATGCTTTTCGAATGGTTAGGACCGAGGGTGCTATCCACTCACCGGGGGAGTCGTCCATCAGCCCAAGTTTGATCGTGCGGTCACCCCATCGAGGAAAACGCCCCTGCCATCGTGGTCGATTTGCTGTCGGTTTGTTGGGGGGGGTTGCCCTAAGGCTCACGATAGATCGAGTGATCGGTCGGTTGGGGGAGTTGCCCCAGCCTCATAGTCAATCGAATGATCGACCTGCTCGGGGAGTTGCCCCCAGCCTAATGGCGATAGAGGGATTGTCCTGCTGGGGGAGTTGCCCCCTGCCTTGCGGTCGACGGGTCGGTCCACCAGCTGGGGGAGCTATCCATAGTCTTATGTGTAAGGACCCTGGCTATGAGGAAAATACTAGAAGGGGGGTTGAATAGTGTTTATAAAAATCTAAACGATAGTTATACCAATTTAAATTCCTAACCAACAATAAATACAGAATTATAAATAAACCCAAAATGAAACAATGCTAACAAAAAGTATGTTTCAAGGGTTCGGAATACCCAAGTCAACTCCCGACTTGTTCCTGGTAATCCTATGTCCCTTCCACCCGGATACCTCTGGATACTCAAGTTAGAACCCTAAATTGACGTATCCTTTAAACCTACTTGTAGCAACCCTACAAGTGAAATCGAAACACAATCGATGTCCTTGACTCCCACAACTTAGGATCAAGCAAACTACTTTCATAAACCGAGAGTAAAACTAATATCGAAAGATATGAAATAATGAAATAACAATACTTACAATCACCTATGCCTTGAAGTAGAACTTGAAGGAGCAAGTGTGTTGTGTGCTGAAGTCTCTTCCAAGAAGAGAGAAAAACCCTTTCTCTTGTTACCACCAATTGCCTAGAGGATATCTCTTTGATTCTAGGTTGGAGAGCAAGAGAGAATGAGATTGGAAATTTATGGATTTTGAATTTGGGAGCTTTGAAAAACTTGAATATGAATGCTAGGGGTTTTCAAGAGATGATCAAGAGGATGAGTAACCCCTCAATGGAACAGTAGTAGCCATCTTTATATGTTCTCTAAAACCCTCAAACAGAATCCGCAAAAACCCCTTTGAAATCCGTGGAGAAAAAGCCAACGGATAGAATTTACACACTCGGCAGTCGACTGGTGAAGAAATCACAGTCGACTGCTGCACTGTGTCAGAGGGTAGGTGAGAAATCAAACGGTAACTTATCATGTAGGGCAGTCGACTGATGAAGGACTGACAGACGCCTGTAAACCTAACAGGCGACTGGAAACCCTTCAACAGGCGACTGGCCGTAACATGAGTAAGCTGAGAAAACTCAGAAAGTTTTGGGAAGACAGGATAGGCGACCGAGTGTGGAACTCACAGGCGCCTGTGCCATAAGCAGACGACTGTGAAACCAACATCAGTCGTCTGTCCCTAATAAGTGAAACTTTCCAGAGAGCAGAGTTACCGAGAAAGAATCGACGGGCGACTATTGAAGCATTCACAGTCGCATGTGCCTTGGGCATGCCATTGTCAATCCAACATCAGTCGTCTGGCCGTATGGAGAAGAAAATGATCTTTGGGTAGGAAAGAGACATGCGACTAACTAACAATTCACATGCGACTATAACTTGGACATGCGCCTGTCTTTTGTATAGAAGTCGTCTGGATAGCGTTAAAGCTTAAAGCCCAAAAACCACTCTTGTTGCTGAGTTTCTCTTTGCCTCTTCTTCGACGTCCCCTTCTCCAGCTCTCACAAGTTAACCCCCCTTTCCTACCTCTGTCTTTCGTCTTGCTTAATGACGAGGGCACTGAGAATATAGCTTTGACACCTGATGTTGATGATTTCGACGCGGCCATCGGGTCGTCCTCGTCCCGTGAGAAGGGCAAGGGTTTATTATTTGATGATCTGATCCAGTGGGGGGACCCTTCCGGAGCTGAGGGATCTGAGGTCCCACCCGCGATTCTTAAAGCGGCCTCTACCATCTCGTATTCCACCGCTGAGAGAATCAGGGTGAAATATCTCCCTTACCCGTATGGGGTTCGTGTCCCATTTGGTGATGAGAGGATTTGTTTTCCCGGGGCTCGTGAGGTAGGGGTATATGTCGAGATGTTCCAGATGGGGCTTCGCTTCCCCTTCACTCCTTCATCATC
Source organism: Scilla litardierei (assembly GCA_030789695.1). Classification (NCBI taxonomy): domain Eukaryota; kingdom Viridiplantae; phylum Streptophyta; class Magnoliopsida; order Asparagales; family Asparagaceae; genus Scilla; species Scilla litardierei. The sequence continues at coordinate 189,296,964 of CM061134.1, read as the reverse complement.
CAGGTGTTGGGGTTTATGCAAGTGTCTCTGTGTCAGCTGACTCCGTATTCGGTTCATGTCTTGGTTGTCTTTGTCATGATCTGTCATCTGAATGAGTTGGAGTCGTCCTTGTCGTTCTTCTTTTATTTGTATAAGATCAGGCCAATTTCCTTGGCAACATGGCTTCATATTGATGTCAGGAGGGTAAAAGTGTGTCGTTGGGCCTGCCTCGTTAGGTCGGTGATTGGAAGAACGATTTTGTTTTTTTTTTCACTTTCCCCGGGGACCCCACAATTTTGACTGGTTGGGGAAGCTCGGGCATCTACGAGTTGCCGCTAGATCTATCAGAGGTCGACCGAGCTGCCGTTACGTTCCTGTCGGCCTTGCCACGAGAGGAGAGATTGGTCTGGCCCTTACCAGTCGGTCTCCTCCTCAAGGCACTTTTTAGGCTCCACCCTTCTACTTGGCTTACCCTGATTCGCCTTTCTTTTGTAGGAATGGCAGGCCAGGAGTTCAACCATCCTTATAACATGCATCAACTCATCTGTTAGGGTGCTCGGGGCTCTTGGGGAAGCTTTTCTGGCCATGTGCCATGTCATACAGAGGAGGAGTTGGCCCGTGCAGCCGAGCTACAGGCCAGGACGTTGAAGATGGTGGATGCACCCTTGACCGCGGGCCCTTCTTCCGTGGCAACGAGTCCAGTCAATGTTCCCCTAAGTCATGCTCCGATCTCGACTGCCACGGGTTCTTCCCTTGCCATGGCATGTCTGGTTGACGCTCTCACCAACCAGGTCCTCGTCGAAGGGGCCTCGACTGGCTTTGGGCAGGACCCTGCCGATCCGACCGAAGGTCAGGGGTTGCAGAAAAAGCGTTCTTGCCCGGGTTCTGAGAGGCCCAAGAAGAAGAAGAAAAAAAGGGAACAATGCCTCTCTGGTGGCGCGTCCTACATCGGCCACCTCTCAGGGAAGCCCCCAAGTCTTGGGGGAGGCTTCTCCTACGCTCCAGGTCGAGCATACTCCGGTCGGGGTGGGGCATGTACTGTCTGTGTTCGGGCCCGGAATTGAGGCCCCGTCCAGGGGGTCGGTTTTTACCGACCTTGACATAATTGTCTGGGTGGTGCAGAGCTCTGCCTTGCCGGGGATCGCTCTCTCCTTGAGAAGGTCCACTCTAAGAGCCTGGTGGACTGCATGGTATGGCAAATTCAGCAGGTAAGTCTATTTCTTCACTTGCTCCAATCTTGTTTAGCCCGATCCTTATCCTTTTCGTCTCGTAGGCATCCTCGATGGCTGTGGAGGTGCAGCGGAGCACGGAGCGGGTTACCGAGCTTGAGGCGGCCCTCGAGCGGAAGCGCCTGAGGGCAGATGCGACCGACCGAGCGACCAAAGAGGTTTTCAAGAAGCTACAGCCCTCACTACAGAAGGTCTCCGAGCTCACGTCGGGGGTGGAGAAGTTGAAGGAGGCATTGGCAGCTGTCGACGCCTCTCTGGTTGTTACCGAGGGGTCCATTGAGGATGCCAACGGGGCGTTTTCCCTCGCTCTGGAAGTGCACAGGAAGGAAAGGACCGAGCTTTGGTCCGAGATCGGTTCCCTGTGGCGGGCGGATCCCCAGCGGATTGTTAGTGAAGTTGTGAGCGGTTATGTGACGGCCGGTATTCATCAATATGCATACAATCGTATTTTACGTATTTTCATAAATCAAAAATATTTTATAATGGTTGATCAGGAGTTTTATATCAAATTGGTTTCAAAATCATTTGTAAAAAATATTTTGTAGTATCAATATAGTTATAACCTATTTTAATGATTGCGAGTGCCATCCTAAACCCCTAAATAATTATATAATTATTTAAACTCAATTATTAACGATATATCCATATCGATTATTTTTCTATACAAACGTTATCAAAACGATTTCAAACTTCTACATTGACTCAGCTTCGACCTCCACCGGGAGCTCAACCACCCCATCACCCCAAGCACCCCACCAGATCTCCCTCCAGGCGAGCGCCACCCTCCTCCAAGAGCCCACGTTGCCTCTTCTCCGAGCAACCTCCAAGCTCCCCTCCGCACGCACGCCATCCTCCGACGTGCAAATTCATCAACCACCCCACTTCGAACACATCTCTGTTCGCTTCCCCAAGCTCCACCATCACCCTCCGTTCGACCCCCATCTCCTTCGTCGTCCAGAGCACCCATCCGCTACACCCTTCTCCACCGACGACGAGAGCTCCGATGTGCACCAAGCCTCCGCCTTGCCACCCTGCCATCGAACGGTGCCACCGTCTACTCGTCGTCGTGAAGCAGCCGCAAGCAGCAGCAGCTGCTGCTGCAGTTCCACTCTCTGTCGCCACCTCCCCCGCTTCGATGCTGCTCTGCCACCTCGTCGCCGCCGTCTCCGACCACCGCTGAACCCACTCCCCCTCAGACGTCGCCAGCGGCCTTCGCCAAACGCAAAGCCCCCCTCGCCGTTGTTCTCGTGTGAAAAATAACGAAGAGGTATGGGTTATGGTATTTTATACGTATTTGTATACGTAAATACGTATACATATATATATTATGTTAAAGGATGATCGTAATAAATTCATATTAAATCGTACAGGCCTCAGAAAAATACGAGACCAGTCCCAGAAAATCAGACACGAAGAAACGGACTGATTGGTGCTAGTTTCATCGCCAAAAGGCAAGTATATCTCCCACAGCGATTTTCAAAGGTAAAACTTAAATAAGCTAAATTCCTTTTAAAATTCGCATCTTGAGATTTTCACATACACTGACGTACGAGAAAAATATATGTTGTATTACTAGTTAATACGATCATTTTGACCCCTCGTTGAAAGAATTCTGACGTACAGTTTGCTCTAAATAAATCTTTGAACATATGAAGTAAAAATGATTTCTTGATTTAAAATTAGTTTTTGGCTCTTTTAAATCGTTTAAAAATGCTTAATAATTATTTAACAATCATGAAAACAAGCTACTAGCCTTAAAAATATTTTAAGCTAATTTAAACTCATTTTCTTAGTTAAAATCATTTCTTGCTCATTCTCTTATACGATTACATATTTTTACGTTTTCATTTAATTGTTAAATTGAGTCGTGAAGTCGTGAACTTTTGTGAAGATATTATACGGACTATTGAGACATCATGGAACCATTGTGCACATCTAATGATGCAAATGAACCGAGTATAAAATAATGGAAGGTTGAACTTTAATAAAAGTGAATGGAAGATGGAACTTCAAATGTAAATTGATAGTACACAAACTTTGACCTGATACATGACCTGACTTATGGGTTAGGGGTAGTTTATGATCACAAGGGTTACATAGTGGCTGGATGCACCCATACTAAATTTCTTCCAACACATTACAGAGGTTAGATCCTTTACCGTCGCCATATAGGGACGGTGGATACCGCCTCGAATTTGCTCCTGACGCAAGGCGCATGTTGGTTATCTCTCGTACTCTTGGACATTGACTTATTACTAGAATAGACTGGTTATTAACTATTGCTCTAACCTCTTTTTCCACGGGTTGCTACTGTTTTGCCATCAAATGCTAAATTGTCACATGTTGCTGATAGTATTACAAATTGTTATTGAATGATTAAATTGCTGCAGGTTGTAAATTGCTGGGAATACTTAAACTGCCATAACTCTTTCCTATTAAACTTATCACTTGTCTTTTTCAGCTTTGTTTAATTTGAAATGTCTAATGTTTTGGTTTTGAGATTATCTTGCCGAGTAAACCTCGCTGACGGACATTTCACTTTGTTGTTTTACAAAATATCCGTCAGTTATCGATAGTGAGTTCGCTGAAGACTTTGCTGCAGGAGTCGAGCCAGTGCTTGAAGACTCCGTGGAGCACCTAACCGTGGAAGACTAGACGTTTACCTTCGCGACTGCTCCTTTATATTTGAACTAAATATAATTTGTGTACTTTGTTTGTATTGGCCATGCTAGGCTCAAGATATATCTTAATTATTGTGCGCTGGATAAGTAATAATGTTGTTTGGACTGCTTCTTAAATTTCCATGCAGGGACCTGCAATTTCTACACAGACGCTTAGTGTGTTTAAGCCAAGGAGGAAGAAAAGATTTCAAAAAAAGAAAAAAGTACTCCTTGTTTTAAGCACATCACGGACCCGCTTGCGTTCTCGCTCCCGATAGAATGGGAAGCGGGGCGTGACAAGTTTTAGTGGTGGCCCATGCAGTTCATGCTTTTGCAAATACTTTAAGATCGGTTTAAACGACATTAATATCTAAGTGTACAACTAGATTAGATTTTTACCTAACTTACATTGCAGTTTGGTTTTGAAGTATGGCAGGTTGATTCGGGATATAAATTGCATATTTTCTTCCATTTCTGGGCATTTTATGTGTACATCATATTAATTTTGGCTTTGACACGGTCGTATTTGTGATATCGTGAATTATTAAAGCCTATTCCTATTTTATACATAAAATATGGTTTTTATGGACTAATTTTACTCCACTTATTTTTCAGGTACTTTTTGGATTTTTCTGAATTTTTTGGAATTTTTCCAGAATTTTCTGGAGCTCGAAGCTATTTTTGGGGATTTATTTGGAGCTTAGAGGCATTTCTGGAATTTTTAAAAAAGAATAATAAAAAATAATAAAAAAACTCATGTTTGTGGGCCGGCCCGCTGGCCGGCCCACTCCCGCGGCCCGCACTCGCTGCGGGCCGCTGCACTCGTTTATTAAAATAATAATAATAATAATAATAATAATAAATAAACGAAACAAGCAGCGCGCGCTTTGGGCCGGCCCGCTTGCCAGCCCGCGGCAGCGGGCAGGGCACGCGCCCCGCGCGTGCCTAGCTTTTGATCAGCACCGCTCCTTTGGAGCGGGCGGGGCGAAAGCGGGCCTGGTCTCTAACCCGGCCCCGTTTGTTTTTGTGCTGCTGAGCGCGCGTGCAAGTAACGGCGGGTCGGGCGCAAATTACCCGACCTGCAAGCCCATTTCGAGCCAAAACTGCGGTTTGTTTGGGTTTATTTCGCTTGTGCGAAAGATGGATGGGCTGTTCTTTTTTTTATACAGATTTTGGGGGTTTTGGAGCCCTCTTCTTCCCCAAGAGGCTAGGGCTAGGGCTTGGAGGCCATGGGAGCTTGGAAAGCTTGGAGGAGGAGCAAATTGGAGGAGGCAAGGGCTCATTTGTGGAGATCTTGGTGAAATCTTTCCTCTTCCCCTTTGTATTTTGGCATCTCTTTATTGTAATGAATTAGGGTTAATTTTGAATGAAAATTCTATCTTTTTTTTTCATGATGATTGAGTAGTGTTGAATGTCTTGGATTGTGATTCATGAATATTGGTTGTTAATCTTTGCTCTAATTTCCTCTTGCTCATTTTGAATGTTGATGTTGGGTGTATTATTGGGGCACATTTTAATTGGCTAAGACCCAAGTGGGTACTCTTTGAGAAGAGACCATGTTCAAATTTGATTAGTGCTATGATGATATATCCATCCCTATTGCTAATTATTGTGTTCTTGAATGCTAAATTTTCCGATTGAGTTTCCTTAGCCGGATGATCAATTGAGTTATATGCGGTAATTAGAGCTTGATTAACACCAATCTTAGTGAACCCACAACCCATGCTTTCTCCCCTAACTATCCTAACTTCCCATTTGGCTCTCTAACCCTACCAATTTAGGTTAAGATTGTAGCTTCACCACACGTTTTCCCATTCATCCACCGTTAGTTGAGATTGTTACATCACGCTATTATTTTTCTTTGCTGATCAAACTTGCGAATGTAGAACGACTTGTCCCTGTGATCCGACCCGATACTCAACGGTTATTTTTTATTGCATTGAAGCTCCTAGGCTTGGGAGTGGAAGGCGTGCCTTTGCGCGTTTCTTGGTTCAATCAATTGGCGCCGTTGCCGGGGACAAATGTTTCTATTATTTGCATTTTTTTGATTGATTTCGAAAGTTTTAGTGTGATGCTTCTATTTCTTAGTGTTGTGTCTTTCCATTTTATTTATTTTTCCACATATTGAGTCTTTTGGTTGTTTATTTTCATTTTCGTGAAAATTTTTTTTTTACAACAAAATGGCATCATCTTTAGATTTTTCCGACATTGATTTGGAGGATATCCTACTTCCGCCATACTATCATGGCTCAGAGTGGGAGAACCCTCATTTACATATTAAAAAATTTGAAGAATGGATGTATTCTTGTCATGGTGGGAACATTTGTGATGATTGCATATACTTTAGATTTTTTCCCTCTTCTCTACAAGATGATACTAGACTTTGGTTTGATTCATTGTCTCTCGACTCACATTTTACTTGGTTGTCATTTCAGGCTGAATTTCTTCGAGTATTTTTGCCTACTTTCTTGGAGCAGGTACAGGGGCGGCATGCCATGGAGCAGCATATTGCAAGCTTTACCCAGGCTGATGGAGAGGCCTACCATCATGCTTGGTAGAGGTTCAATGATTTTGTGCTTGCGTGCCCACACCAGAGCTTCCACGAGGATCATCTCCTGCAGATATTTTACACATGATTATCGCCATCTGGGTGAGATTTCATGCAGATGAGCTGCAGTGGAGAATTCTTTGATTATTCGACCGAGGATTCATGGGGTTACCCGATCGACCTTGCAGAGTATGAGGACGCAGTCCAACAGGTTCAGGTCCAGCCTAAGGAGCCAGCTGAGGGCTCATTCCAATGCGACCCTATGGAATACCAAGAGAAACCTGAGAAGAGGGTGCATTGGGGCCAAGAGAGGAATTTGAGCATATACATTTGGATGAGCTAGAGAAGATGGATGATGGAGTGCGTGTCGACCACAACAGTGACACGATGCCTTTTCACTTTGAGGTTGAGGATGAAGCGGATGTGCATGATGGCCAAGAGCATATTGAGGACACCATGGAGCCTGAGCCACAATCCACTTCAGAGTTAGCTTCACAGGTCGATGCGGTTGAGTACTTAGGGAGGACGACTGAGATGAACTATTTCTGGGATGACGAGGATGATGCGGCTTGGATTTGCCCAAGACAAGTCTACCTCCAGTCCTGTCACAGATGTCACTTCCCTCGCCTCAGGATGCACACTTGCCAGTCATCGAGGAGATTTGTCAGGAGCAGTTACCAGTTGTGAGGAGTGCCACAGAGATCGTTGATGTGATGTCGAGGAAGAGGATAGTGACGGGAACTGCGACATGGTATATATTGAGCCTAAGCTCCCTCCTACTCCAGTTTTCTCTCTGCAGCCACTTCCACCTCCTCTTGAGGCCATGCATCATTCCGAGCCTAGCATAACATCCCAGGGAAGTTCCCATTTTTCTTTTCCCTCCACCTCTGAATCAAATTATTTAATTCCATATCATAATGATTCGGATTGTAGTCATTTGATCGTAAATTCATTTATTCATTTCGACGACCCATTTTGGCAAGCTTTTCACTTGGACGGGCACTCTCGCCCAATTGTTTTTGACACGACCTATCTCCCCCATTTGGCAGGAACCCATCATAAGGAGATGCTTGGGGTTGTGTCGCTTGCCATTAATGCTCGTAATGGAGGTAGGGCATTGGATGTGGCGACACTCGCGGAGGAGCGTAAGGATATGATCGAGCAGTTGTCACCACCGTTATACATTCGAGATCTGCCTTTTGCCACGGTGTGTTCTTTCCAATAGTGTAAATAAATAAATATTTTATTTTAGTGCTTTCGTATGCTTTATTTTCTTTTCTAGGATCTTTTGTGAGATCTAATACTCTCCCAACATTGAGGGCAATGTTTATTTTAAGTTGCAGGGAGAGTTAGAATCTTTAGGATTGTTAGGATTTTGATGTTAGCTTAAATTTTTTTTGAGATATCTCCATTTTGCCATCACCCATTACTCTTTATTGCATATCATTTTTTCCTCCTCGTCCCTACACCGCTAGCTTTATGCGTAGTCCCTACATGCTTTAATGTCATGCAATTTTTTCGGATTATTATTTTGGTATCAACTTCTTCGATGTTTGATTGGCACGTTATAATTTCTTTTCCATTTTGGAGTTAAATGTTAATATGCCATGTATGAAGCTATTTTATACGTCGTGATATCTCTTTGAAATAATTTGGGAATAGTTTGGTGTAAGTGATTGCATGATTTGGGATGAATGGTTTAGTTTTTAATTGGATTGGGTGCGGCCATTTGGTTATGTTTTGTTTTCCTCTTAAGGAGTGGGTGGATGAGTTGATAATTCATGTTTAGAATGAGAAAGAGAGCGTTAATATAAGTGAATGGTTTTCCTAATCAAATTGAGTAGCCGGTGCCCCACGAAACATTGGGGAGGACGCCAAAAATGAGATTTAGGGGATCATTCTATCCCTTTGCCTATATAGCGTTATCACGTGTATGCAAAAGGGGGCGGTGTTTGCATTTCATAGAGTTATCGCATGAATGCAAAACATAAACAAAAAAAAGAATACAAAAAAAAGTGAAGGAAAAAGAAAAGAAAAGAAAAATGAATGAATAAATGAAAGAATAAGCAACATAAGTGATGCAATCTCATCTCCTACCACTTAGAAGAATTTCTTTTGTTTTGGCCATTTCCATGAAAGTTAGAAACTTCGTCATTTGTGATATATCCCAAAGAATGCGATACGGTGCTTATTACTTCACGTTTCTTTGAATTGGATTGAAGAGAATGTCGTTTGTTGTTTACTTTCATATATTGTGTATATTGGCTTTGAAATCATTTGGAAATACCATTTGGAGTATGCCATGAGGACATCGTGAAGTTGGTGCATGTTTTCATTTTAATCCGAATTTATCGCATATTTTGCTAGGGACTAGCAAAAAGCTATTTGGGGGGTGTGATTCGGGATATACGTTGCAAATTTTCCCACCATTTCTGGGCATTTTATGTGTATATCATATTAATTTTAGCTTTGATACGGGCGTATTTGTGATATTGTGAATTATTAAAGCCTATTCCTATTTTATACATAAAATGTGATTTTTATGGAGTAATTTTTGCTTCCCTTATTTTTCAGGTACTTCTGGGATTTTTTTGGATTTTTTGAAATTTTTCCAGAATTTTCTGGAGCTCGGAGCTATTTTTGTGGATTTATTTCGAGCTTAGAGGCATTTATGGAATTTTTAAAAAATAAAAATAAAAAATAATAATAAAACTCATGTTTGTGGGCCGGCCCGTGTTTCGGGTTGAATATTGGATATTTAACCCCTCATTTAGCCTTATTTTGTGCTCATATGATGCTTAATTGGTCTCTAATACGTTCGTATTTTGTATATCGTTATTTATTAGAGAAAACCATTGATGTTTGCACAAAGTATGAATTTTAGTGAGTATTTCTTCCTTTTTATATTTTTCATGGCTTGGTCTCGATCTCACGATTCCAACGACTATTTATTTGTATTTTTCTGAGATTTATGCTAATTGCTATGAATTTTTGAATGCAGAATACTATTCAAATAAAGGAAATACAGTAGAAATACGCAAATACGGCCGCAAATACGGCGGCGCGCTCTCATATGGGACACGTGTCAAAGATCTAACGGCGCCCAGCCTTGATCTAGCGACCCAGATGAGCTGCACATTCCTAGCCGTCGATCTCCGATCGAATGGCTCACAATCCGCGTTCGAACGAAGCAGCGGATGTCCGTTGGAGTCCACGTGGCGGCCATCAAACAAAACCCGCCTCATTGAACGGCTGAAAGAAGCGGAGCGGCTGAATTCTATAGCGGGAGACACGGCGTTTTGAGAGCCGCCCGATCAAGATCCAATGGATGACATCGGCCCAAATCGCGAAAGGAGAGGCGTGATTCCTTAGGCGACGTGGCACTAAGCTGAGCGTCGATCTCCGATCCAACGGACATTAATTGTCCCACCTAAAGCAGCGCGAGCGGCCACACGGCAGCACGAGGATCAATCCCGCATTTGAACGAATGGCCCTGATCAAATCTGAGCGGGCTTCGGAGAGGATAGCGGATGCGGGCGCGGATCCGATCCGCTGGGACACATGGTAGCTCCTCATCGCATCCTGCTTCAATCCGACGGTCCACGATTGCGCTGCACGTGGGTAGCGGATCCGAGCGGGTATTAAGTGGATTTGGGTGATATTTTAGGATCCGAACCGACTTAAAATCCCCTATAAATACCCTAGTATTCCAGAGGGTATTTGACACCAGTTTTGAGCGGTATTTGTGAACCATACTTTCAGTTTCTCTCGAGGAATATTTACTGAGATCTTTCCATCGTTTAGTATAGGAATTTTTATTTGATTTCTAAAAACACAAAAAACACACACATCTTTTTCTGCTAGTTTATGTGGCATAGATCCTCTACTTCACATAGATTAGTACGAACGGAAAATATGGCTAATAATAATGATGGAGCACACATCACACCACCTATACAAGAAAGGCCTTTATTGGAAATTTATATGCCATCTAGGGTGGTGACTGATTCATGCATGTTCTGCCTGCTGATGCTCATACTTTTAATCTGAAGCCAGGTGTGATTCAACTTTTACCATCTTACCATGGCATTGAAAATGATAACCCTTATTTGCATGTCAGAAACTTTGAATAAGTATGCTCAACACAGTTGGATGGAAAAATTAGCCCTGATTCTGTTTATCTTAGACTATTTTCATTCTCATTGAAAGATAAAGCTAAACATTGGTTTAACTCTTTGCCACCTAGATCTATCTCTACTTGGTTACAATTGCAAATAGAGTTTCTAAAAAAATTCCTTTCTTTGCAGAGGACCCATGCCTTGAAGCGACAGATCATGTCCTTTTCACAGAAGGAGAGGGAGTCGTACGACCAAGCATGGGATAGATTCAAGGACCTTCTGGTCGTGTGCCCACACCATGGATACGATAAAGGCTGTGCTATTGGATTCTTTTACGATGGCCTGCAGTCGCAGACTAGGCAGTACATGGAGATGATGTGCAACGGCGAGTTCTTTCAGAAAACTCCTATGGAGGCATGGGATTACATGGAAACCATAGCAGAACATGCGCGGAGATGGGAGTCTACTTCAGAGTTTGACAGATCGGAGCCACTTCTACCAGCTAAAGGAGGCATGCACTCATTGAAGCCAGATGATGCAATAAGAGCACAGGTGGATGCATTACTGACGCAAAGGCTACAAGGCCTAGAGTTGAGAGCAGCAAAAGCAGTCGAAGCTGGACCGTTTTGCGCCATTTGTGAACAACCCACTCATGACACGTCTGTTTGTCCCGCGATTCCTGCTATGAAAGAAACCATAAGGAACCCACAAACTAAAGTGAATTGGGTGTCCAATCAAGGGGTAAATTCGAACACTTTCAACTTTTCTTGGAAGAATCACCCAAATTTGAGATGGGGACCACAGCAACCGGCACAACAGACGACCAGTCCCTACCAGCATCCAAATCATGCGAGCAATCAAGGGAAGAAGGAGCAGAGCACTGATATCACTGCCGTACTTCAGCAAATGATGCAGATGCAGAATCAACAACAATAGCAGCTTCAACAACAGTTTCAGCAGCAGTTTCAGCAGCTTAACGAAAACTTTTCCAAAATTGTTGCATCGTTAGAAAAAGGTACTCTACCAGCTCAATCTGTTGCAAATCCTAACATAAATTCCTCCTCTTTTTCAGGTGACAACGTAAAACCATGCAAGGCGGTGACTACTTTGCGTAGCGGAAAAGAGATAGAAAAGCCAGAGCCACCTAGGCAGGAACAAATAGTCAAGGAGAAAGAGGATGAGCTTGTACCACAAAAGCTGCAGGAGGAGGAAAAAGCTTGGAAAAAGAGGAGGTCAAAGAAAAGGAGCCTGAACCATATACACCTCCAGCTCCATTTCCACAGAGGCTAGCACCACCTTCAAAAGATAAGTATCAGGCAGAAATTAGGGATATCTTCAAACATGTAAAAATTAATATTCCCTTGCTTGATGCGATAAACCAAGTGCCTGCCTATGCTAAATTTTTAAAGGACTTATGCACTATGAAACAGACGCTTAATGTGAAAAAGAAAGCTTCTCTCACGCAACAGGTAAGTGCCATAGTTCAACATAACACTCCACCTAAATACAAAGATCCAGGTTCTCCTACTATTCCTTGCACTATAGGAACAAAGAGCTTTGGAAATGCGTTGCTTGATTTGGGTTCAAGTGTGAATATTTTGCCTTACTTTGTTTTCTTGAATCTAGGTTTGGGAGAGTTGAAACCAACGCCAGTGGTGCTACAGTTAGCAGACAGATCAATGAAAGTTCCAAGAGGTTGCGTGGAGGATGTTTTGGTTCAGGTGGACAAGTTCTACTACCCCGTGGATTTCATCGTCCTAGCCATACATGGACCACCTTCTGGTAACATCACTCCTGTCATCTTGGGACGTCCATTCCTCGCTATATACAATGCCGTAATCAATTGTAGGGATGGACAGTTGAAAATAACGATTGGTAACATGAAGCTTGAATTAAATATCTTTAAATCATGTAAGTTGCCCACGGGTGTTGAAAGCATTGAAGAGGTATGCGTTATTGAAAATTTGATTGAAGACTACTTTGAGGCTGAGTATGAATGTGACTCTAATTATATTGACTATAATTTTGATGATATTAATGAGTCTTATTTTGTGCAGGGTACTCCAGAAAATCAAGGGAAGCATGGGCACCGAGGTTTGAACCATTGCCAGCTGGACTGCCACCACAACTACCCTCTGACGTGGAGCATCCAAAGCTTGAGCTTAAGCCATTGCTGGACTACTTGAAGTATGCATTCCTTGGAAAAGATGAGACTTTCCCTGTGGTAATATCCTCCAAACTTACACTTGAACAGGAACACTCATTGCTTGATGTGCTTAGGGAACATAAAGGGGCCATTGGATGGTCCATTGCAGACATCAAAGGTATAAATCCCTTAACTTGTACACATCACATTTATCTTGAGGATGATTCAAAAACTACGCGTGAAATGCAACGTCGGTTGAACCCGACGTTAAAAGAAGTGGTAAAAGGTGAGGTTCTTAAATTACTTGATGCTGGAATTATTTATCCAATCTCTGATAGCAAGTGGGTTAGTCCAACTCAAGTCGTGCCTAAGAAATTTGGTTTAACTGTGGTTAATAATGAAAATAATGAACTCATACCTATGCGAACCACCATTGGATGGAGAATGTGTATTGATTATAGGAAGCTTAATTCGAAAACAAGAAAAGACCACTTTCCTTTGCCTTTCATAGATCAAATTTTAGAAAGAGTGGCCGGTAATGAGTATTATTGTTTTCTAGATGGCTACTCAGGTTATTAGCAGATAGAGATTGCTCTAGAGGATCAAGAGAAAACCACTTTCACTTTCCCCTTTGGAACTTTCGCATTTAGGAGAATGCCATTTGGTCTATGCAATGCACCTGCTACTTTTCAACGTTGCATGTTGAGCATCTTCAGTGATATGGTTGAAAAGATAGTAGAAGTATTTATGGATGATTTCTCTGTATATGGTACTTCCTTTGAAAATTGTTTATCTAACTTGGCCCTTGTTTTGTGCAGGTGTAAAGAGAAGAACTTCCTACTCAATTGGGAAAAGTGCCACTTCATGACTACGGAAGGTTTGGTACTTGGTCACTTAGTTTCTAAAGCAGGTATTCAGGTGGACAGGGCAAAATTTGAAGTAATAGAGAAGTTGCCAACGCCAAAAAGCGTCAGAGATACTCGTTCCTTCTTGGGACATGCAGGATTCTATAGACACTTCATAAAGGATTTCAGCGCTATCTCTCGACCTCTTTTCAATTTATTAACTTCAAATACTGAATTTATTTGGACGCATGAGTGTCAAAGTTCTTTTGAAAAACTAAAATCCTTACTTGTCTCATCGCCTATTTTGCAGGTTCCAGATTGGACTCTTTCCTTCGAGATTATGTGCGATGCGAGTGATTACGCAGTAGGAGCGGTCCTTGGTTAAAAGAAAGAAAAAGTTCCTTATGTTATTTACTACGCAAGTAAGACCATGAACGATGCTCAAAGAAATTACACGACAACGGAAAAGGAATTACTTGCGGTGGTATTTGTGTTGGACAAGTTCAGGAGCTATATTTTGGGATCACCCATCGTCGTCTATATGGACCATTCTGCACTCAAATATTTATTATCTAAAAAGGATGCAAAACCTAGACTTATACGATGGATTCTTCTTTTGCAGGAGTTCAACATCGCGATACGAGACAAAAAGGGAGTAGAGAATCATTTTGCAGACCACCTCTCTCGATTGACGGTAGGCACAGAGTCATCAGATACACCATTAAGAGATTGCTTCCCCGATGAGCAACTTTTCGCCGTCTCTACTCTACCATGGTATGCAGACATAGTAAATTATTTGGTGACAAGTAGAACTTCATCACATTGGTCCTCTCTTGATTTTAAACGTTTCAAACATGAGGTAAAATCTTTCTACTTTGACGATCCATCTCTCTTTAAATATTGCGGAGACCAAATTGTGAGACGATGTATACCTGATCATGAGATTAGTAGTGTTTTACAATTTTGCCATGATGGAATATGTGGAGGACATTTTTCTGCTCATAAAACTGTTGCAAAAATTTTACAATGTGGTTTTTTTGGCCCACCATGTTTAAAGATGCATATGCTTATTGTAAATCATGTGTGCGTTGTCAACAGTTGGGGGGAATCACAAAAAGAAATATAATGCCTTTAAATCCCATGTTAGAAATAGAAATATTTGATTGTTGGGGGATTGATTTTATGGGACCTTTTCTACCTTCGTTTGGTTATGTCTTCATACTCGTTGCAATTGATTATCTTTCTAAATGTCACGCCCCGCTTCCCAAAACGACGGAAGCGAAACGTGACAAGGCCCGCTTAGGCCGGAGCTGTGAAGCTCGGACCCAATAAGCGTCTGTGTGGTACTCCAAGACGATGGAACAGGTCCCTGCAGGTTAGTACGGAACAACAAAAGTACTAAAAGAGATGCATTCATTTTATTCAACATATATCCAGAAAAGTACGGAGAGTCTAAACAAAAGCCAACACGGCTACAAAACAGCTGAAGGTAAACTAATGGTGCAAGCACCCAACCTAGACAGAAAGTAAACGGTGCTACGCACCCAACTAAACTGCAATAAAACCTCTGAATCAGCAACGTGAAGATCTCTAGCTCTGGTCCTCTTTGGGCACGTACTTTGGGTCTGCGTCCTCCGGCTCTACGTACTCGGGCAGGTCCGCCTCGTCAACGTACTCTGTCTCGACACCTGACGTACAGCACCCAAAAGAAAGGAACTGTACGTCGGTAAAGTCTACAAAAAGGGTCAAACTCTACTGCAAGTGTACCGAACTATTAACAACAATTTACTGGTTGATTAGCATGCTGGGGTTATAACAGAGTGACGAAAGAAAGTGCACGCAGCAGGAAAGTAACGTGTAGCAAGCAGTAGTTGTAGCGTGTGCTACCGACTACAGGACTAACCTAAACGGGTCATGACAAGACGTGACAAGACAAGCAAGACAGGACATGACAAGACAAGACGAGACGCATGTGACTCGAAGGGTTCACGCCTTACGGTTCGAGGGGGATCAGACCCTCTCCCCGTGCGCACGCTCAACCCTATCCCAAACCCAAGTGCTCAAGACAAGACAATATTGGGCCACTCACTCTGCTAGGTGAGTGCCTCTATCCATACGATCGGTAGCGTATCTCTCACTCTGCTAGGTGAGCGACAGACGTCTCGTAGGTGAAACCGTACTACCGTATAGGACCACTCACTCTGCTAGATGAGAGTCTCTATCTTCACGGTCTGCTGAGACACTCACTCTGCTAGGTGGGTACCGAGCTTCCCGTAAGTGTTCCGTAACAAAGACCGCCCACTCTACTAGGTGAGCGTCACATTGCCCTCAGGCTACACAAGACACGACATGCAAGATGTTCATGACATGGCAAGGGCAGAGTTGTTCTAGGGTGTCCACACACACGCACACGCAGATGAAACCTATAGTAGCAGTTGTTGTTGATTCTAGGGGGTCCACACACACGCACACGCAGATTAAACCTATAGTAGCAGTTGTTTTTGATTCTAGGGGGTCCACACACACGCACACATAAGATAACCCTACGGTATCAAAAGTTGTTGTTGTTACGCCTAGACTTCGTCGTCAAGTCTAGGTCGTCAGGGCGTCCCGGACGCTATCATTTCACGTCCGGTTCTATTTGTTCACAATCTAACAGTTCTAGCAGTTTAAGACCAAGGCACGGTCAAAAGCGCAAGTGAGTACACTTGCCTGAGGTGGCGAGTGTGTCGTCTGTCCGGGGCGTCTCGTCCAGGCGTCGCGTCCGCGGTAGTCCGTCTGAAACAGTGTCACGGCGACGGTGTCAGGTCGCGATTTAAATAAATCCTATTTAGGTTCATTTCTAGGTTGGACGTTGATCACTCCATATTTTACACCTTTTTTCCGCATGTTTCACGCCATTTCGATTGCTCATATTGCGGTTTTCAAGATTATTCGACAATATTGAGATGCTTTTCACTATTTCTTGTTTTTGTCGGATTTCAGGAAATATGGAGCGATCGGGAGCAAAAATGAGCTTAAAGGATTTGCACCCACTCCGGAGTGTCAACCATGACCCTTTTGAGGGTTATTCTACAATGGAAGACGAGTGGAAGAAGAAAGAACGTCGTAGGAGCGACGAGGAAGCGAAAAGATGGAGATTGGGCATTTTCAGCATGCCACTCGGCCGAGTGAAGGAGTCACTCGGCCGAGCATTGAGACCCCGCTCGGCCGGCCAGATCGGACACGCAACAGAGATGTATCAGCGTGCACTCGGCCGAGCATCGCACGCCCACTCGGCCGAGTGCGGAGACTCCGTCCGCCCGAGTGGCACCCAGACGACGGCAAGCCAAAATGTCCAACTCTCTGTAATCCGTCAGTCGACTACGAGCTCCGACTCGGCCGAGTTCCAAAAGCCCCTCGGCCGAGTGACATTTGCCACTCGGCCGAGTGATGCCGAGGACACGCAGCGCCCAGATTTTCAGACAGCCTCTCACTCTTTTGAAATCTGCTATCATTTCAGCAATCAAAGTATTTTTCTCATATTTTTTATGGATAGTAGACTTCATGACGGTTCCAACGCCGCCAAGAACGCGCCAATCGGAGGTCGGATGAAATCTGGAGAATTTCTGCAAGTTGACGCTGCAGTGCAGGAATTTCCACTCGGCCGAGTCACATTTTCCACTCGGCCGAGTCGGCGACGGGCCCAGATTTTAAGTTGCGGTTTGGGCTGTTTTTGGGCACGAATTTGAGGGTTTTCTAGGGTTTCTTGCTAGGGTTTTGGGGGAGTATTTAAGGGGTTTGTAGCCACCATTAGAGGGGGATCTCCATTATGTTTTCTTAGCCCCCATATGTTTTTCTTAGGATTATTTTAGAGGTTAGGCCATGCCCTAGGCCCCCTCTTGGATCAAAAAGCTTGTATTTTGGATTGAAGATCTTCATCAAGATAAGTATTTTTCCTCTTTTTATTTGAATCTTTGTTTTTCTATCTTTTTGTATGCAAGCAATGATTTTTATTGATTCTCATATCCTTATTGCTATGCTAGAGTAGATTTGTTGTTCTAGGGTTTGGGGATGAACCCTATAGATCTAATTTCATATTTGTGATGAATGAATCTCTAAATTGCTAGAATTGCTAGGAGGTTAGGTTGTGATTGATTTATTACGGATAGCTAGGGATTTCCATCGATTTGGGGTTTGCAAGAGATTGGATTCTAATCGATGGGAAGGCCTAGATATTTGATTTAGATTTACAATTGGATTTCTCTAGACTTGGTTTGCAAGAGATTGGACCAAAGCTAGGATTTTTAATTGTAAACCTATACCAATATTCGTTTGCAAGAGATTGGACGAATACGAACTATCACAACCTAGATCGTGACTCGAGTTTGCACGAGAGTGGGCTCGAGGAGCGATTGGACGATGATGTCGATCCTAATGCTAGCGGCTTAGGCTAGGGTTTGCAAGAGATTGGGCCCTAATCTAGGTTTGCTATAGACCGGCAATAGCGCGAGAGCGTGAGCTTGGTTCTCTATTCAGTTACGACTAGTTCACCTCAACACAAGTCTAGTAATATTGAGATTCACTATTTACGATGATGTATGACGATCCGTAGTGGGAATTCCCTAGCCCTAGACACTTTTATTATCTTAAAATCCACATACTTTGCCCGACGATTGTGACAGGATCGCCACAAGGCAAATTCCCTCTTTTATTATATTGTATTTGAATCGATATTCGAACCGATTTCTTTATCATCGACATCGACATCCACTACCATTTCCATTATATCATACCATAGCCATCTCCACCAATAAAACATTCGTAGTCAAACCAACCTAGGATAGATTGGAACCAACACCACCTCCTCGTGTTCGATACCCGCTCGCCACTTTACCGTGCGCTTGCGGTAAAACTACAATCGTCGCCTCGGGACGTGTATCCGGGGCGCGATCAAGTTTTTGGCACCGTTGCCGGGGAGGTGTTTCCGTTGGGTGCCAATTTGTCACAATTAGGTTGATTAGACTACCCAAAAAAAAAATTTGTAACAAATAAAAAGGAAATTTTCACCCCTGCCACCATTATTATCATTTCTATATTCTTTTGTGCCACTGATATCTTTTCTCCAGGTATTTATCTTTGTCGATCAGGTGCTATGGATTATACTACGTGGACCACAGATTTTGATCAGAATGCTCAGACGGGAGATTACTATTTTGATCAGAGTGCTTAGATGGGAGAATACTATTATGATCAGAGTGCTCAGATGGGAGAATACTATTTTGATCAGAGTGCTCAGATGGGCGAATACCTTTTTGAGGAGATGCACTGGCCCGAGCTTGATGAGAGACAAAGGATCTTTTTTGATGAGATGCATGCACACCAGGTTGAAGTGCAAGCCGGGCTTGAAAAGGGTAACCTTCTATTGGAACGGGTGAAGAGGCAACTTGAAATGAATATGCTCATGCTTAAGGTTGAAGGGATTTCCAAAGATATCAGTTCTGCTTCTTCATTTTATGGGCAAGAAGCATCGCCAGACTTACTACCAGAGCCAGAATGTGCCGTCGTCGATCCCACTTCCTACGATACATCTATTGCATATGAAGAGTGGATGGACGAAGAGGCAGTGAAGGAAGCAGAAACTGAGTCATATGCGCAGCCAGAGGAGGACGCATTTCAGAGATTATTGGAGGGTCTCTTGGAGTCAGTGAGGTTCACCGGTTCAGAGAGCATTACGGCAGGTGATGCATTTGAGCTACGATTTGCAGATTTTGTTATGAACCGTGTTTCAGCTGCAGGAACAATTGAGGAGGACATCCATGTCAGACTTGAGGGGGATAGACTATATTTTCGGATTTCTTGCGGGCGTTCCCCTCCACATGATACATCCCCACAAGCTGACACACATGAGCAGCCAGCATCACCATCCCAGGGAGAGCCTACATTGATAGTTGATGAGAAGGCAAATGAGCACACTATCGAGCCAGAGCATGCTTTTGAGGAGGCCTTACACACAGAGCCAGAGCTTATCACCGAGGAGGTCATGCATCGGGACGAGGACACAGCCATTCATGAGGATCCCGAGCACTATCCTCCTCCATTAGAGCTTCCGCAGCCACCTCATCCTCCCACTAACGCAGAGGACTACCCCACAGAGCTTATGGCTCCCCTTCAGGGAGATCTCTTTACTCCCTCGCCCTTTATCTTTGATTTCCCTCCAGTGTATGATGTTTTTTATGATTCATCGTGCCTTTTGCAGGATTCATTTACATACGATCAAGAGGTACGATGGGACGTATATGTGGAGGAGAGCGAGGAGTTAGCACCCATGGACACATATGAATATGATCAAGGGGTGCACTGGGATGAGTCCGACGATGATGAGGAGCATCTTGATGGGGTCCACACCTATGATCTAGATTTACCTGAGCAGCATAGAGAAGACACCGTGGAGACAACTATCACGGCACGTGAGGATATTGGATTATTTCCAGGGAAGTATCGTCCACCATTATTTATTCCATACATTTCTATAGACGATCCTCTTTGGGATACTTTTATTATGAGGGTGAATTTTTTGCAGCGAACTGATGCATCCTATTCTCTGCAGGGTACAGGTGGAGTCCTTGTGGGAATGCTGGAGGATGCATTGCTGGAGTTCGTTGGAGTCCGTGGACATACGCGTCTAGCGGAGCCACGGAAAGAGCAGTTGGAGCAGTTGCCTGCACCGGCAAAGATACTGGATCCGCCTTTTGCTATAGGTGATATCAATCCAGTAGTGTAGAAATTTTATGCTTTAAATAAACTCGAATCCTCTTGACAGCGAGAGGACCGTATAGATTTGCTTGAATAAATATCACCTCAAATGATGGCAACAACAATCTTTTACACCCCAAACCCATTATATATATTAATTCCCCTCTCCATATTTTGATATGTCACATCCTTTTGCTCACCACCATCAAGCATTTCTTTCAAGTGAATACTCACTTTCTTATTCATTTGACTTGATCACGCTTTGCAAAGCCATGACATTTTTGGTCAAGTCATTTGAATAGGATTGTTTGGTATAAGCTTGGGGGAAGGCGCTCTCATGCATCGTTGTATGTGCATGTAGGTCCATTAGGATTTCATGTCATTCATTTCATCATGTTTCATCCACCCCCTTATTATTATCGTTGTTCCTCATATTCTTTCATTATGATCACATTGAGGACAATGTGAAGTTTAAGCTTGGGGGAGTGCATTTCCATGCCATTTAGATGCATTAGTTGCATTTTTACTTTATTTTAGGTTTTTTAAAATTTTTTCAAAATTTTGCATCATCTTTTTGAATTTTCCATCTTATTTTCCTTTTATGTGTGTTCATGCATCATATTGTGTGCTTGTTTTTCTTTTCTTTCCTCTCTTTTATCTTTTCTTATTTCATTATTCTCCTTTCTCTTCTTTTGCTAGATGCGTTCCTTATGATGATATCTCTTATTGCTTTAGCAACCATCACGATGCTTATTATTCCTTGCCATGCTACTTATCGTATTCCATAGTCTTGCTATTCACATGTGCTTGCAAATCTATTTCTCTTGATGATTCCTTTATATGAATGCATGATATTAATTGAAGCTGAATGTATGGATTAGTGTTTGGTATGCTTTTGTTGGAAATGCACCAAGATTCACGCATCATTAGTATATCTGAAGCATCAGTTTTATTGTCTTATTCACCTTCTGCTGCATGCTTGATATGATTGTGCGCTTTACTGCTTGACTTCACTTTTTATTGAGATGATTGAGAATATCCATGCTTACATATTAGTTTTAGTTGAAGTATTATTTTATTGAACCGTTCGTGCACATCTTAGAGTGAACCGAGTGTTACATTATTTCTTTCTCCACATATATCTTTTTATTCTCTACATGTCACTTGAGCTCACCTCCTAAAGCTACTTATATCGCATCTATTTCCCAAAAAATCCCTACAAAAGAAAAATTTGCTCCAAAAAGTCCAAAAAGCCAAAAAGGAGCCAAAATCCAAAAATACAAATCAAATAGCTCCTACAAAAATCCAAAAAAGAAAAGTGAGAAACAAAAAAGTTCAAAAAGAAAAAAAAAGAACAAAAAAAAATGTTTCTCTATCTCATTATTGGAGCCACAAAATACTTGGGAAAACCAAGGCAAAAATCCCATTTTCCACTATCATATTCCTTTAGATGCAATGCCTCAAGCTAAGCTTTGGGGGGGTGAACTCATTTGACCATATGAGTGAGTGCGACATTAGAGTGGAGAGGTGCACGAATGGGGAAGTTTGATAATGCTGAAACTTAGCACAATACCTTAGTTATGGAGATTTCTTATGAATCGATATAAATATGTGAATGCCATGATTTATTCTATTCTCCATTGCATGTTTGGTGTGATTCTTATATGCTTCTGTTATGACTCTTGATTGAAAAGTGCATCGCCAACAATTGTATATTAAATTCTATGAAATGCATGATGTGGATATGAATTGATTGTATGAATTTAAAGAATCCCTTTTGTTGATCTGAAAAGCTTGCAAGTGCCATGTTTAAGTAAGATATGAAATCTTTATATCATGTGATTCGTATTTCCCAAGTTATCGTGATGTGTAGCTTATGGCTTGAGATCTGAGAGAATAATCTAGCGACCCCTTCCACTTCGTATTCTTTTTTTGTTTTTTCCTTATTTTTACCCTTCGGGTTCGCCTTCTACTTGTCTTCCTCGAGGACGAGTAAGAGGTAAGCTTGGGGGATTTTGATCACTCCATATTTTACACCTTTTTTCCGCATGTTTCATGCCATTTCGATTGCTCATATTGCGGTTTTCAAGATTATTCGACAATATTGCGATGCTTTTCACTATTTCTTGTTTTTGTCGGATTTCAGGAAATATGGAGCGATCGGGAGCAAAAATGAGCTTAAAGGATTTGCACCCACTCCGGAGTGTCAACCATGACCCTTTTGAGGGTTATTCTGCAATGGAAGACGAGTGGAAGAAGAAAGAACGTCGTAGGAGCGACGAGGAAGCGAAAAGATGGAGATTGGGCATTTTCAGCATGCCACTCGGCCGAGTGAAGGAGTCACTCGGCCGAGCATTGAGACCCCGCTCGGCCGGCCAGATCGGACACGCAACAGAGATGTATCAGCGTGCACTCGGCCGAGCATCGCACGCCCACTCGGCCGAGTGCGGAGACTCCGTCCGCCCGAGTGGCACCCAGACGACGGCAAGCCAAAATGTCCAACTCTCTGTAATCCGTCAGTCGACTACGAGCTCCGACTCGGCCGAGTTCCAAAAGCCCCTCGGCCGAGTGACATTTGCCACTCGGCCGAGTGATGCCGAGGACACGCATCGCCCAGATTTTCAGACAGCCTCTCACTCTTTTGAAATCTGCTATCATTTCAGCAATCAAAGTATTTTTCTCATATTTTTTATGGATAGTAGACTTCATGACGGTTCCAACGCCGCCAAGAACGTGCCAATCGGAGGTCGGATGAAATCTGGAGAATTTCTGCAAGTTGACGCTGCAGTGCAGGAATTTCCACTCGGCCGAGTCACATTTTCCACTCGGCCGAGTCGGCGACGGGCCCAGATTTTAAGTTGCGGTTTGGGCTGTTTTTGGGCACGAATTTGAGGGTTTTCTAGGGTTTCTTGCTAGGGTTTTGGGGGAGTATTTAAGGGGTTTGTAGCCACCATTAGAGGGGGATCTCCATTATGTTTTCTTAGCCCCCATATGTTTTTCTTAGGATTATTTTAGAGGTTAGGCCATGCCCTAGGCCCCCTCTTGGATCAAAAAGCTTGTATTTTGGATTGAAGATCTTCATCAAGATAAGTATTTTTCCTCTTTTTATTTGAATCTTTGTTTTTCTATCTTTTTGTATGCAAGCAATGATTTTTATTGATTCTCATATCCATATTGCTATGCTAGAGTAGATTTGTTGTTCTAGGGTTTGGGGATGAACCCTATAGATCTAATTTCATATTTGTGATGAATGAATCTCTAAATTGCTAGAATTGCTAGGAGGTTAGGTTGTGATTGATTTATTACGGATAGCTAGGGATTTCCATCGATTTGGGGTTTGCAAGAGATTGGATTCTAATCGATGGGAAGGCCTAGATATTTGATTTAGATTTACAATTGGATTTCTCTAGACTTGGTTTGCAAGAGATTGGACCAAAGCTAGGATTTTTAATTGTAAACCTATACCAATATTCGTTTGCAAGAGATTGGACGAATACGAACTATCACAACCTAGATCGTGACTCGAGTTTGCACGAGAGTGGGCTCGAGGAGCGATTGGACGATGATGTCGATCCTAATGCTAGCGGCTTAGGCTAGGGTTTGCAAGAGATTGGGCCCTAATCTAGGTTTGCTATAGACCGGCAATAGCGCGAGAGCGTGAGCTTGGTTCTCTATTCAGTTACGACTAGTTCACCTCAACACAAGTCTAGTAATATTGAGATTCACTATTTACGATGATGTATGACGATCCGTAGTGGGAATTCCCTAGCCCTAGACACTTTTATTATCTTAAAATCCACATACTTTGCCCGACGATTGTGACAGGATCGCCACAAGGCAAATTCCCTCTTTTATTATATTGTATTTGAATCGATATTCGAACCGATTTCTTTATCATCGACATCGACATCCACTACCATTTCCATTATATCATACCATAGCCATCTCCACCAATAAAACATTCGTAGTCAAACCAACCTAGGATAGATTGGAACCAACACCACCTCCTCGTGTTCGATACCCGCTCGCCACTTTGCCGTGCGCTTGCGGTAAAACTACAATCGTCGCCTCGGGACGTGTATCCGGGGCGCGATCAGACGTGACTACCCTAACAGTCACATGTCAAAATGTCCGTTCAGCCTATCCGACGATTCTATCCTATATGCACAGTCAAGAAGTCCGATCGTCGATCTATGGTTCCACATCGTTTTAAGGGAGCAGAAAATAAATTTAGTTACAGTTGTCGGATTTTAGTTAGGGTTTATTTTTATTATAGTGTGGGTTGTGCTACGAGTTAGGGGGACCAACCTGGTGTGAGGAACGCGCACTAATCTGGCGTCGGGTCTGGAAACGGTGGCGGTGCTCGTGTCGCGACTCCAATTTCTGGAACGTCTCGTCACTGGTCTCTGGTGATCGCGACGGAAAGCGTGGCTGCCTCTGTGTCATGAGATTTACGATAAGTTACGCTAACAGTTTCAACTTAGAACATATTAATATGGTACGAAAAAGAATACCGCTTTATAATCTATACCAACTTACTCAAAACTACATCCTATATGTATATTTTACTATTAACCGTAGGGGACAGAGTCTCTTAGTATCTCAATTCATAGCCTATATAAACTATACTGTTAATATTTCCAACTCACATGTTAACATATATAACCTAACATATGCTATGAATTTATAAGCTAAAACCCTGTAAGTTAACATATATTAACTTATATATATTCAATCTAGACAGTATAAAACATGGGGTATAATAATTAACAAGTAACGACATATGGCACATGCATATACAGTGAGGTTCAAGTACCGTCACATCCTGTTTCTCAACATATAAATAGCTTTAACTTAGGTACCCCCATATCCTACTACTGTCTCATTCATACATATATAACATGCATTATGCAAAGGTAGACACAACTCACTGTTGGCTGTATTAGCTCCGACTGTTACGCGTGCAAGAGGGGTGGTCGGCCATGGTGTCTGTAGCGAGTTCTGGAGGCAAGGGGGTGATGTTGGATGAGGCGGAAGCTCGCTGGGTGGTGGAGGCCGGATCTGAGGGGGCTCCGGGGGTGTCTCGCGGCCTGTGGGTGGCGCTGAGAACTACCGCGGCGGCGACGTGCCGGTTTGTGCGACGTCGAGGAGGCGCGGAGAAGTGGATCGCGGGCGCGACGGCGGGCGATGGTGTCAGAGGTGGTCGCTAGGCGGTCATGGCAGATGGAGGCGGTCGTATGCCGATGTGAGGGCTGATCTGACGGCGAGGGAGAATAGAGGAAACAGGGGCAAGGAGGGCCGACCTCGGACTAGGGAGGCGCGGCTTGTGTGAGCGAGGGGAGCTGGCCTGCACGCATGCGTGTGGAAGATGGTAGGGGCGATGATGTTGCTTGTTGTGTGGAGGAGAAAGAGGGTAGGGCGGCTGCATCCTTTGAGGGAGGAGAAAAATGAAAAGGCCTAGGGTTGTTTATTATATAAGAATCGGGGTTCTGTTGTGTGGGGATTTGTTTGGTTATGAAAATCAAATAGGTTTTGCTTTGAAATATTCGATTTGAAACCCTTTACAAAAGTACTGGCAATGTTCAGTAGATTAGGCTAAAGGTAGAAATAATATTAAGTTTTTTTTTTCATAAAAAGAAACGTACAGACTCTACTTTAGAAATTCAAAAAGTTAATAAAAATATTTTTTAATATAATAATTAATAATGTGTTTTAACAGATTGGTCCCTCGACGTCCAAAAATTACAAGGAAAATACCGGAGCGCTCGCGCCTCCGAGAGGATCGTGAAAACATGGTTCGATCGCGTGTTTGAGCTACGGAAGACAGTAATAAAAATCAAATACACAAAATGCACACGAAACATAGCTACACGCTAAAAAAGTATGGTCGGAAAAGTGACCGCTACATTCTACCCACCTTAGAAATGATTCCGCCCTCGGAATCACTTATAATAATAATAATAATATCAATAAATACGTATGCCTACAACCCCCATATACCACATAAAGATCGCTAATCCCATAACGTCAAATATCGTTCCTCAAATAATCCATCATAAATCGTCTCTTCACTTGCTAATGCTACAAGTAGAATCACACCCGAGCACTTAACTATAAATCCACATTATCATCTACCAGTCATCAATCATCTCGCTCCCAATTCATTCTCCATCATATCGACTCATAAATTTATCCTCCAATTTGAACCATCAAACTACACCTATCCTTACCCATATTATCTAATCTCCCAATCATATAAAATCCGTCTTCATAACATCCATCCGTCTCAACATGCCAGTTTACTTCCAATGTCTTCTCACCCCAACCTATAGTCAAATCTTGATGCTTTAAATGTTCTACTCATTCTCATGATCACCCTAAAACATACCATACCTCCATAGCTACTCATATCTACCACTCATCCAAGTTTCAGGTCGATTAAGTACTCATCTTCCTTTGTATAATTTCATCCAATCAGAATTCTCCATTGAGTCCGTCACACATTGGTATCATTAATAAGTCTTGGACGCCTCATTCTTTTCATCCAAAGTAATCTGATCTAATATCCTTGTTTATTCAAAACCAACTAATCACCGATACAACATGTCTCATCTCGCTCTGAGCCTACCCGTAAACATAACCCCATAACAAATATCTAGTACTACAACATCATAACAATAAAATAACACTCCCGAAGGGGAAAAGAAAAGAAAGTTTAAGGCCTAAGTCATATTTTAAAACATTGAGAAGGACGTGTGGAGTTGTGATATTGGATGAGGGAAGATAGGTGGGTTGTGATCTTTGTGGGCTAATCCCAAAACATTAAAGGTTTGATTTGAAAGGAACAACAAGTTTTGAAACACACATAAGCAGCCAAAAATAAGCTAAACTATAATATGAAAGATTTAAAACTATGGAGTTACCTGCAACGACGCCATCCGCTGCTGTCATGACATATGCTCCATGAACAACAGCTCCTCTCAGGGTAGGGGCAGGTGCTCCTCCCTCAGTATGGCGATACCTCGGGCAATCTTTAAAGGCGTGCGTGGCAGCTCCACATGCCAGACACAAACCCAGCTTCTTCCTGCAAGTGTTCTGCTGATGCCCTGGCTTGCCGCAGAAAAAACATGGGCCCTTCATCTGATTCTGCACTGGTGCTCCAGGCCTCTTGAATGACACCGTCTGAACTGGCCTCATCGCCGGCCTAGCAGGTGGCCGGTACAGCTCCATAGGACGCTTCCCTCTATCGGATGAAGGGTCAGGTAGACGCGATATAATCTCATGATTCTTTGCAGCATCTAGCACAGCTCTCATAGTCGTGAAATCCGCCGAAGACATAGAAGCCTGAATCTTCGGGTGCAGTCCCTGGCGAAAGCGATCAGCTCGCTTCTCCTCCTTCCTTACCATATACAGGGCAAAACGACTCAGCATCTCGAACTCTGCTTCATACTCCTCGACAGTCCTATTCTCCCGCTTTAGATCTATAAACCTGCTCAACAGCTCCCTCCTAGCAGACTTGGTGAAATACTTATCCTTGAACATCGATCTGAAGGTCTTCCAATCCACTGGCTTCTCAAGACGCCTCTCCTCAATGCACCACCAGTTCCTAGCATTCTCCATCAGTTGCATCTTCGCTATCTCGACGCGAGTATCATCAGGGATCTTTGCTGCGACCAACTTCTCCTCAGTGCTCTGGATCCACTCATCAGCAGCTAGGGGTCCTTCCTTCCCAGAAAATGTCCTCGGCTGAAGCTCATTGAACTGCTTCACTCCCGGAGCAGCTCGAGGGGCAGGAGGAGGCGGTGGCGGTGCAACTGGAGGAGCATGGGCAGCACGGTGGAAATGCTGAACCAATTGATGTTGCACGTCCATCATCTCTTTCATCACGCCAAGTAATTGGCGAAAATCGTCACCTCGGCCATCCATGGTCCCGTCAGCTGATGGTCCATCTCGAGCTTCACGTCCTCCCACCATCCTAACGACAGGAAAAACACAACTTAGACTCGCACATATTACTGGAGGAAGAGAAAAAAATGAATGCTAATACTTCTATCGTTCCGTACTTTTCGCAGAAAATGACCTGCATGGGCCACCACTAAAACCTGTCACGCCCTACTTCTCAAAACGACGGAAGCGAAACGTGACAAGGCCCGCTTAGGCCGGAGCTGTGAAGCTCAGACCCAATAAGCGTCTGTGTGGTACTCCAAGACGATGGAACAGGTCCCTGCAGGTTAGTACAGAACAAAAAAAAGTACTAAAAGAGATGCATTCATTTTATTCAACAGATATCCAGAAAAGTACGGAGAGTCTAAACAAAAGCGAACACGGCTACAAAACAGCTGAAGGTAAACTAATGGTGCAAGCACCCAACCTAGACAGAAAGTAAACGGTGCTACGCACCCAACTAAACTGCAATAAAACCTCTAAATCAGCAACGTGAAGATCTCTAGCTCTGGTCCTCTTTGGGCACGTACTCTTGGTCATCGTCCTCCGGCTCTACGTACTCGGGCAGGTCCGCCTCGTCAACGTACTCTGTCTCGACACCTGACGTACAGCACCCAAAAGAAAGGAACTGTACGTCAGGTAAAGTCTACAAAAAGGGTCAGACTCTACTGCAAGTGTACCGAACTATTAACAATAATTTACTGGTTGATTAGCATGCTGGGGTTATAACAGAGTGACGAAAGAAAGTGCACGCAGCAGGAAAGTAACACGTAGCAAGCAGTAGTTGTAGCATGTGCTACCGACTACGGGACTAACCTAAACGGGTCGTGACTAGACGTGACAAGACAAGTAAGACAGGACAGGACAAGACAAGACGAGACGCGTGTGACTCGAAGGGTTCACGCCTTACGGTTCGAGGGGGATCAGACCCTCTCTCCGTGCGCACGCTCAACCCTACCCCAAACCCAAGTGCTCAAGACAAGACAATATAGGGCCACTCACTCTGCTAGGTGAGTGCCTCTATCCATACGATTGGTAGCGTATCTCTCACTTTGCTAGGTGAGCGACGGACGCCTCGTAGGTGAAACCGTACTACCGTATAGGACCACTTACTCTGCTAGATGAGAGTCTCTATCTTCACGGTCTGCTGAGACACTCACTCTGCTAGGTGGGTGCCGAGCTTCCCGTAAGTGTTCCGTAACAAAGACCACCCACTCTACTAGGTGAGCGTCACATTGCCCTCAGGCTACACAAGATACGACATGCAAGATGTTCATGACATGGCAAGGGCAGAGTTGTTCTAGGGTGTCCACACACACGCACACACAGATGAAACCTATAGTAGCAGTTATTGTTGATTCTAGGGGGTCCACACACACGCACACGCAGATGAAACCTATAGTAGCAGTTGTTGTTGATTCTAGGGGGTCCACACACACGCACACACAAGATAACCCTACGGTGTCAAAAGTTGTTGTTGTTACGCCTATACTTCGTCGTCAAGTCTAGGTCGTCAGGGCGTCCCGGACGCTATCATTTCACGTCCGGTTCTATTTGTTCACAATCTAACAGTTCTAGCAGTTTAAGACCAAGGCACGGTCAAGAGCGCAAGTGAGTACACTTGCCTGAGGTGGCGAGTGTGTCGTCTGTCCGGGGCGTGTCGTCCAGGCGTCGCGTCCGCGGTAGTCCGTCTGAAACAGTGTCACGGCGATGGTGTCCGGTCGCGATTTAAATAAATCTTATTTAGGTTCATTTCTAGGTTGGACGTGACTACCCTAACAGTCACATGTCAAAATGTCCGTTCAGCCTATCCGACGATTCTATCCTATGTGCACAGTCAAGAAGTCCGATCGTCGATCTATGGTTCCACATCATTTTAAGGGAGCAGAAAATAAATTTAGTTACAGTTGTCCGATTTTAGTTAGGGTTTAGTTTTATTATAGTGTGGGTTGTGCTACGAGTTAGGGGGACCAACCTGGTGTGAGGAACGTGCATTAATCTGGCGTCGGGTCTGGAAACGGTGGCGGTGCTCGCGTCGCGACTCCAATTTCTGGAACGTCTCGTCACTGGTCTCTGGTGATCGCGACGGAAAGCGTGGCTGCCTCTGTGTCATGAGATTTACGATAAGTTACGCTAACAGTTTCAACTTAGAACATATTAATATGGCACGAAAAAGAATACCGCTTTATAATCTATACCAACTTACTCAAAACTACATCCTATATTTATATTTTACTATTAACCGTAGGGGACAGAGTCTCTTAGTATCTCAATTCATAGCCTATATAAACTATACTGTTAATATTTCCAACTCACATGTTAAATATATAACCTAACATATGCTATGAATTTATAAGCTAAAACCCTGTAAGTTAACATATATTAACTTATATATATTCAATCTAGACAGTATAAAACATGGGGTATAATAATTAACAAGTAACGACATATGGCACATGCATATACAGTGAGGTTCAAGTACCGTCACATCCTGTTTCTCAACATATAAATAGCTTTAACTTAGGTACCCCCCATATCGTACTACTGTCTCATTCATACATATATAACATGCATTATGCAAAGTTAGACACAACTCACTGTTGGCTGTATTAGCTCCGACTGTTACACGTGCAAGAGGGGTGGTCGGCCATGGCGTCTGTAGCGAGTTCTAGAGGCAAGGGGGTGATGTTGGACGAGGCGGAAGCTTGCTGGGTAGTGGAGACCGGATCTGAGGGGGCTCCGGGGGCGTCTCGCGGCCTGTGGGTGGCACTGAGAACGATCGCGGCGGCGACGGGCGGGTTTGTGCGATGCCGGGGAGGCGCGGAGAAGCGGATCGCGGGCGCGGCGGCGGGCGATGGTGTCGGAGGTGGTCGCTAGGCGGTCATGGCAGATGGAGGCGGTCGGATGCTGACTTTTTTGTTTAGGATTTTTTTTCTATCTTTAAAAAAAAGAGAATAAATCACCATCACTCACCCTCTAACATCATCTTAGCCCTCTTAAAGTGTCACTTTTTCGGATGATTACGCATTGATTGAGTTCTAAAAAAATTGTTTACGGCGTGAATTAATTTTTATTCCTTCATGGAATTACTGTTAATATGCTATTCATGAAGACTTTCAATTTCCATGATTAATATTTCGAAATAATTTGAATTTATTTCATGCATGCTACGGAGAGGAAAAAGCCTAAGTATACACGATTTATTGGAATAGTCTTCAAGTTGAAGAGGAATTTGGCCATTGTTACTAATGTTATGTTCATATATATGGGTGTTGAGTTGCTTACAAAGAAAAAAGAGAGAAAAAGATGAAGAAACAAAAAAAATGAAATGAATACATGTGTCACTAAAAACATAACTTGGTTGGCTCGAGTAGTATAGTCCGAGGGGTCCTTTTTGGCCTAATGCCCTATTATCATCTGATTTGGGAGCCATTGACCGGAAACTCACTCATTTGATGGAGCAATCCAAGTTATACAATTTTTTGCAAATGTTGCTTTATGCGCGTTACGCGGAACTAATAAAAGAAAAAGGAAAAGAAAAAAATGGTGAATAAACTAAGCAACTTCAATACCCATGATTTGAACGATCTTTGTGAGATGCCAATTCCTCGGAAACAAGAAAACTAGAACATAACGACGTGTATATTTTCGTTTGCGCAAAACGATGCTTGCATGCTATTTATTCAAATTAAATTAGAGAAAATATCTTGCGATTGATCGTGTGCATGGATTGTGTATATTGATAGTCTAGATCATGTTGAAAAGCGTATTATTGAGCCATGCCAAAGGTAATTGATAGAATTTATTGTTTTATTAATCATTTGATTTCATCGCTCTTTTTGCTAGAGACTAGCAAAACGCTAGTTGGGGGGTGTGTTTCGGGTTGAATATTGGATATTTAACCCCTCATTTAGCCTTATTTTGTGCTCATATGATGCTTAAATGGTCTCTAATACGTTCGTATTTTGTATATCGTTATTTATTAGAGTAAACCATTGATTTGTGTATAAAGTATGAATTTTAGTGAGTATTTCTGCCTTTTTATATTTTTCATGGCTTGGTCTCGATCTCACGATTCCAACACTATTTATTTGTATTTTTCTGAGATATGTGCTAATTGCTATGAATTTTTGAATGCAGAATACTATTCAAATAAAAGACAAATACGTGTCAAAGATCTAACGGTGCCCAGCCTTGATCTAACAGCCCAGACGAGCTGCACATTCCTAGCCGTCGATCTACGATCGAACGGCTCATAATCCGCGTTCGAACGAAGCAGCGGAGGTCCGTTGGAGTCCACGTGGTGGCCATCAAACAAAACCCACCTCATCGAACGACTGAAAGCAGCGGAGCGGCTGAATTCTATAGCGGGCGACGCGGCGTTTCGAGAGCCGCCCGATCAAGATCCAACGGATGACATCGGCCCAAATCACGAGCGGAGAGGCGTGATTCCTTAGGCGACGTGGCACTAAGCTGAGCGTCGATCTCCGATCCAACGGACAGTAATTGTCCCGCCTAAAGCAGTGTGAGCGGCCACGCGGTAGCACGAGGATCAATCCCGCATTTGAACGAACGGCCCTGATCAAATCCGAGCGGGCTTCAGAGAGGATAGTGGATGCGGGCGCGGATCTGATCTGCTGGGACACGTGGCAGCTCCTCATCGCATCCCGCTTCGATCCGACGGTCCACGATTGCGCTGCACGCGGGTAGCGGATCCGAGCGGGTATTAAGTGGATTTGGGCGATATTTTCGGATCCGAACCGACTTAAAATCCCCTATAAATACCCTAGTATTCCAGAGGGTATTTGACACCAGTTTTGAGCATATTTTGAAAACTTCCTTTCAGTATGTATTGAAAACTTGACTCATCTCAAATGATGTGAGCGTTACTCCCAAGCACAGGAGATCGTACACGTAATAATCCTGGTGAGTCCAGGTATCGTATCCATGGGAAAACTGACCTGCAAAACCACGAATTTCAGTTTGTAAAGAGTAATAATACGATGATAACCAACCACCTATCAGGTATAATCAAGAGTATCAAGAGTTTAAAACAAGAAAAGAAAATCCTACGATAACTACGGTGAATTCGAAATGGGGTACTGATATGGAGAGTTTGTATTGGTATTGATTTCTTTAGGGTGTGTGCAATCATTGATTATAGATATCTTTTATATGACTCAACGTCTCATCCGGCTAGGGCATGAGAATGTCTGAAAGTATGGCGATAAAACGCATAAACAAGAGTGCCAAAATGTAATCATATATATCGTTGATTTCATAAAGAAAGTACGCACAAGTACCCTCTCGGGTCACGATACATCCTCTCGGAGCGTATCACGAATAAGTCTTACTCAGATCATATTCAATTAAGCATGCACACGTCTCCGATTAACATACTTAATTAGATTATACGTAGAAATCAATGAAATACGTGATTAAAACATGTATATATGGCGAAAAAATATCAAAATCAATGATTATGACACCCTAACTACATCAACACCAACACATATGAAGATTAAGCACGCATGGAGATATTATAATCAGTATTCATAGACAAATACATCATAAGATCATCAAAATCCGTGCTAAATACTTCAAATACAAGCCAAATACGTGAAATACAAGGCTAAAGATTGGAAAAATATCACCAATCCTCTCCAAATAGCCCCGAATCTCCTTCGGATAGTAGATCTAGCCTCTGTCCCCAGGGCCTCCAAATTTGGTGGCGAAATACGGCTCCTAGAGCCTCTAATACGCCAGAATACGGAGCAAAACCCTAGAAATACGTTATATACTAAGCATTGCGGGTTTACTGTGCTTATTGGGTTCGAAACCCGCTCAATTAAGTGATCCGCGAGCCGCTTGAATTCCCAGCCGTTGGATCTCAGGCGGGATTTAACCATATATTGACACGTGGCCAACGGGTTGCGAATCTCGCCCGCTTCGTTTCGCATACAACTTCGCTTCGGAGTTTGTCACGTCCGTTGGATGGGGGATCGTGTGGATCTCGACAAGCCACGTCGCCTCGAATCGCTGCCGCCCGCTGCATCCGCTTTCCATGTGCTTCAGTCATCCTACGCCGTTGGATCGACGGATGTACGGTGCGAAAAATGCCGCGTGGCTCCCGCGGGATATGTAAATCGCCTTTTCGCTTCGTCGCTCTGTCGTCGCCTCGGATTTGATTTCCGCCGTTGGATTATCATCCAACAGCTATTAAGACGCCACGTGGCCTCAAAGCTTTTGAATCCGAGTACGCTCCGCTGCGCATCGCGACCGTTCGTTCGAGCGGCCAACTCCTGAGATCGCTCCACGTGGAAGCAAAAGGGCGCTCCTTCGCACGTTCGTAGCTCAGATGCGGGGCGGTATCCTTCGTTGGATCGACATCCGACAAATCATACGAAGCCGCGTCGCCCTCCGCTTTTGCACTGCTGCGGGCCGTTCGATCTAAATCGAACGGTCTAGAATCTGCCACGTGGCCCGTGCTGAGCGAGGCGACGTATTCAAATACATATTTTCCCGTATTTCTCCATTTAATTGGTATTCTGCATTCAAATATTCACAGTAATTAGCACAGATCTCAGAAAAATA
The DNA here is from genome assembly GCA_030789695.1 of Scilla litardierei. NCBI lineage: Eukaryota > Viridiplantae > Streptophyta > Magnoliopsida > Asparagales > Asparagaceae > Scilla > Scilla litardierei. The sequence continues at coordinate 189,262,166 of CM061134.1, read as the reverse complement.
CAAATATATAGTCGTTGGAATCGTGAGATCGAGATCTAGCCATGAAAAATATAAAAAGGCAGAAATACTCAATAAAGTTTATATTTTGTGCACAAATCAAGTAATTTCTCTAATAAATGATGATATTAAAAATACGAACATATTTGAGACCAATTAAGCATCATATAGGCACAAAATAGGGCTAATTGGGGTGTTAAATATGCAATATTCACCTCGAATCATACCCCCCAACTAGCGATTTGCTAGTCCCTAGCAAAAAGAGCGATGAAGACGAATGATTAATAAAACAATAAATTCTATCCATCTCTTATGGCATCACAATCCTTGCACAAGCGCATGGTATTTTCTCTAATTTAATTTGAATAAATAAAATGCAAGCATCGTTTTACGCAAAGCGAAAGTATAGTGTATTCACTGTTTCTGAGTTTCCGGTCAATGGCTCCCAAATCAGATGATCATAGGGCATTAGGCCAAAAAGGACCCCTCGGACTGTATTACTCGAGCCAACCAAATTATTTATTTAGTGACACACTTATTCATTTCATTCATTTTTTTGCTGTTTCTTCATCTTTTTTCCTTTGTAAGCAACTCAACACCCATAAATATGAACATAAACATTAGTAGCAATGGCCAAATTCCTCTTCAACTTGAAGACTATTCTAATAAATCGTGTATACTTAAGCTTTTTCATCACCATAGCATGCATGAAATAAATTCAAACTATTTCGAGATATTAATCATGGCAATTGAAAATTTTCATATAATTATCCGTATTTGAGATTTGTGGTTTATTCTCAAGCATCTTAGAAAGCAATTCCAAGCATATCTGCATGTTGACGACTAGTAGCTCAATAGCGATGATTAAACCAATGTCCCTCGCTGTTGCAAAGGTACGTATTCTCTTGTATAGACTGCCTTTGTTGGCGTCATGTCGTACTCTACATCATTGAAAATCCTAAACTACGACTGTTCCTCCAAATGCAAATGATGTGAGCGTTACTCCCAAGCGCAGGAGATCGTACAAGTAATAATCCTGGTGAGTCCAGGTATCGTATCCACAGGACAACTGACCTGCAAAACCACGAATTTCAGTTTCAAACGATAACTACGGTTAGGGTACTAATATGAGGTATTGATTTCATTAAGGTGTGTGCAATCAATGATTATAGATATCTTTTATATGACTCAACGTCTCATCCGGCTAGGGCATGAGAACATCGAAAAGTATGGCGATCAGAGCGTATCACGAATAAGTCTTACTCAGATCATATTCAATTAAGCATGCACACGTCTCCGATTAACATACTTAATTAGATTATACATAGAAATCAATGAAATACGTGATTAAAACATGTATATATGGCGAAAAGATATCAAAATCAATGATTACGACACCCTAACTACATCAACACCAACACATATGAAGATTAACCACGCATGGAGAGATTATAATCACAATTCATAGACAAATACATCATAAGATCATCAAAATACGTGCTAAATACTTCAAATACAAGCCAAATACGTGAAATACAAGGCTAAAGATAGGAAAAATATCACCAACCCTCTCCAAATAGCCCCAAATCTACTTCGGATAGTAGATCTAGCCTCTGTCCCCAGGGCCTCCAAATTTGGTGGCGAAATACGGCTCCTAGAGCCTCTAATACGCCAGAATATGGAGCAAAACCCTAGAAATACGTTATATACTAAGCATTGCGGGTTTACTGTGCTTATTGGGTTCGATACCCGCTCAATTAAGTGATCCGCGAGTCGCTTGAATTCCCAGCCGTTGGATCTCAGGCGGGATTTAACCATAGATTGACATGTGGCCAACGGGTTGCGAATCTCGCCCGCTTCGTTTCGAATACAACTCTGCTTCGGAGTTCGTGACATCCATTGGATGGGGGATCATGCGGATCTCGACGAGCCACGTCGCCCCGAATCGCTGCCGCCCGCTGCATCCGCTTTCCATGTGCTTCAGTCATCCTACGCCGTTGGATCGACGGATGTACGGTGCGAAAAATGCCGCGTGGCTCCCACGGGATATGTAAATTGCCTTTTTGCTTCGTCACTCTGTCGTCGCCTCAGATTTGATTTCCGCCGTTGGATTATCATCCAACAGCTGTGAAGACGCCACGTCGCCTCAAAGCTTTTGAATCCGAGTACGCTCCGCTGCGCATCGCGACCGTTCGTTCGAGGGGCCAACTCCTGAGATCGCTCCACGTGGAAGCAAAAGGGCGCTCCTCCGCTCGTTCGCAGCTCAGATGCGGGGCTGTATCCTCCGTTGGATCGACATCCGACGGATCATACGAAGCCGCGTCGCCCTCCGCTTTTGCACTGCTGCGGGCCGTTCGATCTAAATCGAACGTTCTAGAATCTGCCACGTGGCCCGTGCTGAGCGAGGCGACGTATTCGGATATGTATTTTCCCGTATTTCATGCGTATTTCTCCATTTAATTGGTATTCTGCATTCAAATATTCACAGCAGTAATTAGCACAGATTTCAGAAAAATACAAATAAATAGTCGTTGGAATCGTGAGATCGAGATCTAGCCATGAAAAATATAAAAAGGCAGAAATACTCAATAAAGTTTATATTTTATGCACAAATCAAGTAATTTCTCTAATAAATGATGATATTAAAAATACGAACGTATTTGAGACCAATTAAGCATCATATAGGCACAAAATAGGGCTAATTGGGGTGTTAAATATGCAATATTCACCTCGAATCAGCCCGCTGGCCGGCCCACTCCTGCGGCCCGCACTCGCTGCGGGCCGCTGCACTCGTTTATTAAAAATAATAATAATAAACAAATAAACGAAACAAGCAGTGCGTGCTTTGGGCCGGCCCGCTTGCCAGCCCGCGGCAGGCATGTGCCCCGCTTTTGATCAGCGCCCGATCCTTTGGAGCGGGCGGGGCGAAAGTGGGTAGGGTCTCTGACCCGACCCGTTTGTTTTTGTGCTGCTGAGCGCATGCACAAGTAACGGCGGGTATGGCACGAATTACCTGACCCGCAAGCCCTTTTCGAGCCAAAACTGCGGTTTGTTTGGGTTTATTTCGGCTGTGCGAAAGATGGAGGGTCTGTTCTGTTTTTTTACAGATTTTGGGGGTTTTGGAGCCCTCTTCTTCCCCAAGAGGCTAGGGCTAGGGCTTGGAGGCCATGGGAGCTTGGAAAGCTTAGAGGAGGAGCAAATTGGAGGAGACAAGGGCTCATTTGGGGAGATCTTGGTGAAATCTTTCCTCTTCCCCTTTGTATTTTGGCATCTCTTTATTGTAATGAATTAGGGTTAATTTTGAATGAAAATTTCATCTTTTGTTTCATGATGATTGAGTAGTGTTGAATGGCTTGGGTTGTGATTGATGAATGTTGGTTGTTAATCTTTGCTCTAATTTCCTCTTGCTCATTTTGAATGTTGATGTTGGATGTATTATTAGGGCACAGTTTAATTGGCTAAGACCCAAGTGGGCACTCTTTGAGAAGAGACCATGTTCAAATTTGATTAGTGCTATGATGATATATCCATCCCTATTGCTAATTATTGTGTTCTTGAATGCTAAATTTTCCGATTGAGTTTCCTTAGCAGGATGATTAATTTAGTTATATGCGGTAATTAGAGCTTGAGTAACATCAATCTTAGTGAATCCACAACCCATGCTTTCTCTCCTAACTATCTTAACTTCCCATTTGACTCTTTAACCCTACCAATTTAGGTTAAGATTGTAGTTTCACCACACGTTTTCCCACTCATCCACCGTTAGTTGAGATTTTTGCATCATGCTATTATTTTTCTTTGCCGATCAAACTTTCGAATGTAGAACGACTTGTTCCTGTGATCCGACCCGATACTCACCGGTTATTTTTTATTGCGTTGACGCTCCTACGCTTGGAAGTGGAAGGCGTGCCTTTGCGTGTTTCCCAGTTCAATCAATTTAGGTCGACCAGATACTCACAGCGTCACCAACAACGACATCTTGGGCATCGTAAAGGAAATACTGGAAATTCACCACCAAATTCTCCATGAGGCTGTTGACAAACTCTGTGAAGTATCCCAAGGGAAGCATCCTATGGAACCACCGAGAGTCACCCTCCGACTGATGAAGACTACTTTCAAGAGGCCTGCATCTTCAATCCACAACCGATCCCCGATGGTGTGCTTCCATTGCGACCGAAAGGGACATATCAAGAAGAACTGTCGCATGCTACTGAATTAATGTTTGGTCTGCGGAGCATCTGAGCACTCTCTCAGGAACTGCCCTTGCCATATTAACAAGAAAGCGACTACGACAGCAGGAGTTTCTGGATCAGCACAGCATAAACCACCTCTAGCTCCACAACATCGAGTCTTTCATCAAGCCAAGTTGAACCAGGCCAGGTGTCAAGCATCCATCATGTCAACTAGAGAAGCTTAGGCTGCAGAGCTAGTAATCACTGGTATATCTGAACCTTTCCCCTTTACGTCAATTTGACACCCAACGCATTTATTATCATTGCTAGCATACATTATCATACTATAAATATTGTCTTCGTAGCATACCTCGTTCTTGATTTGGAATTTTCCCATCAATTCTTATCACAAAAGTCGCAACGATCCATTTTCATTGGTCCTCATTATCTTCTTCGAACTCTTGAACCCTCAACTAGGAACTCGTGTTCCATTTTGATGAATCTTAATCTATAACCTTCCTTTGATAACAACTAGAGTGACCTTCCATAAGATAGAACCATCCATTCATTGCATCACCATCATCAATCTTGAATGGCCTTCGAATCGTCCTACTTATTCTGAGATTACTTCCTAGTCACGTTTTCTAAACTATGGCTATACTCTTTTATAAGTAGGGTAGCAATCGAATTTTTTCAATCATCTGAAGTTTGAGTTCGACAATGGAAGCAGATCGAACGACGCTCAGAAGTATTTGAGGATGGTGCTAGAGAATTTGAGATGAGCCAAACCACGACGTGCAAGTGTCGGCTGTTACGTCTTCTTCATCTTTCTTGAGCTCGTATTTCTCTTCTACCCACTACTTTCTTGTACCCGATTTTCCCATGGTTTGAACCTTTTTCCCGCCTACCATCTCTCCCACACTTTATTGCATTTTATCCGCTTCCTCTCCTTGAGCCCATGTCCTGACTAACCTAACCTACCCTATCCTACCCTATCGATAACTTCGGCGCCCCCTTTTAAACCCCTCATCTCTCCCCCTCACCAAACCCATCCCGTGGCTTCCTCTTCGTCGCGACGCCGCCCACCCCTTCACCGTGCCTCATCCTTCGTGAGCCCAGCCACTCTTGCCCCCCCAAGTTCCCCCCGGCCTCACTCGAAGCTCTGCCATGCCACCTGACGTCGCTGAGCAGTCGCCGTCACCGCACGATGTGGATCGACAATCGTCGATGGCCCTCCGACGTTCTGTTTTAGGATTTTTGGGTTTATCGACGATCCTCTTCTCCACCACCCTCACTGCCGCCGTGTGGGTAAGATCTTGGCACGTCGCGATTCTTGGGTTTCTTTTGAGCTCATTGCCCTGGATCTTTTCCCTTTTGGTGTCCCGCTTAGGCATCTTCACAGGTTCACTCCTTCGAGTTTGCGGGACAATGTGTTTTTGGATGTTGGCTTGTTTGGGATTGATGATGAGAGCTGTGGATGTTGACAATTGGTGTTGGCAAGGAGTGTCGTTGTCGATTGGTATTGGTATGCTGTTGGCCTTAGGTGTTGAAGTTGGATGTAGATCTTGATAATGGTTTCGGTGTTGGATTGTTATTGGGCATTATGGGACTTGATACAAGGAGTGGCAGTGATGAGTATATTGATATGTATGGTCTCTAGTAGTTGGCCTTGTACGTGTTTATTTGTGATGTTTTGGACGATGACTTGTCTTTGGTACTTATGGGAGTTGATGTCATTTGTGCTCGGCTGGTTAAGGTATAACATCAAAAATGCATATGGATTAGTCATTACGTCTTTGTATGCAATATTGATGACTTACTTGGCTAGGCCCCGTTAGTCATCATTAGCCTGAGTTGAAATTTTAAACTTTATGATCTTCCTTTTTGATATGGTTGAATAACTTGCTACTAGCTTATCACCTCAGGTTCCAAGTTCAAACAAATGTTATCATAATAACTATCATTTTCATGTAACGCCATATTAACCTTGGCTACTTAAAAAGTCAAGATAATTATTATGATGATATTGGTCTCAGGACTAACAACGAAAGCTATGGTGATGTTAATTGTATATATTTATTAGTAATATCTCTTGTTTTCTTGATGCTATGATATCACTTTATATTTCATGCTATTAACAACTTATTTTACTATATCGTAATCGTTCATCAAGCATTCCATTTTATCATTTATTTTCTTGAGCTTCTTAAATAACAGCAATTATTTGTTTCTTAGAGTTTCGAGAAATTCCGAGGATGGAATTTTTATAAGGTGGGTAGGATGTGACGGCCCGTATTCATCAGTACGCCGATAATCGTATTTTACACATTTTCATAAATCAAAAATATTTTATAATGGTCGATCAGGCGTTCTATATCAAATTGGTTTCAAAATCATTTATAAAAATATTTTGTAGTATCAATATAGTTAAAGCTATTTTAGTGAGTGCGAGTGTCATCCTAAACCCTTAAATAATTTATATAATTCTTTAAACTCAATTATTAACGATATAGCCGCATCAATTATTTTTCTATATAAACGTTATCAAAACGATTTCAAACTTCTACCATGAGATTCTATGATCATTTAATGCTCCCCATATTAATTTCGTAATTTTCTGAAGTCAAATCGTTATAGAACCCGCAAACACGCGACCTAAACTTTTGGGCCCAAAACTCATATCTCTGTAGCTCAGACTTCGAAATGGACTTCGTATTCGTGACCCTCGCGTTGATACGAACCCGTGGCTATATTTTCATAATTTTTCGGAGTCATTTAACTTCAGGGGAAAAATCGTAATTTCGTTACCAAATTTTACTAATTACCTTTTCCAATCATCTTTTAAACTATCCTAATTACCCTTAATTACCCCCTTAATTTTCTTACCTATCTCCTATCGGCAGCCTCCCACGTTTTCATGATGAAGGAGTTTTGATCTAAGCTTCTAAGCTTAGTCAAATCCCCACACCTAACATCATTAATTCCCATTGACTAAGTATTTAATACATACTTAGTATTATATTAATCATAATTACTTATTTAATCCCCCTTAAACCCTTCTCCCCTTAAACCCCTCCGCATGCACGCCATCTTCCGACGTGCACAGTCAGCAACCACCCCACTTCGAACCCAGCTCCGTTCGCTTCGCCAAGCTCCACCATCACCCTCCGTTCGACCCCCAGCTCCTCCGTCGCCCGGATCACCCATCCACTGCAGCCTTCTCCACCGATGAAGAGAGCTCCGACGTGCACCATGCCTCCGTCTTGCCACCCCGCCATTGAACGGTGCCACCGTCTACTCGACGTCACGAAGCCGTCGCAAGCAGCAGCAGCAGCTACTGCAGTTCCACTCTCCGTCACTGCCTCCCCCACTCCGACGCCGCTCTGCCACCTCGTCGCAGCCGTCTCCGACCACCGCTGAACCCACTCCCCCTCAGTCGTCGCCGGCGGCCTTCGCCAAACGTAAAGCCCCCCTAGCCGCTGTTCTCGTGTGAAAAATAAGGAAGAGGTATGGGTTATGGTATTTTATATGTATTTGTATACGTAAATACGTATACTTTTATACATTATGTTAAAGGATGATCGTAATAAATTCATATTAAATCGTACATACCTCAGAAAAATACGAGACCAGTCCCAGAAAATCAGACACGACGATACGGACTCATTGGTGCTAGTTTCATCGCCAAAAGGCAAGTATATCTACCACATTGATTTTTCAAAGGCAAAACTTAAATAAGCTAATTTCCTTTTAAAATTCGTATCTTGAGATTTTCACATACACTGACGTACGAGAAAAATATATGTTGTAGTACTAGTTAATACGATCATTATGACCCCTCGTTGGAAGAATTCTGACGTACAATTTGCTCTAAATATATCTTTGAACATATGTAGTAAAAATGATTTCTTGATTTAAAATTAGTTTTTGGCTCTTTTAAATTGTTTAAAAATGCTTAATAATTATTTAACAATCTTGAAAACAAGCTACTAGCCTTAAAAAAATATTTTAAGATAAATTAAACTCATTTGCTTAGTTAAAATCATTTCTTGCTCTTTCTCTTGTACTATTACGCATTTTTACGTTTTCATTTAATTGTTAAATTGAGTCGTGAAGTCGTGAACTTTTGTGAAGTTATTATACAGACTATTGAGACATCATGGTACCATTGTGCGCATCTAATGATGCAAATGAACCGAGTATAAAAGAATGGAAGGTGGAACTTTAATAAAAGTGAATGGAAGATGGAAATTCAAATGTAAATTGATAGTACACAAACTTTGACCTGACACATGACTTGACCTATTGGTTTGGGGTAGTCTATGATCACAAGTGTTACATAGTGGCTGAATGCACCCATACTAAATTATCTCCAACACATTCCGGAGGTGAGATCCTTGACCGTCGCCATATAGGGACGGTGGGTACCGCCTCGGATTTGCTCTTGACACAGGGCGCATGTTGGTTATCTCTCGTACTCTTGGACATTAACTTATCACTAGAATAGACTGATTATTAAATATTTCTCTAACATCTTTTTCTACAGGTTGCTACAGTTGTGCCATCAAATGCTAAATTGTCACATGTTGCTGATAGTATTGCACATTGTTATTAAATGAGTAAATTTCTGCAGGTTGCAAATTGCTGGGAATACTTAAACTGCCATAAATCTTTCTTATTAAACTTATCACTTGTCTTTTCAGCTTTGTTTAATTTGAAATGTCTACCATTTTGGTTTTGAGATTTTCTTGCCGAGTAAATCTCGCTGACGGACATTTCACTTTGTTGTTTTACGTAATGTCAGTCAGGTATCGAGAGTGAGTTCGCTGAAGACTTTGCTGCAAGAGTCGAGCCAGTGCTCGAAGTCTATATGGAGCACCACCCGCAGAAGACTAGACGTTTACCTTGGCGACTGCTCCTTTATATTTGAAATAAATGTAATTTGTGTACTTTGTTTGTATTGTCCATGCTAGGTCCAAGATGTATCTTAATTATTGTACGCTAGATATGCAATAATGTTATTTGGACTGCTTCTTAAATTTGCATGCAATGGCCTGCAATTTCTACACAGACGCTTAGTGTGTTTAAGCTAAGGAGAAAGAAAAGATTTCAGAAAAAGAAAAAAGTACTCCTTGTTTTAAGCACATCACGGACCCGCTCGTGTCCTCGCTCCCGGTAGAATGGGAAGCGGGGCGTGACAGGTTACGATGACATCCTGGCCCTGTGAATCCCTCGGTCCTTCTTAGAGAGATTCTTGGTGTACGAGGAGTGGGTCCGGCAGTCGCTACTACGCCCCTTCACTGCCCCCGGCCACCTTGCTGGGTTGAGGGTCGCCGCTGAATTGACATGGGAGAGTTCTTCCTGGGCTCCCGGGCCGTAGACAGTCATAATGGCCTTCTTTTTGTTTTTCCCTTCTTACTTGTAACAAATGGGATAGATAATAAAAGTTTTCACCTTTGGTATGTTCACTCTTTTTGGTATATTCGTTGTGTTGTCTTTGTTTTTGGCCTTGTCTCCCCTCTTCTCGCAGTTCGTGTCGAGGCCGGTCGGTGGCTCAAGCTGTGGGAAGGGTTGCTTGGGGATGCTTTTCGATTGGTTAGGACCGAGGGTGCTATCCGCTCACTGGGGGAGTTGTCCATCGGCCCAAGTTCGATCATGCGGTCACCCCATCGGGGAAAACACCCTCGCCTTCGTGGCCGATTTGCAGTCGGTTTGCTGGGGGGTTGCCCTAAAGCTCGCGATAGATCGAGTGATCGGTCAGCTGGGGGAGTTGCCCCAGCCTCATAGTCGATTGAATGATCAGCCTGCTGGGGGAGTTGCCCCCAGCTTAATGGCGATAGAGAGATCGGCCTGCTGGAGGAGTTGCCCCCAACCTTGCGGTCGACGGGTTAGTCCACCAGCTGGGGGAGCTATCCCTAGTCTTATGTGTAAGGACCCTGGTTATGAGAAAAACACTAGAAGGGGGGTTGAATAGTGTTTATAAAAATTTAAACGATAGTTATACCAATTTAAATTCCTAACCAACAATAAATGCGGAATTATAAATAAACCCAAAATGAAACAATGCTAACACAAAGTAGGTTTCAAGGGTTCGGAATACCCAAGTCAACTCCCAACTTGTTCCCGCTAATCCTACGTCCCTTCCACCCGGATACCTCCGGATACTCAAGTTAGAACCCTAACTTGACGTATCCTTTAAACCCACTTGTAGCAACCCTACAAGTGAAATCGAAGCACAATCGATGTCCTTGACTCCCATAACTTGGGATCAAGCAAACCACTCTCATAAACCGAGAGTAAAACTAATTTCGAAAGATATGAAATAATGAAATAGAAATACTTACAATCACCTATGCCTTGAAGTAGAACTTGAAGGAGCAAGTGTGTTGTGTGTTGAAGTCTCTTCCAAGAAGAGAGAAAAGCCCTTTCTCTTGTTACCACCAATTGCCTAGAGGATACCTGTCACGCCCCGCTTCCCTAAAATGGAGGCGAGACGTGAAAAGGTCCGCACGAGAGTGGAGCTGTGAAGCCCCAAACCCGATAAGCGTCAATAAAACATAAGCAGGTCCCTGTAACCACAAACGGAACAACAAAATAACACAAGGAGAGACAGAAATAAAATCTCAAACCTCAGAATTGGTCCAACATTAAAATTAAGTTCAACATCCAGAAAAGCCACCAGGCTAAAAGGAAAGAGTCTAAAGGCCCAGAACAAGGCCAACAAGGACAAACATAAACAAGTATAGGTGACACGCACCGACAACTAAACAGCAGTCTAAAACAAAAGGGGAAGCTCAACGAAGACACTAGGACTGGTCCCCAGTGTCCACGTACTCCTCGCCAAACACAGGCTCGGGCTCGGCGTCCGCAAACACCTCGTCCTCAACAACGAACTCAGGCTCAGGGTCTAACATGTGTCACCTGTAACGACTGCTTTTCATGTATCTGGATTTATTATAATATAATATATGTTTTGGTGGATTTTCTCCTCTTGTGTGGTTTTCGTCTCCGTAGATTTCATTTTCGATCGATTCGTCGTATTTTCTCGTTTCTTACTTAGGATTTTCGATTTCGAAGTATGTCACTCGTGACGGACTTCATAACGATCGTATCTAACTATTAGATCAAGCCTAGGAGTCTTAGGAATCGATCCCGGGGCCCCGCGCTCCGTATCGGTACTTTCTGTGCTCATTAGCCGGTGTAAGAAGGGCCACCGACCGACTAGATGACGATCCAGTCGGTCGGCAATCCTTCTTGGACGGACTAGTTAGCTTTCTAAATTTCTCAGGAGTTACTGTTTATCGTTAGTCGGTCTAAGAACGTTGGTTGACCGACTAGGTTGCAAACTAGTCGGTCAGCGATGCTTCTTGAACCGACTAACTCATCATCTTATTTTTGTATCAGCTACTGTTTACTCTTAGTCGGTCTAAGAACGTTCATCGACCGACTAGATGCTAAACTAGTCGGTCAGTATTTGTTCATGGACCGACTAACTCTAAATCCCATTTTTCGTTCAGGAGTTACTGTTTACACTTAGTCGGTCTGCGTTGGTCGACCGACGACCGACTAGTTGCCAAACTAGTCGGTCAGTGGTTGCTCTTTGACCGACTAACCAGTGTTAAAACCCTAATTTCTGGGCAGCCGCCAGCTCAACCTATTTATACCCAACCCAAACGACTTCTACTTCTCCAACACGACCCAAAACCTTAAAATCTCCCCCCTTCAGCCCCCATCTTCCTCCAAGCTCCATTTCTCCATTCCAAGCCCTAGAATCATCATCCAATCCAACCATTCACTCCATCCACCTCTCATCTTCCCCAAAATCTCACCCAAACCCATCAAAATCCCCAAATCCCCCAAAACCCTAGTTTCCCCAAACTTCTCCATTTGCTTCCAGATCTGATCCTAGGGTTCCTCGGAGTGTTTCTTCCGTCTCCTCTCGGTAAGAAATCGTTCTACCGTTGTTTTCATAACTTATTGATAATTTTGGTGAAACCCTAATTAATTTCATGTGTTTGATGTTTGTCTCCCCCAAAACAGTGATTTCCCCCGTAGATAGCATCCGTGTGACGAAGTGATCGTCAATCCCCGGTGCTAGGCAAGTGAAACTTGCCACCTAGGGTTTAGGCCATGTTTTAGGCCAATTGCTTAATGTAGGCGTAAAAGAGACTAGGCGACGAAATGATACTCGCCTAGGCGCAAATTGGGGAACTAGCTTGACAACGAAGCTAGTTCCGACTTTTAGCATGTTGCACAATTACCATGTCATGTTTACTTTCAATTAACGGTACACGAATATGTTCATGTCATTGCATCTTGCCTGTCACGTTTGAATTCAATTAACGGTACGCAATTATCTGTTCCTAGCATTGCATTTTGATTGTCGTCGTGATTGTGTAGCACACGCTACAATGCTATTATTTTCCTGGCTCGTGTTCCAGAAGCGAGCCCTGTAGTTGGAAACCCCAACGCTCGACACACATGGGTGGGGTAAGAGATAAGCGGACTGAGCCGAGTGGCCTGATCCGCCACTCCGGCCAGCAGGTGAAATCTCTAGTGTTCAAGTGATTAATAGTGATAGAGATAAGCGGACTGAGCCACGAGCTGGCCAGCAGGTGGATTCTCTATGCACTAAGTGATAAACAGTGATAAATGAATAATAGTGATAGAGATAAGCGGACTGAGCCACGAGCTGGCCAGCAGGTGGACTCTCTATGCACTACGTGATAAGTGTTAAATGATAAGTGATTAGTGATTTGGTAGCTTTTTCTACATTGTGCATGCTTGCCTCTCTTTTAAACTGTTGCATCATACTTAACTGCCATGTCATGCATACTAAACTGCTAGGTTGCTAGTTGCCTACTTTCAGTTTCCTTGCCCAAGTCTTTTAGACTTACTGACATGTGCCCCTTTACTCTTTTGGGTGACACATGTTAGATCCTGAGCCCGAGTACCTCGTTGAGGACGAGGTGTTTGCTGACGCCGAGCCCGAGCTTGTGTTTGACGGGGAGTACGTGGACACTGGGGACCAGTCCTAGTGTCTTCGTTGTGTTTTACTTTTGTTAGACAGTTGTTTTGTTATCGGTGCGTGGCACCTATACTTTGTCGTTGTTGCTTTTGTTGGCCTTGTTCTGGGCCTTTAGACTCTTTTCTTTTAGCCTGGTGGCTTTTCTGGATGTTGGACTTATTTTTGATGCTGGACAATTTGTGAGATGTGGAATTTTATTTCAGTCTCTCCTTGTGTTATTATTGTTATTCTGTTGTGGTTACAGGGACCTGTTTATGTATTGTGGACGCTTATCGGGTTTGGGGCTTCACAGCTCCACTCTCGTGCGGACCTTTTCACGTCTCGCCTCCATTTTAGGGAAGCGGGTCGTGACATCACCCAAAAGAGTAAAGGGGCACATGTCAGCAAGTCTAAAAGACTTGGGCAAGGAAACTGAAAGTAAGGTAAACTAACAACCTAGCAGTTATAGTATGCATGACATGGAAGTTATGGTATGAGTGCACAAGTAAGACATGGTGAAACAATAAGTGCAAGCGAACAATTTATCAGGGCATGTCAAGAGTAGCCAAACTACTAACAATCTAAATCTTTTCACTAGTCACGTTTCAAGTTCTTTGTAGATGTTTACGCCTTACAGCTGAACTATTGGACATTCACACTGATTGGCCGCTTAACACTACCCCAGAACCCAGAGTTTATGCCTTACAACTGCAGTTGCTGATCGGGCAGACTCCCAGTTGAATGGCCGCTTAACTCTTACCCCAAAACCCACGTGTAAACGAGCCAGGGTCCCCGTACACGAGCTCAGTAAATGAGCCAGGGTTGCCCCGCACAAGAGCTCGTTTCCTGGATCACAAACCAGGAGCGTATTCCATTTGGCATAGGGGTGCACCTAGCCTCAATCATTTCACAAGGTGTAGCGGAGCTACGCAATCACGGGAACACTTAAAGAATGCAATGACATGACAATTAATTCGCGTACCGTTATTTGAAATTAAACATGACATGGTAGTTGTGCAACATGATAAATGTCGGGTCTAGCTTCGTTATCAAGATAGATCCTAGAATTGCGCCTAGGCGAGTATCATTTCGTCGCCTAGTCTCTTTTACGCCTACAACAAGCAAATGGCCTAAGACATGGCCCAAAACCCTAAGTGGCAAGTTTCACTTGCCTAGCACCGAGGATGACGATTAACGAGGCCGTCACACAAATGCTAACTACGGAGATGAGATCGCTGCCATGGCAAAACAACATTAGAACAACATCCAACCTAGTTTTATTAGGGTTTCACAAAAACACAATGGGTTATGAAAACATTAAGAGATCGATTCATTACCGTATCGGAAGCGGAATAACGATGCCGAGTAAGCACGGCAACGGAAGAAACGATCCAGGGAACCTAGGGTTCAGATCTGAATGGATGGGGAAAATATGGAGAAATGGAGTTTTGGGGATTTTTGGGGGTTGGAGATGGCCTAGGGCATGGTGGTAGGCCAAAATGGAGAGGGAAACTCCAAGGGAGGAAGGAATGGCTTGGGAAAATGTTGGAGGGTGATTTGGGGAAGAAAATGGCTCAGGAGAATGAAAGAGGGATGAAAGAAATCGTGGGTGGGGTTTAAATAGGGAGTATTGGCGGCTGCCCAGAAATTAGGGTTTCGGCACTGATTAGTCGGTCAAAGAGCAACCACTGACCGACTAGTTTGGAAACTAGTCGGTCAGTTGACCAACACAGACCGACTAAGTCCAAACAGTAACTCCTGTACAAAAATAGGATTTAGATTTAGTCGGTCAAAGAACAATTACTGACCGACTAGTTTCTCATCTAGTCGGTCGACAAACATTCTTAGACCGACTAAGAATGAATAGTACTTGGTATCAAAAATGATCATAGAGCTAGTCGGTTAAAGAACGATTGCTGACCGACTAGTTTGCAACCTAGTCGGTCGACCAATGTTCTTAGACCGACTAATGATAAACAGTAACTCCTGAGTAATTTACAAAGCCCACTAGTCGGTCCATGAAGGTTTGCTGACCGACTAAATCGTCATCTAGTCGGTCGGTTCCCCTTCTTATACCGGCTAACGTGCACAGAAAGTTCCGAAATGGAGCGCGAAGCTCCAGGATCGATTCCTAAGACTCCTAGGCTTGATCTAACAATAAGATATGACCGATACGAAGCCCGTCACGAATGACTTACTCCGAAATCGACGATCAACGGAAGAAGCTAAGAAAACACGACGAAACGATCGAAAGTGAAAGCTACGGAGACGAAAACCACACATGAGGAGAACATCCACCAAAACATATATATATATATATATATAATATAATTAATCCAAATACATGAAAACCAGTCGTTACGTCCTCCCCAACTTAAGAAAAATTCCGTCCTCGGAATTTCCCAACACTCACGTGTCCGGAAACAAAAGTGGGAAACGCTCTCGCATCTTATCCTCATTCTCCCAAGTAGACTCTCCTGGCGAGCCGTGTCGCCACATCACCCTCACAAGACTGACAACCTTGTTCCAAAGTGACTTCTGACGCCTGTCCAGAATCTGTACTGGCTGCTGGTCATACGTCATATCAGGGCGAACGGTAATCTCCGAGAAATCCACAGCATGAGATGGATCGCTAATGTATCGACGAAGCTGCGACACATGGAAAACATTGTGAACTCCCTCCAAAGACGGCGGTAAGGCCAAGCGGTAGGCTACCTCGCCAACTTTCTCCAGAATGTCAAACGGTCCAATGTATCGTGGGCTCAACTTCCCTCGCTTCCCACAGCGAATCACACCACGATTCGGGGAAATCTTCAAGAACACATGGTCGCCTGGCTGAAACTCCAAAGGACGACGTTTAGCATCCGCCCAATGCTTAAAACGGTCCTGAGCAATCCTCAACCTCTACCGAATGTTCCTGACAACATCCACAGCCTCCACGATCATCTCAGGTCCCAAAAGCTCCCGATCACCAACGTCATCCCAACTCAATGGAGATCGACATTTCCTCCCATAAAGAGCGGCGAAAGGCGCCATGCCAATACTCGCCTGGAAGCTGTTGTTGTAAGAGAACTCTACCAGATGTAGATGGTCCTCCCACGAACCCTTAAAATCCAACATGCACTCCCTCAGCATGTCCTCCAAGATCTGAATCGTCCTCTCAGACTGGCCATCCATCTGCGGATGGTACGCCGTGCTGAAACTCAAACGCGTACCCAAACTCTTCTGCAAAATCTGCCAGAACTGAGATGTGAACCTCGGTCTCTGTCCGACACGATACTCTCAGGGACTCTGTGAAGTCGTATGACCTCCTGCACGATTCACGCTACATCACTATCTAAACTAGGAAAAGGAAATAAAAACGGAGAGCAAAAGAATTTACCTCCATATATCTCCTCGCTAGCACCTCAGTAGACTGTCCCACTCGAAATGGAATAAAGTGCGCGGATTTGGTCAATCGATCTACGATCACCCAAATCGCATCATTCTGCTTCGGACTCTGAGGTAGTCCAGTCACGAAATCCATAGTGATGTGTTGCCATTTCCACTCTGGAATCGGAAGCGGTTGTAGCAACCCGGCCGTACGCTGATGCTCCGCCTTCACTTGCTGGCAAACCAAACACTTGGCTACACTCTGAGCCATGCTCCTCTTCATACCATGCCACCAAAAGTTCAGACGAAGATCCTGGTACATCTTGGTCCCACCAGGATGCACAGAATACGGCGAACTGTGTGCCTCCACCATCAACTCCTCCCTAATATCCCCAGCTGGCACACACAACCAGGCTCCAAAACTCAGCGAGCCATCCTCATGAATCAAAAAGTCAGTCCGTAGACCGGCTTCCACCTGCTCCCGAATCTTTTCCAGCTTCGGATCCTCAGCCTGGCCAGCCTTGATCCGATCCACGATCGTCGACTGAATCTGCATACACATCAACGAAGAAGCCTCCCCAGGAAGAACAATCTCAATTCCAGACTCGCAAAGATCCCGCTGCAATCTCCACTGCGAAGTCAAAATCATCACCACTGGAAGCCTACTCAGTGCATCAGGAACCACATTCACCTTGCCACGGTGATACTGCAAATCAATCTCATAATCCGCCATGAGCTCCAACCATCGACGCTGTCGCATGTTGAGCTCCTTCTGAGTAAAAATATACTTCAAGCTTTTGTGATCGGTGAAGATCTTCACCTTCTCACTCAGCAATAAGTGCCTCCAAATCTTAAGAGCAAACACAACAGCAGCCAACTCCAAATCATGCGTCGGGTAATTCTTCTCATGAACCTTGAGCTGACGAGATGCATATGCCACAACATGCCCGTGCTGATGCAACACACAACCGAGACCCTTGCCAGAAGCATCGCAAAAGATCTCAAATCCACCGCTGCGATCAGGCACAACAAGAATAGGGGCAGTCGTCAATCTCTCCCTCAGAACACCAAAAGCATTCTCACAATCACCCGACCAAACAAAAGGTACATCCTTCCACGTCAATCTGGTCATCGGCTCGGTAATACGGGAAAAGTCCTTAATGAAGCGCCGATAATAACCAGAAGCCCAAGGAAACTCCGGATCTCAGACGCTGACTGCGGAACAGGCCACTCCCTGATGGCCCTGATCTTCTCGGGATCCACTGAAATACCATCTCCAGTCACCACATGCCCGAGAAAAGCAACTATGTCCAGCCAAAACTCGCACTTCGACAACTTAGCATACAGCCGATGCTTCCTCAAAATCTCCAACATCGTCCTCAAGTGCGATGCATGCTCCTCCTTCCTCTTTGAATAGATTAGAATGTCGTCAATAAAGATAACGACAAACTTATCTTAAAAGTCATAGAAGATCAGATTCATCAGATTCATGAAAACTGCGGGTGCATTGGTTACACCGAAAGGCATAACCACAAACTCGTAGTGTCCATACTTCGTCCTGAACGCTGTCTTCGGAACATCATCCTTCTTCACATTCAACTGATGGTAACCACTCCTCAAATCCAACTTCGAAAACACCCTTGAACCTCCAAGCTGATCAAAAATATCATCGATGCGAGGCAACGTGTATTTATTCTTGATGGTCACCACATTAGCTCCCGATAGTCCACGCACATGCGACGCAAACCATCCTTCTTCCTCACCAGCAGCATCGGTGCTCCCCACGGAGACACACTAGGATTGATATAACCCTTATGCAAAAGCTCATCCAGCTGCTTCCGCAATTCTTCCAACTCAGCGGGTGCCATACAATATGGCGCCTTCGAAATCGGCTGCGCTCCCGGAACAAGATCAATAGAAAATTCCAAAGCTCGTTCAGGTGACAAACCAGACATCTCCTCGGGGAAGACGTCATCAAAGTCCCGAACAACCGCTGGCCTCTCCAGCTCCATCTGCATAGCCACAATCTCCACCGGCCTGGCCCGAAACCTGACAGGACCAAGCGAGCTGCTACCTCGGCTGAACTCAAATAATGGATGTCCGGGAATCTTGAACACCACCTTCTTCCTCCGACAGTCGATCGTAGCATAGAAGCTTGCAAGCCAATCCATCCCAAGGACCGCATCATAGTTGATGATGTCGTGGACAATGAAATCAGCGTAAAGCTCATGTCCACACACCACCAACGAGCAAGAATTGCAACCAAGATGCACCGAGACCATGCCATTCCATGTAACGATATTCCAACTCTTGGAAAGAGGGGACGTCGACAAGGAATTCTTCTCCATGAAGCGCCGCGCCAAAATGCACATCGATGCACCTGAGTCAAAGAGGACTCGTGCAGGAAATGTGCACACCAAAATCACACCTAACAAGCAATCTAACAATCAAGCCCTAGCCTAGCAACCAATCATGTTCAAGCAAACAACATAACGTAACAATCAAAACTAGCTAGGAAAGTAACAGCTAGATTGAGGATTACCTGCGATAACCTCATCCACAGCCTCGCTCTCCACAGCAGTCATCAGAAAAGCCTGCCTCCTTTGCGGAAAAGCCTGCTGAAAAGCCTGCCTCTGTGGAACAAGAGCTGCTCCACATCCAGCAGGAACAGACGCTCTCTGCTGCAACGGCTGTGCTGCAACAGGTGCCCTCCGCAACTGATTCGCATGCCGACAATCCTTCGCGACATGAGAAGCATCACCACAAACCAAACACTGGCCCAGAAACTTCCTACACTGATCCTTGATGTGGCCAGGCTTGCCGCAGAAATGGCAAGTCTTCTGATTAGGCCCTCCTGGCCTCTTAAATGAGCTGGCTGATTAGGCTTGAAACCAGGCCTAACCACCGCTCTGGCCTGCTCCATAGGCCTCTTCCTAGCACCAGAAACATGTCCTCTTCTCTGACTCAGGTTCAGCTCCTGCCTCCTCGCAGCGACCAGAACCTTCTGATAAGAGTCCAGATCAGAGGAAGACACAAAACTCTGAAGCTCCAAAGCAAGTCCCTGCAGGAACCTCTGAGCCCTCTCATCAGCATCCTGCACCATCTTCGGTGCGAACCGACTCAGCCTAGTGAACTCTTGGTGGTACAGGTCCACCGTCAAGCTCCCTTGCTTCAGATCAATAAAGCGCTGCAGCATCTCCTTCCTAGCAACCTTCGGAAAGAACTCCTCATCAAACCTGAACTTAAAAGTAGCCCAAGCTATCGGCTCCACCAGCATCTTCTCTTCCGCATCCCACCAGTTCTAAGCATTATCCTTGAGTTACCTTTTCGCCAAATAAACCCATCCAGCTGGGGTGATCTTGGTCATCTTCAAGTCATCCTCAATGTTCCGAATCCACTCATCGGCAGCCAGAGGACCCTCAGACCCATCAAAATATGCGGGACCCAGCTCCCAAAAGTGCTTCGCTCCCGGCTCGGAGCGAGGGGCATCCTGGATTGCCCGACCAGCTCGAACAACTGGAGCATTCTGGACTTGCAGGAGCACGCCCTGCTGCACCTGCATCATCTGAAGCATCATCCGCATCATCTCTCCATTGGTGGGTTCCCGCTCAGGCTCCTCATCATGAGGGGGCGCACCACTACCACCACCACGGGTGAATCGCCTTCCTGCCATCTAATGACACAGAAAACGAAACAGATTAGACTCATAGCTTATGACTCGGATGTCGAACTTAGGTTATTGGACATTCTAATATCATTATCGTTATTCCTATAATCGCAGTTACAGAAGAGACCTACATGGGCCACCAACAAAACCTGTCACGCCCCGCTTCCCTAAAATGGAGGCGAAACGTGAAAAGGTCCGCACGAGAGTGGAGCTGTGAAGCCCCAAACCCGATAAGCGTCAATAAAACATAAGCAGGTCCCTGTAACCACAAACGGAACAACAATAATAACACAAGGAGAGACATAAATAAAATCTCAAACCTCAGAATTGGTCCAACATTAAAATTAAGTTCAACATCCAGAAGCCACCAGGCTAAAAGAAAAGAGTCTAAAGGCCCAGAACAAGGCCAACAAGGACAAACATAAACTAGTATAGGTGCCACGCACCGACAACTAAACAGCAGTCTAAAACAAAAGGGGAAGCTCAACGAAGACACTAGGACTGGTCCCCAGTGTCCACGTACTCCTCGCCAAACACAAGCTCGGGCTCGACGTCCGCAAACACCTCGTCCTCAACAACGAACTCAGGCTCAGGGTCTAACATGTGTCACCCAAAAGAGTAAAGGGGCACATGTCAGCAAGTCTAAAAGACTTGGGGAAGGAAAATGAAAGTAAGGTAAACTAACAACCTAGCAGTTATAGTATGCATGACATGTCAGTTATGGTATGAGTGCACAAGTAAGACGTGGTGAAACAATAAGTGCAAGAGAACAATTTATCAGGGCATGTCAAGAGTAGCCAAACTACTAACAATCTCAATCTTTTCACTAGTCACGTTTCAAGTTGTTTGTAGATGTTTACGCCTTACAGCTGAACTGTTGGACATTCACACTGATTGGCCGCTTAACACTGCCCCAGAACCCAGAGTTTATGCCTTACAACTGCAGTTGCTGATCAGGCAGACTCCCAGTTGAATGGCCGCTTAACTCTTACCCCAAAACCCACGTGTAAATGAACCAGGGTCCCCGTACACGAGCTCAGTAAATGAGCCAGGGTTTCCCCGCACAAGAGCTCGTTTCCTGGATCACAAACCAGGAGCGTATTCCATTTGGCATAGGGGTGCACCTAGCCTCAATCATTTCACAAGGTGTAGCGGAGCTACGCAATCACGGAACACTGAAAGAATGCAATGACATGACAATTAATTCGCGTACCGTTATTTGAAATTAAACATGACATTGTAGTTGTGCAACATGATAAATGTCAGGTCTAGCTTCGTTGTCAAGCTAGATCCTAGAATTGCACCTAGGCGAGTATCATTTCATCGCCTAGTCTCTTTTACGCCTACAACAAGCAAATGGCCTAAGACATGGCCCAAAACCCTAAGTGGCAAGTTTCACTTGCCTAGCACCGAGGATGACGATCAACGAGGCCGTCACACAAATGCTAACTACGGAGATGAGATCGCTGCAATGGCAAAACAACATTAGAACAATATCCAACCTAGTTTTATTAGGGTTTCACAAAAACACAATGGGTTATGAAAATATTAAGAGATCGATTCATTACCATATCGGAAGAGGAAGAACGATGTCGAGCAAGCACGGTAACGGAAGAAACGATCCGGCGAACCTAGGGTTCAGATCTGGAATGGATGGGAAAAATCTGGAGAAATGGGGTTTTGTGGATTTTTGGGGGTTGGAGATGGCCTAGGGCATGGTGGTAGGCCAAAATGGAGAGGGAAACTCCAAGGGAGGAAGGAATGGCTTGGGGAAATGTTGGAGGGTGATTTGGGGAAGAAAATGGCTCAGGAGAATGAAAGAGGGATGAAAGAAATCGTGGGTGGGGTTTAAATAGGGAGTGCTGGCGGCTGCCCAGAAATTAGGGTTTCGACACTGATTAGTCGGTCAAAGAGCAACCACTGACTGACTAGTTTGGAAACTAGTCGGTCGGTTGACCAACGCAGACCGACTAAGTCCAAACAGTAACTCCTGTATAAAAATAGGATTTAGATTTAGTCGGTCAAAGAACAACTACTGACCGACTAGTTTCTCATCTAGTTGGTCGACGAACGTTCTTAGACCGACTAAGAATGAATAGTACTTGGTATCAAAAATGATCATAGAGCTAGTCGGTTAAAGAACGATTGCTGACCGAGTAGTTTCCAACCTAGTCGGTCGACCAATGTCCTTAGACCGACTAACGATAAACAGTAACTCCTGAGTAATTTACAAAGCCCACTAGTCGGTTCTTGAAGGTTTGCTGACCGACTAAATCGTCATCTAGTCGGTCGGTTCCCCTTCTTATACCGGCTAACGTGCACAGAAAGTTCCGAAATGGAGCGCGAAGCTCCGGGATCGATTCCTAAGACTCCTAGGCTTGATCTAACAATAAGATATGACCGATACAAAGCCCGTCACGAATAACTTACTCCGAAATCGACGATCAACGGAAGAAGCTAAGAAAACACGACAAAACGATCGAAAGTGAAAGCTACGGAGACAAAAACCACACATGAGGAGAAAATCCACCAAAACATATATATATAATATAATTAATCCAGATACATGAAAACCAGTCGTTACAATATCTCTTTGATTCTAGGTTGGAGAGCAAGAGAGAATGAGGTTGGAAATCTATGGCTTTTGAATTTGAGAGCTTTGAAAAACTTGACTATGAATGCTAGGGGTTTTTAAGAGATGATCAAGAAGATGAGTAACCCCTCAATGGAACAGTAGAATCCCTCTTTATAGGTTCTCTAAAACCCTCAAACAGAATCCCCAAAAACCCCTTTGAAATCCGTGGAGAAAAAGCCAACGGATAGAATTTACACACTTGACAGTCGACTGGTGAAGAAATCACAGTCGACTGCTGACCGGCGCTCCGCTCTCAGAACGGCGACGGGCGCGGTGTCGTTTACCGCAAGTGCACGGTTAGTGTAGGGTGCAGGAATATCGAACTCAGGGAGGCGAGGTTGTGCTTGGGTCAGGTAGGACCTAAATCACCCCGAGGGGCGAGCTAGCCCGAATCGGTAAATGATTGTCACTGAAAGGAAATAAAGGGTATGAACAACAAGAAAGAAAACCCGGGAATTTGGTTTCCAACCCGACGAGAGACTCTCACCGATACGGCCTACGGGTATGGGTAGAGATCGGGGTTAGGGTGTAATGGTGAGACGCTGCCTCTGAAAGTGGTACCGGCGTCCCATGGGCCCGATATTCCGGTCGGTGCCCAGGACGATACACCGGACTTCCCGGATTCGATCAGTGGGCACTCCCGTGTCCATTAACACTGATCGATCCCGGGAGCACTAAGCCCACAACGATAACTCCCAACGTCTCATCCTGCCGCTCCCGCGTGCTAGGATTCGACGTCTACGCTATGGGTGTGAGCTATGGCTAGGGAGTCAACCGCCAAGTTTATTCCCCCTTGGCCCAACGGTCAAAGGCGGTCTTTTTCCCGCCGATGACAATGAAACACCCCGCGTAACCGTTAGAATCCTAATCCCTATCGATTTCCTAACCCTATGGACGCATCGGGAAGAGCCCCCGAAGGGGTTTCCACCAAAATCCCAGATTTGGGAACTACTCACAAAAATCCATGAAAAAGCGATCTAAATAAAAATTAACCGTTGGAATCATAATCAGACAATTGCAATGCGGAAGTAATAGAGTAGATAAGACAATACTAAAATTTGAGAAAGATCTGAAAACTTACAAAAGAGTAACAATTACAGCCGTCACAAGGAGAGAAAACAGTAAAAAAATAGCAGCTCCCCCGTTTCTGGAACCCTAGGGGTTCTATATATAGACTTTCGCATCAACCGATCGATTGACAAGTCAACCGATCGGTTGATCCGTTACAAAATAATAACAGAAAACGACGAGCTTTCACCCGATCGCATGAACCGGTCGGGTGAATTCTTGAGTGACCGGTTGGATCTTGGAGCAGTCGGGTGAATCGATCAGTTGGGCGCCCGTGTCTTCAGCTCTTCATCTTCAGCTACAGATGAACCGATCGGGTGAGAGTCACCCGATCGGTTGGCATTTTGCTCGAGAAAACAGAGAACAGGCCCCCGCTGAACCGGTCTGTGAACCGGTCGGGTGACTTCTTTATGAGCTGCGGCAGAGACCGGGTGGTGCACGCGTGCATCACCCGATCGGTTGGAGATGACCAACCGACCGGGTGAGGGGCTGAAAGATGTATTCTTTGGCGTTTGACCCCCTGGATCACGCGTGACTTCTCTCGTTGCTCCGGGGACTTGGGATACCATCGTTAAACGTCCCCTACGTGGTCAATCCCCTGCAATCATGGATAAACAAAGAAAAGTGAAAGAAAACGAGAAAATAAAAGAAAACGAATAAAAGACGGCGGAAAAACACGGAAAAACACAAAAGAAAACGTGCGTGAATATATGAAATATAAACGCACGTCAAAATCCCCCAAGCTGAACTCTTCCTCGTCCTCGAGGAAGACGAGTGAGAGTAGGAGCTCGGAAGGGGAAAATAGAGAGGAAGAAAGAAAAAGAAAACTCTAAATCCTAGATCGTCCATCAGAGCCACCAAAATCAAAAACTCCACACCAAGCAAGCAAACGCCAAATCACACCACTAAACCTAGGAAAACGAGTCCAAATAAGTGTCGTGGGCCCACGCGGTGAAGCGCGAGTGAGCGTGGTCGTGTGCTAGCAAATGGTGTCGCTTTCTACAATGTGCTATGAGGCTCGATATACACAAATCCAAGATATGACCCAAATATCGATTCGAATTGAATTAAGCGGCGAATATAAGTTCATGCATGCATGAGAAGAGTAAGAATAGAAGCGTATCATGAATCGGGGACTCCACAACTAGGGTTAAGGAAATCACGCCACTATAGCCTAGATACCAGCTAAAAAGTTCCTAAGCCAAGTGTTTTCGATAACGATGGGGGTTGAGATGATGTGGAGTAGAACACTCGGTGCAAATTCTCGCCTTCCCTTTATTCTCGGCAAGTAGGAAAAAATATTCACACGGAAATTTTTTTTGGGTTTTGGGCATTTGTATTTTTTTTGGCCTTTTGGCTATACAAAATTTTTTCTTTTTCTCTCTTTTTGGGTTTTTCTTTTCCTTTTTTTTCTATTTTTTTTTGAATTTTTGGATTTTTGGCTATACACATGTGCACTCTCCCAAATGGGAGAACGGTACACGACGAGGGGATTTGCACCAAGTAAAACAAAAAAAAGAAGTCGAAATCTAAACACTCGGGCAAAGGAAACTATTCTCGCTAAATAGAGCATAGGCTAAATGGGTTATCCTAGTCCTTAATTGTGGAATCCCGACGCATGCAAATTGAAATATACGATATAAATATAGCATGCATATAGTAGAAACAAATACCGCATATTCAAATCGAAGCATGATAATCTAGGGGTCATTCCTGGACAGGTATATAAAGTAAAATCACAAGGTAGAAGCACACCAAATGCTAGTCAAGACACACGACTCACAAAAAGCTAAGTGGACCCACGATGCGTGAAATGCAAGAGGACTCGAAATCCTAGGGTTAGTGAGTGTGATTATCGATGCAATGCTAGGTGTGTGTGACTTTGTGGCGATTCATCATAGGATTCATCTCTAGGAGAAAGAGCTAAAAAGAAGAAAATAAAAAAAATAAAAACACGATGAAAACGACACAAAAAAGTGAAAAAGAAGGACTCAAACGACGCACACAGTGCGACTCCCCCAAGCTGAAGTTTGCATTGCCCTCAATGCAATATGAGTGAGTACGGGAGGGCAATGAAAATGGGTGGGGAATACGCACTGACACAAAAAGAAATGAAAACGAGGAAAACACATAGATGAAACTGAAAAAGAAAGAAAGATCAAAATCCAAATCAAACAATACGAAAATAAAAATAAAAACACAAACACGACACGACACTCAAAAAATGAAAAACAAGCACACACACAAAAAGGAGAAAAACAAACAAAACACGACAGCACACCAAAATAGACGTCCCCCAAGCTAGACCAGACAGTGCTAGCGAAATGATATGATCAATGAAATCCAGAGATGTGCAAGGGGGAGTCAAAAACAAAAGAGGAAAAATCAGAAAGCAAGAGAAGGGGAGTCCTCGTCCTCCTCGGAAGAGGGTGTGGATGGGTGGTCGGGAGAGGCTGGGGGTGTGCGGAGAAGTGGGGAATGAGGCGAAGGAATAGGGGCAGCGGTGGTGTGAACAATGGAAGGAGTGTCGGTGGTGGTGGGTGGTGGTGGTAGGTAGGCGATCAAGGCGGTGGTGAGAGGAATAGAAATGGAGGAAGAGGATGCGGTGGTCACGGTAGTGGGAGGTGGTGGGAGGGATCTGGAGTGCACCGGCAATTTCCTCCGGTGCACGTATGGAGTGACGGAGGAGGAGGGAGGAGGTAGTGTGGGTGCTGTGGAAGTGGTCGGGAGGGGTGAAGTGGATGCCGGGGTGGGGTTAGAAGATGGAGGAGAAGAATGTGGTGAGGGGGGTGATGGATGTGGGGAAGTGTGGGTGGGTGGAGGAGAAGATCGCCGGGGTGGTGAAGGTGGAGGTGGTGAAGGTGGAGGTGGTGAAGGTGGAGGTGGTCCATGGATATGAGTAAGAAGGCAGAGAATGGCAGCCATGTTCCTCTCAAGTGCGAGGAAATGTGGGTGAGTAAGAAAGGAGGATGGTGATGGGTCCGAGGAAGCAGAGGACATGTCGAGCTCACGAAGGGCAGCGACCTCCCTCTCAAGACCTAAACGGGCAGATACATGACGGCGACCAAAAGATGTAGACTGACGCGAGGCAGAGGTGGTGCCGCCAGGTAAGGTCGAAGAGGTGCCGGCGGCAGTGGTCATGCCGGCACAGGAGACAAGGCCAGAAATGGCCGCAAAGAGGTGCTCAGACGTGATCGGTCCCGGAGCAGAAACAGGACGACTCGGGCCAGCCCCTAAGTCTCCCCCAGACGCAGGGATATCCTGCTCGCCTAAGTGGGCGGCAGGGGACGGTGGTCTGCGTGCGTCTGCGGGAAGGAAAGGAAGATTCAATCCCGCTATGAAGTCGGGATCAGGAGGGAAAGTCCAATCTCCCACAAGAGCAATCGTCATGCGAGCGGGGTTGGGCAGAATGGTGTAAGGGGCTGGGGGGTGGCCATAATTAAAGATGAAGCGGCCATCCGAGCGGGGTTTAATCATGTGGATGTGCCGCAGGACATCAATATCAAGATGTGAGGGTCCTGCGGCAGCTGGAAGATTATCGGGGATGGTAATATTGAATTGGGCGTGAGAGCAGATGATCGTGATGATGCCCCCACAACAAAACTTCCCCTTACCGGCCCGGTTGATCTCGAGTAGCTTGTAAACAAGCCAATCGCTGCCATGGATGGGGACGGTAGGGGCCCTGAAGCTAATTCCATCATCATCCCGGACATAAGGGAAAGTCATGGCCCAAAGGATAAAAAGATCAGGGATAGTCACAGTGCCGGACTCGTCCCTAGGAAAGAATGCAGATGAAATGATCCTGTGGGCCAAACGAAACACAGGATGAATGATGGAGGAGGCCTTGGCCCTTCCTCGGGGATAGTCACTGATCAATGTGAGGCGGAACCAGAATTGATCGACATCAAACTCGGGCGTGTACCCGTAGTGTCGGATGGAATCATCCCCGAGATTGGGGAAACCAAATATATCGTTAATCGTGTTCAGATTTATGGTGACACTACGGTTACGCACCCTGAATTTAATGATCGACCCGGACTCCCAAACAAGTGTAGAGAGAAATTCGAGTGTGAGTGCCGGGTAGGATAAGGCAGATGCATTAAGAAAGGCCAACCATCCTAAGTTAGCGAAAAGAGATTCGACCTCGGTGAAGACACCGAGATCGACAAGTGTTCGTGCGTGCGGGAACTTAGTAGATAGATGCCCTCGAGCATCGAGCCTACGGTAAAAATCTTTGTGCTCCTGGTTCCTAAAGATATACCCATGTGGGCCCAACATTGGGTCCACAGGGGGGATAACAGGCGGGGGAGGGCCAAGTGTAAGTGCTCGTGTACGGGAAGGGGGGCGTGTTTGTTTTCGTCTCTTTCGAGACGGCTCCTCCTCCCGCATAATTCCCTTCCCCTTGTCCTTATCCTTAGCCATGTGTGAGTGTGTGTGTATGAATGAGTGCAAAAAACAGTGGATGCACACTAACACAAGCAAACGAGCAAGCACAATTTATAGGGCAAATATATAAATATGAGCTTAGGAGCGAGTGTACCCAAGCGGAATGGCGGAGCTTGCTCGTAGATGTCCCCACACTGTTCACCGAGAGTAGCGTGGAGCCGCGGCGTTCTCCTTCGGCAAGAATTTTCGGATGGGAGTGGTTTGGGGGGAAACTAGGTCAGAAGTTTGGAATGGAAGGAGAGAGAGGGTGTAGATGATGGAGGGATTGATGGAGGAGGTGGAGAGAGGGAGTAATGGAGGAGTAGAGGACGTGGGGGAGTGAGAATCGGTCGTTGGGGAAGAGAGGAAGGCGAAACGACGGCGTTTTTGGCGATCGGGCGAGGATGAAAACGAGCGGGTGTCGGGGGGGGGCGAGGATGAAAATGAGCGGGTGTCGGGGGGTTTATATAGGGTTTTAAGTCGAACCGATCGGGTGACTTGTCACCCGATCGGTTGACGGTTAGGTCGAAATTCTTGCCGAAGAAATGCTACAGGCGAACCGATCGGTTGACTTTTCAACCGATCGGTTGGCCGCTCCACACATTTTCCCGAGAACTTAGGGCTGCTCACCCGGTCGCGTCAACCGATCGCGCTCGAACTCAACCGATCGGTTGATATTCCCCAAAAATTTCCGAGAGTTCTCCCCAGCTCACCCGGTCTGCCACCCGGTCTCTTCATTACTCAACCGATCGGGTCATTTGGGGACAGATCTCGGCATGTATCTGATACATCCCAACCGATCGGGTGAGTTATCAACCGATCGGTTGGGGCTTGTTTCCTGCAAAAACCAATAGATTTGTCTAAGTCCCCGAACGGATGTTCTCGCGGCTGACTTTATTTATAAAAATAGATAAAATAAAGTAAAAAAAATAACGCTAAAAATGGGGAAAAGTTTAGAACATGGGTTGCCTCCCATGAAGCGCACTTGTTTAACGTCGTTGGCTCGACGCCCGCAAGAGATGCTCATGGTGGTTGATACGGGTGATGCCCGAAGTTCGGCATCTCTTCCTCATTGGAGCTGAAGGCCCTTGGAGTAGTCAGCGGCTGGAGAAATACTTGCTCGACTACCCTCCCCTTGTTCTTGGGATCCGGGGGCTTTTCTTTTGTGTTGGCGCTTCCCGCCATCTTCTTTAGGATCCGGACCTCGTCTTTAGTGAGGTCCATGGGCTCTTTCCCCGTTCTCCTCGCAGGAGGAGCCTTGGGGAACCCGGGAGGGGTCGTTCTCGCTGCACTCGCCTTCCCTGCAGCTTCTTTGTTCTTAGGGCCGTCTCCATCTTCTGAATCCCCCAAGTCATCGGGGGGGGGTTTCTCAAGAGAATCTCCCAGGAGCTCTCCTCAGCAGCTTTTTCCTCTTCTACCTCAAGCAAATTACACTGAGGGTCATCAGGGGGATCGGGGTGCTTCATGGACAACCCCAGATCAAACTCAACTTTCTCTCCGCTGACGTTTAAAGAGAGTTTTCCGTTCTTCACATCTATTAAAATGCCAGCAGTGGCCATGAAAGGCCGTCCCAGGATAATGGGGGTGTGTGCGTCTTCAGGCATGTCCATGACTACAAAGTCCACAGGCACATGCACCCCTCTTACATTTACGGGGAGGTCATCCACAATTCCCACCGGATATTTGACCGACCGGTCAGCTAGTTGTAGGGTCATACCGGTGGGCTCCAAATCACCCATTCCTATCCTCCTATACATCGACAAGGGCATCAAACTAACACTCGCTCCTAGATCGACGAGTGCACGATGAATCTTCACTGCCCCGATCGTGCAAGGAATAGAGAAGCTCCCCGGGTCCTTGAGTTTCGGCGGATTTGCCCTCTGAATAAGAGCGCTACATTCTGCCGTCAGCACTACTTTCTCCTTTCTAGACCCTCTAGTCACCAAATCTTTCAGGAATTTTGCATAGGAGGGGATTGTTTCGATTGCTTCTAGGAAGGGGATTTACAGGCTTAGGTCCTTGACCATGGCGAAGAACTTGCCATATTTCTCATCAATTTTTGCCTGAGCCAACCGTTGTGGAAATGGCACAACTGGTTTGAACACTTTCGGGCTCCCTTCCTCCTCCTTCTTCTTCTCTTCTTCAGACACTCCCTCCGGAGTCATAGGATTTGATGACGAAGCACCGACGTCGTTTGATTTTTCGATCGGTCTCTCAACGACCAATGGTGCTTCCGGTTTGCTAGGGGGCACTCTAGTAGGAATTTGTGTCCCGCTTCTCAGAACGATAGCGGACACATTTGCGTGCTCGTGCACGAGTGCCGATGTTTGGGTTGCTCCCCTCGGGTTCACCTCCGGTTGTGGCGGCAATTGGTTTTGTGACCTTGCAAGGTTCGCCACTTGTAACCCCAACTGGGTTACTTGGTCCGTGAGGGTCCGCTGACCCATTTCCAGCTTTTGGTTGATCTTCTCCTGGTTGGTAATATATTGAGTCAAGAGAGACTCAACCGGAGAGACGGCCCTCTGTTGGCCATACTGCTGCTGCTGCTGGAATGGCTGCTGATTCCTGGGGGCGTAAAATTGTTGCTGAGGTTGTTGCTGAAATGGTTGCTGCTGAAGTGGTTGCTGCTAAACCTGACTGCTGTGGCCTAGCCGGCTGATAAGTTTGTTGCTGCGGCTGCTGAGGCGGTGAGGGCTGAAATGGTGGCCGGTAACTGAAGTTTGGGTGGTTCCGGTTGTTTGGAGAGTAGGCCGGGTTGGAATTGGTCCTTGGTGGATACGGCGCATTTCCCGTGGGGTTGTAAAATAGTGCGCTCGCCTGATCCAACGGTGGTGAGATGTCACCACCGTCGAATTCCCCAAAGAATTCGGACTCTACCGCAGAAATTTGCTGTGTACCGGCCCCACCGGCTCCTACCATTAGGGCGGAGATCTGGGTCGAAAGCAAGTCGAACTTGCTTGAAAGTTTGTCGACGTCCTCGACTCTGTGTATACCCCCGGATCTTGGTGTGGCTCTCTCGTCACACCACCGCTCATTGTTGGATGCCATATTTTCCAGAATATGCCCGGCATCTTCCTCGCTCCTAGACATGAAGGAACCCCCAGCCGCGGCGTCCATAGAAGATTTCAGGTCATCCCTCAACCCATTGTAGAACAGATTAATAATCTGCCACTTCGGAAGCTCATGGTGAGGGCATCTTCTTTGCATTTCTTTATATCTCGTCCAAGCTTCATGCAAGGACTCGTGGCTGGCCTGGGAGAAGGAGGAGATCTCACTCCTCAACTTCATGGTCTTCCCCGGAGGAAAGAACTTCGTCAGAAAAGCGTTGGAGAGCTTCTCCCAGGTGTTGAAAGTGTTGGGGTCCTTCCCCCTTAGCCATTGCTTGGCTTTGTCTCGCAAAGAGAAGGGGAACAGCTTCAGACGGATAGCCTCTGTCGTGACACCATTAATCCGGAAGGTGTCACACTTCTCCAAGAAGGAGTCTAGGTGCTCGATCGGGCTCTCCATGGGTGCACCCGCAAACTGGTCCTGCTGGATCCATGTCACTAGAGACGGCTTCAGCTCAAAGCTTTGGGCCGCAATAGCTGGAGAACGGATGGCGGAAGTCGACTCGATGGATGGCATCGAGTACTCCAGCAGAGACTTGTGAGGTGGGGTGTTCTCCTCCATGGATTCGGGATCCTCTCTTCTTCGCTTCTCGGCGGCCAAACGCCTAAGGGTGGCGTTAATCTCTGGATCGAGGGGAATCAAGTCGTCAAGACTCCTTGAACTCCTGCGCATGAAAAACAACAAACACCCGTGAAGCGACAAGTGGGAAAGAAACAGATAAAATAAGAAATAAAAATAAGAAAGATAAAAAAGAAAAAGGAGAATGCGAAAATTATCACGAGGTAGGGATGTGAGCTAGACACGAGGGTTCAAGAGATCCTAAAATAACAAGCACGTTGCCTCCCCGGCAACGGCGCCATAAACTTGACCGGCGCCCCCGCTCTCAGAACGGCGACGGGCGCGGTGTCGTTTACCGCAAGTGCACGGTTAGTGTAGGGTGCGGGAATATCGAACTCAGGGAGGCGAGGTTGTGCTTGGGTCAGGTAGGACCTAAATCACCCCGAGGGGCGAGCTAGCCCGAATCGGTAAATGGTTGTCACGGAAGGAAATAAAGGGTATTAACAACAAGAAAGAAAACCCGGGACTTTGGTTTCCAACCCGACGAGAGACTCTCGCCGATACGGCCTACGGGTATGGATAGCGATCGGGATTAGGGTCTAATGGTGAGACGTTGCCTCTGAAAGTGGTACCGGCGTCCCATGGGCCCGATATTCCGGTCGGTGCCCAGGATGATACACCGGACTTCCCGGATTCGATCAGTGGGCACTCCCGTGTCCATTAACACTGATCGATCCCGGGAGCACTAAGCCCGCAACGATAACTCCCAACGTCTCATCCTGCCGCTCCCGCGTGCTAGGATTCGACGTCTACGCTATGGGTGTGAGCTATGGCTAGGGAGTCAACCGCCAAGTTTATTCCCCCTTGGCCCAACGGTCAAAGGCGGTCTTTTTCCCGCCGATGACAATGAAACACCCCGCGTAACCGTTAGAATCCTAATCCCTATCGATTTCCTAACCCTATGGACGCATCGGGAAGAGCCCCCGAAGGGGTTTCCACCAAAATCCCAGATTTGGGAACTACTCACAAAAATCCATGAAAAAGCGATCTAAATAAAAATTAACCGTTGGAATCATAATCGGACAATTGCAATGCGGAAGTAATAGAGTAGATAAGACAATACTAAAATTTGAGAAAGATCTGAAAACTTACAAAAGAGTAACAATTACAGCCGTCACAAGGAGAGAAAACAGTAAAAAAATAGCAGCTCCCGTTTCTGGAACCCTAGGGGTTCTATTTATAGACTTTCGCATCAACCGATCGGTTGACAAGTCAACCGATCGGTTGATCCGTTACAAAATAATAACAGAAAACGGCGAGCTTTCACCCGATCACATGAACCGGTCGGGTGAGTTCTTGAGTGACCGGTTGGATCTTGGAGCAGTCGGGTGAATCGATCGGTTTGGCGCCCGTGTCTTCAGCTCTTCATCTTCAGCTACAGATGAACCGATCGGGTGAGAGTCACCCGATCGGTTGGCATTTTGCTCGAGAAAACAGAGAACAGGCCCCCGCTGAACCGGTCTGTGAACCGGTCGGGTGACTTCTTTATGAGCTGCGGCAGAGACCGGGTGGTGCACGCGTGCATCACCCGATCGGTTGGAGATGACCAACCGACCGGGTGAGGGGCTGAAAGATGTATTCTTTGGCGTTTGACCCCCTGGATCACGCGTGACTTCTCCCGTTGCTCCGGGGACTTGGGATATCATCGTTAAATGTCCCCTACGTGGTCAATCCCCTGCAATCATGGATAAACAAAGAAAAGTGAAAGAAAACGAGAAAATACAAGAAAACGAATAAAAGACGGCGGAAAAACACGGAAAAACACAAAAGAAAACGTGCGTGAATATATGAAATATAAACGCACGTCAACTGCTACACTGTGTCAGAGGGTAGGTGAGAATTCAAATGGTAACTTATCACGTAGGACAGTCGACTGATGAAGGACTGACAGACGCCTGTAAACCTAACAGGCGACCGGCTGTAACTTGAGTAAGCTGAGAAAACTCAGAAAGTTTTGGGAAGACAGGATAGACGACTGATGTGGAACTCACAGGCGCCTGTGCCATGGGCAGATGACTGTGAAACCAACATCAGTCGTCTGTCCCTAACAAGTGAAACTTTCCAGAGAGCAGAGTTACCGAGAAAAAAATCGACGGGCGACTATTGAAGCATTCACAGTCGCATGTGCCTTGGGTAGGCGATTGTCAATCCAACATCAGTCGTCTGGCCGTATGGAGAAGAAAATGATCTTTGGGTAGGAGAGAGACATGCGAATGACTAACAATTCACATGCGACTATAACTTGGACATGCGCCTGTCTTTTGTATAGAAGTCGTCTGGAAGAGTTAAAACTTAAAGCCCAAAAACCAATTGATAAAGTATGTGCATAACAGGCGACTGTAAAAAAATCACAGGCGACTGTTTGGAGACAGGCGACTGTAAAACATTCAGTAGTCGCCTGTTGAAATTCCAAAATACACATGCTTGAGAAATGTGAATTAGTGGCTAAGGAAATGTGATCTAATGATTTCCTAGGACAGAAATAAAGATGTGTGTGTGCTCCAACATAGTTCTACTTCTAAGATACATACTAGAAGAGAATAACAAGATTACATCTTGTAATAGCCTCTCTTCTATCCAAAGAATGAGCTTAAAGTCTTTTCGGAGCTTTATTCACCATCTTTGATCATCCAATCCACTTTTCATGCTTTGATTGATCCTTGAGTGACATATTTTGCTAATTAATCTCCATGATATGCTTAGGTAATGGATTGACTACAAATAGAGGATTAGTCACAAGTATTTATATTTGCTCATCATCAACACCAAGTAGGGAGAAGTCTAATACTCAACATTCTCCTCCTTTTGATGATGACAAACAAACATAAACAAAAAGATAAATAATTGTCCTTAACGAAAACTTGCTCCCACTACGTAGATGCCATTCAAGTTAGTCAATATTTATAAGGGCATCTATAGATCAATTGAAGCAAGCATGTAAGATATGCATGGATGAAATGATTTTAAATGCTACACATTTAGGATTTTATAATCCAAGTTCATTATATCTTACTCCCCCTGA
Organism: Scilla litardierei; assembly: GCA_030789695.1. Lineage (NCBI taxonomy): Eukaryota > Viridiplantae > Streptophyta > Magnoliopsida > Asparagales > Asparagaceae > Scilla > Scilla litardierei. Next base: position 189,227,075 of record CM061134.1, on the reverse strand, counting down.
ATCTAAGGCAACTTCAATCTTAGATTCATGTTTAGAATTTACGTAGCACAAATTATGATATGTTTATTTCTCTCCCCCTATGGCATTATCCAAAAAGTGGGAGTCGAAAAGCAACAACAATAGTGCTAAATAAGTACTAAAACAATCATGAGAGTCTAAAGATGGGATATATATTTAATGTGATGCCAAAATAAAATCGAGAAAACACGAAGGTGCATCACAATGATATATACCCAAAAACTCATCAACACAAGAAATTTTAGTTGACGAAAGGAATGAGAATCCAATATCAATATTTCAAAAACAAGAAAAAATCTCACCTCACATCATGTATATAATAGAGCGTACAGAGAGATACAACTGCATAGTGTAAACACAATCATCATAAAAAAATGAGACACAATGTGAAACAACATATGATAAAGTAAAAACATTATCATATATATATAATATATATATATATATATATATATATATATATATATATATATATATATAAATAAAATCAAAAGATACAAGGAGTACAAACGACAACATCAACTCCATGTACATACAAAAGTATGATCATTATACATACACCATTATCCATCAGAATAAAAAAATACAAACAGACACTCAAAACTCTCAACCCTAACAAAAAGAAGTCCTAGGGTGAGTAGAGGAAGAGCTGCATCAGTCAATCTGAATGACAGTGGAGTCCAAAGAGTGGCTTGAGCAACGGAACAACAGTCTAGCAGAGCGACAAGAAGGACACACATGAGCCTTCCGCTTTGATGACGAAACACCAACAACAGCAGGGATCTCCACATGATCAGGCACTAAAGACTGACCAATGGGAGCAGTAACAGGCACTGAGAGCAGAACATCAGTAGATGGAGGCTGGGTGAACTCAGCAGGAGGTGCCTGAGTATCAATAGGAGGATGAGGAACAATAGTATGGTGGACATCCTCGGAAGGAGGGAAAAGAGCCTGGAGAGAGGCTGGAACCGAAAATACGTGATGCTGAAATGTCTTATAGTTCAGCTCGAGAAGGAGTGAAAGCTTCTAGTCCATGTCCAGAACTTTCATTTCAAGCAGAGACACTTGCTCATTCAACTGAACGAGGAGATGATCAACCGACGGAGCTGAAGGAGAAGGAGAGGATGGCTTGGCTGGATGCGAAGGAGTGGGTTCAACCTCAGATGCTGAAGGACGAGGATCATCGACTGATATCCCTAGAAACTCACCAGAAGACGACGAGGACTGAGGACTCTGAGAGCAGGGTAAGGATGGAGAACCCTTAGACGAAGAAACGTCAAAGCGATGTAAGTAAGAGGAATGCGAGAATTTCCTCATGGGTTTAATCAAAGAGGTTTCAGTCTTAGGTGCCATGAGTAATAATCGAGAAAAACAACTGATTAGGGTTCGAGATGAAGGAGAATTACCAAACCCACGATGAACGACGGAGGATAAGAGACCCAAACTCTCGATGTAGTGATCTGGGAGAGAGATCGACGGGTAGGATCTTCGAATCGACGAGGAAGATGAAGAGACAGTTGTTGTTCGAAGGAGGAAGACGAGGGAAATCGATCGGATGAGAGAGAGAATCGATGACCTCGTGTATATAAGTTGGGGGTAAATGAATCTGGGCCGTTGGATCGTCAGATCGATGGCTCAGATCGAGTTAACGAACCGCCATAACGTGGACAGTCGACTGATGTGAAATCGTCAGTCTACTGGTCGAAGTGATAGAGAAATGACTTGGATAGATAGACAGGCGCCTGTTGAGTAACTCATAGTCACCTGGAAAAATGACAGTCGACTATAAATTACGTAACAGTCGCCTGATAGAGGGTTAAAAAATATGATGAATAAACAGAGACATTTTAAGATCGGGACAGGTGCCTGATGAACAACTTGCAGTCGCCTGTCAGAGAGACATGCGCTTGGCAAATATGCACTAGTCGCCTGTGCAAAAAATACAGAATTTAGATAAGAAAAATTAGAGTTGGGCAGGCGACTATCGAAGGATTGACAATCGTCTGTCCTGGTCCAAAAATGTACGGAGAGGCCGAAATCCAGAGGATTGAGACAACTCACCCCTAAGACCTATACTCTAACAATACTCTAATCATGAAATCATTATCAAAAATTATAGATTAACATACAGATCACGCATATTAATCAAACAATCAAAATCATCAAAATTTCAAATACATCTCTTGAAAAATATATGAAAACATATAGCATATCAAAACAAGAGAAGTGAAATGATGACATGAGTTCAAAGCATGATTTAACATAAAAATATGAACTCCTATAATTCAGATTCACCCATAATCCCTAATTCTCCATGCAACCTCATAAATGAATCTTCTTTAAGAGGTTTAGTGAAGATGTCGGCGATTTGTTTTTGGGTTTAAATGTACTCTAAGATGATGTCCTTCTTAGCTATATAATCATTAATGAAGTGGTGTCTCACATCTATGTGTTTAGTACGGGAGCGATGTACCGGATTCTTGGAAAGACAAATTGCACTTTGGTTGTCAACCATGATAGGACAAGTGTCATAATTGACAGCATAGTCTTTGAGCGTGTGTCTCATCCAAAGAACTTGTGCACATGCAAGACCCACGACAATATACTCCGCTGTAGTCGTGGACAATGATACAGAGTTCTGTTTCTTGGAAAACCAAGAAACTAGGGAATTTCCTAGAAAATGGCAAGTGCCACTAGTACTCTTCCTATCGGATTTGCATCCGGCAAAGTCGGCATCACTATATGAGATTAGCTCATATGTACTAGACTTAGGGTAAAGTAACTCATAATCTAGTGAAGATTGAGGTAACGGAAAATTCGTTTAACCACAATCAATTGTGACTCCTTAGGTCTAGCTTGATATCTAGCACAAAGACATACGGAGAACATAATATCGGGCCTACTAGTGGTTAAGTAAAGTAAGCTACCGATCATACCTCGATATAGACGAATGTCTACATCTTTCCCGTACTCATCCTTGTGTAGATGGGTTGTCGTACTCATGGGAGTCCGTTTGCTTGAAGACTATTCCATCCCGAATCGCTTGATAAGCTCCCTAGTGTACTTTGTTTAATGTATGAAAGTTCCATCCTTTATTTGCCGAATTTGCAGTCCAAGGAAATAGTTGAGCTCACCCATATGGCTCATCTTGAATTCATCCTTCATAGACTTAGAAAATTCTTGACAAAGATTAAAGTTAGTAGAACCAAATATAATATCGTCTACATAAACTTGAATCAATAGGATGTCATTTTCATAATCCTTAATAAAAAGTGTTGAATCAACTTCACCCATTTTAAAACCTAAATCCAAAAGAAAGGTTTTGAGTCGATCATACCAAGCTCTAGGAGCTTGTCTCAACCCATATAACGCTTTCTTAAGTTTGAAAACATGGTTTGGAAATTTTTCATGAATGAAACCGGGTGGTTGAGAAATATAAACTTCTTTATTAACATTGCCATTTAAAAACCATTTTAACATCTATTTGAAATAATGTGATCATGAGTGATTCTCGGAGAGGAGAGCTGGGCGATTCTGGTGTCGCTCCTAGCGGCCGTCCTAGGGTTGGCCTCTCTAGGGCTAACGATTCGGTTTCTTTCTCTGGAGAGGCTCATCCTGCCTCTACTGGAGAAGTGCGACCCATGGATGAACGTTGGCAGGTGGTGAATAGATAGAAGGAGTTGCGTCCTAAACAGCAATCTCGCATTAGCACGGATTTACCCATGGCCAAACAGCAATCTCGCATTCGCAGAGCCTTCCCTCGGGGCGAATTTCACGGATTTCCCCATGGCCAGAGGAGATCTGGATTCGCAGGTAAGATGATTTCAGGGCCGCCCAACTCGAAGCCTTTAGGAGGTGGCGCAATCAAAGTGTTTGATAAATTGCCCCTTAGACCTCAGGTATCATTGCAGCCTATTTTGATTAACTCCTCTACAGCTAAACTTAGTTGTTCTGAAGTGTGTGCCAGCAGACGCACATATGGAGACTCCATTGGCATGAATTTTGTTGCCCCCAAAAATCAGAGAGGATGTTTCTTGTGTTGCCAGGGTCTCTAATTCCCTTTTGGAAAAGGGGGCAGAAAATTGGAAGTCCACTCTTGTAAGGTATGTCCTGGGTGATACTCCTATGTATGGACAGATTCATTCTTGGATGGAGAGGCTCTGGAAGCCCAGGAAGAGGGTTCAGATCTTTAGCAAGGACAATGGATTTTTCTATTTTAAATTCGAGAGCAGGAGGATTGCAATAAGATTCTTCATGGTGGTCCTTGGCTCTTTGATGGGTGTCTGGTTGTGCTCAAATTATGGAGTCCTGCCCTTCGTCATGATCGTGACATTCTTACGTCTGTCCCTGTTTGGCTGCAACTGCATGGTGTTCCGATCGATATGTGGAATATGGAGGTTCTCAACATCCTGGCTTCCGTAGTTGGAACTCCCTTGTGCCTTGATCGTGCTACCGCTAATCTAGAGAGAATTTCCTATGCTAGATGCTTGGTTGAGGTTGACGCTAAGAAGCCTTTACCTAATATTATTGAGGTAGAACTGGATGATGGGTCTACACAGGTTTTTGATGCCAAGTATGTGGTTGATCTACCTCGATGCAGTAAATGTGTTAGTTTTAGACATTCTGATATGCAATGCCCAATTCAACCCCCGAAACAAGATAAGGGCAAGAGTATTGATCTTGGTCCTAACCATGAAAATATTAAGAATTATGAGTATGGGCAGAGCTCTAATAATTGAAATTTGGATGATATGCCAAATCCCAGACCCAATAGTAATGAGAATTGTCAGGAACTGGATGTGAGTGATATTTCTGAAGCTACTGGCCACTTTTCTCTTACTGCTGGAGATAAGCTCGGCCAGGCTATGGCAGGAAATGCTACGGATGAAGGTCCTTTAAGGGTGCGGGGTCGCTTTAAGAGGCTTGTTAATTTGTTGATTCTAATTCAAATTCTGAAACCTGGAACAATGATTTTTGGATTGGGAGAGGGCACGTCAAAAGTTGGCAAGTCATCAAACCCACTGCTAGTTCATCCGGAAACCGACTCTACTATAAGGAAGCAGGTCACAGAAGCGGCTGTCATCAACACTTCTCCATTAGCAGATACTACTACTACTAACTCTGGAAGCTTAATTGACATACTCCCTGAAGTCCCACTGTATGAAAATCCAGAGTGGTATGCACAGCACACCGAAATACAGAATGATATTGACTCTTCTAAGAGGAAGAAGCAGGAAATTCTTCATCCTGTTTCCGCTACCCGCCGGAGTAGCAGGCTGAAGTAGGGGGCCGTCCTTGTTACCCATAACCAATTTGCCCATGACTATATTGATTTGGAATACAAGGGGACTCAATAATGTTGTGAGACGTAGGGACCTCAGAAACAGGATAACGAAGATTAATCCGACGGCTATTGTCTTATTGGAGACTAAATTAAATGCATCGGTTATTAAAACAAAATCTTGCATTTCGAAGAGTTGGAATATTATTGACAACTTTCAAATTCATAGTGGAGGCTGCATCCTGATTGGTATTGATCCACTTGTGTGGCAAGCTGGAGTTATCTCATCTTCTATGCAACACATTTCCGTTCGATGTGTTAATGTTGGGGAGTTTGAGTTTGCATTAATGGCTGTGTATGGAAGCAATAGTATATCAGATAGGAAGGATCTTTGGGAGCAGCTGAAGGGGGACAAAATTAAGCACTGAAGCTTGGTTGGTGGCCGGAGATTTTAATTGCATCTTGTACGCAAAAGATAAGATTGGTGGCAGCAAGGTGGAGGCTAGCAAACTTTCAGATTTCAACAACGCCTTAACTGACTGTAGATTGTGAAATCTCAAAAGCACTGGAGAACGCTTGAGTTGGTGCAATAAGCGTATGGGTTCGGGCCGCATTACTGCACAATTGGATCGGGTTCTTTGCAATGGAGAATGGATTGACAAGCTCCCGGACTCCTTCTTTGAATATTTGGATCCACAAACCAGTGATCACTCCCCTATGATTATCAACCTTCATCCCCAGGCACATTCTGAGCCGAAACCATTCAAATTTTTCAATCACTAGATTAGCTTACCAGGATACAATGATGTTATGGATTCAAACTGGCCTCAAAACTCTAGAGGTACCCCTATGTTTTGTCTGGCTAGTAAATTGCGGCAGCTAAAATCTGAACTTAGAAGATGGGCCAGGGAACACCATGCTAGGGATCATATTCAAACCTGCAAAAGCAATCTTGAAGCAGTTAGAAACCAGTATGGGCTTCATTCTAACCTTGAGCTCCAGGAGAGGGAACATAAATTATCTAATGAGCTAGCTAATCTGCTGGGAATGGAAGAGGAGATGTACCGCCAGAAGAGTAGACACGATTGGTTGGATCTGGGTGATAGAAATACAAGATTCTTCTACAATGCTATGAGAGCAAGGCAAAGTCACAACAACCTAATGCACTTGGTGGATGTGAATGGGGTTCGGAGTAAAACATATGATGATATTAAATCAGAAGCAGTAAATTTCTATGAGTGCTTATACAATCAGAACCATTATTGGAATGTTTTTCCTAAGCTTGTGCCCAAAAAGAAGATTAAACTGGAAACGGCTAGGTGGCTTGAAAGAAGAGTTACTGCTGAAGAAATTAAAGAGGCGGTCTTTCAGATAGGTCCCTCTAAAGCCCCTGGACCCGATGGTTTTAATGGCTTCTTCTTCCAATACAATTGGCAGCTAATTGGCTATGATGTAATAGAAGCGGTCCAATCTTTTTTCAAATCTAGCTCCTTGCTTCGACAGGTCAACCACACTTTTCTTACTTTGGTCCCAAAAAATTCAAATGCTTCTTCTCTAGGAGATTTTAGGCCTATAGCTTGTTGCAATATTATTTATAAGATTATTAGCTAGATCATTTGCAACAGGTTAAAGAGGATAATTGGCAATTTAGTTTCCCCCAACCAATTAGCTTTCCTTCAGGGGAGACTGTTATCAGACTGTACCTTGCTTGCTCACGAGCAGATCAGAGACTTTAGCAATCCAATGGGGGCTAGAGCGTGCCTTAAACTTGACGTCAGAAAGGCGTTCGACAGCGTGAACAGAGAGTTTGTGTATTTTATTTTGCATCAGATGGGATTTGGGTATAAGTTCATCTGTTGGATCAAGGAATGCATATCTATGGCCACATTTTCTGTTATGGTCAATGGCTCTCCGGTGGGTTTCATTGGAGAAAACAGGGGGATCAGGCAAGATGATCCTATTTCCCCTATCTTTTTGTCATTATCATGGAAGCTTTCTCCCTCCTGCTTGCCAAGGCTATTACAAAAGGTTCCATCCAGCCTATGAAACGCACTGGCTCTATATCACATCTGTTATTTGCTGACGACTTGCTGGTTTTTTGCCGTGCAAATCGAAAATCTTTTGGCGAACTTAGAAATTTGCTAGAGGATTTCAGAAACTTCACAGGCCTATAGATCAATTGGGAGAAGAGTATATCTATGTTTAGCAAAGGTGTTAAGAATCCTGGAGATCTTGCAGATTTTTTGGGGGCTAAACGGGCTAATACTATCACTACTTACTTGGGGCTACCCCTGTCATCTAAATACCCTAAAACTCATATGTATAGTCGGCTTGTCGACAAGTGTAGGAAACGGCTGAGTGGGTGGACTTCTTCCCTGTTATCCATATCGGGACGTATCGAGCTGGTAAGAACTGTTATTTATAGTATGATAAATTTTTGGGTGCAAGTTTATAGAGTTCTTACCACGGTTTTGCAAACTCTAACATCCATGTGTAGGAATTTTGGTTTAAGATTGCTTACAGATATGAACCTTGCATCAGGGATCAAGCTTACATGGAGATTCCTGAAGTCCAGAGGTCTATGGGCTAAGTATATGCGGGAAAAATATAAGGATGCGGCCATGTTTTACGAAACAAAAGGGGAGGCCTCACACTCTGGTATGTGGAAGTTCCTTCTTCACTGTAGAAACCTATCACAAAGAATTATTATGAGGAAGGTGAGAGATGGGAAAGATACCCTCTTCTGGCATGATAATTGGCTCCTGTGTGGTCCTCTCAAAAATCTATATGGAATTCCCAATGGAGCTAGTAGAAGACGTGTCAGTGACTATTGGGAAGGTTCGTCATGGATTGATGATCCTGAAATTCAGAATATAAAACCACAGCTTCAGCAAATCACTTTGACTACCAGTGTTGACACATGGGAATGGAAGCAGGGGCCGTCTTTTAAGTTTAAAGACGCTTGGGACACTGTGCGTGACAAAGATACTCCCTATCCTTTTGCTAAAATGATATGGTACAGTAAGTGTATCCCTAAAATGTCTATCACGCTTCTCCGTGCGTTCAAAGACAGGCTCCTCACAAAGGTGCGCATGGAAAAATGGTGCTCTATAAGCTCAAACAGCTGTGTACTGTGCACGTATGGAATTCCGGAGACTATTACTCATCTTTTCTTTGATTGTCCCTACTCTAATTATCTCATGCGTAGGTCACTGCTGAAGCTGGGAATGAGGGAACCATCTGAGCTCACGCTACCGGTGCTGGGGGGATTTTATCTGGCGAATTTTGTGAAGAAGGGGTCCCTGGGTTTGATTGCTAGAACTGTGCTAGCTGCCGTTGTTTGGCACCTTTGGCGTGAGCGCAACAAATGTGTATTTGAAAACAGTAGGAAGCCCAAGGCTGTGCTCTTCGATGAGATTTCTGCAGACATTCGCACTGACCTTCGAAATCTAGACGATGTAGAGGATGAAGCCGCTGAAGCCCTTGAAAACTGGGACATTCGAGATGCTGGTTGACCTATACAGCTGTTGTGAACACACGGGCTTCAGCTATCTTATGTAACTGATTATTTCAGATAGGAGTTGTATTTTGGTTTGTTTTTGTATTGTAATATCTGGGTTCTGATCACTGATGCTTGACAAAATGATCTAGGGTGACGACGCTTATGTCCTCTCCTCTAGTCATTGAGTTTGGTATCAAATGATCAACCACACTGTATCTTTTGTCTACAGTTAATATAGATACTAACTTACCCTGCAAAAAAAATCTATTTGAAATAATTTAAAATTTTATGGGATGCAAAAGATAAAACTAATCTAATAGCTTCTAATCTAGCTACAGGAGCAAAGGATTCTTCGAAATCAATACATTCCTCTTGTTGATGGCCTTGAGCTACTAAACTTGCTTTATTCCTTGTGATGACCTCATTTTCATCGGTCTTGTTCTTAAAAATCCACTTGGTCCCAATCACTTGGTGACCACTTGGAAGAGGAACGAGCTCCCAAACTTCATTTCTCTCAAATTGCATGAGTTCTTCTTCCATTGCAACTATCCAAGAGGTATCTTCACACGCTTCTTGGATGTTCTTTGGCTCAATGGTAGAGACAAATGCACAATGAGAGAATTCATCAATTCTTTTCCTTGTTCGTACACCCACACCAGTATCTCCAATAATTTGGTCATGAAGGTGATTATAATCGTTCGGATAGGCTTTGGGAATACCTAGATCACTTAAAATATTCTCAACAATTTCATTAGTATTGTTAGTCTCAATAATAGAATCATCAATTTTAACATTACTAATGGAATCACATAAAACATTTACAATATCAACAACTGACTGGCGCCCCGCTTGAGTCGTAGCGGCGCGGTGTCGTTTACCGCAAGTTTCACGGTTAGTGTAGGGTGCGGGAATATCGAACTCAGGGAGGCGAGGTTGTGCTTGGGTCAGGTAGGACCTAAATCACCCCGAGGGGCGAGCTAGCCCGAATCAGTGAATGGTTGTCATGAAAGGAACTAAAAGGGTATGAACAACAAGAAAGAAAACCCGGGACTTTGGTTTCCAACCCGACGAGAGACTCTCGCCGATACGGCCTACGGGTATGGATAGCGATCGGGATTAGGGTCTAATGGTGAGACGTTGCCTCTGAAAGTGGTACCGGCGTCCCATGGGCCCGATATTCCGGTCGGTGCCCAGGATGATACACCGGACTTCCTGGATTCGATCAGTGGGCACTCCCGTGTCCATTAACACTGATCGATCCCGGGAGCACTAAGCCCGCAACGATATCTCCCAACGTCTCATCCTGCCGCTCCCACGTGCTAGGATTCGGCGTCTACGCTAAAGGTGTGAGCTATGGCTAGGGAGTCAACCGCCAAGTTTATTCCCCCTTGGCCCAACGGTCAAAGGCGGTCTTTTTCCCGCCGATGACAATGAAACACCCCACGTAACCGTTAGATTCCTACTCCCTATCGATTTCCTAACCCTATGGACGCATCAGGAAGAGCCCCCGAAGGGGTTTCCACCAAAATCCCAGATTTGGGAACTACTCACAAAAATTCATGAAAAAGCGATCTAAATGAAATTTAACCGTTGGAATCATAATCGGACAATTGCAATGCAGAAGTAATAGAGTAATAAAGACAATACTAAAATTTTAGAAAGATCTGAAAACTTACAAAAGAGTAACAATTACAGCCGTCACAAGGAAATAAAACAGTAGAAAAAATAACAGCTCTCGTTTCTGGAACCCTAGGGGTTCTATTTATAGACCTTCGCATTAACTGATCGGTTGACAAGTCAACCGATCGGTTGATCCGTTACAAATTAATAACAGAAAACGGCGAGCTTTCACCCGATCACATGAACCGGTCGGGTGAGTTCTTGAGTGACCGGTTGGATCTTGAAGCAGTCGGGTGAATCGATCGGTTCGACGTCCGTGTCTTCAGCTCTTCTTCTTCAGCTACAGGTGAACCGATCGGGTGAGAGTCACCCGATCGGTTGTCGTTTTGCTTCGAGAAAACAGAGAACAGCCCCCGCTGAACCGGTCTGCGAACCGGTCGGGTGGCTTCTTTGTGACCTGCGGCAGAGATCGGGTGGTGCACGCGTGCATCACCCGATCGGTTGGAGATGACCAACCGACCGGGTGAGGGGCTGAAAGATGAATTCTTTGGAGTTTGACCCCCTGGATCACGCGTGACTTCTCCCGTTGCTCCGGGGACTTGGGATATCATCGTTAAACGTCCCCTACGTGGTCAATCCCCTGCAATCATGGAAAAACAAAGAAAAGTGAAAGAAAACGGGAAAATACACGAAAACGAATAAGAGACGGCGGAAAAACACGGAGAAACACAAAAGAAAACGTGCGTGAATATATGAAATATAAACGCACGTCAAAATCCCCCAAGCTGAACTCTTCCTCGTCCTCGAGGAAGACGAGTGAGAGTAGGAGCTCGAAAGGGAAAATAGAGAGGAAGAAAGAAAAAGAAAACTCTAAGCCCTAGATCGTCCATCAGAGCCACCAAAGTCAAAAACGACACACCAAGCAAGCAAACGTCAAATCACACCACTAAACCTAGGAAAGCGAGTCCAAATAAGTGTCGTGGGTCCACGCAGTGAAGCGCGAGTGAGCGTGGTCGTGTGCTAGCAAATGGTGATGCTTTCTACGATGTGCTATGAGGCTCGATATACACAAATCCAAGATATGACCCAAAATATCGATCCGAATTGAATTAAGCGGCGAATATAAGTTCAAGCATGCATGAGAAGAGTGAGAATAGAAGCGTATCATGCATCGGGGACTCCACAACTAGGGTTAAGGAAATCACGCCACTATAGCTTAGATACTAGCTGAAAAGTTCCTAAGCCAAGTGTTTTCGATAACGACGGGGGTTGAGATGATGTGGAGAAGAACACTCGGTGCAAATTCTCGCCTTCCCTTTATTCTTGGCAAGTATGAAAAAATATTCACACGGAAATTTTTTTGGGTTTTGGGCATTTGTATTTTTTTTGGATTTTGGGCTATACACAATTTTTCTTTTCTTTTCTTTTTTGGGATTTTCTTTTCTTTTCTCCTTTTTTGTATTTTCGGGTTTTTGGCTATACACATGTGTACTCTTCCAAGTGGAAGAACGGTACACGACGAGGGGATTTGCACCAAGTAAAACAAAAAAGAAGTCGAAATCTAAACACTCGGGCAAAGGAAACTATTCTCGCTAAATAGAGCATAGGCTAAATGGGTTATCCTAGTCCTTAGTTGTGGAATCCCGACGCATGCGAATTGAAGTATACGATATAAATATAGCATGCATAAAGTGGAAACAAATACCACATATTCAAATCGGAGCATGATAATCTAGGGGTCATTCCTGACAGGTATATAAAGTAATATCACAAAGCAGAAGCACACCAAATGCTAGTCACGACACACGACTCACAAAAAGCTAAGTGGACCCACGATGCGTGAAATGCAAGAGGACTCGAAATCCTAGGGTTAGTGAGTGTGATTATCGATGCAATGCTAGGTGTGTGTGACTTTGTGGCGATTCATCATAGGATTCATCTCTAGGAGAAAGAGCTAAAAAAAGAAGAAAGGAAAAAAAACACGGAGAAAAACGACTCAAATAAACGAAAAGAAGGACTCAAACGACGCACACAGTGCGACTCCCCCAAGCTGAAGTTTGCATTGCCCTCAATGCAATATGAGTGAGTACGGGAGGGCAATGAAGATGGGGGGGGGAATACGCACTGACACAAAAAGAAATGAAAACCAGGAAAACTCATAGATTAAACTGAAAAAGAAAGAAAGATCAGAATCAAAATCAAACAAAATGAAAATAAAAATAAAAATAAAACCACACGACACTCAAAAAATGAAAAAGAAGCACACCCAAAAAAATGAGAAAACCAAACAAAACACGACAGGACACCAAAATAGACGTCCCCCAAGCTAGACCAGAAAGTGCTAGCGAAATGATGTGATCAAGGAAATGCAGAGATATGCAAGGGGGAGTAAAAAACAAAAGAGGTGAATTTAGAAAGCAAAACGCAAATAGCCCCCTCCCCCCCGACAGAGACAAAGCAGGGCCCCGAAAAGACAGATGGGCACAAATATGGGGGGGGGGGCAAAAGTGGGAGAGAAAAATCAAGCAGGGACACCACCCTCTGGGGGTGGTGACGGGGCCTGCGTTGTGGACCAGGAGTCGTGGGGGGGTGGAATGTGGAGCTCGGAGACGTCGGGTGGGTCTTCACGGATGTGGCGAATGAAGCTTTGGAGAAACGGGAGGTCTCGGTCGACGGATTCCTCGGTTATCCGACCACCCTGGCCAGCTAGGAGGACCATGGCCGTGAATCGGTCGGCATGGTCATCGGTTTGGAATTGCATCCCATATTCGGGATCGTAAGCACGAGGTGGGGAAGTGGTGGATGGGTTGGAGGTGGTGGGCTGTGTGTGACGGGTACGACGGGTGGGCCTAGGGTTCGAAGAGCCGTCCCCAGTGGGCTTAACACGGCGGGGAGGCATCGTGTGGGTATCGTTCGTGTGCGCAGGTATGCAAACGTACAATGAATTCAACACAAACACAAAATACGAACAACAATCAAATGGAATATTTGCGGTAAAATTAAAATCAAGCAAAGGAGTGAGTTTACCCAAATGAGATGAAGATAGTTGCTCGTTGACGCTCCGATGCTGCTGGATGGGAGCACGCTGTGAAGCCGCAGCGATCTCTTCAGCAAGTTTCGAAATTGGGGAAAAACTGGTCAAGGTTAGGGTTTTGTGTGTTGGTGGAATCGAGGAGAATGGGGAGAAATTGGTGGTGGATGGGTAGGGGGATGGGGGAAAAGGCGATTGAGGGTGATTGAAGGGAAGAAAGGGGGCAGACGCACGAGGGAGAGGTGAAACGGCGGATCCGGATTCGAAAATGGCGAGTGCGTGTCGAACGGGCGGTTTGGGGTATTTATAGGGTTTTAAGTCGAACCGATCGGGTGACTTGTCACCCGATCGGTTGACGGTTAGGTCGAAATTCTTGCCGAAGAAATGCTACAGGCGAACCGATCGGTTGACTTGTCAATCGATCGGTTGGCCGCTCCACTCATTTTCCCGAGAACTTAGGGCTGCTGACCCGGTCACGTCAACCGATCGTGCTCGAACTCAACCGATCGGTTGATATTCCCCAAAAATTTCCGAGAGTTCTCCCCAGCTCACCCGGTCGGCCACCCGGTCTCTTCATTACTCAACCGATTGGGTCATATGGGGACAGATCTCGGCATGTATCTGATACATCCCAACCGATCGGGTGAGTTGTCAACCGATCGGTTGGGGCTTGTTTCCTGCAAAAACCAATAGATTTGTTTAAGTCCCCGAACGGATGTTCTCACGGCTGATTTTATTTATAAAAATAGACAAAATAAAGTTAAAAAATAACGCTGAAAAGTGGGGAAAAAGTTTAGAACATGGGTTGCCTCCCATGAAGCGCACTTGTTTAACGTCGTTGGCTCGACGCCCGCAAGAGATGCTCATGGTGGTCGATGCGGGTGATGCCCGAAGTTTGGCATCTCTTTCTCATTGGAGCTGAAGGCACTTGGAGTAGTCAGCGGCTGGAAAAATACTTGCTCGACTACCCTCCCCTTGTTCTTAGGATCCGGGGGCTTTTCCTTGGTGTTAGCGCTTCCCGCCATCTTCTTCAGGATCCGGACCTCGTCTTTAGTGAGGTCCATGGGTTCTTTCTCCATTCTCCTCGCAGGAGGAGCCTTGGGGAACCCGGGAGGGGTCGTTCTCGCTGCACTCGGTTTTCCAGCAGCTTCTTTGTACTCGGGGCCGTTTCCATCTTCTGAATCCCCCAAGTCATCGGGGGGGTTTCTCAGGAGAATCTCCCAGGAGCTCTCCTCTGCAGCTTTTTCTTCTTCTATCTCAAGCAAATTGCACCGAGGGTCATCAGGGGGATCGGGGTGCTTCATGGACAACCCCAGATCAAACTCAACTTTCTCTCCGCTGACGTTCAAATAGAGTTTTCCGTTCTTCACATCTATTAGAACGCCAGCAGTGGCCATGAAAGTCCGTCCTAGGATAATGGGGGTGTGTGCGTCTTCGGGCATGTCCATGACTACAAAGTCCACAGGCACATGCACCCCTCTCACATTTACGGGGAGGTCATCAACAACTCCCACCGGATATTTGACCGACCGGTCAGCTAGTTGTAGGGTCATACCGGTGGGCTCCAAATCACCCATTCCTATCCTTCTATACATCGACAAGGGCATCAAGCTAACACTCGCTCCTAGATCGACGAGTGCACGATGAATCTTCACCGCCCCAATCGTGCAAGGAATAGAGAAGCTCCCTAGGTCCTTGAGTTTCGACGGGTTTGCCCTCTGAATAAGAGCGCTACATTCCGCCGTCAGCACTACTTTCTCCTTTCTAGACCCTCTAGTCACCAAATCTTTCAAGAATTTTGCATAGGAGGGGATTGTTTCGATTGCTTCTAGGAAGGGGATTTGCAGGCTTAGGTCCTTGACCATGGCGAAGAACTTGCCATATTTCTCATCAATTTTTGCCTGAGCCAACCGTTGTGGAAATGGCACAACGGGTTTATACACTTTCGGGCTCTCTTCCTCCTTTTTCTTCTCTTCTTCAGAGGCTCCCTCCGGAGTCATAGGATTTGATGACGAAGCACCGGCGTCATTTGATTTTTCGATCGGTTTCTCAACGACCAATGGTGCTTCCGGGTTGCTAGGGGGCACTCTAGTAGGAATTTATGTCCCGCTTCTCAGAACGATAGCGGATACATTCGCGTGCTCGTGCACGAGTGCCGATGTTTGGGTTGCTCCCCTCGGGTTCACCTCCAGTTGTGGCGGCAATTGGTTTTGTGACCTTGCAAGGTTCGCCACTTGTAACCCCACCTGGGTTACTTGGTCCGTGAGGGTCCGCTGACCCATTTCCAGCTTTTGGTTGATCCTCTCCTGGTTGGTAATATATTGAGTCAAGAGAGACTCAACCAGAGAGACGGCCCTCTGTTGGCCATACTGCTGATGCTGCTGGAACGGCTGCTGATTCCTGGGGGCGTAAGATTGTTGCTGAGGTTGTTGCTGAAATGGTTGCTGCTGAAATGGTTGCTGCTGAACCTGATTCTGCTGTGGCCTAGCCGGCTGATAAGTTTGTTGCTGCGGCTGCTGAGGCGGTGAGGGCTGAAATGGTGGCCAGTAACTGAAGTTTGGGTGGTTCTGGTTGTTTGGAGAGTAGGCCGGGTTGGAATTTGTCCTTGGCGGATACGGCGCATTTCCCGTGGGGTTGTAAAATAGTGCGCTCGCCTGATCCAACGGTGGTGAGATGTCACCACCGTCGAATTCCCCAAAGAATTCGGACTCAACCGCAGAAATTTGTTGTGTACCAGCCCGACCGGTTCCTACCATTAGTGCGGAGATCTGGGTCGAAAGCAAGTCAAACTTGCTTGAAAGTTTGTCGACGTCCTCGACTCTGTGTATACCCCCGGATCTCGGTGTGGCTCTCTCGTCACACCACCGCTCATTGTTGGATGCCATATTTTCCAGAATATGCCCGGCATCCTCCTCGCTCCTAGACATGAAGGAACCCCCAGCCGCGGCGTCCATAGAAGATTTCAGGTCATCCCTCAACCCATTGTAGAACAGATTATTAATCTGTCACTTCGGAAGCTCATGGTGAGGGCATCTTCTTTGCATCTCTTTATATCTCGTCCAAGCTTCATGCAAGGACTCGTGGCTGGCCTGGGAGAAGGAGGAGATCTCACTCCTCAACTTCATGGTCTTCCCCGGAGGAAAGAACTTCGTCAGAAAAGCGTTGGAGAGCTTCTCCCAGGTGTTGAAAGTGTTGGGGTCCTTCCCCCTTAGCCATTGCTTGGCTTTGTCTCGCAAAGAGAAGGGGAACAGCTTCAGACGGATAGCCTCTGTCGTGACACCATTAATCCAGAAGGTGTCACACTTCTCCAAGAAGGAGTCCAGGTGCTCGATCGGGCTCTCCATGGGTGCACCCGCAAACTGGTCCTGCTGGATCCATGTCACTAGAGACGGCTTCAGCTCAAAGCTTTGGGCCGCGATAGCTGGAGATCGGATGGCGGAAGTCGACTCGATGGATGGCATCGAGTACTCCAGCAGAGACTTGTGAGGTGGGGTGTTCTCCTCCATGGATTCGGGATCTTCTCTTCTTCGCTTCTCGGCGGCCAAACGCCTAAGGGTGGCGTTAATCTCTGGATCGAGGGGAATCAAGTCGTCAAGACTCCTTGAACTCCTGCGCATGAAAAACAACAAACACCCGTGAAGCGACAAGTGGGAAAGAAACAGATAAAATAAGAAATAAAAATAAGAAAAATAAAAATAAGAAAAATAAAAAAGAAAAAGGAGAATGCGAAAATTATCGCGAGGTAGGGATATGAGCTAGACACGAGGGTTCAAGAGATCCTAAAATAACAAGCACGTTGCCTCCCCGGCAACGGCGCCATAAACTTGACCGGCGCCCCGCTTGAGTCGCGGCGGCGCGGTGTCGTTTACCACAAGTTTCACGGTTAGTGTAGGGTGCGAGAATATCGAACTCAGGGAGGCGAGGTTGTGCTTGGGTCAGGTAGGACCTAAATCACCCTTAGGGGCGAGCTAGCCCCAATCGGTGAATGGTTGTCACGAAAGGAACTAAAAGGGTATGAACAACAAGAAAGAAAACCCGGGACTTTGGTTTCCAACCCGACGAGAGACTCTCGCCGATACAGCCTACGGGTATAGATAGCGATCGGGATTAGGGTCTAATGGTGAGACGTTGCCTCTGAAAGTGGTATCGGCGTCCCATGGGCCCGATATTCCGGTCGGTGTCCAGGATGATACACCGGACTTCCCGGATTCGATCAGTGGGCACTCCCGTGTCCATTAACACTGATCGATCCCGGGAGCACTAAGCCCGCAACGATATCTCCCAACGTCTCATCCTGCCGCTCCCGCGTGCTAGGATTCGGTGTCTACGCTAAAGGTGTGAGCTATGGCTAGGGAGTCAACCGCCAAGTTTATTCCCCCTTGGCCCAACGGTCAAAGGCGGTCTTTTTCCCGCCGATGACAATGAAACAACCCGCGTAACCGTTAGATTCCTACTCCCTATCGATTTCCTAACCCTATGGACGCATCGGGAAGAGCCCCCGAAGGGGTTTCCACCAAAATCCCAGATTTGGGAACTACTCACAAAAATTCATGAAAAAGCGATCTAAATGAAATTTAACCGTTGGAATCATAATCGGACAATTGCAATGCGGAAGTAATAGAGTAATAAAGACAATACTAAAATTTTAGAAAGATCTGAAAACTTACAAAAGAGTAACAATTACAGCCGTCACAAGGAAATAAAACAGTAGAAAAAATAACAGCTCTCGTTTCTGGAACCCTAGGGGTTCTATTTATAGACCTTCGCATCAACCGATCGGTTGACAAGTCAACCGATCGGTTGATCCGTTACAAATTAATAACAGAAAACGACGAGCTTTCACCCGATCACATGAACCGGTCGGGTGAGTTCTTAAGTGACCGGTTGGATCTTTAAGCAGTCGGGTGAATCGATCGGTTCGACGTCCGTGTCTTCAGCTCTTCTTCTTCAGCTACAGGTGAACCGATCGGGTGAGAGTCACCCGATCGGTTGTCGTTTTGCTTCGAGAAAACAGAGAACAGCCCCCGCTTAACCGGTCTGCGAACCGGTCGGGTGGCTTCTTTGTGAGCTGCGGCAGAGACCGGGTGGTGCACGCGTGCATCACCCGATCGGTTGGAGATGACCAACCGACCGGGTGAGGGGCTGAAAGATGAATTCTTTGGCGTTTGACCCCCTGGATCACGCGTGACTTCTCCCGTTGCTCCGGGGACTTGGGATATCATCGTTAAACGTCCCCTACGTGGTCAATCCCCTGCAATCATGGAAAAACAAAGAAAAGTGAAAGAAAACGGAAAAATACACGAAAACGAATAAGAGACGACGGAAAAACACGGAGAAACACAAAAGAAAACGTGCGTGAATATATGAAATATAAACGCACGTCAACAACAACAAGAGGAATATCAAAATCTTCATAAAATGGTACTTGTAGCGATTCCTCGATCGTTGAAGAGATTTTGTTGTATATCCGGTAGGCTTTGCTATGTATGGAATGTTCAACAAAAATTCCTTCATCGGATCTTGGCTCAAATTTATCTAAGTTACCAAAGGTGTTCTTTATAAAACATTTTGAACCAAAAACTTGAAAATATTTAACTTGCGGGTTTTTATCATAAAATAATTCAAAACAAGTTTTGTTCTTTCAGGGCCTCACTAGGATCTTATTAAGCACATAACATGCCGTGTGCACCACCTCTGCCCAAAATTATATTCCAAGATGACTATCATGGAGTATGGTGCGAGCACACTCTATTAGGGTCCTATTCTTTCTCTCAACAACACCATTTTATGGTGGTGCGCGAGGAAAAGAAAAGTTGTGAGTAATCCCGTTGTCATCACAAAACTTAGTTAAAAGTTCATTCTCAAATTCTCCTCCATGATCACTACGAATAATGATAATGGTGGATCCTAAGAGATTTTGAATTTTCTTTGCAAATATAGTAAACTCTTCAAAAGCTTCATTTTTATTGGTTAAAAATGAAACCCAAGAAAATCTAGAGAAGTCATCAACGACAACTAATCCATAATGAGCATTACCTAAAGAAGCGGTTCTAGTTGGCCCAAATAATCTAGATGAAGTAATTCTAGGGGCCGCTTAGAAGTTATGCCTTCTTTAAGTTTGAAAGACGATTTACTTAGTTTACCTCTTTGGGATGAATCACAAAAGTTTTTCTTACTAAAAACATTCATTTGTATTAGCAACTAAGCAATGTTCTATGGTTTTAGGCAAGCTCAAATAACAAATGTTTTTATGCCTAATACCGATAAATAAAACATGTGAATCAATATCTACAATTTTACACATACCCCCTCCAAAGTTAACCTTCTAACCCTTGTCACAAAATTGACTAATGGAGATAAGGTTATGACACAAACCACTAACTAAATAAACATTTGTAATACGTGGTTTGGAAGGATTACCGACTTTGCCTACTCCAATGATGGTTCCCTTTTGATTACCTCCAAAAGTGACCGTTGCACCATCCATGATGCTAATCACTTCGGAGAGCAATGTGTGATCGACCGTCATGTGTTTGGGGCATCCACTGTCGAGTATCCATCCTTTATTTTTAGAGCCAATATATCCTTTATTGCTCTCTTTCTTTTTCTTGTGTATCGACATAATATACTATAAGCTCATGGTACCCAAGCTTTGTTGGGTCCAAGGGGATTAGCCTTTTGGAAGCCAAGTCCAAGTAGGCTTTCGCTTCTCAACATAATTGCCACTATTTATCACATTGTTAAAATAGGAATTAACATAAGCATTCCTATCATTTATGCTAGTGTTCTTAGGACACCAAATTGTGTATGTTTTGGGTGTCCTTTTCATAGTTGCATGCACATTTGGTTGAGTTCTATTTGGTGTGTGCTTCCTAGGAGCATGAGTCTAGCATATGAAGATGGAGGTGGATAAGCAAAAGACATATATGGGTTATATGCAAAATTAGGAGCATGCATGTTATATGCAACATATGGAGCATGCATAACATGAGGTGGATGAGCATTGATGCGTCTGGAATGTAACCCCGAACGATGTCGTTTACCGCAAGCGCACGGTATAGTGGCAAGCGGGTATCGAACACGGGGAGGCGGTGCTATACTACCTATCTACTCCTAGGTTGAGTTAGACTTGCGGGTTTATTGGTGGATGTGGAGTGTGGAGGGTCATAATGGTGATGGATGCGAAGGTTGTGTCACTCAACGTTGCAAACACGGGGTTCCACACAAAGAAAGAAAGAAATAAAATACAAAAGGTTAGGGCTTAGGGCTCGCCACTAGGACCATCGGAAGTCGACGCTAGGTTAAGACTCTTACGTTGCGTTGGTTTTATTGGGGATTGTAGCATCTAGGAAGTGAATTCATGGTTCTAAGCACCATGAATCTAACGTATCACATTAGCCCATAGGCGCATACAATACATGCATTAAGGATCTACGATAATCTCACCACTCTCGTGGTTCGAATGCTCTCAACTCGTACCACTCTCGTGGGTTAGAGCTTCGAGGTAATTTGGTGGCTCTTATTGACGCAATGGCGGTAGCCGTCAATTAGTTATATAGTTCATCGGTGGATCCCCTCAAGGCACGAGCCAGGCATGGTCACGTGCCTCGGTTGAATCCACTAACTCCCTAATTAAATTCGTAGGATATTCCTTAAGCTAATCGATTCCACCGACCGTGGGCACAATCTCAGTACGAATTCTCCTAGGGATCTTGATAGTTCAACCAAAATACAACCCCATTTATACCAACGCACCATAAAAATCCCAACTTTGCAACTAAGTCCTAAGATCCATGGGCTAATCCCTTAGCCCTAGAAAATACTACTCATGCATCATAGGAAGAACAATAGAAGATTCAATAATAGCAAGAGAATTCATCCTAGCATGCATCAACGAGATATTCAACAAATAATCACAAAGAGATAACAAATAAATAGAAGTAAAGAGACAAAAGTACTTATCTTGATACAAAGGAGGGGCCCAGGGCATGGTCAAACTTCCCAAAAGATCGTCTCCACAAAAGTCTAAGAAAGATCTAAAAATTCCCTTTTGAAAAGTATACAAAAAAACTCCTCCAAAACTAATCTAAAAATCTCCCTAAACTCCCCTACAGAACTCAGACTCCTCCGGCGGCTCAGAAGAAATCCCCCCCAAAACCCTCCAATCGTTCCAAAAATCCGGGCGCAGATCAAATAATGGGCCCACAGCGACTCGGCCCGAGCACAAAGCTGCTCGGTCGAGTCATTCGGCAGCTCGGGGCGAGTAGTAGGCTGCTCGGTCGAGTTTTACAGAGAACCAAAATGCCCAAAATACGTCGCTCTGCCAACCCGGGCTGATTCGGCACTGCTCGGTCGAGTAGGATGTTACTCGGGCTGAGCAGGATGTTGCTCGATCGAGTCAAAGGTTGCTCGGCTGATTGAGACTAAAAACGCATTTTAGCCTCATTTGCACATGTCTCGGGCCGAGTAGGAGGTTGCTTGGTCGAGTCTGACACCAAAATGCACGACTCAGGCCGAGTAGAGTGCTACTCGACCGAGTAGGCTGCTGATAACAATTTCAGCACTGCACCATCAACTTGCAGAAATTCCCCAGGGCTCATCCGACCTCCGATTTGCACGTTCTTGGTGGCATTGGAACCGTCTTGAAGTCTAATACCTGGAACAAATATCAGAAAAATAGTGTAAAATCCCAGGTGATAGCATATTTAGAAATAGTGCACGGTTATCCTGTTTTCAGCGCTTCGGGTCGCTCGATTCCTTCGCCGCATCATAGTTCGCTCGAGCGACCTTCTCTCTTGCCTCTTCCTTGCTCCAGTATTCTTCTTTGGCACCTCAAACATGTCATCATGAGTCTCATTGGTGTTCTCACGTCGCCGACTGTCTTATTGGCTCCAAATTGCTCCAATATCGCCCAAATCCCTGAAATGGACATAAACGCTCCGAAAGTCATATTATTCCAAATAATAGCGTAAAAGCGTATAAAATATGTAATTGAGCAATCATTTTGACGTGTAATCTTATCGATAAAATGTGGAATATAATGACACATCAAAATCCCCCAAGCTTACCTCTTACTCGTCCTCGAGGATGACTAGTAAGAAGCTAACACGGGAGTGGGATACAATGAAGATATGAGGCGGTGATGTGTAAACGGAGACAAGGAGTTCAATCTTAAATTCAGAAAAATACAAGAACCCTGGATATGAAAGGTCTCGTGAACACACGTCAATATGAAATTAGAACACATATACACCCCAAATAATTAAATCTCGCTCAAATTAAAATAACGTGGATTTCAATAAATATAATGAACTTGATAAGCAATAAAAAGAGATTAGAGTTATATCATATCATAGTTTATCATGCAATATACTAAGTTCACAGAAATGAAACCAATGTTCACAACTCATTTTCTAAGTAGCGTAATATGTCGATCAAACGTTTTCAAGCATGCGTGGTATTTTGTTAAACTTCATGGAATGAATTTAGAAAATTCAATCAAAGTAAGACATCATCACACTACGACCATTTCAAGACTCCTAGAACCCATCAACTTTGCCATGTCTTAGTTCTATAAAGAAATGGAGATAAGGATATGGGATTTTGTAGTTTTATATTGTTTTTGGCTATATGAAAATTTCATATGCATTTTTCTTTCTTTGTATACACGAGATAACTCAATATATACAAGAAGCGGCCTATGCATCCCAGACCAGACGGTCTTAGGGCATTAGGTTACGAAGAACCCCTAGGGCCTTTTATTCAAGATATTTGTTTGATTTTTGTATTTTTGGGATTTTTGCAAACTCACATAAACGCGATGGAATTCAAAGCATGATCAAAGATCATTTATTGGCTATTCATGAAATAAAATGAAAAAGTATAGAATCTAGACATGGCTTGGTTTTAGAAATCCTAATCATCACTACTTTGGTTGTCATGGGGTTATCATATCTCTTTTGAATCACTAAACATCCATGAAGTAATAGAATTATCAAGCAAAACATGCAGAAGTCAAATAATTTTCAAATTTGATTCATTCATTTTTAACTTAACTGTTTCGAGAATATGGTTGTGAAACTATGGATTCAACTATAAAAAAGCATATGAACAAAGATACACTAATCAAGGAATTAAACTCTAATCTAACAGATATCAGAGTTCATAAAAAAAGTAAATCCATGATATTTCATAAAAAATGAAGCATATGAGACATAATTATAAGAGTGAACATGGTTCATATGGAAAATACGAAGTGTGTTTCACGATAAAGCAAAGTGCGTGCACTATGCACTCCCCCAAGTTTAAACATCACATTTCCCTCAATGTGTGTATGATATAAATAGAGGACAACGAAAAGAAAGGGGGGCCACTCAACAAAGTAGTTTCTCTCCCCCAAGCTTAAACATCACATAAAAATTGGGGGGAGAGGTGAAATAAGCGCCAAAATATAGGGGTGACATGGATAATAGATAGTGGGTTGGGTGCCAAAGAAAATTTAGCCATCAGATGGGGTGAATTTATTAAACTAAAAAAACATATAAAATCCTATACGACCCTCTCGCTGTCGAGAGGATTCGTGATTATTTAAAGCATAAAATACTACACTACTAGATTGGTAGCACCTGTAGCAAAAGGCGGATCCAGAATCTTTGCTGGTGCAGGCAACTGCTCTATCTGCACTTTCTGTGGCTCTGCCAGGTGCGTATCTCCACGGGCTCCATCAGATTCCAGCAATGCGGCTCCCAGCATCTCCCCAAGAGCTCCACCTGTACCTTGCAAGAAATGAGCCGCATCAATCTGATGTGGAAAATTCTTCCCCAAAATAAATGTATTCCAGAGAGGGTCATCAACAATAGTAATTAAAATAAAAAATGGTTGACAACACTTCCCTAGAAATAAATCTCTACTCTGATGCACCACGTCGATCAACTCCTCGTTGTTTTCCTCTGGTTCCTCAGGTAACTCTGGCATAATGGAGTGGGTCTTGTCAGGGTGCTCCTCATCATCGTCAGACTCATCCTAGCGCACCTCCTGATCATATTCAACAGCGTCCATGTGTGCTAACTCCTCCACCGCCTCCTCGTATACGTCCCATTGTACCTCTTGATCATATGTATGTGTATCATGTAAAAGGTGCAATGAGTCATTGAAATCCAAATCATAATAAATATCATACACGGGAGGGGAATCAAATGTAAAGGGCGAGGAGGTGAAGAGATCTCCCTGAATGGAAGCAGTAAGCTCTGGTGGGTGGTCCTCATGGTCAGTGGAAGGAAGAGGTGGCTGCAGAAGCTCTGAAGGAGGAGGGTGATGCTCGGGATCCTCATGAATAGCTGTGTCCTCGTCCCGACGCACGACCTCCTCGACGAAAGTCTCTGGCTCCGCATGCAATATATAAAATAAATATAGCTCGGCCTCCTCGCGATGCACTGCTTCGGCCTCCTCCTCGGTTTCCTCTGGTATGGTAGGCAAAGTGAATTTCATCTTGTCCTTTTTATGCCTATGTCTTCGTTTCTGTCCTGAAACTCGAGGCACTGGATGTTGTGGCTTGACCCTCTCAATAGTATGTGCAGGTGGCTCTATAGGCTCCTGTATCTCGGCCACGATATAAAAGTGGGTCTTGTGTCCCTCAACTAGAGCGTAGACTCCATCATCAATTGTGCATGTGAAAGAGATACGATGAGTAATAAAATTTTGAAATCCGAGGTCAAAAGGGTCACCAGCCGTTATCGTTAATGGACCGGTGCATCGAACTGCGTCCACGATGCCTCTCAATAGGTCCATGTATGTGTCCTCCTCTGGCAGCTCAGATGTCTCTATCTATGGAGTGTTAATCGTGTAAAGGTGGATCTGATCACCTTCAAGTGAAGCATACACTCTACCTATTATAGTACCTGCATCAGAGACATTAGCCATAATAAAATCGATGAGTGCTTGGTCGGATGGTTTACCTACCGTAACGGTTAGTGAACCGGTAGATCGAGCATCATCAATCATTTGCTCCAAGGTTGCTGCCAGCTGCAGATCACTAAACTTTCCCACTTGCATCCTCTTCATGAACTCACGTGAGGGCCCCTTTAGTCTTCTACCAAAGATATCAAGTAGCCTGGAACCATCCCACTCATGGCCTGACTCCGTATGGAACATCCCTAACATTCTTTCAAATTTACACAATGCTTCTCTGAAGGACTCTCCATCAGCCTGATAAAATGTAGCGAGGTATATATAAGACCGTACAGAACTCGGTCGCGTCTTTGAAAGTACCATCGCTGCATCAACTGTACCTGAGCAAGAAAAAATAGACAACCTGGAAAAGACGTCAGTTGTACAAAGAGAGATAAAGATAATAGTAATAGTAGGTGGTGGGAAAAAAATCTCTGTGTTTTATTTATTTTTAAAAATTTTGTTTTGTTTTGTTTTTGTTTTTGATTTTTTAACGCAAGTTAATCAACCTAATTGTGGTAAATAGATAATATGGCGGAACGCCTCTCCGGCAACGGCGCCATAAACTTGATGCGTCCGGAATGTAACCCCGAACGATGTCGTTTACCGCAAGCGCACGGTATAGTGGCAAGCGGGTATGGAACACGAGGAGGCGGTGCTATACTACATATCTACTCCTAGGTTGAGTTAGACTTGTGGGTTTATTGGTGGATGTGGAGTGTGGAGGGTCGTAATGGTGATGGATGCGAAGGTTGTGTCACTCAACGTTGCAAACACGGGGTTCCACACAAAGAAAGAAATAAATAAAATACAAAAGGTTAGGGCTTATGGCTCGCCACTAGGACCGTCGGAAGTCGACGCTAGGTTAAGACTCTTATGTTGCATTGGTTTTATTGGGGATTGTAGCATCTAGGAAGTGAATTCATGGTTCTAAGCACCATGAATCTAACGTATCACATTAACCCGTAGGCGCATACAATACGTCCATTAAGGATCTACGATAATCTCACCACTCTCGTGGTTCGAATGCTCTCAACTCTTACCACTCTCGTGGGTTAGAGCTTCGAGGTATTTTGGTGGCTCTTATTGACGCAATGGCGGTAGCCGTCAATTAGTTATATAGTTCATTGGTGGATCCCCTCAAGGCACGAGCCAGGCATGGTCACGTGCCTCGGTTGAATCCACTAACTCCCTAATTAAATACGTAGGATATTCCTTAAGCTAATCGATTCCACCGACCGTGGGCACGATCTCAGTACGAATTCTCCTAGGGATCTTGATAGTTCAACCAAAATACAATCCCATTTATACCAACGCACCATAAAAATCCCAACTTTGCAACTAAGTCCTAAGATCCATGGGCTAATCCCTTAGCCCTAGAAAATACTACTCATGCATCATAGGAAGAACAATAGAAGATTCAATAATAGCAAGAGAATTCATCCTAGCATGCATCAACGAGATATTCAACAAATAATCACAAAGAGATAACAAATAAATAGAATTAAAGAGACAAAAGTACTTATCTTGATACAAAGGAGGGGCCTAGGGCATGGCCAAACTTCCCAAAAGATCGTCTCCACAAACGTCTAAGAAAGATCTAAAAATTCCCTTTTGAAAAGTATAGAAAAAATCTCCTCCAAAACTAATCTAAAAATCTCCCTAAACTCCCTTACAGAACTCAGACTCCTCCGGCGGCTCAGAAGAAATCCCCCCAAAACCCTCCAATCGTTCTAAAAATCCGGGCGCAAATCAAATAATGGGCCCACAGCGACTCGGCCCGAGCACAAAGCTGCTCGGTCAAGTCATTCGGCAGCTCGGTCCGAGTAGTAGGCTGCTCGGTCGAGTTTTACAGAGAACCAAAACGCCCAAAATAAGTCGCTCTGCCAACCCGGGCTGATTCGGCGCTGCTCGATCGAGTAGGATGTTACTCGGGCCGAGCAGGATGTTGCTCGGTCGAGTCGAAGGTTGCTCGGCTGATTGGGACTGAAAAACACATTTCAGCCTCATTTGCACATGACTCGGGCCGAGTAGGAGGTGCTCGGGCCGAGCCGGAGGTTGCTTGGTCGAGTCTGTAATGACCCCAAAATTCATATACGTGTATTAATACACATTCTTGGACGTATATATATGCGTATAAATTTTTGGGAGTCCTTATGTATTTTATTTAATTTTGTCAAGCTAAAAATTAATTTTAAATAATTTGTATTACATGATTTTATTAAATGAAATATATGGGTGGAATATTAATGTCTTGATGAGTAAGTATTCCATGTGTATTTAGTGGGAATAGTTATTTTTTTAAAACAAAATCCTAATTTTACCTAAGTGACACCTCACCCTTTGATGTGTCAATAGCTCCTTGATCCTTACCTAACCCAAGGCTTAGTGGCATGCTTAGAGGATTTTAGGGAGGTGAGGTGGCTACTCTAGGAATTAGAGAGAATGTTTTATTCACGCACTCTCTTCCCAAAGATCAGACCGAATTCATCCCTTCCCGTTGCTCTCTCTTAGACATTAGGGGGACTGAGCACCCGTAGGGCTACGCCACCCTCACTCTGCACACTCATGTAGCATCCGTGTCGTTGTTTGGGCGCTGTTGCTCATTCTGGGAGCCTGAAGAGAAGAAGAAGGAGGATGGCTTGAAGAAGGAGCCATAGGGATTTGGGCTACCCCTTGTCTCTCATCACCTATGAGGTAGGATTCAATCTCCAACTAGTATTAGAGTTGCATGCTTAGTTTCATGGTTGTTGTTGTTGTGGTTTTACCTTTTCTTATGTTAATCCTGAGTTTTGTATGGTTGTGTACGGTGAGCAATCCTGAGTTTTGTATGGTTGTGTGCGGTGAGCAATCCTGAGTTTTGTATGGTTGTGTGCGGTGAGCAATCCTGAGTTTTGTATGGTTGTGTGCGGTGAGCAATCCTGAGTTTTGTATGGTTGTGCGCGGTGAGCAATCCTGAGTTTGGGGTGGTTTTGTGCAGTGAGCAATTCTGGACAGATTTACATGCTGATTGTTCTGCTTAGTCCTTCTAATCTAGACTTGAGTTCGCTCTGAAACTTTTATGGCATAAAGATTTGACTGTTATCTATTACTTTCATGTTCAGAACATTTGTTAATTCAGATTGCAGTTAAGAGGAAAAATTCCATCTTTACAACATGTCGGAATTTCATCCAGTCTGTACACAGTTTGGCAAAACGTTGATCAGTCCCAGCACACTCCATAGAAATTGATGAACTTGGTCTCGTTAGAAAGATAACAACTTTTTCTACAACTTTCTGAGAATGTACATTTTCGAGATTCTAACTGTAACATGTCTTAAACTAGCAATCTTTATAGCTCTTAGAATCTGTCGGAAAAACAGATTCATCAGGTCTTACCAAACAATTCACCATAAATCACTCAGTTCATATTTCTGCATGCAAATTTATAGGTGAATCCAGCACAACTATATCTACAACCTTCATTTGTATTGTATATGCATGTTTGATACAAAATTATGGATAAATGTGCTTCTTAATCTGACTGTTCTGTTTTTTCAGCAAGCTGAAAGATTTGAATGTTGTTTTAAGCTCTCTTTTTGAGGTTAAACTTGCCATCAATGTTCTTGATTATTTCTGTTACATGGTGATATGTGGTTTATGTTCTTGGCACATGCAAAATGATGATGTGAATATGGTTATATGTTTCATGTATATTATAAGAAATGAGAAAGGGAATGCACAAGGCGATGCATGTCCCAAATATGTGATGAACTGTGGAAAGAAAAGAAATGGAAGATGTTATGTTTCATGAAAATGACTAAGTCCTCTTAAAGGAGGGTGACATGGGGTTTGGGGGAAACACGGTTAAATTAAAGGAGTTAAGAAGCGGACAGATGATATGAATTTTCACCCGCTGTATCACTCCCGGAAGGGCGAGTTGAAAGGGTTGGAGAGGCCGCTGGTGTACCCGTGATGCACCATGACGGTAATTGATGGTTTACTCCGTTTGTCCGATAGAAAAACCGAGCAGGTCTCGCTCTAGTGCCTTGCCCCGTTCGGGCATAGAGTTGCGAGAGGCCCCCTCCGGTGCCAGTGTTGCTGGTTGGGGTACCACTTTTCACCCACCCTGGGTGAAGTCCGACTCCTTAAGGTCCTAAGATTTATCCGGGTTCCAAAATGATAACCAATGAATTAATTGTTAATCCTTATTACTCTTGTAGCAATGGTAAATGTATGCGTTGTTTACTTGTGTTTCTTTACTATGGTTCTTTTATGTTGTATATCATTGTTGTACACCTTACCTGTTGAACGTGCACGCTTTCACTTGTTCATAACTATAGTTGTTACTTCCTTTACTACAGTAGATGTTTATGCCATGACATACACTCTGCCTGTTCATGTGCACCCTTTCTACACTTCATGTAAGGACTAGTTGAGATATGGAATTCCTACTAGGTCACGCATTGACGTGCCCCACCGTTGACTTTTCAGGCTGGTTCCTTGAGTTGGAGGCCCCTTGACTCAGTTGGTTGGAGTCGCGGGTTGTGAGAAGTGTGGATGACTTGGGAGTGGTGTTGTACTTGGGTGAGATGTAAGTTTTTGTACCTTATTGAGATGTGGGTATATTGTATATAGTTTTGTATATGGAAGTTGTTATGAACAGTTTTATTTATATAGATCAGTGTTTGAGTTGTTGGTTCTCTTGTGTTTTGGGTTGTCTGGAATGCTACATGTACGCAGTGGACCTGCTTGTGTTTGTAATTTTGTATTTCCTTCGTAGCACCCACCTCTTTGGGAATACCTGGTACGGATTCGTACTTATCGGGTATCACGGGGAGCGGGGCGTTACAGGTGGTGGCCCATGCAGGTCTCCGCACTGCGGCTGTGTAAGGGTAGTGCGTGTAGTGTTCCAGAGGTAGTTTAGTCTTAAGGTGGGTAGGAGTTCTGCCTTAAGATAGAGCCCTGATATCAGAACCTTGAGGTATAGAGACCTGAGGGTAGACACTAGAGTATTGATTGAATAAGAATGTGTGTATACATCTATGTGTGTATGTATGTATACATATACGTCTATAGCTCTATAAGTGTTGAATATGGCTTGTCGAGCGTATTGAGATCATATACTCATGTACATATGACTATGGTATATGTATGAATGATTTTATGGCGACATGATTGTATTTGAAGTGTATGTGTTAATACATGGTTGACTTATGAGTAATGTGTAGAATTGGATTATATACTTGATTGAGGTGCATGTAGTGTATAGATGTGCTATGTAGTGGTTATATACTATATGTGATGTATGCACATGTAGAGTGTGCAGATGCATGTGTGGATCCTTGAGTTCCACCCATGTATGTGTGGCTATGTTTTAAGGGTATTAGTGTTATGTGTTGATATATGTGATGGGTATATGATATATGTATGGCTGTAAGCTGGAACGCTTACACCTGTATATGGATGAATATAGTTTTGTATGATTATCTATGTGTATTGATATTGATATGATAAAACTTGTGTGATGATACATCTGTGAATGTTGGATGGGTACTAGGAGACATACATGATTGTATGTCAGAGTATAGAGGTGCATGCATATATATGTTAATATATGGTGACCTATGAGGAGTGTGTATTATGGACCTACATAGTTAATTGAGCTCTAGGCGATGTATAGATATGGCATGCTGTCTGTGTTTGTTATATTTGGTGTATGTGTACATGCTGATTGTGAAGATCCATGTGCGAATCTTTGTGTTCCGCTCAGGTATGAGTGGGCATGCCCTAAGTGTATTAGTGTTGTGTGTTTGATATACATATCTGGATGATATATATGGTTGCATGTCTGGCTGTAAGTGGATACGCTTACACCGGTGTTTGGATAGATATATCATTAGGTGAGTATCTGCGTGTATTGATATTGTTGTATGAGACTTTATGTGATGACATGTATATGTGTGCTTGGATATTTTCTAGGAGACATACAAGGTCGTATGTCTATATCTATATATAGATATACGTGTGTATGTTTGTACAAAACCATGAATGCGTGTACTGTGAAATGATATAAGTGTTGATATACGAATGTGTTTATATATACGTTTGGGGTAGATTGACCATATATATCTCTATTCACCCTTAGCTATGTCCTGAGTTGGAAAGTCCGAGGACGGACTTTATTTTAAGGTGGGTAGGATGTAATGACCCCAAAATTCATTTACGTGTATTAATACACATTCTTGGACGTATATATATATATATGCGTATAAATTTTTGGGAGTCCTTATGTATTTTATTTAATTTTGTCAAGCTAAAAATTATTTTTAAATAATTTGTATGACATGATTTTATTAAATGAAATATATGGGTGGAATATTAATGTCTTGATGAGTAAGTATTGCATGTGTATTTAGTGGGAATAGTTATTTTTTTAAAACAAAATCCTAATTTTACCTAAGTGACACCTCACCCTTTGATGTGTCAATAGCTCCTTGATCCTTACCTAACCCAAGGCTTAGTGGCATGCTTAGAGGATTTTAGGGAGGTGAGGTGGCTACTCTAGGAATTAGAGAGAATGTTTTATTCACTCACTCTCTTCCCAAAGATCAGACCGAATTCATCCCTTCCCGTTGCTCTCTCTTAGACATTAGGGGGACTGAGCACCCATAAGGCTACGCCACCCTCACTCTGCACACTCATGTAGCATCCCTGTCGTTGTTTGGGCGCTGTTGCTCATTCTGGGAGCCTGAAGAGAAGAAGAAGAAGGATGGCTTGAAGAAGGAGGAGCCATAGGGATTTGGGCTACCCCCTTATCTCTCATCACCTCTGAGGTAGGATTCCATCTCCAACTAGTATTAGAGTTGCATGCTTAGTTTCATGGTTGTTGTTGTTGTGGTTTTACCTTTTCTTATGTTAATCCTGAGTTTTGTATGGTTGTGCGCTGTGAGCAATCCTGAGTTTTATATGGTTGTGTGCGGTGAGCAATCCTGAGTTTTGTATGGTTGTGTGCGGTGAGCAATCCTGAGTTTTGTATGGTTGTGTTGCGGTGAGCAATCCTGAGTTTTGTATGGTTGTACGCGGTGAGCAATCCTGAGTTTTGGGTGGTTTTGTGCAGTGAGCAATTCTGGACAGATTTACATGTTGATTGTTCTGCTTAGTCCTTCTAATATAGACTTGAGTTCGCTCTGAAACTTTTATGGCATAAAGATTTGACTGTTATCTATAACTTTCATGTTCAGAACATTTGTTACTTCAGATTGAAATTAAGAGGAAAAATTCCATCTTTACAACATGTCGGAATTTCATCCAGTCTGTACACAGTTTGGCAAAATGTTGATCAGTCCCAGCACACTCCATAGAAATTGATGAACTTGGTCTCGTTAGAAAGATAACAACTTTTTCTACAACTTTCTGTGAATGTACATTTTCGAGATTATAATTGTAACATGTCTTAAACTAGCAATCTTTACAGCTCTTAGAATCTGTCTAAAAAACAGATTCGTCATGTCTTACCAAACAATTCACCATAAATCACTCAGTTCATATTTATGCATGCAAATTTATAGGTGAATCCAGCACAACTATATCTACAACCTTCATCTGTATTGTATATGCATGTTTGATACAAAATTATGGAGAAATGTGCTTCTTAATCTGACTGTTCTGTTTTTCCAGCAAGCTGAAAGATTTGAATGTTGTTTTAAGCTCTCTTTTTGAGGTTAAACTTGCCATCAATGTTCTTGATTATTTCTGTTACATGGTGATATGTGGTTTATGTTCTTGGCACATGCAAAATGATGATGTGAATATGGTTATATGTTTCATGTATATTATGAGAAATGAGAAAGGGAATGCACAAGGCGATGCATGTCACAAATATGTGATGAACTGTGAAAAGAAAAGAAATGGAAGATGTTATGTTTCATGAAAATGACTAAGTCCTCTTAAAGGAGGGTGACATGGGGTTTGGGGGAAACACGGTTAAATTAAAGGAGTTAAGAAGCGGACAGATGATATGAATTTTCACCCGCTGTATCACTCCCGGAAGGGCGAGTTGAAAGGGTTGGAGAGGCCGCTGGTGTACCCGTGATGCACCATGACGGTAATTGATGGTTTACTCCGTTTGTCCGATAGAAAAACCGAGCAGGTCTCGCTCTAGTGCCTTGCC
Source organism: Scilla litardierei (assembly GCA_030789695.1). Taxonomy (NCBI): domain Eukaryota; kingdom Viridiplantae; phylum Streptophyta; class Magnoliopsida; order Asparagales; family Asparagaceae; genus Scilla; species Scilla litardierei. The sequence continues at coordinate 189,193,525 of CM061134.1, read as the reverse complement.
CCGTTCGGGCATAGAGTTGCGAGAGGCCCCCTCCGGTGCCCGTGTTGCTGGTTGGGGTACCACTTTTCACCCAACCCTGGGTGAAGTCCGACTCCTTAAGGTCCTAAGATTTATCCGGGTTCCAAAATGATAACCAATGAATTAATTGTTAGTCCTTATTACTCTTGTAGCAATGGTAAATGTATGCGTTGTTTACTTGTGTTTCTTTACTATGGTTCTTTTATGTTGTATATCATTGTTGTACACCTTACCTGTTGCACGTGCACGCTTTCACATGTTCATAACTATAGTTGTTACTTCCTTTACTACAGTAGATGTTGATGCCATGACATACACTCTGCCTGTTCATGTGCACCCTTTCTACACTTCATGTAAGGACTAGTTGAGATATGGAATTGCTACTAGGTCACGCATTGACGTGCCCCACCATTGACTTTTTAGGCTGGTTCTTTGAGTTAGAGGCCCCTTGACTCAGTTGGTTGGAGTCGCGGGTTGTGAGAAGTGTGGATGACTTGGGAGTGGTGTTGTACTTGGGTGAGATGTGAGTTTTTGTACCTTATTGAGATGTGGGTATATTGTATATAGTTTTGTATAAGGAAGTTGTTATGAACAGTTTTATTTATATAGATCAGTGTTTGAGTTGTTGGTTCTCTTGTGTTTTGGGTTGTCTGGAATGCTACATGTACTATCCCAACAGTGCGCAGTGGACCTGCTTGTGTTTGTAATTTTGTATTTCCTTCGTAGCACCCACCTCTTTGGGAATACCTGGTACGGATTCGTACTTATCAGGTATCACGGGGAGTGGGGCGTTACAGGTGGTGGCCCATGCAGGTCTCCGCACTGCGGCTGTGTAAGGGTAGTGCGTGTAGTGTTCCAGAGGTAGTTTAGTCTTAAGGTGGGTAGGAGTTCTGCCTTAAGATAGAGCCCTGATATCAGAACCTTGAGGTATAGAGACCTGAGGGTAGACACTAGAGTATTGATTGAATAAGAATGTGTGTATACATCTATGTGTGTATGTATGTATACATATACGTCTATAGCTCTATAAGTGTTGAATATGGCTTGTCGAGCGTATTGAGATCATATACTCATGTACATATGACTATGGTATATGTATGAATGATTTTATGGCCACATGATTGTATTTGAAGTGTATGTGTTAATACATGGTTGACTTATGAGTAATGTGTAGAATTGGATTATATACTTGATTGAGGTGCTTGTAGTGTATAGATGTGCTATGTAGTGGTTATATACTATATGTGATGTATGCACATGTAGAGTGTGCAGATGCATGTGTGGATCCTTGAGTTCCACCCATGTATGTGTGGCTATGTTTTAAGGGTATTAGTGTTATGTGTTGATATATGTGATGAGTATATGATATATGTATGGCTGTAAGCTGGAACGCTTACACCTGTATATGGATGAATATAGTTTTGTATGATTATCTATGTGTATTGATATTGATATGATAAAACTTGTGTGATGATACATCTGTGAATGTTGGATGGGTACTAGGAGACATACATGATTGTATGTCAAAGTATAGAGGTGCATGCGTATATATGTTAATATATGGTGACCTATGAGGAGTGTGTATTATGGACCTACATAGTTAATTGAGCTCTAGGCGATGTATAGATATGGCATGCTGTCTGTGTTTGTTATATTTGGTGTATGTGTACATGCTGATTGTGAAGATCCATGTGCGAATCTTTGTGTTCCGCTCAGGTATGAGTGGGCATGCCCTAAGTGTATTAGTGTTGTGTGTTTGATATACATATCTGGATGATATATATGGTTGCATGTCTGGCTGTAAGTGGATACGCTTACACCGGTGTTTGGATAGATATATCATTAGGTGAGTATCTGCGTGTATTGATATTGTTGTATGAGACTTTATGTGATGACATGTATATGTGTGCTTGGATATTTTCTAGGAGACATACAAGGTCGTATGTCTATATCTATATATAGATATACGTGTGTATGTTTGTACAAAACCATGAATGCGTGTACTGTGAAATGATATAAGTGTTGATATACGAATGTGTTTATATATACGTTTGGGGTAGATTGACCATATATATCTCTATTCACCCTTAGCTATGTCCTGAGTTGGAAAGTCCGAGGACGGACTTTATTTTAAGGTGGGTAGGATGTAATGACCCCAAAATTCATTTACGTGTATTAATACACATTCTTGGACGTATATATATATATATGCGTATAAATTTTTGGGAGTCCTTATGTATTTTATTTAATTTTGTCAAGCTAAAAATTATTTTTAAATAATTTGTATGACATGATTTTATTAAATGAAATATATGGGTGGAATATTAATGTCTTGATGAGTAAGTATTGCATGTGTATTTAGTGGGAATAGTTATTTTTTTAAAACAAAATCCTAATTTTACCTAAGTGACACCTCACCCTTTGATGTGTCAATAGCTCCTTGATCCTTACCTAACCCAAGGCTTAGTGGCATGCTTAGAGGATTTTAGGGAGGTGAGGTGGCTACTCTAGGAATTAGAGAGAATGTTTTATTCACTCACTCTCTTCCCAAAGATCAGACCGAATTCATCCCTTCCCGTTGCTCTCTCTTAGACATTAGGGGGACTGAGCACCCATAAGGCTACGCCACCCTCACTCTGCACACTCATGTAGCATCCCTGTCGTTGTTTGGGCGCTGTTGCTCATTCTGGGAGCCTGAAGAGAAGAAGAAGAAGGATGGCTTGAAGAAGGAGGAGCCATAGGGATTTGGGCTACCCCCTTATCTCTCATCACCTCTGAGGTAGGATTCCATCTCCAACTAGTATTAGAGTTGCATGCTTAGTTTCATGGTTGTTGTTGTTGTGGTTTTACCTTTTCTTATGTTAATCCTGAGTTTTGTATGGTTGTGCGCTGTGAGCAATCCTGAGTTTTATATGGTTGTGTGCGGTGAGCAATCCTGAGTTTTGTATGGTTGTGTGCGGTGAGCAATCCTGAGTTTTGTATGGTTGTGTTGCGGTGAGCAATCCTGAGTTTTGTATGGTTGTACGCGGTGAGCAATCCTGAGTTTTGGGTGGTTTTGTGCAGTGAGCAATTCTGGACAGATTTACATGTTGATTGTTCTGCTTAGTCCTTCTAATATAGACTTGAGTTCGCTCTGAAACTTTTATGGCATAAAGATTTGACTGTTATCTATAACTTTCATGTTCAGAACATTTGTTACTTCAGATTGAAATTAAGAGGAAAAATTCCATCTTTACAACATGTCGGAATTTCATCCAGTCTGTACACAGTTTGGCAAAATGTTGATCAGTCCCAGCACACTCCATAGAAATTGATGAACTTGGTCTCGTTAGAAAGATAACAACTTTTTCTACAACTTTCTGTGAATGTACATTTTCGAGATTATAATTGTAACATGTCTTAAACTAGCAATCTTTACAGCTCTTAGAATCTGTCTAAAAAACAGATTCGTCAGGTCTTACCAAACAATTCACCATAAATCACTCAGTTCATATTTATGCATGCAAATTTATAGGTGAATCCAGCACAACTATATCTACAACCTTCATCTGTATTGTATATGCATGTTTGATACAAAATTATGGAGAAATGTGCTTCTTAATCTGACTGTTCTGTTTTTCCAGCAAGCTGAAAGATTTGAATGTTGTTTTAAGCTCTCTTTTTGAGGTTAAACTTGCCATCAATGTTCTTGATTATTTCTGTTACATGGTGATATGTGGTTTATGTTCTTGGCACATGCAAAATGATGATGTGAATATGGTTATATGTTTCATGTATATTATGAGAAATGAGAAAGGGAATGCACAAGGCGATGCATGTCACAAATATGTGATGAACTGTGAAAAGAAAAGAAATGGAAGATGTTATGTTTCATGAAAATGACTAAGTCCTCTTAAAGGAGGGTGACATGGGGTTTGGGGGAAACACGGTTAAATTAAAGGAGTTAAGAAGCGGACAGATGATATGAATTTTCACCCGCTGTATCACTCCCGGAAGGGCGAGTTGAAAGGGTTGGAGAGGCCGCTGGTGTACCCGTGATGCACCATGACGGTAATTGATGGTTTACTCCGTTTGTCCGATAGAAAAACCGAGCAGGTCTCGCTCTAGTGCCTTGCCCCGTTCGGGCATAGAGTTGCGAGAGGCCCCCTCCGGTGCCCGTGTTGCTGGTTGGGGTACCACTTTTCACCCAACCCTGGGTGAAGTCCGACTCCTTAAGGTCCTAAGATTTATCCGGGTTCCAAAATGATAACCAATGAATTAATTGTTAGTCCTTATTACTCTTGTAGCAATGGTAAATGTATGCGTTGTTTACTTGTGTTTCTTTACTATGGTTCTTTTATGTTGTATATCATTGTTGTACACCTTACCTGTTGCACGTGCACGCTTTCACATGTTCATAACTATAGTTGTTACTTCCTTTACTACAGTAGATGTTGATGCCATGACATACACTCTGCCTGTTCATGTGCACCCTTTCTACACTTCATGTAAGGACTAGTTGAGATATGGAATTGCTACTAGGTCACGCATTGACGTGCCCCACCATTGACTTTTTAGGCTGGTTCTTTGAGTTAGAGGCCCCTTGACTCAGTTGGTTGGAGTCGCGGGTTGTGAGAAGTGTGGATGACTTGGGAGTGGTGTTGTACTTGGGTGAGATGTGAGTTTTTGTACCTTATTGAGATGTGGGTATATTGTATATAGTTTTGTATAAGGAAGTTGTTATGAACAGTTTTATTTATATAGATCAGTGTTTGAGTTGTTGGTTCTCTTGTGTTTTGGGTTGTCTGGAATGCTACATGTACTATCCCAGCAGTGCGCAGTGGACCTGCTTGTGTTTGTAATTTTGTATTTCCTTCGTAGCACCCACCTCTTTGGGAATACCTGGTACGGATTCGTACTTATCAGGTATCACGGGGAGTGGGGCGTTACAGGTGGTGGCCCATGCAGGTCTCCGCACTGCGGCTGTGTAAGGGTAGTGCGTGTAGTGTTCCAGAGGTAGTTTAGTCTTAAGGTGGGTAGGAGTTCTGCCTTAAGATAGAGCCCTGATATCAGAACCTTGAGGTATAGAGACCTGAGGGTAGACACTAGAGTATTGATTGAATAAGAATGTGTGTATACATCTATGTGTGTATGTATGTATACATATACGTCTATAGCTCTATAAGTGTTGAATATGGCTTGTCGAGCGTATTGAGATCATATACTCATGTACATATGACTATGGTATATGTATGAATGATTTTATGGCCACATGATTGTATTTGAAGTGTATGTGTTAATACATGGTTGACTTATGAGTAATGTGTAGAATTGGATTATATACTTGATTGAGGTGCTTGTAGTGTATAGATGTGCTATGTAGTGGTTATATACTATATGTGATGTATGCACATGTAGAGTGTGCAGATGCATGTGTGGATCCTTGAGTTCCACCCATGTATGTGTGGCTATGTTTTAAGGGTATTAGTGTTATGTGTTGATATATGTGATGAGTATATGATATATGTATGGCTGTAAGCTGGAACGCTTACACCTGTATATGGATGAATATAGTTTTGTATGATTATCTATGTGTATTGATATTGATATGATAAAACTTGTGTGATGATACATCTGTGAATGTTGGATGGGTACTAGGAGACATACATGATTGTATGTCAAAGTATAGAGGTGCATGCGTATATATGTTAATATATGGTGACCTATGAGGAGTGTGTATTATGGACCTACATAGTTAATTGAGCTCTAGGCGATGTATAGATATGGCATGCTGTCTGTGTTTGTTATATTTGGTGTATGTGTACATGCTGATTGTGAAGATCCATGTGCGAATCTTTGTGTTCCGCTCAGGTATGAGTGGGCATGCCCTAAGTGTATTAGTGTTGTGTGTTTGATATACATATCTGGATGATATATATGGTTGCATGTCTGGCTGTAAGTGGATACGCTTACACCGGTGTTTGGATAGATATATCATTAGGTGAGTATCTGCGTGTATTGATATTGTTGTATGAGACTTTATGTGATGACATGTATATGTGTGCTTGGATATATGCTAGGAGACACACAAGGTCGTATGTCTATATCTATATATAGATATACGTGTGTATGTTTGTACAAAACCATGAATGCGTGTACTGTGAAATGATATAAGTGTTGATATATGAATGTGTTTATATATAAGTTTGGGGTAGATTGACCATATATATCTCTATTCACCCTTAGCTATGTCCTGAGTTGGAAAGTCCGAGGACGGACTTTATTTTAAGGTGGGTAGGATGTAATGACCCCAAAATTCATTTACGTGTATTAATACACATTCTTGGACGTATATATATGCGTATAAATTTTTGGGAGTCCTTATGTATTTTATTTAATTTTGTCAAGCTAAAAATTATTTTTAAATAATTTGTATGACATGATTTTATTAAATGAAATATATGGGTGGAATATTAATGTCTTGATGAGTAAGTATTGCATGTGTATTTAGTGGGAATAGTTATTTTTTTAAAAAAAATCCTAATTTTACCTAAGTGACACCTCACCCTTTGATGTGTCAATAGCTCCTTGATCCTTACCTAACCCAAGGCTTAGTGGCATGCTTAGAGGATTTTAGGGAGGTGAGGTGGCTACTCTAGGAATTAGAGAGAATGTTTTATTCACTCACTCTCTTCCCAAAGATCAGACCGAATTCATCCCTTCCTGTTGCTCTCTCTTAGACATTAGGGGGACTGAGCACCCATAGGGCTACGCCACCCTCACTCTGCACACTCATGTAGCATCCCTGTCGTTGTTTGGGCGTTGTTGCTCATTCTGGGAGCCTGAAGAGAAGAAGAAGAAGGATGGCTTGAAGAAGGAGGAGCCATAGGGATTTGGGCTACCCCCTTATCTCTCATCACCTCTGAGGTAGGATTCCATCTCCAACTAGTATTAGAGTTGCATGCTTAGTTTCATGGTTGTTGTTGTTGTGGTTTTACCTTTTCTTATGTTAATCCTGAGTTTTGTATGGTTGTGCGCTGTGAGCAATCCTGAGTTTTATATGGTTGTGTGCGGTGAGCAATCCTGAGTTTTGTATGGTTGTGTGCGGTGAGCAATCCTGAGTTTTGTATGGTTGTGTTGCGGTGAGCAATCCTGAGTTTTGTATGGTTGTACGCGGTGAGCAATCCTGAGTTTTGGGTGGTTTTGTGCAGTGAGCAATTCTGGACAGATTTACATGTTGATTGTTCTGCTTAGTCCTTCTAATCTAGACTTGAGTTCGCTCTGAAACTTTTATGGCATAAAGATTTGACTGTTATCTATAACTTTCATGTTCAGAACATTTGTTAATTCAGATTGCAATTAAGAGGAAAAATTCCATCTTTACAACATGTTGGAATTTCATCCAGTCTGTACACAGTTTGGCAAAATGTTGATCAGTCCCAGCACACTCCATAGAAATTGATGAACTTGGTCTCGTTAGAAAGATAACAACTTTTTCTACAACTTTCTGTGAATGTACATTTTCGAGATTATAATTGTAACATGTCTTAAACTAGCAATCTTTACAGCTCTTAGAATCTGTCTAAAAAACAGATTCGTCAGGTCTTACCAAACAATTCACCATAAATCACTCAGTTCATATTTATGCATGCAAATTTATAGGTGAATCCAGCACAACTATATCTACAACCTTCATCTGTATTGTATATGCATGTTTGATACAAAATTATGGAGAAATGTGCTTCTTAATCTGACTGTTCTGTTTTTCCAGCTAGCTGAAAGATTTGAATGTTGTTTTAAGCTCTCTTTTTGAGGTTAAACTTGCCATCAATGTTCTTGATTATTTCTGTTACATGGTGATATGTGGTTTATGTTCTTGGCACATGCAAAATGATGATGTGAATATGGTTATATGTTTCATGTATATTATGAGAAATGAGAAAGGGAATGCACAAGGCGATGCATGTCCCAAATATGTGATGAACTGTGGAAAGAAAAGAAATGGAAGATGTTATGTTTCATGAAAATGACTAAGTCCTCTTAAAGGAGGGTGACATGGGGTTTGGGGGAAACACGGTTAAATTAAAGGAGTTAAGAAGCGGACAGATGATATGAATTTTCACCCGCTGTATCACTCCCGGAAGGGCGAGTTGAAAGGGTTGGAGAGGCCGCTGGTGTACCCGTGATGCACCATGACGGTAATTGATGGTTTACTCCGTTTGTCCGATAGAAAAACCGAGCCGGTCTCGCTCTAGTGCCTTGCCCCGTTCGGGCATAGAGTTGCGAGAGGCCCCCTCCGGTGCCCGTGTTGCTGGTTGGGGTACCACTTTTCACCCAACCCTGGGTGAAGTCCGACTCCTTAAGGTCCTAAGATTTATCCGGGTTCCAAAATGATAACCAATGAATTAATTGTTAATCCTTATTACTCTTGTAGCAATGGTAAATGTATGCGTTGTTTACTTGTGTTTCTTTACTATGGTTCTTTTATGTTGTATATCATTGTTGTACACCTTACCTGTTGCACGTGCACGCTTTCACATGTTCATAACTATAGTTGTTACTTCCTTTACTACAGTAGATGTTGATGCCATGACATACACTCTGCCTGTTCATGTGCACCCTTTCTACACTTCATGTAAGGACTAGTTGAGATATGGAATTGCTACTAGGTCACGCATTGACGTGCCCCACCATTGACTTTTTAGGCTGGTTCTTTGAGTTAGAGGCCCCTTGACTCAGTTGGTTGGAGTCGCGGGTTGTGAGAAGTGTGGATGACTTGGAAGTGGTGTTGTACTTGGGTGAGATGTGAGTTTTTGTACCTTATTGAGATGTGGGTATATTGTATATAGTTTTGTATAAGGAAGTTGTTATGAACAGTTTTATTTATATAGATCAGTGTTTGAGTTGTTGGTTCTCTTGTGTTTTGGGTTGTCTGGAATGCTACATGTACTATCCCAGCAGTGCGCAGTGGACCTGCTTGTGTTTGTAATTTTGTATTTCCTTCGTAGCACCCACCTCTTTGGGAATACCTGGTACGGATTCGTACTTATCAGGTATCACGGGGAGCGGGGCGTTACAGGTGGTGGCCCATGCAGGTCTCCGCACTGCGGCTGTGTAAGGGTAGTGCGTGTAGTGTTCCAGAGGTAGTTTAGTCTTAAGGTGGGTAGGAGTTCTGCCTTAAGATAGAGCCCTGATATCAGAACCTTGAGGTATAGAGACCTGAGGGTAGACACTAGAGTATTGATTGAATAAGAATGTGTGTATACATCTATGTGTGTATGTATGTATACATATACGTCTATAGCTCTATAAGTGTTGAATATGGCTTGTCGAGCGTATTGAGATCATATACTCATGTACATATGACTATGGTATATGTATGAATGATTTTATGGCCACATGATTGTATTTGAAGTGTATGTGTTAATACATGGTTGACTTATGAGTAATGTGTAGAATTGGATTATATACTTGATTGAGGTGCTTGTAGTGTATAAATGTGCTATGTAGTGGTTATATACTATATGTGATGTATGCACATGTAGAGTGTGCAGATGCATGTGTGGATCCTTGAGTTCCACCCATGTATGTGTGGCTATGTTTTAAGGGTATTAGTGTTATGTGTTGATATATGTGATGAGTATATGATATATGTATGGCTGTAAGCTGGAACGCTTACACCTGTATATGGATGAATATAGTTTTGTATGATTATCTATGTGTATTGATATTGATATGATAAAACTTGTGTGATGATACATCTGTGAATGTTGGATGGGTACTAGGAGACATACATGATTGTATGTCAAAGTATAGAGGTGCATGCGTATATATGTTAATATATGGTGACCTATGAGGAGTGTGTATTATGGACCTACATAGTTAATTGAGCTCTAGGCGATGTATAGATATGGCATGCTGTCTGTGTTTGTTATATTTGGTGTATGTGTACATGCTGATTGTGAAGATCCATGTGCGAATCTTTGTGTTCCGCTCAGGTATGAGTGGGCATGCCCTAAGTGTATTAGTGTTGTGTGTTTGATATACATATCTGGATGATATATATGGTTGCATGTCTGGCTGTAAGTGGATACGCTTACACCGGTGTTTGGATAGATATATCATTAGGTGAGTATCTGCGTGTATTGATATTGTTGTATGAGACTTTATGTGATGACATGTATATGTGTGCTTGGATATATGCTAGGAGACACACAAGGTCGTATGTCTATATCTATATATAGATATACGTGTGTATGTTTGTACAAAACCATGAATACGTGTACTGTGAAATGATATAAGTGTTGATATATGAATGTGTTTATATATAAGTTTGGGGTAGATTGACCATATATATCTCTATTCACCCTTAGCTATGTCCTGAGTTGGAAAGTCCGAGGACGGACTTTATTTTAAGGTGGGTAGGATGTAATGACCCCAAAATTCATTTACGTGTATTAATACACATTCTTGGACGTATATATATGCGTATAAATTTTTGGGAGTCCTTATGTATTTTATTTAATTTTGTCAAGCTAAAAATTATTTTTAAATAATTTGTATGACATGATTTTATTAAATGAAATATATGGGTGGAATATTAATGTCTTGATGAGTAAGTATTGCATGTGTATTTAGTGGGAATAGTTATTTTTTTAAAAAAAATCCTAATTTTACCTAAGTGACACCTCACCCTTTGATGTGTCAATAGCTCCTTGATCCTTACCTAACCCAAGGCTTAGTGGCATGCTTAGAGGATTTTAGGGAGGTGAGGTGGCTACTCTAGGAATTAGAGAGAATGTTTTATTCACTCACTCTCTTCCCAAAGATCAGACCGAATTCATCCCTTCCCGTTGCTCTCTCTTAGACATTAGGGGGACTGAGCACCCATAAGGCTACGCCACCCTCACTCTGCACACTCATGTAGCATCCCTGTCGTTGTTTGGGCGCTGTTGCTCATTCTGGGAGCCTGAAGAGAAGAAGAAGAAGGATGGCTTGAAGAAGGAGGAGCCATAGGGATTTGGGCTACCCCCTTATCTCTCATCACCTCTGAGGTAGGATTCCATCTCCAACTAGTATTAGAGTTGCATGCTTAGTTTCATGGTTGTTGTTGTTGTGGTTTTACCTTTTCTTATGTTAATCCTGAGATTTGTATGGTTGTGCGCTGTGAGCAATCCTGAGTTTTATATGGTTGTGTGCGGTGAGCAATCCTGAGTTTTGTATGGTTGTGTGCGGTGAGCAATCCTGAGTTTTGTATGGTTGTGTTGCGGTGAGCAATCCTGAGTTTTGTATGGTTGTACGCGGTGAGCAATCCTGAGTTTTGGGTGGTTTTGTGCAGTGAGCAATTCTGGACAGATTTACATGTTGATTGTTCTACTTAGTCCTTCTAATCTAGACTTGAGTTCGCTCTGAAACTTTTATGGCATAAAGATTTGACTGTTATCTATAACTTTCATGTTCGGAACATTTGTTAATTCAGATTGCAATTAAGAGGAAAAATTCCATCTTTACAACATGTCGGAATTTCATCCAGTCTGTACACAGTTTGGCAAAATGTTGATCAGTCCCAGCACACTCCATAGAAATTGATGAACTTGGTCTCGTTAGAAAGATAACAACTTTTTCTACAACTTTCTGTGAATGTACATTTTCGAGATTATAATTGTAACATGTCTTAAACTAGCAATCTTTACAGCTCTTAGAATCTGTCTAAAAAACAGATTCGTCAGGTCTTACCAAACAATTCACCATAAATCACTCAGTTCATATTTATGCATGCAAATTTATAGGTGAATCCAGCACAACTATATCTACAACCTTCATCTGTATTGTATATGCATGTTTGATACAAAATTATGGAGAAATGTGCTTCTTAATCTGACTGTTCTCTTTTTCCAGCAAGCTGAAAGATTTGAATGTTGTTTTAAGCTCTCTTTTTGAGGTTAAACTTGCCATCAATGTTCTTGATTATTTCTGTTACATGGTGATATGTGGTTTATGTTCTTGGCACATGCAAAATGATGATGTGAATATGGTTATATGTTTCATGTATATTATGAGAAATGAGAAAGGGAATGCACAAGGCGATGCATGTCACAAATATGTGATGAACTGTGAAAAGAAAAGAAATGGAAGATGTTATGTTTCATGAAAATGACTAAGTCCTCTTAAAGGAGGGTGACATGGGGTTTGGGGGAAACACGGTTAAATTAAAGGAGTTAAGAAGCGGACAGATGATATGAATTTTCACCCGCTGTATCACTCCCGGAAGGGCGAGTTGAAAGGGTTGGAGAGGCCGCTGGTGTACCCGTGATGCACCATGACGGTAATTGATGGTTTACTCCGTTTGTCCGATAGAAAAACCGAGCAGGTCTCGCTCTAGTGCCTTGCCCCGTTCGGGCATAGAGTTGCGAGAGGCCCCCTCCGGTGCCCGTGTTGATGGTTGGGGTACCGCTTTTCACCCAACCCTGGGTGAAGTCCGACTCCTTAAGGTCCTAAGATTTATCCGGGTTCCAAAATGATAACCAATGAATTAATTGTTAATCCTTATTACTCTTGTAGCAATGGTAAATGTATGCGTTGTTTACTTGTGTTTCTTTACTATGGTTCTTTTATGTTGTATATCATTGTTGTACACCTTACCTGTTGCACGTGCACGCTTTCACATGTTCATAACTATAGTTGTTACTTCCTTTACTACAGTAGATGTTGATGCCATGACATACACTCTGCCTGTTCATGTGCACCCTTTCTACACTTCATGTAAGGACTAGTTGAGATATGGAATTGCTACTAGGTCACGCATTGACGTGCCCCACCATTGACTTTTTAGGCTGGTTCTTTGAGTTGGAGGCCCCTTGACTCAGTTGGTTGGAGTCGCGAGTTGTGAGAAGTGTGGATGACTTGGGAGTGGTGTTGTACTTGGGTGAGATGTGAGTTTTTGTACCTTATTGAGATGTGGGTATATTGTATATAGTTTTGTATAAGGAAGTTGTTATGAACAGTTTTATTTATATAGATCAGTGTTTGAGTTGTTGGTTCTCTTGTGTTTTGGGTTGTCTGGAATGCTACATGTACTATCCCAGCAGTGCGCAGTGGACCTGCTTGTGTTTGTAATTTTGTATTTCCTTCGTAGCACCCACCTCTTTAGGAATACCTGGTACGGATTCGTACTTATCAGGTATCACGGGGAGTGGGGCGTTACAGGTGGTGGCCCATGCAGGTCTCCGCACTGCGGCTGTGTAAGGGTAGTGCGTGTAGTGTTCCAGAGGTAGTTTAGTCTTAAGGTGGGTAGGAGTTCTGCCTTAAGATAGAGCCCTGATATCAGAACCTTGAGGTATAGAGACCTGAGGGTAGACACTAGAGTATTGGTTGAATAAGAATGTGTGTATACATCTATGTGTGTATGTATGTATACATATACGTCTATAGCTCTATAAGTGTTGAATATGGCTTGTCGAGCGTATTGAGATCATATACTCATGTACATATGACTATGGTATATGTATGAATGATTTTATGGCCACATGATTGTATTTGAAGTGTATGTGTTAATACATGGTTGACTTATGAGTAATGTGTAGAATTGGATTATATACTTGATTGAGGTGCTTGTAGTGTATAGATGTGCTATGTAGTGGTTATATACTATAAGTGATGTATGCACATGTAGAGTGTGCAGATGCATGTGTGGATCCTTGAGTTCCACCCATGTATGTGTGGCTATGTTTTAAGGGTATTAGTGTTATGTGTTGATATATGTGATGAGTATATGATATATGTATGGCTGTAAGCTGGAACGCTTACACCTGTATATGGATGAATATAGTTTTGTATGATTATCTATGTGTATTGATATTGATATGATAAAACTTGTGTGATGATACATCTGTGAATGTTGGATGGGTACTAAGAGACATACATGATTGTATGTCAAAGTATAGAGGTGCATGCGTATATATGTTAATATATGGTGACCTATGACGAGTGTGTATTATGGACCTACATAGTTAATTGAGCTCTAGGCGATGTATAGATATGGCATGCTGTCTGTGTTTGTTATATTTGGTGTATGTGTACATGCTGATTGTGAAGATCCATGTGCGAATCTTTGTGTTCCGCTCAGGTATGAGTGGGCATGCCCTAAGTGTATTAGTGTTGTGTGTTTGATATACATATCTGGATGATATATATGGTTGCATGTCTGGCTGTAAGTGGATACGCTTACACCGGTGTTTGGATAGATATATCATTAGGTGAGTATCTGCGTGTATTGATATTGTTGTATGAGACTTTATGTGATGACATGTATATGTGTGCTTGGATATATGCTAGGAGACACACAAGGTCGTATGTCTATATCTATATATAGATATACGTGTGTATGTTTGTACAAAACCATGAATGCGTGTACTGTGAAATGATATAAGTGTTGATATATGAATGTGTTTATATATAAGTTTGGGGTAGATTGACCATATATATCTCTATTCACCCTTAGCTATGTCCTGAGTTGGAAAGTCCGAGGACGGACTTTATTTTAAGGTGGGTAGGATGTAATGACCCCAAAATTCATTTACGTGTATTAATACACATTCTTGGACGTATATATATGCGTATAAATTTTTGGGAGTCCTTATGTATTTTATTTAATTTTGTCAAGCTAAAAATTATTTTTAAATAATTTGTATGACATGATTTTATTAAATGAAATATATGGGTGGAATATTAATGTCTTGATGAGTAAGTATTGCATGTGTATTTAGTGGGAATAGTTATTTTTTTAAAAAAAATCCTAATTTTACCTAAGTGACACCTCACCCTTTGATGTGTCAATAGCTCCTTGATCCTTACCTAACCCAAGGCTTAGTGGCATGCTTAGAGGATTTTAGGGAGGTGAGGTGGCTACTCTAGGAATTAGAGAGAATGTTTTATTCACTCACTCTCTTCCCAAAGATCAGACCGAATTCATCCCTTCCTGTTGCTCTCTCTTAGACATTAGGGGGACTGAGCACCCATAGGGCTACGCCACCCTCACTCTGCACACTCATGTAGCATCCCTGTCGTTGTTTGGGCGCTGTTGCTCATTCTGGGAGCCTGAAGAGAAGAAGAAGAAGGACGGCTTGAAGAAGGAGGAGCCATAGGGATTTGGGCTACCCCTTATCTCTCATCACCTCTGAGGTAGGATTCCATCTCCAACTAGTATTAGAGTTGCATGCTTAGTTTCATGGTTGTTGTTGTTGTGGTTTTACCTTTTCTTATGTTAATCCTGAGTTTTGTATGGTTGTGCGCTGTGAGCAATCCTGAGTTTTATATGGTTGTGTGCGGTGAGCAATCCTGAGTTTTGTATGGTTGTGTGCGGTGAGCAATCCAGAGTTTTGTATGGTTGTGTGCGGTGAGCAATCCTGAGTTTTGTATGGTTGTACTCTGTGAGCAATCCTGAGTTTTGGGTGGTTTTGTGCAGTGAGCAATTCTGGACAGATTTACATGCTGATTGTTCTGCTTAGTCCTTCTAATCTAGACTTGAGTTCGCTCTGAAACTTTTATGGCATAAAGATTTGACTGTTATCTATAACTTTCATGTTCAGCACATTTGTTAATTCAGATTGAAATTAAGAGGAAAAATTCCATCTTTACAACATGTCGGAATTTCATCCAGTCTGTACACAGTTTGGCAAAACGTTGATCAGTCCCAGCACACTCCATAGAAATTGATGAACTTGGTCTCGCTAGAATGATAACAACTTTTTCTACAACTTTCTGTGAATGTACATTTTCGAGATTCTAACTGTAACATGTCTTAAACTAGCAATCTTTACAGCTCTTAGAATCTGTCTGAAAAACAGATTCGTCAGGGCTTACCAAACAATTCACCATAAATCACTCAGTTCATATTTCTACATGCAAATTTATAGGTGAATCCAGCACAACTATATCTACAACCTTCATTTGTATTGTATATGCATGTTTGATACAAAATTATGGATAAATGTGCTTCTTAATCTGACTGTTCTGTTTTTCCAGCAAGCTGAAAGATTTGAATGTTGTTTTAAGGTCTCTTTTTGAGGTTAAACTTGCCATCAATGTTCTTGATTATTTCTGTTACATGGTGATATGTGGTTTATGTTCTTGGCACATGCAAAATGATGATGTGAATATGGTTATATGTTTCATGTATATTATGAGAAATGAGAAAGGGAATGCACAAGGCGATGCATGTCCCAAATATGTGATGAACTGTGGAAAGAAAAGAAATGGAAGATGTTATGTTTCATGAAAATGACTAAGTCCTCTTAAAGGAGGGTGACATGGGGTTTGGGGGAAACACAGTTAAATTAATGGAGTTAAGGAGCGGACATATGATATGAATTCTCACCCGCTGTATCACTCCCGGAAGGACGAGTTGAAAGGGTTGGAGAGGCCGCTGGTGTACCCGTGATGCACCATGACGATAATTGATGGTTTACTCCGTTTGTCCGATAGAAAAACCGAGCAGGTCTCACTCTAATGCCTTGCCCCGTTCGGGCATAGAGTTGCGAGAGGCCCCCTCCGGTGCCCGTGTTGCTGGTTGGTGTACCACTTTTCACCCACCCTGGGTGAAGTCCGACTCCTTAAGGTCCTAAGATTTATCCGGGTTCCAAAATGATAACCAATGAATTAATTGTTAATCCTTATTACTCTTGTAGCAATGGTAAATGTATGCGTTGTTTACTTGTGTTTCTTTACTATGGTTCTTTTATGTTGTATATCATTGTTGTACACCTTACCTGTTGCACGTGCACGCTTTTACATGTTCATAACTATAGTTGTTACTTCCTTTACTACAATAGATTTTTATGCCACACCCCTTCTACACTTCATGTAAGGACTAGTTGAGATATGGAATTCCTACTGGGTCACGCGTTGACGTGCCCCACCGTTGACTTTTCAGGCTGGTTCTTTGAGTTGGAGGCCCCTTGACTCAGTTGGTTGGAGTTGCGGGTTGTGAGAAGTGTGGATGACTTGGGAGTGGTGTTGTACTTGGGTGAGATGTGAGTTTTTGTACCTTATTGAGATGTGGGTATATTGTATATAGTTTTGTATAAGGAAGTTGTATATGAACAGTTTTATTTATATAGATCAGTGTTTGAGTTGTTGGTTCTCTTGTGTTTTGGGTTGTCTGGAATGCTACATGTACTATCCCAGCAGTGCGCTGTGGACCTGCTTGTGTTTGTAATTTTGTATTTCCTTCGTAGTACCCGCCTCTTTGGGAATACTTTATACGGATTCGTACTTATCGGGTATCATGGGGAGCGGGGCGTTACAGAGTCTGACACCAAAATGCACGACTCGGGCCGAGTAGAGTGCTACTCGACCGAGTAGGCTGTTGAGAACTATTTCAGCACTGCACCATCAACTTGCAGAAATTCCCCTGGGCTCATCTGACCTCCAATTTGCACGTTCTTGGTGGCGTTGGAACTGTCTTGAAGTCTACTACCTGGAAATAATATCAAAAAAATAGTGAAAAATCCCAGGTGGTAGCAGATTTACAAATAGTGCACGGTTATCCTGTTTTCAGCACTTCGGGTCACTCAATTCCTTCGCCGCATCATAGTTCGATCGAGCGACCTTCTCTATTTCCTCTTCCTTACTCCAGTATTCTTCTTTGGCACCTCAAACATGTTATCATGAGTCTCGTTGGTGTTCTCACGTCGTCGACTGTCTTATTGGCTCCAAATTGCTCCAATATCGCCCAAATCCCTGAAATTGACATAAACGCTCCGAAAGTCATATTATTCCAAATAATAGCGTAAAAGCGTATAAAATATGTAATTGAGCAATCATTTTGACGTGTAATCTTATCGATAAAATGTGGAATATAATGACACATCAAGCATACATGGAAGGATGATGTGTATGAACATATGAATGTGTAGGGGCACATGCATGGGTATTTCTCATGTGTGGGTTTACACGTGTCCATGGGTGTGGAGCATAAAATGTGTCATTCGTGTCCACATGTGAAGTAAGAGATTTCCTACGTGTATAAGAGTTTGTGTACATATATGCATGACCTTTTTTTTTGTTTCCACCCTTAGTGGCTTTCTTGCCAAAAGGAGAAGATTGTGAAGTGGTGGCCTTCTTGATAGGTTTGCTACCAATAGTGTTTTTGACACCACTAGTGGATGCACCAGAGGATGGCCTCACAAAATATATAATTACACCACTATAGGAGGTGGGAGATTTGGATGCATTTGCTTCCACATAACCAAGTCCAATACGATGTGTGGCCGGAAATATATTTGTAAGCAATTCATCCAATTGCCATTTTCCTTTGTTAAATCTCTTACTTGGGAGGACATGAGCTCATATTTCTCCTTAAGAGAAGAAATATTGGTATCCAAAGTGGACACACGTGTTTTGAGCTCGTGCACTTGGGTTTTAAGAGAATCATTCTCAATACCAATTGTGTGTTATGTGAAGCTATATCAATACTATCTTTAGGATAAGTTTGATCTAATTGAGACTTGAGGGAATATACCTCATTTCTCAATATGTCATTTTGAGAAACCAAAGTGGTTTTCTCAAGTGTAAGTGTATCAACAATAGTGTCATTGTTGATGATGCATAGCATGGATGATTTGCTAACATTAGATTTCTTAAAAATAGTATACCTAAGCATAAGAAATTGATACTTAGAAAATAATTCTTCGTTAGCAATACGAAGTTCATCCAGGTTACCTCGGGTTCATCGTTAGTGATGGAAATTGAATTCCACCCCAAGTGATTTTGATGATGAGCACACCAAATGAAAGCTTAGTGTACTAACTACACTACACTCAAGATGTGCAGAATTTGCGAAGATCTACTCATACTCAAAGAAGCACACTTCAACGCTCAAAGACAAAGACGAACATGACTAAACTCAAGTGATGAAGCTCAAGCTCAAACAGAACAAGAAGCACAAAGAGAAGCTCGCTTTCGCTTCACCAAATTGATCAAACTTCCGAAGACATGTTCTGAGTCTATAGTGAGTGTGTCGTGTCTCTTTAGGGTATTTGTCAAAGCCAAATCATATAGACAAAACACACGCACACAAACGATTTGAAAACATTTCTTTGAAAATATTTTAATCATCTTCAAAATGTTTTAAAGAGCTTTCTCTAGTCATCCTATAACTTCCGTAGTGAAACTCCACACACCCTGGAGTTAGCTACCTTTCTGACTAGTAGTGTTGCAGGAAAAACTCCTATGGGAGTCGACTACCAACAGTAGGGAGTCGACTACCAGCTGAGATTCGAGATTCCCTGAAACACTCTGGGAGTCGACTACCTACTTGAGGGAGTCGACTACCAGCTGTAAAATTCTGACGTTTTTGAATTTGAATTTTGAAATTCGTTGAGCAATTTACTCCGTAATTTTTGGGACAAAAGTCAAACGAAAATTCAAATTCAATTCTCAGTTTTTTTCCCTATAAATAAGAGCTAAATTCTTTTGTGAAAATACAACAATTGAAAATCAAAAATCTCTTGTGAAAACGCTCTTGAATTCAAAGCTCTCATTTCTTTCTAGCCAATTTGATTTTATTTGTGATCTTGCAATATTCTCTTATCAATTCTTTTAAGATCATACTCTTATTTTTTATTGGCTAAAACGTTTTCAAAATCCTTATTACTATTCTCTTTATTTTGTTTAAAGGATTTTTGAAAAAGCTATAGATCTAGATCACAAAGAATTTATCTTGTATCTTTGTGTGATCTAGACTTCTATTCTATCAAGCCACTGCACAAATTTGTCTATCTTTGATTGGCTATAGAATCGGGTGTAAAAACCAATCTCCATCAATTTATTGTGGTGTATTGGATAAAATTTCATTGTGTTGGTTGTTGGAACACTAGACAAGTCTAGGTGTTGCCAGTCGGAAATCCTGGTTGAGACTAGGTCGTTGGAAATCCTAACGAGTGAAGTTAGGTAATTGTATTTGCCAAGGCAGATAGTGGAAAATCTCGTACCGGATTGGTCGGGGACTGGACGTACCCGGGTTGCGGGGAACCAGGATAAAATCTCTTGTCTCTGCGTTTGTTTTTCTTTGCTTGTTTATCCTTTAATATTTGTTGAAGCGTTTTCAATCTTCTGCAAAGATTAAACTATTTGTATTCGCTGAAATTTATATTATTCGCAATCTTATCTGTGCTTATATATACTCTGGGAGTCGACTATTGCTCACAGGGAGTCGACTACCTGCTGTGAAATTGCTCTGTGTATTTTTAAGATTATATTGTTGATTAAGAACCAAGCGTAGATCGCTCTACTTGGTTTCTTAGGAAACATTAGAAGGAATTTATTTGTGTTAACATCAACGAGCGAAAAAGTTTACTATATACACAACACTATTCAACCCCCCCTTCTAGTGTTGTTTGCCATCCACAGGATCCAACACTTGGTATCAGAGCGAGGCTACAAAAGTGATGGCATCAACATCTTTTCACTCTGAAGGACTGAATACCATGCGACCACCTCTATTCAACGGAACCAACTACGCTAGCTGGAAGATCCGAATGAAGACTCACCTAGAGTCATTAAACATTGAAGCTTGGACTATTACCAAAGTCCCGTACATCACACCCACCGACGTTGAGTTTGGAAAATGGTCTGTCGACGACAAGAAGAGAGCTAATCTAAATGCAAAAGCAATGAATGCTCTGTTTTGCGCTGTTACAGGAAATGAGTTCAATCGAGTCTCCCAATGTGAGACAGCACATCAAATATGGCATACTCTTCAGGTAAGTCACGAAGGAACTGAAAAGGTAAAAGAATCTCGTATAAACGTTTTACATTCAAAGTTCGAATCTTTTAAAATGGAAAAAGGAGAGAGTATCACCGATGTGAATACTTGTTTTACTAATATTACGAATGAGCTTGCAGGACTAGGCAAGAAACTTTCCGAGTATGAACAGGTAATGAAGATACTAAGATCCCTCCGACCCGAGTGGAAGGGAAAGACTACGGCCATTCGAGAAGCCCATAATGTGAAAGACCTCACCATCAAAGAACTAATGGGAAATCTCATGGCATATGAGATTGAGCTTGAAGAAGACAAGAAAATCGAAGAAAAGCCAAAGAAGAAGAATCTTGCGTTCAAAGCACAAGAGGAAGATTCCGACTACACGGACAAAGAAGACCATATCGCGTTCATCTCAAAGAACTTTAAAGAGTTCATCACTAGTAAGTATGGAAAACGATCTTTTAGACCCACTAACGGTATTATTTGTTTTGGTTGCAATAAACCAGGGCATGTCAAGAGAGACTGTCCATTGGAGAGAAACAACCGTGATTCCAAAGATCGCGGGAAGAACAAAGACAATAATGAGAGGCGAAACAATGTAAGAAACAAGTTTCGACGACCAAAGAGAGAAGCTTATGCAGCCTTCGACCAAAGCGACGAATCTTCATCCGATGAATCCTCAGAAGAAGATAATGATGAAAGAAGAGAGACGGCACACATGTGTTTCATGGCATCTACATCCTTCAAGGTAAGCTCGCATCATGATTCATCTAGCAACAATGAGTCATCGTCAAGCGATGATGAAGACTTGGATTATAGGGGAGCATATAAGGAGCTATGCAAAATGCATGAAAAGCTCATTAAAGAACATAGAAAAACACTTAGAAATATCAAAAGAGATACTAAAGAAAAAAAAAGAAGTTATTAAAGAAAATAGTCTTCTTAAAGAAAAGAATGATCTTCTGTAAAAAGATATTTCACTAGTAAATGAAAAAGTTGAAAATCTAAATAATCTTCTCGTATCTGTCAAAGATAAATACGACGCTACGATGAAAATTATTGAGAATTTCAATAAAGGAAAAGGGAAGCTAGATAGTATAATAGATAATCAAAAAGCTTCATCTAGCAAAACCGGACTCGGCTATGATTCACATCATACCAAGAAACGGGTTAAGCACACTAGGATGCATCATTCTAACGATAATGTCTTGAGCATCTGGGTACCAAAGAAATTATCTGATCAGCGAAGAAAAAGGTACGCTACTGACTTTGTTCAACAAATTCATTTTAACAAAAATTATAAATATGTTGTTCATGAAGGAACTAAACTGTATTGGGTTTGGCTTCCTAAAGACTTAACTCCTCAGACTCAAAACCAAAGAGTACCATAAAACGCTTATTTTTTTTCAGGTACTCTAAAAGGGGAAAATCAAAGAGGAGAAATCAAGAAGTCAAACGGCTGAATCAGAACAAAAGTTTTTTTTAACTAAATTATTATATATATATATATAAATGTTTAAATATGTTGTAATATGATTGTGTTTTATTCCCAAAAAACATTTCTTGTTCAGAAAGCACACTCAACCTGGATCAAAAACTCCCCGGGATGAGAAAACGACTCAACCCAGCAGGGAGTCGACTACCCACAGGAGGGAGTCGACTACCAGTGCGTAAATTTCTGGGCTTGTCTTGTTTTTTGACTAACTCCTATTGGGTTCTATTGAGTGGATGGGTTCAGATCCACTAAGGCAACTTACCCAATAAGCCTACAACTCATCCTAGCCATCCAAAACTTGATCTAAAGGCCCTCTTCTCTCCCCACCTCTTCATCCAAACATCAAAACCCCAAGAGAAACCCTAAGGGTAGCCGACTACCTCTCTTCTTCCTCCTCCTCTCTTGATTTTTCACCTTGGTGCTTGGTCATTTGGAGCTATTTTCTCACCTTTCTCACAAGTTACTCAAGGTAAATTTTTTTACTTCATGATCTTTATTATTTCTTCTCTCTTGGTTATCTAGTAGTGTAAAAATGTTGTTTTTTTCTTTTACTTTATCTAGATGCCTATCAAGGGGATTTTCTCCAAGAAGAGGAAAACTACTACAGAAATTGATTCTGAAAAAGAGACTATCTTACCCTATCTTTTCAAAACTACTACCTATGAGCAATTTGTTAAGATCTCAAAGAAACCTATCTTGCATGAACGATTTGTCAAACTTAATGATGTTATCAATTATGGCATTGACAGTTTGCTAGATTTTCAAAACTTAGCAAACTTGTTCTCATCTGAAAATGTGTACCTCTGCTATCCTAGGCTTGTTCATCTATTCTATGCAAACATGGACTATGATCTTGTTAAAAGTCGTTTCATAACAAAAGTCCTTGACACCAAACTTGCTATTACTGTCAAATCCCTAGGAGAAGCCCTAGGAATCCCATACTCTGGCATGCTTCTTGACAAAATCGAAATGACTGATGAGAACATTCTAGAAAGAATGTATTTACTCGGTAGACACTTTCAAACCAAACTTCCATGTAACAATCTTCGCTATCCGGCAAGGATCTTGGCTAATATATTGTCTTATAACATAACTCAAAAGTCCGGGAGCCATGCAATCCTAGCTGAGAAACAAGCTAAGTGTATCTATGCCATCCTAGGTAACATTCACATTAATTGGGCCAAAGTGATTATGGATTCTATCCTAGCCTCAGCTTCTTCTGATAGACCCTCCTCCACTCTTTCTCATGGGCACTATCTTACTATACTATTCATTAGCTACAATGTGCCACTGGATCATGAAACATCTATTCTAGAACCTGCTCGTATTTTGATGTGCATGCAATTGGGAGAATGAATCTCCACCATGACCTTGATGAAAATGTCCCTGAAGAACAAATTGCTGCCGAAGGAGGATCATCATCCTCAATGAGAGGTAAGAAAGTTGTTATTTCAGATTCCGAAGAAGAAGGAGAAGAAGAAAGAGGAAGCGGAGAAGAAGAAGAAGAAGAAGAAGTTCCGGCATACATTCTTGAACTTCAGGAAATGCTTCTTAAGAAGATTGGAAAATTGAAGATCTCACAAGAGAAAGGATTTGAAGATCTCAATCAAAAGGTGGACGACCTCAAGGAGATCGTCGTGAAAAGCAATAAGATGACTGAGGAAACGCTTGTTATGATCCTTGAAGAGATCAAGGAACTGAAGAAGAACAGCGGTCATCCTTAGTTTCATGAACTTTGCTTCATAAACAATGGTTCTCTTTCCAAACAATGATTCTCTAAAAACTATGGCTTGTAATAACTTTTATCGTGTGATGCTAGCTATTATGAACTTATCTACTATGCAATACTTAGTTGTTCCTATGAACTAACATCTCCCTTGCAGGCACATGAAATTGAATTCCTCTCCTAATTATTTCATGTTCTGTAGAAATTATTTTTTGTTTTTGTTGATGACAAGGGGGAGAAAAATATATGAAATGCAAAAATGAAACTATATGAATTGTATTGCTAACAGCTTCGATGCAGGGGGAGAACCGCATCAACGCAGGGGGAGTAAGTATACTTAAATATATTTTCATCTTTAACTTACTTCATTTTTTTTCATTTGGGTGTCATCATCAAAAAGGGGGAGAGTGATGGAAATTGAATTCCACCCCCAAGTGATTTTGATGATGAGCACACCAAATAAAAGCTTAGTGTACTAACTACACTACACTCAAGATGTGCAGAATTTGCGAAGATCTACTCATACTCAAAGAAGCACACTTCAACGCTCAAAGACAAAGACGAACATGACTAAACTCAAGTGATGAAGCTCAAGCTCAAACAGAACAAGAAGCACAAAGAGAAGCTCGCTTTCGCTTCACCAAATTGATCAAACTTCTGAAGACATGTTCTGAGTCTATAGTGAGTGTGTCGTGTCTCTTTAGGGTATTTGTCAAAGCCAAATCATATAGACAAAACACACGCACACAAACGATTTGAAAACATTTCTTTGAAAATATTTTAATCATCTTCAAAATGTTTTAAAGAGCTTTCTCTAGTCATCCTATAACTTCCGTAGTGAAACTCCACACACCCTGGAGTTAGCTACCTTTCTGACTAGTAGTGTTGCAGGAAAAACTCCTATGGGAGTCGACTACCAACAGTAGGGAGTCGACTACCAGCTGAGATTCGAGATTCCCTGAAACACTCTGGGAGTCGACTACCTACTTGAGGGAGTCGACTACCAGCTGTAAAATTCTGACGTTTTTGAATTTGAATTTTGAAATTCGTTGAGCAATTTACTCCGTAATTTTTGGGACAAAAGTCAAACGAAAATTCAAATTCAATTCTCAGTTTTTTTTCCCTATAAATAAGAGCTAAATTCTTTTGTGAAAATACAACAATTGAAAATCAAAAATCTCTTGTGAAAACGCTCTTGAATTCAAAGCTCTCATTTCTTTCTAGCCAATTTGATTTTATTTGTGATCTTGCAATATTCTCTTATCAATTCTTTTAAGATCATACTCTTATTTTTTATTGGCTAAAACGTTTTCAAAATCCTTATTACTATTCTCTTTATTTTGTTTAAAGGATTTTTGAAAAAGCTATAGATCTAGATCACAAAGAATTTATCTTGTATCTTTGTGTGATCTAGACTTCTATTCTATCAAGCCACTGCACAAATTTGTCTATCTTTGATTGGCTATAGAATCGGGTGTAAAAACCAATCTCCATCAATTTATTGTGGTGTATTGGATAAAATTTCATTGTGTTGGTTGTTGGAACACTAGACAAGTCTAGGTGTTGCCAGTCGGAAATCCTGGTTGAGACTAGGTCGTTGGAAATCCTAACGAGTGAAGTTAGGTAATTGTATTTGCCAAGGCAGATAGTGGAAAATCTCGTACCGGATTGGTCGGGGACTGGACGTACCCGGGTTGCGGGGAACCAGGATAAAATCTCTTGTCTCTGCGTTTGTTTTTCTTTGCTTGTTTATCCTTTAATATTTGTTGAAGCGTTTTCAATCTTCTGCAAAGATTAAACTATTTGTATTCGCTGAAATTTATATTATTCGCAATCTTATCTGTGCTTATATATACTCTGGGAGTCGACTACTGCTCACAGGGAGTCGACTACCTGCTGTGAAATTGCTCTGTGTATTTTTAAGATTATATTGTTGATTAAGAACCAAGCGTAGATCGCTCTACTTGGTTTCTTAGGAAACATTAGAAGGAATTTATTTGTGTTAACATCAACGAGCGAAAAAGTTTACTATATACACAACACTATTCAACCCCCCCCCCCCCCTTCTAGTGTTGTTTGCCATCCACAGGATCCAACAGTTGTCACTATCACTCTCATCGGAGAATGGATCTTCTTGGGCCAAGAAGCACATATGTGCACTCTCACCCTTTTCATCCTCGGATTCACTAGAGGAATCTCCGCTTGAATCATCGAAAGTCCCAACAAGTCCTTTCTTCTAGTCCTTCTTGAATTTATCAGACTTGTGGTATTTTGGAGCTTTCCACTTTTCTTTGTTTCTAAGCATTGGGCAATCCTTCTTGATGTGCCCCATCTTGTTACACTTACAACAAAGAGACAAAGTACTGTTAGTGGAATCAAATTTAGTTTTGGAAGGAAATTTACCTTTGCGAAAGAAGTGTTGGAACTTCTTCGCCATTTGTGCCATTTCTTCCAAATCCATTTCGTTCTCGGATTCTTCACTATCGGAGAATGAAGAAGTAGCCTTGAATGCTAACGCTTTCTTCTTGGCCTCCGTTGGGTTCATCATTGATCTAATCTTCATTCAGTTCTCTCTTCTTACTTCGTAAGACATGAGAGTATTGATGAGATTTACCACAATGTAATTCTTCATGTCTTTGACCTCCTCAATGGCGATTGCTCTTCTTTCTCATTTTGAGGTCATTCCCATGATTATCTTTCTCACCTTTTCTTGTTGGGTGTAGACTTGTCCAAGAGATTCAAGCTTATTGGTGATGTCAGTGAAGCGCCCGTACTTCATTGTAATGTTCCCATTATCCTGCATATGAAACATATCGAAATTTTGTATTGCAACATATAATTTAGACAACTTTACCTTGTTCGTTCCCTCGTGGGTAACGGCTAGATGGTTACATATTTGATATGCACTCTTACATATGCATATCTTATTGAACTCATCCGGATCCAATGCACAATGAAGAGCGTTCATTGCCTTGGCATTCTTCACTTCGGCGGACTTCTCGGAGGGAGTCCATTTGTCAAAATCCTCTTCGGAGGGTTCAACGTATTCCTTATGGAGGGTTCTCCAAGAGAAGCACTCCTAAGGAGCGTTTTCATCCGACACTTCCAATAGCTGAAATTCGTGCCATTGAAACGCGGAGGGCGAACTGTTGATTTTCCTTCGAAGACGGTAGATGCACCATCACGATCGTGATTATTGTACGAAGGAGGTGGAGGAACGTTGTTGTTGTTGTTGGATGCCATAGCTAAAAACCTTTGCTCCGATACCAATTGTAAGGACCCTGGCTACGAGAAAACAACTAGAAGCGGTGGTTGAATAGTGTTTATAAAATTTAAACGATAGTTATACCAATTTAAATTCCTAACCAACAATAAATGCGGAAGTATAAATAAACCCAAAATGAAACAATGCTAACACAAAGTATGTTTCAAGGGTTCGGATTACTCAAGTCAACTCCCGACTTGTTCTCGGTAATCATACGTCCCTTCCACCCGAATACCTCCAGATACTCAAGTTAGAACCCTAACTTGAGGTTTCCTTTATACCTACTTATAGCAACGCTACAAGTGAAATCGAAACACAATCGATGTCCTTGACTCCCACAACTTGGGATCAAGCAAACCACTCTCACAAATCGAGAGTAAAACTAACATCGAAAGATATGAATAATGAAATATCAACACTTACAATTACCTATGCCTTAAAGTAGAACTTGAAGGAGCAAGTGTGTTGTGTGTTGAAGTCTCTTCTAAGAATAGAGAAAAGACAGTTCCCTTGTCACCACCAATTGCCTTGAGGATATCACTTTGATTCTAGGTTGAAAAGCAAGAGAGAATGAGATTGGAAATCTAGGGCTTTTGAATTTGAGAGCTTTGAAAAACTTGAATATGAATGCTAGGGGTTTTCAAGAGATGATCAAGAAGATGAGTAACCCATCAATGGAACGGTAGAAGCCCTCGTTATATGTTCTCTAAAACCCTCAAACAGAATCCCCAAAATCCCCCTTTGAAATCCGTGGAGAAAAAGCCAACTGATAGAATTTACACACTCGACAGTTGACTGGTGAAGAAATTACAGTCAACTGCTGCACTGTGTCAGAGGGTAGGTGAGAATTCAAACGGTAACTTACCACGTAGGACAGTCGACTGATGAAGGACTGACAGGCGCCTGTAAACCTAAGAGGTGACTGAAAACCCTTCTACAGGCGACTAGCCACAACATGAGTAAGCTGAAAAAACTCAGATGGTTTTGGAAAGACAGGACATGCGACTGATGTAGAACTCACAGGCGCCTATGACATGGGCAGGCGCCTATGAAATCAACATCAGTCGTTTGTCCCTAATAAGTGAAACTTTCCAGAGAGCAGAGTTGTAGAGAAAGAATCGACATGCGACTGTTGAAGCATTCACAGTCGCATGTGCCTTGGACAGGCGACTGTCAATCCAACATCAGTCGTCTGGCCGTATGGAGAAGAAAATGACTTTGGACAGGAAAGAGACAAGCGACTGACTAACAATTCACATGCACCTGTAACTTGGACCGACGCCTGTCTTTTGTACTTCAGTCGTCTGGATAGAGTTAAAGCTTAAAGCCCAAAAACCAATTGATAAAGTATGTGCATAACAGGCACCTGTAGAACAAATCACATGCGACTGTTTGGAGACAGGTTTCTGTAAAACGTTCAGCAGTCACCTGTTGAAATCCCAAAATGCACATGCTTGAGAAATGTGAATTGGAGGCTAAGGAAATGTGATCTAATGATTTCCTAGGACAGAAATAAAGATATGTGTGATCCAACATAGTTCTATTTCAAAGCTACATACTAGAAGAGAATAAAAAGATTACATCTTGTAATAGCCTCTCTTCTATCCAAAGAATGAGCTTGAAGTCGTCTAGGAGCTTCCTTCACCATCTTTGATTATCCAATCCACTTTTCATGCTTTGATTGATCCTTGAGTGATATCCATTACTAATTGATGTTCATGATATGCTTAGGCAATGGATTAACTACAAATAGGGGATTAGTCACAAGTATTTATGTTTGCTCATCATCAACACCAAGTAGCGATAAGTCCAATACTCAAAATTATGGTCGATCGAATGATCGGTCTGCTGGGGGAGTTTCCCCCAGCCTTATGGTTGAAATGTGGCCGTCCTGGTGGGGGAGTTTCCCCCAGCCTTACGGTCGACGGGTCGGTCAGCCAACTGGGGGAGCTACCCCCAGTCGTATGGCCGATCGAATGATCGGCCTACTGGGGGAGTTGCCCCCATCCGTATGGTCGAAATATGGCCGGCCTGCTGGGGGAGTTGCCCCCAGCCTTGCGGTTAACAGGTCGGTCAACCAGCTGGAGGAGCTACCCCCAGTCTTATGGTCGATCGATTGATCGGCCTGTTGGAGGAGTTTTCCCCAGCCTTACGGCCGAAATGTGGTCGGCCTGCTGGGGGAGTTTCCCCAGCCTTACGGTCGATAGATCGGTTGGCCAGCTAGGGGAGCCACCTCCAATCTTACGGTCGACCAACTGATCGCTCTGCTGAGAGAGTTACTCCCAGCCTTACAGCCGATTGTAAGGCACGATCAGTCCTGCTAGGGGAGTTGTCCCAGCCTTACGGTAGATTGGGAATTTGATTTGTCCTGCTGGAGGAGTTGCCCCAGCCTTACAGCGGATCGGGAATTTGATCGGTCTGCTGGGTGAGTTTCCCCCAGCCTTATGGCCGATCGAGAGTTTCGTCGGCCTTGCTAGGAGAGTTGCCCCTAGCGGTCTTGGCGTTGGATCCAGCATGCGGATTACCAAATTTTAAAGGGTGTGTAGTCCTAAGTAAGAACTCAAGTTCGTGTCTTTATTTTAGCAAGAGAAAAACTGGGGGTACATTTAAAGCTGAGATGCGAAAGCGAGGAAGATATGGGTAGGTGAGTCGCTCATCCGGAGCCGTGAGACCCGATCGATCGGCCGACTCCTTGTTCAATTATGTGCACGGGGGTGTGAACGATGTTCACCTCCTTCCCCTTATCTTCCTGCCTCGAAGTGCCCTCCCGGAGCCTACCTTCGAAGCGTCGACGAAGTTCTTCAAATATCCTCGGCTAATCAGTTGGTCGATGTCCTTCTTTAGGTACCAGCAGTCGTCAATGTCGTGGCCTTTACCCTTCTGATATTTGCAGTATTTTTCTTCGTCCCTTCGTCATCCCTTCATCCTTGGGGGAGGCTTGTTGATGTGGCCCTCTTTATGGGCATGTGTCAGGATGAGGTCCTGGGTTGCATTCAGCCTGGCGGGTGCTGCTTCCCCTCTGTGTGGCTTCCCCCAGGGCCTCCTCTCCTGCTTGCAGTCTTCTATCTCACGACTTTCATCTTCGTCGCGTTTCGAACTCCTTTTGGCCCCCGCGGTGGGGGCTCCTTCCTCTGCGACCAAAGCTTCTTCTGTAAGCATGAATCGCTCCGCCCGAGCCAGGACCTGGACAAGGCCCTTAGGGGGTCTTGTGATCACTCCGTATTTTACACCTTTTTCCCGCATGTTTGCATGCCATTTAGATCGCTCAAATCATGTTTTTCACGATTTATCGACAATATTGCAATACTTTTCACGATTTGTTGTTTTTGTCGTATTTCAGGAGATTTGGAGCGATTTGGAGTGATTCCGAGATACACCTACTCCGGAGTGTCACCGACGACTTCCCTGAGGGGTATTTTGAGATTGGAGAGGAGCGGAAGAAGAAAGAACGTCGTAGGAGCGACGAGGAGGAAAGAATATTCAGATTGGGCATTTTTAGCATCTCACTCGGCCGAGTGAAGGAGTCACTCGGCCGAGCATCGAGACACCGCTCGGCCGGCCAGATCGGACACGCTCCAAGCAATGTATCAGCGTGCACTCGGCCGAGCATCAGATGCCGACTCGGCCGAGTGACGTACCTCGTCCGCCCGAGTGGCATTCAGACGACGGCCATCAAAAACTCCCAAGTTACTGTCTTTCATCAGTCTGAGATCAGAAGCCCCACTCGGCCGAGTGGCAATTGCCGTCCGCCCGAGTGAACAAAGCCCATCGGCCGAGTGACGACAACTCACTCGGCCGAGTGACCCCCGAAGTGAAGACCCCCAAGACCCCGGACTTACTGTAAATTCTCAGGGTCTCTCACTCGGCCGAGCGACTTTTGTCACTCGGCCGAGTGAGCCGCGCGCCTGTAGCGGAAAACACGATTTTGAAGAGGCGCAGGGGCATTTTGGTCACGGATTTTTGGGCAGTTTTGGGGGGTATTTAACCCCAGATTCTAACCTAGTTTAGGGAGTTTTTTTATTGCTTTTGGCAGCCTTTTTAGATTAGATTTTTAGAGTTTTGTTTTAGATCTTTTGAGAGGAGAATTGAGTTGTTAATTGTTGGATCCTTTGGAAGCTACATTGGTTTGTCTCCCTCTTCACTAAAAACTCTATTTTTATTGCTAATTTTAGTATTGCCATGAATTCTATTGCTATTTCAATTGATTGTTCTTCCATTTGCGATATGATTTGTGAGTAGTCTTAACGTCTTAGGGCGTGGGGATGAACCCTACGAGCCCAATTTCCGATTTGTGATGATTTGGTAGAACTATTGCTAGAATTGCTATTAGGGTTAGTTTGGGATTGATATAATACGGATAGCTAGGTGTTCATATCGATTGGGATTTGCAAGAGATTGGATCCCAATTCGATAGGAAACCCTAGAAATTCGAATTGGGTTGAAATTGAGTTTCTGTAGTATCGGTTTGCAAGAGATTGGACCGATACTAGGATTCTCGGTTGCAATTCTATACCGATACCCGTTTGCAAGAGATTGGACGGGTAGGAACTATCCCAACCTAGGTCATAGCCCGAGTTTGCACGAGAGTGGGCTCGGGATGCGATTGAACGATGACGTTGATCCTAATGCTAGCTTTCCTAGGCTAGGGTTTGCAAGAGATTGGACCCGAGCCTAGGTTTGCTATAGACCGACAATAGCACGAGAGCGTGAGCTAGGTTTTACATTCAGTTGCAACTAGTTTACCCGACATTCTACCCTAGTAATTGTGAAACCGATGAATCACAATCACGAGATACGGTGAGTAGCGGGGATTCCCTATTCCCTAGGCGTCTTTATTTGATTTTATATCTCTTTACATTGTTTGACGATTGTGACAACATCGTCGAAAGGCAATTTCCCACTTTTCTGTCCCTATAGCCAGGTTGTTCGGAGAAGGCACTATCATACGGCCTCCCTGTGTTCGATACCCGCTCACCGCTACACCGTGCGCTTGCGATAAAACTACACGGTCGCTCTTTAAGGTGTACGCCCGGGCACGATCAAGTTTTTGGCGCCGTTGCCTGGGAGGCGATTGTGTTTGATCCTACCAACCTAGCTATTTCTTTCTTTTTGTTTTATTTCTTCATTTTTTTATCTAACCCTTCCATTGTGCTAATCACTTCTTTGAAACTTTGTTTTCCTGTGCATGTACACGAGATCCACAGCGGACCTCATAGATATATTGTTTGATCCTGAGATCGAGCGTACATTGCGGAGAATCAGAGCGGAGAGGAGACCCGATACGGAAGGGAGGTTAATGAACGTTCGGGAGATGCCTGAAGAGTTAGCGGCAAGAATGGCGAGGATTATTTCCATTCGAGATAGGCTCCGGCCTAAGACTTCCTCCACGACCTCGTCCATAGCCATGCCGGAGTTGGCGGCCGACAAGAATTTTGAGTTGAAGACCGGACTTGTGGTTCTGATGCAGCAGGATCCATTTCATGGGAACGCCCATGAAAATCCCCACTACCACATCCAGCTCTTCCTATCAAAGTGCGCCACCTTCCAGATGCCGGGCGTCACCCTAGATGCCATCAGACTACGCCTCTTCCCCTTCACACTAAAGGATAAAGCTCTTTATTGGTTGAGGACGCAAGCTGAAGGAGTCTTCACCACATGGGATGAGTTGGCGGGCGCGTTTATCGACAAGTTCTATCCGCCCTCCAAGACAGTAAAGATTAGGAGTGCTCTCATGTCCTTCAAGCAAGGACCTCAAGAGACACTCTACGAGGCATGGGAGCGCTTTAAAGACCTGCAGCATCAGTGCCCCCACCATAGCATTGAAGATTGGGAGCTAGTCCATAGCTTCTACAATGGTCTCCAACCAGGGACCAAGCAGATTATTGATGCCGCGGCAAATGGGGCCATCCTATCGAAGACTCCCGACGAAGCTACGGCCTTAATTGAGGAGATGGCCTCGAACAATCAACAATGGGGCGACGAGCGAGGACACTCTTCGTCCTCCTTGAAGCCATCTAGCATCTATGAGGCCAAGGCCGTGGCGGAGCTGACCAACAAGTTCGACTCTCTCCACAAGGTGGTGAAGAGACTGGAGAAATATATCACGGAGCCCCAAGGAGCCCCTTCCACATCCACATCAACAAGTCAAATGTGCGATTGGCAAGACCAATCCCAAGCTACGTATTTAGGAGGAGAACAAGGAGAGGGGTCTTTGGAGCAAGTCCAATACGTCGCGGGGAACCAAGGATATTGGGCCAATCCAGCCGCTAGAAACCATCCCGGTTTCTCATATGCAAACAATGATGGAGCATTGAACCCCCCGCAACAACCACCTCACCAAGCTCGACCACCACCACAACAACAACAACATTATCCACCGAGGGGGCCTCCGCAGGAAAACTACCCACCAAGGCAACAAGTGGGACCCTATAGGCCGCCCGGATACAATCAAGGGTGGAGAAATCCAAACCCTCCACAAGCTCAACAACGTTCTGATTTTGAAGCTAGAGTGGAGGAGTTTATGGTCGAGCAGAAGAAGACTAATGCTTCCTTGAAGGCGAGCCAAGATTCCCTTGCAACCGTTGTAGGCCAAATCTCGGAGCAACTTGCGTTGCTCAATCGAAATAGTCAACAGTTGCCGGCTCAACCCGAGCAAAATCCACGGGGCACCACCGGACATATCAACGCCGTGGTTGCAGTTACTACGAGAGGCGGGAAGGATACCACCCCCGTCATGATTCCAACCAAGGAGCCCGTGGTGGAGAGAGTAGAGCCAAGTGAGCCGGTCATTGAAGTTGAGAGAGAGAAAGAGCCGCAAGGGGAAGAAAAGTCCAGAGCGGAGCAGCTGATTGAAGAGAGTCGTTTTATGCCACCGATCCCATTCCCTCAGAGGCTTGCTAGAGCAAAGATGGAGAAACGGCTAGCCAAGTTTCTCGAATATTTGAGAGGGGTAAGCCTCAATATTCCTTTCCTCGACGCTATCGTGGAGATCCCGACATACGCCAAGTTCTTAAAGGATTTGATTACGGGAAGAAAGAGGAAGGAGAAAATAATGCTCGCTGAGGAGGGGACTTGGTTCACCAAGAGAGAGAAGGAGCCCGCCAAATTCAAAGACCCGGGGAGTTTCCGAATTCCTTGCACCTTAGGCGGCGTCCCTCTACAAAAGGCGTTAGTAGACTTAGGGGCTAGTGTTAGCCTCATGCCTCTCTTTATGTTCCGAAGACTAAACACCGGCACAGAATTGAAGCCTACCGACATGCGGATACAACTAGCAGATGGTCGGATTACAAGGTCGTAGGGATCGCAGAGGACATCCCGCTACAAGTCCCGGGAGGCATATGTTTGCCATGCGACTTTGTGATCATGGATGTCAAGGAGGAGGGCGATACGTCGCTAATACTTGGACGCCCGTTCCTCGCCACCGCCGGTGTCATTGTCGCTGTACGTGAAGGGACTCTAACATTGAACGTCGGCAACATCGAGGTGGAGCTTCATATACCCAAGGCAATGAAACACATGCCCTATCATGAGGAGCTGGACTATATGGACCTCCTTGACGAGGTCATTGAGGAGGAGATCCCCCATTCCATCGGCACACTATTCAAGGATGATTTTGAGGAAGGGCCGGACTTGGGCCAAGAAGAAAAGATGAATGACTCCCCCGATCTCTCCATGGAAGTTGATGAAGGCGACGCTGATGTCGCAAGAATACGAGAGCTCTGCAAGCTCTCAAAATTGAAGTCTCCAAGGAAAGCTCCACCGATACGGAAATCGGTGTCACCGGTGAAGCCAAAGCCTGGAGCAAGCACTAGCTTAGGGGAGCCACCCCCCAACACTACCCGAGACGAAGGAGCACTGAGAAAGAACACACCGCCACAACATCCAAATCCAAGCGTTCTTCCCGATAAATTCGACGGGTGCATCTCATATGCACCCAATATCCCGCATTAAATTGAAAATCCAAGGGGGTCGAGCTCAAGACCTTAAACGAGCGCTTGTCGGGAGGCAACCTGACGGTTATCGCTTTATTTTTACTTTGTTTTTTATTTTTGTTTTAGAAATTATTAGTGTTTTGAGTCGTTTGCCTGAAAAATTCGTGATAACGGGTCCTATTTTTCTTTGACAGGAGAGGAGAAAGGGATATCTATCATTAGGAGGGTGAATAAGGCGACAAAGAGCGCTCCAGGAATGTGCTCGATGCTTAGGAGGAGGAAGAAATCAACTGGAGGTAGAAAAACAGAGATTAGAGCCCCAACGGAGCCAAACAGCAGAAAACAAGGGTCACTCGGCCGAGTAGAATATCCACTCGCCGAGTACATAAGTTCATCCGCCCGAGCGGCGCACAAACGAGGGAAGTCTGCTGTACCCAACTCTCTGTTTCTTTTCTTGATTTCAGTATAATTGTCACTCGGCCGAGTATATATCTTCACTCGGCCAAGGGTGGCAAAGCCACTTGGCCGAGTCGTAAGCGGGGAGGAATTTTCAAAAATATTTCCGTTACGATCACTCGGCCGAGTGACACTTTCACTCGGCCGAGTCGTAACATCTCCGATATAAGAGACGCGGGCTCGGCGCGGAATTCGAAGCGTTACTTTTCGTTTTCTCGCCCGAGCCCGTGCCCGATCAGCTCCCGATCGCCCGACTCGCTGCCACTCGCCCGACCGCCTCGCCGACGGCGGCGCTCGGCCGACCACCGACGCCGACGACCGCCGGACCTCCGACCGAGTCGCCGGCGACTCCCTCGCCGCCGGCCGAGCTCCGGTACCCCCTATTTCGCCCATTTCTCCATTTTTCTCCTATTTTTTTTGACGATCCATGTGCTAATCGAGCCCCTAGCCCAAATTAACTTCAATATCTATCCATTATACCCCTAACCCCCCATGTATTTTGAATTTTACACACTGATATCTTTGTTTGATGTGCAGGCTATATTGGGGAGCTTAGGGGAGCTTCCGGGGAGCTTCCGGGGAGCGTTTTTGGCTTCGTGGAGGCGGCGTCTTCGCACGCATCCACTATTTTGCTCTCGCAGCGTGTTACGGTATACTCGTTCCACTTATTTTCGCACGCCGCGTTTTTTCTATTTTTGGTTAGCACCCGGGGCCCACATGCCACCCCGGACACGGCCACGCACCGGGAGAGCTTCCGCCAAGCGGAAGCGGCCGGATGAGCCCGGCCCCTCCCACGAGATGGAGGACTCTCCTCCGCCTACACCACCTCACCCCGCACAGCCACAGCCTGCAGACCCCATTCACCCCCCACAGCCACAGCCTGCAGTCCCCGTTCACCCTGCACAGCCACTCCCTGTCGACCCACTGCCACCACCGGCTCCACTTGTTGGGCCGCTGGGGATTACGTTTCGAGACGACGCACACCGCGTCGTTTTTGAGCGCATTTCCCAGCGCTCGATTGTACCCTCCAGGTTCGCACACCTTGCAGACCTAGGACGCCTGGGGATACTTGAGGGGATGCTCACGTTATATGACAACGTGGGTTGGTGAGATTTTTTCCAAGTGTCGACGGACACCTTCGTCCGTCCGACACTTGAGGTGCTGAGTTCTATAGCCCGGACTGACGAGGGATGCTCGTTTAGATTTATGGACCGAGAGTGCCAAGTCACTCTCAGTATGATGAGAGCATTCTTCTCGTGGCCCGATATCCCCGGGGCCGACCGTGGTTACGCACCCACTCACATCCCCCCACCTTCCTTCGATTCCCACGCTTTCTGGGCCCGGATCACAGGTTTACCAGCTGCCTTTGACCCTAGTAGGGCCAAGGCCTCGGCCATCGTCCACCCCTGCCTCCGTATAGCTCAGCGCCTTATGGCGACTACTTTTTTGGCGAGGTATGAGCCTGTGACGATGTCCACGCCGGAGCTTTATATGCTCTATGCGATGACGCGCCCCAGAGTTCTAGCTAGGGGGAGTGACGAGTTGGTCCCCGCCGTCGTGATTGATATCGCGAGCTGGTTTTTGGACCGCATCATCGTATCGGTGGGCGCTCGCTCACCAATATGTTGCGGCGGTCTGATCACCCTGCTCGCCCTGATGACCGGCGAGGACCTACCGGCCGATTTGCATCGTTCTCCGGGCCCCACTTCACTGTCTATAGACGTCATGGCCCGGATGAAGATGCTTCGTCCGCACGGCCATCGGCACTGGGTTTGGTTGCACGGTCCCTACGGTGCTGACCGCATGATCCTTCCGAGCCCAGCTCGGACACAGATAGGACCAGCATAGGTGGACTGGCTTCCGGTGATGGATCTCCTGATCCCCGCCGCCTACGTGCTTGAGGCCGAGGAGGCTGAGCAGGCTGAGCAGGCCCACGCTGCACACGCTGCACCCGTTGACCCCGTGGCCCCTCAGCCTGTCCCTGAGATTTCTGCTGCTCCCGACACCATTGTCCACACTTCTGATGGTGTCGGGAGTATAATTGCTGAGACCACCTCCACTACCACCACTCCCACCACAGCTGGCCCTCTGTCCGTTGAGCCCCTTTGCTCCGCACTACCCGAGCGCCCACCTACTTTTGTTGAGAGCGGAGAGCCTTCTTTCGCTGCCATCGTGGAGACCATGGCCAGTATGATCTCTGCTGGGATTTCGCCTTTTGGACCCCACACTGCCTCCCCAGCGGTTGTCACTTCTGTCTCCACCGTACTTTCTGAGAGTGTCGTGACGTCTGTTCCCACGTCTGTGTCACTGACCTCTCTTGCCGCCTCGTCGCCACTTTTATATTCCACTTCCGCTGCTGCTGCTTCCACCTCACACCAGCCTACGCCCCAGCCTCGCACTGAGGCTGGGCCCCCACTTGTGAGCACAGCACCCTTCCTCCACATGCCTGCTGAGCCCATCCACTACACCACCCGAGTCCGCCAGCCCCGTCCTGCACAGCACAGACACGTGCATCTCTCTGCACCACCTCCCCCCGACACTGTACTTCAGAGCATTCGTGCTCTTGAGGGGGCGGTGAGTGGCCTCAGAGGTGACCTCAGGACCCTGTCTGCCACCGTCACCGCTATGGCCAACCGCTTCGACCTACTTCCGGGCATTCACTATTGCCTCACTCAGATTCTCGAGCGGTTCCCTCGCGTACCGACCTCACCCACACCTACCCAGCAGGTACCCACACCCACTCCTACACCCACCCAGCCTGCTTCTACACCCACACCCCCACCCACCCAGCAGACTGTTCCCCAGCCACCACCTCCTCCTCCTCCTCCGCCTCAGGACGGAGACGGCGCATCACCACCCTCTTAGGCACCCTTGATGCCATTGATCTTTTTTGCCGTCTTGCTGCCCGTCTCTGCTTGGTCCTGCTGATTTTTGCCCACCCCCCTCCCCTCACTGTTTTGGGTCCACATTTTGATCATATCTTTCTATATCATTTTTGGGAGAGAGGGAGAGTCTTTTTGGTGTGACACTCTTATATCTGATTCACTCTTATATCTGCATGCATCATGTCCGCATCATATTTTCATTTTGTTATTTTTATTTCTTTTTTATCATGCATGCATCCTCACCTTCCCCTACCATTACACGTCTCTCGGTGTGACACACTTTGCACATTGAGGACACTGTGCACTTTAGCTTGGGGGAGTGAGTTCTCACGCTTTTCGATTTACCACCTTTATTTTTAGTTTTTTCACGCCATTTTTCGCATTTGCACTCATTTTCATCACTTTTTCTTTTTTTACCATGCATCACGTTTTTCTTATTTTCTTCGTGTGCCGCATTGTAAATAGTTTTATTTTCCCTCTTTATCTTTATTTCTTTCATCTCATGCTAGAGATGATTTTTCTGTGATGATGATGACGTGGAGTTAGCTTTCTCTATATGCATGCTATATTTGTCATGTCTTAGCTTTTATTTCTGATATCATATGCTATGATTTGCCTTGCATTTAGAGATAGTAACCCATATTTTTTCCGTATGAAAATGGATGAAATTCTATTATTAGCTGAGTCTGAATATTCATATGTATGCTATCGTAGAAAACACTCCAAGATTCACGCACTGAATGCTTATATCTGGAGTACCGTTTTCTTTTCCTATATCACTTCTATTTGCATGACTTGTACACTTCACCTCAGGATGATTGAATGATGTTAGCTATGATAAATCTGGATTAGTTTGCTTTTTTGTGATCGAAACCGAGTAGATTAAATTACCCTGCTGAAGTTGTCGTGCACGTCTTATAGAGTGAACTGAGAGACATATTTATTTCTTTCTCCACATATCTTGAACATCAATTCTCTATTTTAAAATCATTGGTGAATCTCCCCTTAGCGATTCTAGTATTTGGCATTTCCCCCGTTATTAAATTCCTAGCTCCAAATTCCCCGAAATCCAAAGAAAAAATAATAATAATAATAATACTTATATATCCTTCTCTTTGATTTGGGATCATTGAGTATATATTGCTATTTCAAAAAAAGGAAAAGAGAAAAAGATTTGAGAATAAGAAAAGAAAAGAGAAAGGAAACTCAAAACGATCCCATCTCATACCCCTTCTCTCTTTATTACCTCTTTTGTTTTATTTTTGACTTTTGGAGCTTCATAAAAATGGGGATGTAAATACAGTTTGTATATGCCACCATGCTTATAGATAAGCTTGGGGGAGAGAATCCAATGATGTGTGAGAGAGTGACTACTTGACGGCGCATGACAACCTAGGCTAAGTAATATTCTATACTCGGCGAGATTGTTTTAGCTTCACGAAATCCAGAAATCTACGCCTAGCATTCATTTCATAAAATCCACGCTTTTCTATTCTTTCTATTCTATTGCGTGATATTCTTATACTCCTCATAGAAAGCATTCAATTGAAAAGTGTGTAATCTGCGATATTGTATACCGCTTTAAATGATTCAGACGATGTTAATTTTAGAATTATTCCATTTTTCATTCTATATCAATATTCTTGGGTTTTCTATCTCTATTTGCATTATTATACTATGATATCGAAATAAAAATCTTTGACATGTGTTTTACATTCGATGCATGCTATATGAGTAAGCAAAACCCACGTCCTGAGAAAAATGATCAAGCAGCTTCGCTTTCTTCTTTCTTCTTCGTTTTACGTTTTCCGTTTTTCCATCGTTTTCATTTTCTAAATTCACCGGGTTCGCCTTTTACATATCTTCCTCGAGGACGAGTAAGAGGTAAGCTTAGGGGATTTTGATCACTCCGTATTTTACACCTTTTTCCCGCATGTTTGCATGCCATTTAGATCGCTCAAATCATGTTTTTCACGATTTATCGACAATATTGTGATACTTTTCACGATTTGTTGTTTTTGTCGTATTTCAGGAGATTTGGAGCGATTTGGAGTGATTCCGAGATACACCTACTCCGGAGTGTCACCGACGACTTCCCTGAGGGGTATTTTGAGATTGGAGAGGAGTGAAAGAAGAAAGAACATCGGAGGAGCGACGAGGAGGCAAGAACATTCAGATTGGGCATTTTTAGCAACTCACTCGGCCGAGTGAAGGAGTCACTCGGCCGAGCATCGAGACACCGCTCGGCCGGCCAGATCGGACACGCTCCAAGCAATGTATCAGCGTGCACTCGGTCGAGCATCAGATGCCGTCTCGGCCGAGTGACATACCCCTGTTGGACCTTGGAATTTCCATCCTCTCTTCCATAAGGTTTTGATGTGACAAATCAATATATTTCATGTTACTAACTTTATCTATGCAGATGTGCAGCTTCAACGCAAATTCATTTACATCACGCATATGATCAAAGTACAAGGAGATTCTGCAAAAACAACCTTGCTACTCAAATTACGTGTGAAACACGTATCTACGGAATGATGTAATTTTTACTTTTTAGATAGCTTCAGGGCCTTGGTTATATCTTATCATATATCCCTAAAGCTCAAATCTACATCATCTCCTAACTCATTTGATCCTAAGTCAAAATTCGTATTTTTCAGTACTAGCCTACTAGGAATTTTCCTAGCCTACCAAAACAGTTATATTTTGGCTTGATACTTTCAGAAAAGTATCTATCCATTATCTATTCCACGTCACCAAAATTTTGTGACCGTTTGTTACCGTTACAAAATTGGCAGGCTACGAATTTTCGTAGCATGCCAAAATGCTTTTGGGACTGAAATTTTCCAGAACAGTTTCTGACCGTTCTCCAACGTTCCTCTCAGTTTCTGAACGTTGTGCAACGTCTCTTTTAGAGCCGTTCACAACCGTTTCTAAAACCTATAAAAGGAGGGGTACCCCCTCTCATTTTCCACACACTTTCCTCTTCTAAATTCTGATTTTGTTGAAAGCAAGTCTTTGATTTTCTTAAGTAATTCTGCCATTAGTTGTTCTTTTCTTATTTGTAAGAAGAAATCATTAGATTTCTCTCTTCATTTAAGAACGGAAGAACTTGGATTTTCAACATCACTTTTGGAAAGTTGTTTGTGTTCATAATTGCAAGAAGATATCAATAGATCTCTCTCTTCTTTTATGAACCAGAGAACTTCAAGTGTTGCGCTTCATTACATATCTTTTACATCTTGAAGTTCATCTTCTAAACACCATCCTTAAATTCATTCTCTGAAATTTATAACAAGGCTATAGGTGTTTTCCTATTTCTTATTTAACAGGTTGGAATCTCTGTTTAGAGATTGTGCAAAGTTTGGGACACGGGGAGTGTCGCCATTTTTGTAAGTTCGTGCTTGCGGGGCAAGTGATTATAGTGGATTGGAAATCTCTACGGGGTAGAGGACTGGAGTAGGATCACAAGGATCCGAACCAGGATAAATCTCTGTGTTTGCAATTGGTTTAATTTTCAGCACTTGTCATTTTATTTCTGTGCCATCTTTGCAAATATTACTAACATCTTATTTGCGACAATTTTTTTAAGGGTTTTTCTCATATTGGTCCCTTAAATTATGTGAATTTTGATATTAGTCCCTTAAATCTTTGTAATTTGAATTTAGTCCCTTAAATGTTTAATATTAACCTAAATAGTCCCTTTTGTTAACCTAAATAGTCCCTTAAATGTTTAAAGTTTAACCTAAATAGTCCCTTTAAAGGACTAAATTCAAATTACAAAGATTTAAGGGACTAATATCAAAATACACATAATTTAAGGGACTAATATGAGAAAAACCCTTTTTTTAATATACACTATTCACCCCCCCTCTAGTGTATTGATCCTTACAGGCTAAAATTACATTTGGTATCAGAGCAAGGTTAAGATGGCAGCAAGTTCCTCAAACATGAACGCAGTTCCTCACAACTACAATCAGCAACCTGAAGGGCACTCTCAAACTCGTCCTCCTCTATTTGATGGTTCAAATTACTCATATTGGAAAATACGAATGGAGATTCATCTCCAAAGTATGAATTATGAGATTTGGGACATCGTAGAGTCAGGATACGAAAAGCCAACAACTCCTGTTGCTGATTGGACCGCCAACGACAAAGCTGCAAAAACCAACAACTCAAAGGCCATGAATGCTTTATTTTGTGCTATGGATAAACATGAGTTTAATCGAGTATCTCAGGCCAAAAGTGCTCAGGAAATTTGGCATATACTTGAGGTAACTCATGAAGGAACCAGCAAAGTGAAGGAAACCAAGATTTCCGTTTTGGTTCACAAATTCGAGTTGTTCAAGATGAAGGACCAAGAGACAATTGGAGAAATGAACACCAGGTTTACTAATATTATAAATTCTTTAAATGCTCTTGGAAAAACTTACACTTCTCTTGAACAGGTTCGCAAAATTCTTAAAGCTTTAACTCCAGTATGGCGTCCAAAGATCACCGCTATTGAGGAAGCCAATGATCTTTCCACATTAACTATGGAAGATCTTATTGGTAACTTAATGGCCCATGAAGTTACACTACAAGATGAGAAAGAAGAATCAGATCAGAAGAAGAAAGTACTTGCCTTCAACGCAACATCAGATAATGAAGATTCCGATGATGATATGGCATTCTTTGCCAAAAACTTCAGAAAATTCTTTCAGAAAGGTAAGTATAATAATTTTAAATCTAAGAATACTGATTCCTCTCTTTGCTTTAATTGCAATAAGCCAGGACATATGAAGAAAGACTGTCCACTTCTCAAAGTAAAGTTCAAAACTTCTAACAATGATCAATCCAGAAGAGAAAGGAGGTTTGACAAAATGAAAAAGGCATTTGCAGCAACATGGGATGAATCTTCAGATGATGAAGATGATGATCTAAATGAAAGTGCCAACATGTGCTTTATGGCACAAGATGATGAAGATGAAGTAAGTTCTTTTAATAACGAAGAATTACTTGATGCTTTAAAAGATCTCTATTCTCGTTTCAAAAAATTGAATAATCAACATAAATCATTGAAACAGAATAATGATGATCTCCTTTCTAAATATCAAGAATTATCATCTTCTAAAAACATTGAAAATACTTCTTCTCAAGTTTTGGATCTTAGTAAAGAGAATGATATTCTCAAAACTAAGAATTTAGAATTACATACACAAATATCCGAAATGGATAAAAATATTTCATCACTAA
This sequence comes from Scilla litardierei, assembly GCA_030789695.1. Taxonomy (NCBI): domain Eukaryota; kingdom Viridiplantae; phylum Streptophyta; class Magnoliopsida; order Asparagales; family Asparagaceae; genus Scilla; species Scilla litardierei. The sequence goes on along the minus strand of CM061134.1, from coordinate 189,149,771 downwards.
AGATGAAATATGACGAGATGTCATCCAATGTTAATAAATTTAACAAAGGAAAGACTAATCTCGATGATTTGCTTAAAAATCAATATCCAGCAAATCATAGACAAGGACTGGGATATTCCAAAAAGGATATACCCAAGACTTCTTCCTCATGTGGTAAAACAAATTTTGTTAAACCACAAAAGAAGAATCATGCATTTATTTACACGAAGAAAGTAAACATTCCTACTTCTTCTTCACAAAGAAATGTTACTAACATTTCAAAAACATTTCCTAGGAAACCTACTACAATTAGTATATGGGTTCCTAAGGATTCATGCTTAGAAGATAGAAATGATTATATTTCTCATTATATACATAATATAGTTCATTCTAATGATTATATTAAAAAGCCAAATTCCACTTGGGTTTGGCTTCCAAAAATCTAATCCCAAGGACCCTCAAAAGGGGGTACCAATGCTTAATGTTTTATCTTTCAGGTACCTAAAAAGGAAAGATGGATTTTGGATAGTGGATGTTCAAAACATATGACAGGAAATGTCAAACTACTTTCAACCGTCAAGTACAAACAAGGAGGCACAGTTACCTTTGGTGACAACAACAAAGGCAAAATCATAGGCACTGGAACAGTTGGTAATACAAATCAGCCTATCATCGAAAATGTTCTCCTGGTTGATGGTTTGAAACACAACTTACTTTCCATTAGTCAGTTATGCGATAAAAATTACAAAATAGTTTTTGAACAAAATGATTGCATCATTTATGATTCTGATATGTCATCTATTTTATTTCGTGGTAAGCGTAAGAATAATATTTATATCTTATGCATGTCTATTTCCACTAATAATCATTGTTTAATGATTACATTAGATGATACACTTTTATGGCATAAACGTTTTGGACACACAAATTTCAAAAATCTAGCACGTATTTCAAAACACAAGTTAGTTAATGGAATGCCAAATATTTCTTTCAAACACAAACATTTTTGTGATGCTTGTCAACAAGGAAAAATGCACAAATCTTCTTTTAAATCAAAGGATGTTATCTCAACAAAGAGACCATTAGAACTCTTACATTTAGATTTGTTTGGTCCTTCAAGAGTAGCTTCTTTGAATAGAAGTAGATATGCATTTGTCATTGTTGATGATTATTCTAGATACACTTGGGTTATATTCTTACAAAACAAGAATGATGCTTTTGAAGAGTTTTCAATATTTTGTAAAAAGATTCAAAAGATCAAATCCTCTAACATTGTCACTATTCGTAGTGATCATGGGGGAGAATTTGAAAATGAATCATTTACCAAGTTTTGTAATGAAAATGGCATTTCACACAACTTTTCTTTTCCTCGTACCCCTCAGCAAAATGGAGTAGTTGAAAAGAAAAATAGAACTTTACAAGAATGTGCAAGAACAATGCTTTGTGATAGTAATCTTCCTAAGTATTTTTGGGCAGAAGCTGTTGCAACTGCTTGTTACATTATGAATAAAGTTCTTATTAGGCCATTGCTTAATAAAACATGTTTTGAATTATTCTTTAATCGCATTCCACGTGTATCATATTTTAAAGTGTTTGGTTGTAAATGTTTCATTCTAAATACTAAAGATGCACTTGATAAATTTGATTCTAAATCTGATGAAGGTATTTTTGTTGGATACTCAACACGTAGTAAAGCCTATAGAGTATACAACAAAAGAACTTCAACAGTTGAAGAATCACTTCATGTCACATTTGATGAGTATCCCTCATCTAATTCTCCCATTATTGATGATGAAGAGAATATATTACCTCTTTTTAATTCCTTAGATAATATGAAACTTGATGAAATTGATGCTACTAAACATTCTGTTGAGTCTGTTTCAGATAATGCAGATCTTCCTAAGGCATTTGCACAAGTTCCAAATCATCCATCAGAGTTAATTATTGGAGATATTACAGATGGAGTAAGAACTCGTCGCCAAATAGAGCAAATGGCACATTGTGCATTTCTCTCAACCATTGAACCAAAGAACATCAAAGATGCATGTGAAGACAGTTCATGGATTATGGCTATGCAGGAAGAACTTAACCAATTTCAACGAAATGATGTTTGGGAATTAGTTCCCAGACCATCAGATCATTCAATTATTGGTACCAAGTGGGTATTCAAAAATAAATTGGATGAATCTGGTCAGATAATTAGAAACAAGGCACGATTGGTTGCACAAGGTTATAATCAAGAAGAAGGTATTGATTATGATGAAACCTATACACCAGTTGCTCGTCTTGAATCTATTAGAATGTTATTATCATTCGCATGTTTTAAAGATTTTAAACTTTTTCAAATGGATGTGAAAAGTGCTTTTCTAAATGGTTTTCTTAAAGAAGAAGTTTATGTAGAACAACCTCCGGGTTTTATTCATGAAAATTTTGAAAATCATGTTTTTAAATTGAAAAAGGCTTTATATGGTCTGAAACAAGCACCTCGTGCTTGGTATGAAAGACTTAAAAGTTATCTTTTAAATTCAGGATATTCTATTGGTAAAATAGATTCTACTTTATTTATTAAAAACATAAACTCTGATATTATCATTATCCAAATATATGTTGATGATATTATTTTTGGTTCTACTAACGAATCTCTTTGTCAAGATTTTTCTAAAATTATGCAGAAAGAATTTGAGATGAGTCACATGGGTGAACTAAACTACTTCCTCGGTCTTCAAATCAAACAAATGAAGGAAGGAATATTCATCCACCAAAGCAAGTACTCTAAAGAACTCATCAAACGCTTTGGTTTAGAAAGTTCTGCAGAAAAACATACTCCGATGAGTACATCTACTTCCCTCGACAAAGATTTAAATGGTAAGAGTGTTGATCAACGTCTATACAGAGGTATGATTGGCTCCTTACTTTATCTAACTGCAAGTAAACCAGACATTATGTTTTCAGTTTGTTTATGTGCACGATATCAGGCAGATCCTAAAGTTTCACATCTAACTGCCGTAAAACGGATTATTAGATATGTTAAGTATACTTCTGATTTTGGTTTATTTTATCCTAAAACAAACACATTTGATTTATTATCATATAGTGATGCAGATTTTGCTGGTTGTAAATCAGACCGTAAAAGTACTAGTGGTACATGTCACTTTTTAGGACATGCCTTAGTTTCCTGGTTTAGCAAAAAGCAAAACTCTGTTTCATTATCTACAACCGAGGCAGAATATATTGCCGCCGGTTTAGCATGTGCTCAAATTTTATGGATGAAACAAACTATTTCAGACTATGGTATTAATTGTTCCACATGTCCTATAATGTGTGATAATACTAGTGCTATTAATTTGTCTAAAAATCATGTTCATCATTCACGCACTAAACATATTGATGTACGTCATCATTCTTTAGATGATCATGTTCAGAAAGGTGATATTATTTTAAAATTTATTTCTACTGAACATCAAGTTGCCGATATTTTAACTAAGCCTTTTAAGGAAGAAACTTTTCTCAAGCTTAGAAGAAATCTGGGCATTATTAGTGCATCAGAATTTGATTTATGAGTATATTCATTTATTTTTGATTTTTGTGAATTTTTCTATAATTTTTTGGTTACTATTTATTTTTGGCAGGCTACCAAATTTTGTAGCATGCCAATTTTAAACAATTTTTCTTTCTGTTCTCCGTTTTGTACCTACTTTGATCCCTGGAATTTGAATTTTTTTAAAATAATTCTCCTATATTTTTTTTCTCAAAATCAAATTTCATATCGAAATTCTTACCCGTTCTCTTCCACTTTGTCTTTATCTTTTTGATTCCTGTTGCTATCTGTGTTCTCTTTACTGCCACATGGATACTTCTCTTTTGTCTTTTCCGATATTTTCTGCTTTTCACGTTGGACAAGGCACTGACATTTCTTCTTATTCTTCGAACTTTCCATTTGTACTTTCGTTTCTCTATTGGTTTGGATTTCACAAGAAGCCAGAAAATTTAATTCTTCTGCCTCTTTTCAATGCCACACTCGCAACCCAATCCTCTCGTTGGAAATTGTTTTATTAATTTATTTCGGCCACCTACCCTCTGGCCAAAACCGCAATCAAACCGCCACCCAATTTAAATTCGGCTTTTAAAAAAAACCACCACATGGGTATTTCTTATTGGTCCACTTCATCCACTCATTTTCTCTTTCTTTATTCGGGTTACTCTTTTTAGACTCACGTGAGACCCTTCACATCTGTTGAATATTTTTTTTATATACTTCACCTCTTAACATTATTTCCACCTACCCCATTTAATTCTTCTCTCCACATGGATGGGTCTTATTGGCTTATGCCACCAAACCGCCTCATCTCCCTATACGGCCTCTCATGGGAACTTTCACCATACTTTTTTAATTAATTTTCTTATATTTCTTTGTTCTTATTTTCTTCTTATTATTTAATATGTTTATTCTTTTGAGAGAGTTCTCTCTGACATTTGCCTTGGTCTTCTCATATGAATTCGGCCAGCATATCTTTCTCTCTATTGGTCTTTAATTTTTGTTCAACTTCCAATTTATTTTTACCTACCTTCTTAATGTCGACCTACCATTCATTATTTTTGTTACCTTCCCCATGTCACTCGGGTTTCCCATTCTTTACTATCTCATTGATTGTTTTCGGGTTTCTTCACTGCCTCTTCTTTTTGCAACCAACGGATACACGTTTTCTCAAACCGTTGCCTCTTCTTCTTCCCATCTGTTCGGATTTTTGTATTTTGAATTTTTCTGGTGTTCAAACTTCCTTCAGTTCTAGCAACCGCTTCCACTTCTTATCATGGCAACTGATTGGGCTTCTGTCTCTTTCTATTTATTTCGCAATCCTTTCTTTCTTTTCCCATTCTCTGTTCTTCTCCTCTTCCACTCTTTGTTTTCATTTTCTTTATATCGTTCACCATGGCCGATCCCACTTTCCCGTCACCCTCTGATCGGTTCCGTTCGGCCGCTGCCCAAGAACGATATCTTCGCTCGGAGGCCACTCGTTTTCATCCGGAGCGCTTTCTCGACTACGGCACGCCGATGATGATGCAGGTCAAGAAGCTTCTCGCCATTGTTGGGCTTCATCAACTCTAGTCGCTCACCAACAAAACCCCCTATTACCCTACCTTGGTGCGAGAATTCTATGCCAATCTTGAGACTACGGTCCACCGTGGTCAAAAGTACTTCTCCACTCAGGTTCGGGGCGTTTGCTTCACCGTCGACAGCACCAAACTCGCCACCATCATCAATCAGCCGCCGAATAATCTCGTCCTTCTCTCTTTTCCGATGAACGACCCTGTTATCAATTCTCGTCTCGCCCCAAAGTTGACCCCTCATATGTCTGCATCCAAACTCAGCCCTGAGGCCCGCATCCTCCACAAAATCGTCATTTTCAATTTGATGCCGAAGGCTGGGTCTGTAAACTATTTGAGCAATGCCTACCTTCACTGCCTCTATGCGATCATGGCCGGTTATCCTATTCATTGGGGCCATTTGCTTCTTCGTTATATGATGCGCCTTGTTTCCACTCATTTCTATTTCCCCAGTCTCATCACCCTGATACTTCGGGCTTTTGGCGTTCCCACCGACGGTGAACTGATGCTTCAGAATGACGTTCACATCGATGAAAACATCCTCCAAAGCATGGGACTACCGGATGATGTTTCTTCTCCTGACGATGACGCCGATGACGACAACACCGTTGCTTCTGACGATGACTCTTCGCATCCTCCTGCTCCGGCTTCTTCCTCTCGTGGCAAGGCTCCGTTTCCAGGATCTTCCCTCTCTTACTGCGACAAGAAGATTCATACGTCTAAGGATGGCGTTAGCCCTTCTAGAGAAACGAATGCCGTTCTCTTCTCTCGTCTCTCTACTCAGGTTGCTGAAGGGTTTGCGGGTATTCAGATTCAGATGAGCACGTACGACGATGTTCTTCGTCACCACTCCACAGTTCTTGAGCAGATTCAGGTGGAACAATCCTCACTTCGTTCCTCGCTGGAATCTGCCGAAGTCCTCCCTACTCGCCGCACTCGCACCCGTCATTCTTCTCCGGGTTCCTCGTCATACCATCCCCATTGATTCCGTTGGTTGAATCCACACAATGCTTGCTATGACCTTAGCCTATCCGTGGTTTATCCTCTGCCGTCTGCTGGTTGCTCTTTATGATCGGTTGTTTTATCACTGGTTCTGTCTGTTGGTTGTTTATGGGGTTCTTATGTTGTTTCAGTATGTTAGTCGTCCATGCCGTTAGCATGTTGGTTCTGTACTTTGTGATGCATGTTGTTTTTAGTGGGTGTTTTGTTTTCAGATGCATATGATGTACTGGGCTTACTTTCGTTGGGTTATCATCGTTGTTATGTTAAATATATGCTACTTCTTTTGTGTACTTCATCTCTCTGATTTGGTGTTAGTTACTTTACGTATTCGTTACTTTTGTTCCTGCTCCCTCCATAACCTATTTATGCTCAAATTTTACTTTCCTTCATTTTTTCATTTGGCCTGCTACGAAATATCGTAGCCCACTTTTTGTGGATGACAAAGGGGGAGATATATGCATATATTCAGGTGGAGTCTATATGACTATACTCAGGGGGAGTAACATCAGTAACATCACATTTCAACATCATGTTCATACACTTCCTAAAACTTTTTACTAACATGATTAATTCACATTTTTTTGTATATATATACTTTATTATTTTTCATCATCAAAAAGGGGGAGAATGTTGGACCTTGGAATTTCCATCCTCTCTTCCATAAGGTTTTGATGTGACAAATCAATATATTTCATGTTACTAACTTTATCTATGCAGATGTGCAGCTTCAACGCAAATTCATTTACATCACGCATATGATCAAAGTACAAGGAGATTCTGCAAAAACAACCTTGCTACTCAAATTACGTGTGAAACACGTATCTACGGAATGATGCAATTTTTACTTTTTAGATAGCTTCAGGGCCTTGGTTATATCTTATCATATATCCCTAAAGCTCAAATCTACATCATCTCCTAACTCATTTGATCCTAAGTCAAAATTCGTATTTTTCAGTACTAGCCTACTAGGAATTTTCCTAGCCTACCAAAACAGTTATATTTTGGCTTGATACTTTCAGAAAAGTATCTATCCATTGTCTATTCCACGTCACCAAAATTTTGTGACCGCTTGTTACCGTTACAAAATTGGCAGGCTACGAATTTTCGTAGCATGCCAAAATGCTTTTGGGACTGAAATTTTCCAGAACAGTTTCTGACCGTTCTCCAACGTTCCTCTCAGTTTCTGAACGTTGTGCAACGTCTCTTTTAGAGCCGTTCACAACCGTTTCTAAAACCTATAAAAGGAGGGGTACCCCCTCTCATTTTCCACACACTTTCCTCTTCTAAATTCTGATTTTGTTGAAAGCAAGTCTTTGATTTTCTTAAGTAATTCTGCCATTAGTTGTTCTTTTCTTATTTGTAAGAAGAAATCATTAGATTTCTCTCTTCATTTAAGAACGGAAGAACTTGGATTTTCAACATCACTTTTGGAAAGTTGTTTGTGTTCATAATTGCAAGAAGATATCAATAGATCTCTCTCTTCTTTTATGAACCAGAGAACTTCAAGTGTTGCGCTTCATTACATATCTTTTACATCTTGAAGTTCATCTTCTAAACACCATTCTTGAATTCATTCTCTGAAATTTATAACAAGGCTATAGGTGTTTTCCTATTTCTTATTTAACAGGTTGGAATCTCTGTTTAGAGATTGTACAAAGTTTGGGACACGGGGAGTGTCGCCATTTTTGTAAGTTCGTGCTTGCGGGGCAAGTGATTATAGTGGATTGGAAATCTCTACGGGGTAGAGGACTGGAGTAGGATCACAAGGATCCGAACCAGGATAAATCTCTGTGTTTGCGATTGGTTTAATTTTCAGCACTTGTCATTTTATTTCTGTGCCATCTTTGCAAATATTACTAACATCTTATTTGCGACAATTTTTTTAATATACACTATTCACCCCCCCTCTAGTGTATTGATCCTTACATGCTAAAATTACAACCCCGTCTGCCCGAGTGGCATTCAGACGACGGCCATCAAAAACTCCCAAGTTACTGTCTTTCGTCAGTCTGAGATCAGAAGCCCCACTCGACCGAGTGGCAATTGCCGTCCGCCCGAGTGAACAAAGCCCATCGACCGAGTGACGACAACTCACTCAGCCGAGTGACCCCTGAAGTGAAGGCCCCCAAGACCCCGGACTTACTGTAAATTCTCAGGGTCTCTCACTCGGCCGAGCGACTTTTGTCACTCGGCCGAGTGAGCCGCGCGCCTGTAGCGGAAAACACGATTTTGAAGAGGCGTAGGGGCATTTTAGTCGCGGATTTTTGGGCAGTTTTGGGGGGTATTTAACCCCAGATTCTAACCTAGTTTAGGGAGTTTTTTATTGCTTTTGGCAGCCTTTTTAGATTAGATTTTTAGAGTTTTGTTTTAGATCTTTTGAGAGGAGAATTGAGTTGTTAATTGTTGGATCCTTTGGAAGCTACATTTGTTTGTCTCCCTCTTCACTAAAAACTCTATTTTTATTGCTAATTTTAGTATTGCCATGAATTCTATTGCTATTTCAATTGATTGTTCTTCCATTTGCGATATGATTTGTGAGTAGTCTTAACGTCTTAGGGCGTGGGGATGAACCCTACGAGCCCAATTTCCGATTTGTGATGATTTGGTAGAACTATTGCTAGAATTGCTATTAGGGTTAGTTTGGGATTGATGTAATACGGATAGCTAGGTGTTCATATCGATTGGGATTTGCAAGAGATTGGATCCCAATTCGATAGGAAACCCTAGAAATCCGAATTGGGTTGAAATTGAGTTTCTGTAGTATCGGTTTGCAAGAGATTGGACCGATACTAGGATTCTCGGTTGCAATTCTATACCGATACCCGTTTGCAAGAGATTGGACGGGTAGGAACTATCCCAACCTAGGTCGTAGCCCGAGTTTGCACGAGAGTGGGCTCGGGATGCGATTGAACGATGACGTTGATCCTAATGCTAGCTTGCCTAGGCTAGGGTTTGCAAGAGATTGGACCCGAGCCTAGGTTTGCTATAGACCGGCAATAGCACGAGAGCGTGAGCTAGGTTTTACATTCAGTTGCAACTAGTTTACCCGACATTCTACCCTAGTAATTGTGAAACCGATGAATCACAATGACGAGATACGGTGAGTAGCGGGGATTCCCTATTCCCTAGGCGTCTTTATTTGATTTTATATCTCTTTACATTGTTTGACGATTGTGACAACATCGCCGAAAGGCAATTTCCCACTTTTCTGTCCCTATAGCCAGGTTGTTCGGAGAAGGCACTATCATACGTCCTCCATGTGTTCGATACCCGCTCGCCGCTACACCGTGCGCTTACGGTAAAACTACACGGTCGCTCTTTAGGGTGTACACCCGGGCGCGATCATCTTGATGGAGCGATTTCTTCAGGCCTCTGTGCTGGAGCCCTTTTTCAGGGCCGTCATGGTGACCAGTTCGGGGTAGCTCTCGACGTTTAGTATCTGAGCATTGAAGCAGTTCATGTAACCCCTCAGAGTCTCTCCTGCCCTCTGGATTATATTGAATAGGAGGTCCCAGCCTGGGTTCCTCTATCGCCCGGTCATGAATTATTGGCAGAACTTCGGGGACAAGTACCGCAAGTTGCCGATGGATTGGTCGGGGAGGCTGTTATACCACTCCCTGGCAGATTTCTTGAGGGTGGTATAGAAGCCCCGGTAAAGCAGAGTGTCGTCGGCCCCTTGGAACCTAATGACTCCATGGTTGTCTTGCATGTGCTCCTGGGGGTCTCCTGTGCCATCATACTTCTCCAAGGTTGGTACCTTGAACCTGGAGTGTACACGTGCATCGGTGATGCTCCTCATCAATGGGCACCAGTCGTCCCCTTGGGCTTCCAGGTCGATTTGACCCCGGAGGTGCTTCCCCTCGTTGTTCGGACGGTTTTGGCATATCAGTGGGAACGTGCGAGGGGCCTCCACTACGGTCCTCTCGGCTGGGGACCGGCGTCGGTCACCGGGCGCGTTCCCTGTGGTGGCGATCTTTGCGGCTCCTAGGCCTCTTTCGGCGCGGACTTCCGTTCCACCCCCGGCGCTTCTCGGTGGTCGTGCGGCTGGACGATTTTCACTCGTCCAAATGGGGGCACTTGGATGAGGCCGTTGTTGATTCGTCCCTGGTTCATTTGCTTCTCCCTCCTCACTCTCCTTGAAGAGAGTTATGGGTAAACGATCGCTCCCGGTTCAGGCCCTCACCATCATGGTTCATGACTATGGTTGAGTGCAACGGGGGGAGTGCCTCCGAGCGGTCGGGAAACCCCGCCTGGTTCCCTCCAAAGGGTGTTGCGAGCCCGCGAGGTGCCGAATGGCTTCTGCCAGGGCTCGAAAGTTAGCGTTCATCTCCTGGGTGAGATGGTTGAGTTGTTCACGGGTCACCGAGTGTGAGTCGTCGGTTTCCCCTGCGGAGCGGTTGTGCTCGGTTTCATGTTGGATGTAGCTGTCATCCTCTGGGATGGTCGGCATTCGAGCCACTCCGTTGTTGTGCTGTTCCATATTAGTTGTTATGGATGACGTGGGAAATGATCTCCTTCCCACAGACGGCGCCAGATGATTCGGGGTGTTTTCTCATCGTTGATTGATAGGTTGGGGGTCCGGGGGTTGTCGTGGTCACGTGGAACGCGTGCGGCCTTCGGAGTCAATTTTCCGAGCATTTGCTGGGGCGGGAACTCATGGATCCGTGCATCTGTTTACCGACGGGTAGCTTCGGCAGAACGACGGCTTTTTGGGATGATCGGTCAGTCGGGCCTAGGGCTTGGGAGCGTTCGGACTCGAGCGATGGAGCGCCGAAGGGTGGCTTCGATTTGTTGGTGGCTCCTTGGATCTGCACAGACGAGAGAGCTCGTCAGGGGGGTCGGACCTTGGTTCAAGTCCTCTCCGATGCCTAAGTCAACGCGTGTCTGAAGGATGCTCGATGGGATCGAGTATAGTTCACAGAGAGACCAATACACGAATCCTCGATCCGAGCTATGGAGGAGAAATATAAGGTGGAAGGAGAAGGTCTCGAGAGGTGGAGTACCTGAGATCTGAGTATTCAGGATTCGATTCCTTGGCGTTTCGTCTTTTCGGCCTCTTATATGAGTTTGCATGTCAACGCCTTTATGGCGCCTCGTCATCTCACCCATCCTGCCCGCCTACTTTGATGGTCTCTTCAAGGGGTTTGAAGGCGGTCGCGATGGCGCATTGACTGGTGTCAAGGCTAGCGCGATCTGGGGAGCGGTTTCCTCAGTCGTGAAGGGTCAGCGGTTTCCCTGACGTGGGCTTTGGGCCACTGCGATCCGATATGCTTTATGGGGTCTTAAAGCTGGGCCCAACCCCCACCTGGGCCGTGGGCTTGGCACGCTCCGTTCTGGGGGTTGTATCAAAGCAAGCGTTGCTTCTCTCTTTAGACAAGTAGTAAGTGCTCATTCTCTCATTTTAGAGCACCTCACACACACCTTATTGCCTCACTTATAGTAAGATCATATTCAAGGCATATGCTTGTGTAAATTGATTTCAAATTGATTGTTACAATTTCCATCTTTCTTTGGTTAGTTTTGCTCTCGGTTTGTGAGAGTTTACCATTCTTGGTTTGTGGGAAGTGGTGGTAAAGTTGTATTGGATTTACACTTGCTGGTATTTGGCAAGTGGGATATTAATGGATACTAATCATTAGTGGGTTTACTAGTGGGTTGCTGGAGTAGGATTCCAGTGAGTCGGGATTTGATCCAGGAGAATCCGATCCAGGGCACTTCATATTGTTTGGGATTGCATTTCTGTTTTGTTGTCTCAATTATTTCTATCCTGCACACTTGGTTGCGTTAGGGATTTTAATTAGGCGTAATTTCCTTTTTAATTTCATAAAACACTATTCACACCCCTCTAGTATTTTTTCCCCTAGTTTTTTCATACCCACCACATTTGTGTATATTGAAAATGCGAAAAGGAAAGAGAGTGATCTCTATGTTTCTGCAATGAACTTTTGGTACCTTAGGATTTTTGTATTTTCAATCTGTTTTAATGACGCATACATTACTGACCAACATTGAATTGACTTATACAATAAAAATTCCTCACATGTTTATAAAGTGGGTATTGCGACGTTAATTATGCAGGCAATAATATTTGTATCGGTTGAACTATGGCTTAATTTGACATTAGCTGATCTCTGTCATTTTGAGATGATGGCTCCACAGACACAATCATCTTCCTTATATCTGAATGCATTTAGCAAGAATGGTTAGGGGGAAGTCTGTGTAGCTAGTGCCTGGCCTAAAAATCCTTTGATGCACAAGTTGGCCGTCTTCTTTATAATTTTATAATTGCAACCCTTCATAAGTTCCAATGCCTTATTTGCAGTCAATGAACTGTGATGTCTCTTGCTTGGATCTTCATTAATTATTTGCATATATTAAGTAGTTCTCTATTATCTTTCTTTCTTTTCATATGATTTCTTTCTTCATGTACATCTTATCCAATTATAATTATTTTTCTGTTTGACTCTAAGGATGACAACGATCATACCCTAACTTTATAGAAAAAGGTACATGGTTGTGAGATATAGTTCCTTTGATGCAATGAACCTTTTCAAAACAAAGGTATGTTGGGTATATACCCAACGAAAGTAGTTGACTCATATATTAGGAATAGTCGACTACCTAGTTGATACATACGATACTATGTTGAGAAACCTTTTAAAACGTTTTTAAAACCATCTTAAATCATTTTTGAACCAATCCTATATGTGTGTGTGTGTGTGTGAGCTTCTAACAAGGATTTAACAAGATAAGACAAAATACAAAAAAATACATCAATAATATTTTTACATTAAAGTCATTTGTTTTCTAAGCATACATATACAGACAGGATTTATGCATATCTTTCACAACAAGGTATCCCATTGTCGATGTACAACAATTGAGACAAATTTTGTGTCTGAAGATCCTTCTACTATCAATATCACTCTTCCTTAAACAAAGCAAATCAAGAAAGATCACACTCCTCGTAATGAAATCAAGGTAGCCCCCTTATGAAATCAATGTAGCCCCGTCCTTCTTTAATACTATAGATTTAGACGGATATATATATCTTCTGTTAGACTAGTTTGCCCTTAATATTCTATCTGCCCACTAAACCATCTTTGACTCAAGGTGAATGTCATTGTTGGAAACCATCAATTCTTTGGCAACTGTCTACATTCCCATTTTCAATCTTTCTTGTGATGTTGTGTAATCTATATAACATTTTCATTTCATAGCATGCCTCTAATGTGGTGGGTGCATCACCACCATCACCATGATGTGTTACTTGAAAATGGTTGATCCATTCCTTCAATCTTCAGTAGAATGCTTCTAATTTGCCACTACCCTAATAGAGTTGTGTGGTTTATGTTAGGGAATTAATATCCTTAAGATAATTATTGTAATTGACACATCTTATTCAAAATAATAGTATATTAATTTTTATTCTATATTATTATGATTTGCTTACATGAATATGTATGTATGTGCATAAAACATATAATCACATTGATAATGTCATTAGATTATGCAAGAAGATTATGATCCTAATAAGATTATGACAATAAGACCTACTTAAACTACATAAGCACACTCTAGCATGTTCCTAGTCGATAGAATATCAAGACATGGCATTGGTATTCCAAATAGACCAGTGTACAATGGTCTTCATCATCGTGATATTAATGGTTGGTCAGATAACCATTTAACATATAGACATCATATGATAGTCTATATGTCTTTATTAGAGAACAAGTTTATACAACGACTTGTCAAGAACTTTTACATGGTAACATACTTTTACTATTAATGGAAGCTCTTTAGTGTCAGTCTGCACATGTTAGTATTTAAGCATACGATACACTAAAAAATTTACACATGAGAGGTCTATACTTTGGCCTTTATTGACCAATGACATCTCGGTCTTAGCTAGGTATTCGTTGTGTGTAAACCAAAGAGTACAAAGGGATGTGGTGGTCAAGATGTGATTTATCTTTTCTGGTATGGAAGGTTAATATCGCAAGTAATTGATATTAAACCATAGTGAATCATTGGTTAATATAAAACTGATAATTTATTTGGAGTAATACGTTTGATCCATGATATTTATGACATCATATAATCAACTAATGACATTAAAATATTAATAACGTATGATAGATATCCATACTATAGACATCTTACTAACATAATCACAATGAAGATGTTGGGAAAAATGACGCCTTTGAGATCCCCGAGGAAACAACCACTCCTAAAAGCTGATCAGGAATCTAGGACTAGCAAAAATCGGATACTCAAATACCCCAACAAAATCCCTACGACCTTGCAAAGTAAAGAAGCAAACAAAATAGCAACAAATAAATCAAACAACAGACACAAAAGGTTTACCCTAGTTCAGTTGCATGCAACCTACATCCAGCAACTTTCGAGATGATTCCAATATGAGAGATATCTTCAAAGGACTACAATCTTGCTTCCACTCATATGAGTAATAACTTGGCCAGATGCACAAGCCCTCACAAACTCACTCAAGGAAGAAGAAAATAAGGAGACAAGGAAAGAATCACTCAACTCCAAGAACAAAACTCCTAGCCCTAATCTCTCGACGACCCTCGATGGCGACAGTGACTCAAGCTCTCCTCTGCTCCAGATCCGAAAATCACATTAACCCTATTCCACACAACCATTAGATTAAGTAGGGTATCAAATCGGGCTGGAAAACATGATCACAGCCGTCGACTAAAACATCTGGGCCCTGCACCGCTCGGTCGAGCAAGTTCTGAGCTCGGTCGGGCGGTTGCTTTGCTGCTGCAGCTGCCGTCTAGATGAACTGGGCGCTCGGCCGAGCGACTGCTCTGCTCGCCCGAGCAGACATTGCTCGACCGAGCGGTAGAGTTCTCGGTCGAGTATAATCTCATGCTGCTTGGCCTCTCACCTTGTGCCTTCAGCTCGGTCAAGTGTCTAGAACAGCTCGGCCGAGCGACATGGGTGTGTGATGTGAGAGACTTGAATAACCAAAATTTAACACTCTAGCTTGATTCAAATCACCTCACACATACTCCTGCGCATTCCCGTTGCTCGCCATGACCCTCTCTCTGGGTTTCATCATCATCTCGGAATCAGTGCCCTCTGGTGCCACCTAAGCCAATAATGAGATCAACTCCAGGCACATCTGAAGCTTGATGGCGAGAACTGGCATAGTAAACATGTCTTCAGGGTTCTTCTCAAACGAGGTCTTATGAAGCTCCACTTCCTTGCTTTCCAACTCTAGGAAGGAGTTTCGCACCTCAATATGCTTCGTCCTCGAACTGTATGCCTACTACTCTGCCAGATGAATGACACTCTGTCTGTCACTGTACACTCGTGACGAACTCTGCGGCGCCCCCAAATCTTTCAGTAGACTCCTTAAATATTTTGCCTCCTCCACAGCTTCTACCGTTGTGATCAACTCGACCTCTGTGGTTGACAAAGCTACCACAGGCTGTAGGACCGACCTCCACGACATCACAGCATCGCCCAAAGTGAACATATACACCATGGTAGATTGCTACATGTCCATGTCTCAGGTATATTCACTGTTGCAATATCCCGTCAGCACTTTTCCGTCTCCTCTATCGTAGAAAATCCCGACACTAGCTGTGCCTCGTAGATACCTCAGAATCCACTTGATGGCCTGCCAATGCTCCTTGCCTGAGTTCGCTATATACCTGTTAACCACTCACATGGCCTGTGCAATATCTGGATGCATGCATACTATCGCGTACATCAAACTCCATACTGCACTCGCATATGGACCTGAGACATATAATTCTTCACATCCTCAGTGCTTGGTGACTGTGTTGCAGACAGCTAAAAATGAGCTCCAAGCGGTGTTGTTACGGGATTCACGCTCTCCATCACAAAATGGATCAGCACCTTCTGAATATACCCATGCTATCACAATATTAGCTCACGTCACTTCCTATCTCGAAAAATATACCTTCCAAGAATCTTCTTTGCAGGCCCCAAGTCCTCCATGTCGAACTTTTGCCCCATCTTTACCTTCAGCTTCTTCACCTCAGACATGTCATTGGAAGCAATAAGCATGTCATCTACGTAGAGCAACAAATAAATCTTCATGTCATTATCAAGTGTTCGCACATACATACATTGGTCCTTGATGCTCCTCTCAAAGTCTACTCCCATCATAAAGTTTTCAAATCGCTTGTACCACTATTTGGGTGACTGCTTCCACCCGTACAACGATTTCTTCAACATGCAGACCAGATTTTCTTTCCCTCAACTCTGAACCCCTCTGGCTGTTGCATGTATCTCTTCATTAAGATCTCCATGAAGAAAGGTGGTATTCACATCGAGTTGCTCCAACTCCATGTCCATGCTTGCCACTAGTGCCAACAACACTCGAATGTATGTGGGTCACACAACAGGTGAGAATATCTCATTGTAGTCCTCTCATTTCCATTGTGCAAATCCCTTGGCCACCAGTCTTGCCTTGTACCTGAAATCATTACCACCTTGGGTTGAGCTTTATTTTACCTTATATATCCAACGACATCCAATGTCACGCTTCTCGCTATGTAAAGGTACCAACTCCCAAGTGTCATTACGGTGGAGGGACTCCATTTCCTCCTCCATAGCTCCTTGCCACTGAGCGGCATCCCCTGAGTCTATGGCTCCACCATATGTCGTCGGCTCCTCATGCTCCAAGTTGAGTGCATACAACGCTATGTCATCGAAAAAATCCCGCATACGCCCATGCTCCAAATCTCTCGGGCTCCTTCTTCACCATCTTTGATTTTCGTGTTCCTTCATCACCTGCATAAGTCTCAACATGTACCTGAGATGGACCGGGTGTCTACTCACGGTCCTCAACATGGACCTCAACATGTCCTTCAACTGGGATGTTGACCATCAACTCTTTGCTTGGTCACTGAGTGGGCTGGACTAGAAGGTTGACCACATCTGTCAATATCTTCTCTTGTGACGTGTCCCCCTTTGAGTGAGAATGCTCCGCCCCGAGCATTGCATCCTCATCAAAAGTAACATGTCGGCTTAAAATCACTTTCTGTCCCTCTGGATCCTATAAGCGATATCACTTGACGCCATGGCCATATCCAAGATAGATACACTTCTTCGCTCTTGGATCTAACTTGTCGCCCCTCTCATCCACATATGCCGGGCAACCCACTATGCACAAGTAAGAATAATCTCCAGCTTTTACACTCCACTTTTCTTCAGGAATTTTGTAGTCAATAGCCACTGACGGAACTATGTTCACGATGTGCACTGCAGTGGTGAGAATCTCTCCCCAATATTCCTTCCCCAAACCGGCTGAGTTCCTCAAGCACCGCACTCGCTCCAACAATGTTCGATTCATCCGCTTCGCCGCACCATTTGACCGTAGATATCCGAGTGTGCTAAAATGACGTTGGATTTCATGGAATTTGTAGAAATTCCTAAATTACCTCGAGGTATACTCACCTTCATTATTGGGCCTCAGCACCTTCACGTGCCTTCCGGGTTGCTTTTCAACCATGGTATTCCACTCCCTAAATATCTCAAATGTCTGGTCTTTCGACTTCATCAAGTACATCCAGACTTTACAGGAGTAGTCATCTATGAAAAGAACAAAGTATCTAGCTCCTCTCATTGACGGCTCCGGGCACGGTCCCCATATATCTGTGTGTACATAGTCAAGCGGTGCCCTGCTAATGTGCTTTCCCGTGTTGAACTGCACTGTTGTCTTTTTTCTGTACACACAGGACTCGCAGAACTCTACTCTCTCATCCGTAGCACCAATCAACTTTCTTCTCCAAAGTATATCGAGGGTCGTTGTCACACGGATGACCCAAACGATAATGCCAAGCTTGGTAAAATCTTCGGCACTTTGCTAGTAGAGCCAACGTCAGCATCTCCTTCAACTGTTGTACCTTGAAGGGCATACAAGTTTCCCACTTTCTTTCCATTCATCACTACCATGGCTCCTTTTGACACTCTCAATTGGACTTTCTCAAAAACCGATTTGCATCTGGCACTATCCAAACACATATGGAGATTAGGCTCTTCCGTAGATCTGGGACATGCCTCACATCAGCTAGTGTACACACTACACCATCATGCATCTTGATCCAGACGGTTCCAATACCCGCAGTCTTGCACACTGCATTGTTCTCCATGATGATTGTGCCTCCATCTTCCTTAGAATGGTATATCGTGAACCAACTCCGATGCGGAGTTATGTGGTATGTGTAGGAGGATATATGCCCATAAGGCGATTTATCCTAAGTATACGTCTTGTTCATACTGTATATGGTAGCTATTATCCTAAGTATGAAATCGTTTGAATTAATATACTTCGATAATATACATAGACTTATAGTTAGGTCCTTACGTATCTAGATAAGATCTCGATTATGAGTAGTAAGCGACCGAATAGAAACGTAAGTCTTAAACGGTTCGTGGTCATAGATGTGTTGAGAACTGGATATCAACACATCGGATAGACCACTGTGTCTTTGTCTTACCTTAGGGTAATGATGATCTCATAGTCATTCGACTTGGCGAAGTCGGAGATGAGACACAGGTGCTCATTGGAGAATGAGTTCACTGAACGACCAAATTAGAGTTATTAAATGGTTAACTTTAACTAAACTGTCTATACTAGCTCTAAGGTGATCATAGGTAAGCTGGCCCTTATGACCTGAAGTCATTTGTACGAACCTGTGAGTGAACCATGTAGCTTAGACCTATGATCTAGCTTCGAGGCTAGGCCTACTGAAAGATCTTAGGTTGGGTTGCACCTGAAGCTCTCGAGGCGAGTAGATGACTAAGATGGGATTCGTCACTTCCGTTAAAGGGAAGTTAGTGTCACAGGCTCAGTACGGTCTTTGTGTTAATCCTCGGCCGGGTACGTTGTAAGAAGTACAACATGAATACAACAAAGACAGCCGTATACTGACCAATGTTGTCTAATAGGGTTGACAGTAAACCATACACTAGGCCAACAGGGACATAGTCTTGACGAAGGGACTATAGCTAACGGCATTCATCATTGACACAGCCAAAGTAAACCCAATGATGCTTTTGTCAATGGGTCGATCACGTTATGATGATTTTAAAACTGGGACGACAGCTACTGCTCGTGGTGACCATCGTCTAAGGGTTTCGAGCCCCAACCTGTAGTAAGGTCAGGCTGTAGGGTCTCACACCGAGTAGCGCTTAGGTCTTAGTAATAGGAATATTAATTGAGAGAGATTCATTTGATGATATTGAATAGTTAATATCCACAAAACTTGTTGTGGACTTAAGTCGTGGATGCAATAGGGACAATGTTGCATTTGATGCAAAAAAGATTAAACGTGTCGTAAATTGGATACGACAAATTTAGTATGAACAAATACATTGGAAAGGATTACCTGGCTGACGGGATCATCCCGGTCTAAACACAGGTTCAAACCGCGTCCAAATCGGAGCTCAAACGAGCCCAGAAACGTGAAAACAGTCCAAGGTAAAGTGGATTAGACCCATTGGGCTAACAAGCCCATCCGCAAGGGCAAAACAGGCACGGCCCGCTGGCAGCAGCAGGCTAACACCCGCTGCAGCAGCGGGTGCACT
This sequence comes from Scilla litardierei, assembly GCA_030789695.1. NCBI lineage: Eukaryota > Viridiplantae > Streptophyta > Magnoliopsida > Asparagales > Asparagaceae > Scilla > Scilla litardierei. Next base: position 189,130,088 of record CM061134.1, on the reverse strand, counting down.
CCCGCTGTCCAACGGACGGGCGGACCGCCCCATGCCATGGGCGGGTGCGCCCGCTAAGCTTTACGGGCGCGTCCGCAACTTAAGTGATTTTTAGGGTTTTTGAAACCCCTAAAAGACGGCTACGAAAGTTGATTTTTTCCCCATCTTTGGGCAATTGTTTGAGGGGTCAAACGAAGTCGAAATTCGTCGCCGTTGGTTCCTACGCGTTCACCATTCGAAGCCATTCGTATTGATAGCTCGTTTGGTGTCTAAAGTTTAATGTGTAAAGAGAATTAGTTCGTTGAAGTTTGCTAGTTCGTTGAAGTTTTCTTTTATGAAAAGCTTACTAAACTTCAAATTAAGCTAAATTAGCTTAATTGAATTCTCTTTAATTTAGCAGTAGTCCCACATTGCTCATAAGGAAAGAAGGAGTGCCGACTCCCTATATAAATAGGGGTGCACTCTCTTCGTTGAAAAAAGCACCAGGTCCTCGATCGAGTAGCTCCAGAATTTTAGAGCAAGCTCAATCAACGACTAAACTATTCTCTCTCTCTCTTCTTCCTATTCTCTGGACTAGTCCTAGCAAGACTACGAAGGGGGTTTGGATTCGGATCCAGACGTCTAAGACGCGGGTCTATTCAAGTGAAACTTTCTACCGCGTGTGATCGGCTCAGAGGCGGGAGTCGGCTCGGGCAAATCGGTTCGAGGGTGCGAGGCGGTTCGGCTAGATCGAATCAAGGCGGCTCGGCTACGAGGAGCATCAGAAGACGGTGCGGTACACTTGCCTGCTCCAGGGCCAAGATTCCGGGTATGTGGTTAAACAATTTTTAGTGTAGATTTAATTTTGTCGCTGTAGAATAGATCCCTCTTGGGGTGGTCAGATCCACCCCATCCCTCAGAGCCTAGCCAAATTGTTTAGCCAGTCTATGTTTTGTTTTTGGTTTTTCCGCTGTGCTTTTATGCCCATGTGGTCCGTCCTGTAATGCCCTGCTAAGCTACTGCACAAGTACTAGAGGGGGGTGAATAGTACTTTAAAATAATTAAGAGGCTAATTCCTAATTACTTGCAAACTCTACCAAACAATGCGGAAAATGCGAAAATGTAAATGTTAGACAACAAAGAAACAATCGCAAACCAACGATATTACTGGGTTCGGATCCACCCAAGTCTTCCCGACTTGTTCCCGGTGATCCTACGTCCCAAACACCCGGATCCCCTCCGGATACTTGAGTTAGTAACCCTAACTCAAGATTTCCACTATGAAATACTTGTGAAAAACCTTCACAAGTCAAATCACACACAAAGTAATTTGTGACTCCCACAACCCGGGATCACAACCACTCTCACAACCGAGAGTGAACCAATTACAATATGAAAGTAAATGAAACAAAACTTCTTACCGACAAAATACCTATGCCTTGAGTAATACTTTCGAATTAGGGCAAAGATGATTTTGAGGAAGAAGAAGTGGCACCAAACCCTAGCTCCAAGATGTAGATCAGCGATGGAGAGCTATGGGGATGTTGGTGACCTAGAATCAAGCACTTGGCTTGGAAGGCTTCACACTCAATGAATCTCTCTTTGGAAGTAAGAGTGGGGAGAGATTATTGAATTGAATGAATGAGCTTTGAATGAGCTTGGAATGATTTCTCTTGATCTCTAAACTTGCAATAATATCAGCCTTTTGTGCAATGAATGCAGCTCAGCAAGTATATATAGGATAGAGGAGAGAGAGAGAAAGAAATTCGAGTCATTAAATGCTCCAACGGCTCTTTTCTGAACCCAACTAGTCGGTCAAAGAACAACCACCGACCGACTAGTTCATCAACTAGTCGGTCGGTCAATCAACGTAGACTGACTAATGAGTGAACAGAGAAAAGGTCGAAGATCAGACAAAAGGAACTAGTCGGTCCAAGAAGAGTAGCTGACCGACTAGTTTCACAACTAGTCGGTCGGTTACTCAACTGAGACCGACTAAGAGATAAAAACTGAAGTCTGAGCACAAATAGATTTAGTCGGTCCAAGAACAAATGTTGACCGACTAGTTCATCAACTAGTCGGTCGCCAAATGTGCATAGACCGACTAACAATAAGCAGTAAGTGAGGTGAAAATTGGAATGTACAGTAAAACTAAACTAGTCGGTCCAAGAAGGAAAGTTGACCGACTAGTTTATCAACTAGTCGGTCGATCAATGAACACAGACCGACTAATTATAAACAGTAGCGCAGGCTCAAATTTGCATGTACAGAGAAAGCTCAACTAGTCGGTCACAGAAGCATCACTGACCGACTAGTTCACAAACTAGTCGGTCGATGAGTCAACTTAGACCGACTAACTGTAAACAGTAAAGAGCTTGGAATTGACTGACTGAAACTAGTCGGTCCAAGAAGCTTTGCCGATCGACTAGATCACCATCTAGTCGGTCAGTTCTTCTTCTTGAACCAACTAACATGCACAAGAAGTCGCGAAACGAAGCGCGAAGCTTCGGGAAAGTTTGTATGGACTTCAATTAAGATCCTAGAGCAAAGATATGAGCGTTATGAAGATTTAGACCGTAAGACCTACTCAAGGCTTAACATTCTACGAAAGAAGCTAAAAGACAATAAATATAACTTGACGATACCGTCTTCAAAAGCTTCAATCGAATCTTCATGACTTCTAAAATGGTCCATAAGCTTCAACGAAGCTTTAGGCATACGATCACGTGCTTTGAGAAGTCTTGAGAGTCGCTTTGGATATTCATATGAATTTGGCGACGATCTCCATAACTGCGCTCACAAATTGTTAGTTCACGATATATTTATGTTTGTTCATCATCCAAAACCAAATCCGGGGAGTCCAATATCCAACATTCCAACTTAGGACGGACACAGATCCGAGCTCTGAGGGTCCGCCAAAACACCTACAGTGGTATCGGAGCCACGGTTATGTTATAGATCTATTTTAGCGACGTTCTTTAAATCTATAAATTGCTTATTTTTCAACATACGAACTATTTTAACTTTATGTTAAAATTAGTTTAAAATTGTTTTGTGTTTTTAAAATTTTTTTTTTGCAACATGAAATTTTTTTGGTACGATGTAACTTTATGCGATAAATTTAAATAGGTCTCTAATATTTAAATGCCTTTTAAAAAATTTCTATGAGATATAATACTTTTTTCCGAGCATTTAAAAGTTTATGTAACTTTAAGGATATATTTTATTTTTGAAATTTAATTCTCCTAAGTCACATAAAGGTTGGAAATTTTAAAACTTTATTTGAAAGCTTTTAAAACAATTTCTAATGATTTTAAAAATGTTTTAAAATTGCTTTAATGGATATGTAAATTAAAGAAATATTTTATTCTCATAAGATGAAATGATAAATGAGTTTCTTTTAAAAATTACATATAGGTTTCAAGATTATTTATGCGATATTTTAATCTTAGAAATGTTTGGTTAAAATTTTAAAGTCTAGGTTTAAAAATTATTTGATAATTTTTTGAAACCTAGTTTTATGTGATAAAAATGTTTTAAGCTTTAAATTTTTTATCTTTAAATTTAAATGTTGAATTTTAGATTTGCGTGTTAATAATTATGTAGATAATTTTAACTTGCAATTCTCATTATATGTCACTAGATGAACCTTTAATTTATGCGGATAAATTAGTTTTTTTATATTTTTTAATGGACATGATGAATAATGTATTCATGAACCCTTTAGGTTAGCCATTAAATGATTAAATTTTATAAGATGAAATTTTAATAAATTAGTGACATGTTACGTTTTCATAAACAAAACAACATAAAAACTTAATACCAGATAAGGGTAGACCCTTTTGATTGTCAATCAATGTAATAAATCGTTTAATGATGATTATCATAAAAAGACTAATTTTGTAATTTGTTGTAATTGTTTTATGAAAATCCTAATTAGATTGGGGTAGAATAGTTGAACGTATGAACCTTATAGTTGATAAGGACTCAATAAAAATTGTTCAACCAATCCATAAAATTTCGAATTTTAGGATCCACTAGTTGATAAGGATTAACTAGTTTTAATTAAAAGCCATTTAGTTGTTGGACGAACATAGAATTGATGAAACTCCTTCAATGGATCATGATGTCGGTCAATGTGCTTGGCTAAGTTTGCTGGACCACCCTAGCTAGTCTAGGGGCCGAGTGGTCCTGCCTTAGTCAATTCTCTGGCCGCGTCCGCTGGACCGCAAGGAATCGATTCATGACTGTGTAAGTCCATCGACTATACCTAAGTCAAATACGATAATAATCTTGTTCAAGATAAATCGTAGCCCTCCTTATTTTAGGAGTTGGCAACTGTAAGAAACGTGTTATGGTTGTTGAGCTACACTCAAGCCGTGACATGACAATATTATAGAAACCGATTTCTTGATATACATCTTGACTTGACTAAAATCGTTGTCTCATCCACTGAGCACCGGCATAAGTCTAACCAAGAATGTAGTCTAAGTCCTGACCCAAACCGACGTGTCGTACATACACCGAGCGGCGGGGCAAGTCAGGCTAGACACGAAAACAAGGGTCCGACTAGGCTAGCCATTGTGATCCGGATGACTACACTCATGATCACAAATGACTAGAGGTAAAATCGATAGGGAATCATATTTAATATGATTGACGACGAGTTCGTCTACCGACTACAGAGTCGGACAACTTGTTGAGACACACTCAAGGTTGTCAGACTCAGGGAATCGGATCCCTCTCTCACAAATATTATTTTATAATAAACTGTTTATTATGGCTTTAATAAATTTAGTGGGAGAATATAGTTTTATCAAAAACCATTAAAACTAAACAACGAACATATACTGACAAAAGTATCTATAAAATTGCAGAATGGATTCGGGTCTTAGATATATGGTAGAGAAGAACGTGCTCTATAACGACCCGCTCTCGGGGGCCCGTTACTTATTTGATTTATTCGCAGGTCCCGCAGTTTACCAGTGAAATCATCATAGCCACAACTCAGAGATGTACCAACAACACTCAAACCAGCGTACAACGTTATTACAGTTCAGATAAGAATACAAACCAGCAGCTGCACTCTCTCACCCGAATACGTAAAAGTACAGAAAAGAAATACAGAATAGAAATACAGAATACATCTCACAACTCGTACACAAGCACAGAAAACTAAAACTCCGCAGCTTCTGGGTCGTATGCAGGCTCCTCGTACTCCGGAGCAACCTCCTCGATCAGGTCGTCGTCTGCCTGTGCCAAAAGTGGAACCGAAGGTAAGTCACAACGATTCTAAATAAAGGAAAGGAGTACTGTACAAGTATGATAAAGTGGAAGTAAAGTAAAGTACGGTGTAGTGTCGGTACAAGTGTAGAAAGTAAAGTGCATGTCTGTAAAGAAGTAACCGTGCAAACTACACTAGAACTATGTGACTCAAGTCGGAGAGTACATTATGTGACCGTTCAGTTCATTTCTAGCCCGGGTGCGCTTACCCAGACGAATGCCGGAACCCAGGCAGCAGGACGGTTTGTCGAAACGCAGGCAGCAGGATAGGGCACCGAAACTCAGGCGACAGGACATGTAGATCGAACTCTAGTCACTCCCATACTCTCGCAAACTGTGAGTTACCCCAAAACCCCAGTGATGTGTCAATTACAAGTTCTATACAGGATTGTTCCACAGGATGTTCCACCGGATGTTCTACATGTTAGTCACACCAAGTCAACTGGTTGACTTTCTTATTGAGAACCAGAAAGTATGAATCTCGTTCCGGTAGGCCGTGCCAAGTTCAGAGGATAAAGACAAGTACAACACAAGAAGGTGTTGCTTCCGTGCTTCGAGCACGTAGTAGTGCGGTGCGACAAGTTCGTACAAGCACAGTGGACTAGATTTCTATATTTAGAACCTGTAGTGACTTACCAAAATCAACACCGTCGTAGTAAGCTGGAAGAGGATCTAGGGCTTCCTCTGAAGTTGGTACACCAGAGTCTGTACCTGCAACACAAAATACTTAGTTAGAAAACACGACTTCTCCTATTTAAATAATTAGGTCGTTCTGATTTTTAAAACTCGTTAAAACGGTGTCGGAAATTATTCAAAATTTTTATATAAGCCTAAAATAATTATTTTGATTTTACTACAAAAGAGGAGAATTTTCAAAACCTTCTGCATTTTTTATAATTTTAGAAACTCAAAAATAGCTTTAAAACCCCAAAATACTTAAGTGACGTATATCTTCCGTAATTTCTTCTGGGAGAAATATTCGTCGGAAAAGCTTGAATGAACAGTCAAAACGACCGTCTCAAAGATTACTTTCACATATAATTTTATCACATATTATTGTGAGTGAAACAGCGAGTTACGATTTTTAGAATGAATTATACTTATTTAATTTTTAAGTTTAAAAAAATATTCTGGAAAAAGTAGGCGTCTGATCGAGGTGAGACCAGCGCCATTGGATCTGAATAATGTTTCTGATTTTCCAGAGCTAGTCTCATATTTTTCTGAGCACTGTATATTTAGTTATGGATTTTATACCATAAATCCTATTTAATAATTAATTAAAAAACTAAAATACGAAATTAATCCGTATTTACGCTTTTGCCACAGGGGGTTACGCTCGCATCCACCGTGGTTTACGCCGCTGGGGGGCGTCGGACGGCGAGGCGGGGCGGCGGCTCCTGCAGCGGTCGGAGGCGGCGGCGGCTCCTGCAGCGGTCGGAGGCGGCGGCGGCTCCCACGGTGGACGGAGGCGGGCACGGCGGCGGGGCGAGCTGCTGTGGAGAGCGGGGGTTCTGTCGGCGGCGACGGGAGCAGGCGACGGTGGCGACGGCGGAGCAGCGATCGGCGTCGTCGACGGACGGACGGCGGCGGCAGTTGACGGTCGGAGGGAGGGGCGGAGAGAGTGAGAGAGAGGTGAGTGCGAGAGGCTGAGAGCGCGCGGAGAAAATTTGAAGGCCTGGGCTTTTCAAACGTGAACTGCGAGGTAGGGGAGTTACTGTGTGGGTATTATTTGAAGGGGGGTTTATATAGGATTAGGGAATGGCAATTTTGTGATTAAGTGGGGAACACTAATTTTAAATGGGGTGGGTGAGATCCAACACCCTTGAATGTTACCAGCTAAGGAGAGGCTGATTAAGGGTGTTGGTTGGGGGTTTTAAGGTGAAAGTAAGAAGATAAAAGTAGCTTAGTAATTGTAGAAAAGTAATTAGCGATTGTAATCAGTGAAAACCGGAGGAATACAAGCCCGTTTTCCCAAACGACTTCGAAAAATTATGAAAACATACCCACGAGATCGTATCGATGCGAGGATCGCGAATACAAGATCTGTTTTGGGATTTGAGCTACGGAAATACAAGTTTTAGGCCAAAACGTTTAGAAAGCGGGTTTGCGGGTTCTAGGCTGAAATGATATCAGAAAATTATGAAATTAATTAGAGGAGCCCTAAATGATCATAGGATGCTACTGTAGAAGTTTGAAAACGGTTTGAAAATTTTTGAATAGAAAATTAATTTGTTGAGCCAAAACGGTAATTATTGAAAATGAATTTTTATCAAAAATGTTTTAAGTATTTGCGAAAATTTGAAATTGCTGAAATACAACATAATAAGTCTAGTGTTTCAAAAAAATTTATAAGAATTTTTGAAGTTAGTTTTGTTATAAAACTCTTTGACTAACATTTATAAAGTAAAATTTATTTTTTTAAAGTACGTAAAAATTCGTAAATTGAAGTGTTGAAAATTACTGGTCGTTACATCCAACCATCCTTTAAATAATTCCTTCCTTGGAATTTCAAAATTAAATAACTAATCGATGTTATGAAGAAGCTCAAGCAAATAAATGATAATATGAAATATAATGTGATATCACAGCATCTGGAAAATAAGAGGTGATGTCTAAGAACACATACTATCATCCACATTGTTTCTGAGACTAGACTCAAGACTAGTAAGATCCTCAGACTCGGTAAACAAGTAAGGGTAGCGTTCCTTCATATCATCCTCTCGCTCCCAGGTAGACTCTCCAAGTGAGTCGTGATGCCACAAGACCCTGACAAGATTGATCACTCTATTCTTGATGGTCTTCTGTCGTCGATCCAATATCTTGACTGGTTGCTGATCATAAGATAGATCTGGACGAACGGCAATCTCGGAGTAATCCATGACATGACTAGGATCACTCACGTAGCGTCGAAGCTGCAAGACATGAAAGACTTCATGTACTCCTTCCAATGCGGGTGGCAAGGCAAGGCGATAGGCCACCTCGCCTACTCACTCCAAGATATCAAATGGACCAATATATCGAGGACTGAGCTTCCCTCTTCGTCCGAAGAGAATCATCCCATGATTCGGCGAGATCTTCAAGAATACATGATCGCCAGGCTGAAACTCTAAATGTCGGCGCTTTGCATCTGCCCAATGCTTGTATCGATCTTGTGCCAACTGTAGCTTCTTTATGATTGTCCGAACTACTTCAACTGCCTCTACAATCAAATCCGAACCGATGAGTTCCCGATCACCAACGTCGTCCCATCTCAAGGGGGAATGACACTTCCTGCTATATAGCGCTGCAAAAGGCGCCATACCAATGCTGGCCTGATAACTGTTGTTGTATGCAAACTCTACGAGATGTATATGATCCTCCCAAGATCCCTTGAAGTCTAGCATACACGCAGGCAACATGTCCTCCAGGATCTGAATGATGCGTTCTGACTGGCCATCAGTCTGAGGGTGATAAGCTGTGCTGAAACTCAATCGGGTCCCCAGACACTCCTGGAAGCTCTTCCAAAAATGAGACGTGAAACGAGTGTCTCTGTCTGAAACAATGCTGACAGGGACACCATGCAGCTTCACGATCTCCTCCATGTATGGCAAGCATATCGGTCGACTGGTCCATTCTGAAAGGAATGAAGTGTGTTGACTTGGTCAATCGATCAACGATCACCCAGACAGCATCGTTGTGTTTCGTGCCCTTGTGCTGTCCCGTCACAAAGTCCATCGTGATGTGTTTCCATTTCCACTCTAGAATGGGCAAAGGCTGCAACAAACTGGCAGACCGGTGATGTTCAGCCTTCACCTGATGGCACTCTATACACTTTGCCACACTGCGTGCGACGCTTCTCTTCATCCCATGCCACCAGTAGTGCAGTCACAAGTCCTGGTACATCTTGGTCTCGCCTGGATGAATAGAATACGGAGAGCAGTGGGCTTCCTCCAATAAAGCTTCTCTGACATCTCCAGATGGTATGCAGATGCGGTTGCCGAATCTCAAAGATCCATCCTCATGGATCTTGAATTCCGACCTCTGACCTGCTAACACCATGTCTCTGATCTTCTGCAGCTTTTTGTCTCCGGCTTGGGCAGCTTTGATCTTGTCCATTAGGTCGGACTGGATCTAAAGGTTGAGCAATGAAGACGTTACTCCAGGTAGTATGACATCCATCTCCACGGCTCGGATCTCGTATCGAAGCCTCCATTGTGATGTAAGAGTCATCACTGTAGGGAGGCGACTCAAAGCATCCGGTACGAATTGACCTTTCCAAGATGGTATTGAAGGTCAATATCATAGTCCGCCATCAGTTCGATCCATCATCGTTGGCGCATGTTGAGCTCCTTCTGGGTGAACATGTATTTGAGACTCTTGTGATCCGAGAAGATCTTCACGTGTTCACCAAGCAAGAAGTGCATCCATATCTTCAGAGCAAATATAACTGCCGCCAACTCAAGGTCATGAGTGTGGTAGTTCTTCTCATGGATCTTCAGTTGATTGGACGCATAAGCGACGACTCGGCCATGCTGATGCAGCACGCACCTGAGTCCTTTGCCAGAAGCATCACAAAATACTTCAAACCCTCTGGTTCTGTCTGGGATGACCAGAATCGGGACAGAAGTCAGTCTCCTCTTCAGCTCCTGGAATGCATCCTCGCAAGTCTTCGACCAGACGAACATCACGTCCTTTCTTGTTAATCGCGTCATGGCTCCTACGATCTTCGAGAAGTCCTGGATGAATCGTCGATAGTAACCAGCCAGTCCTAGGAAACTTCGAATCTCAGTGACAGTCTTTGGGGCTGGCCAGTTCTGAACAGCAGCTACCTTCTCAGGGTCGACGGATATCCCTTCTCCAGATATGATGTGGCCCAGGAAAGCCACCTTGTTGAGCCAAAACTCACACTTACTGTACTTGGCATATAGTTGGTGTTGTCTTAATGTCTTAAGACCTTCCTCAGGTGAACTCTATGCTCCTCGGCATCCTTCGAGTAGATGAGGATGTCGTCGATGTAGACGACTACGAACTTTTCCAGATGGTTGTATAGAACCTGGTTCATGAGACTCATGAATACAGCAGGTGCATTAGTCACACCAAATGGCATCACCAGGAATTCGTAGTGTCCATATCTTGTCCGAAATGCAGTCTTGTGGACATCCTCCTCCTTCACCTTCACTTGATGATATCCGGTCTTCAGGTCCATCTTCGAAAACACGCTCGATCCTCCAAGTTGATCGAACAGGTCGCCGATGCGGGGTAGCGGGTATTTGTTCTTCACCGTCATCTTGTTCAGCTCCCGGTAGTCGATGCACATGCGTTGCGATCCGTCCTTCTTCTTCACGAGCAGCACTTGGGCACCCCATGCGGATACACTGGGTCATATCCATCCTTTCTGTATAAGGTCATCTAGTTGAGCTCAAATCTCTTCAAGCTCAGGTGGTGCCATGCGGTAGGGTCCCTTAGACATTGGTTGTGCACCTGGCATAAGATTAATGGTAAATTCAAGGCCACGATCCAGAGGCAAACATAAGAGATCGTCCGGAAATACGTCCAAGAATTCTCGCACTATCTTAGGCTTCTCTTGCTCGTCTTCTGTTGTAGTTGCCGTCGCCTCTGATATTCTGGCTCGGTACTTCACTGGTCCTTTCGATCGGTTTCCACTGAGGAACTCGAACTTTAGCTGGTTGGGTATTTCGAATTCTACCCTCCTTTGACGACAGTCAATGGTGGCATGAAAAGTTCCTAACCAATCCATCCCAAGAACAGCATCAAAAGTTGGCATCTCTATCACCATGAAGTCAGCGAAGAGGTCTCGTCCGCAAATCACAACAGAGCATTGGAGGCATCCGCTGGTTATCGGTAGGGAACCACCAGCGGTCTCGACCTTCCAACGGGAAGTTAGAGGTTCAACAGATATGGCATGTGTTTGGATGAATCGACTCGCTAAGAAGCAATGTGTAGCTCCTGAGTCGAACAATGTGAGGGCAGGCTTACCGGCTACTAAGACGGTACCTACGGTGATGAGAATCATGTCTAAGCTTACGATCCCTAAATAATAGAGTGTGTAGCTTAGTGAAAAAAAATCTCATACCAGTGATCACTTGGTCTGTGTCCTCGGCCTCCTCGACCGTCATGGTATAGGCTTGGCGTCTCTGGGGTGGCGCTGGTCGCCGAGCCTGCTGGTATACTTGTTGCTGGGGAGGGAGTGGCTGACGTTGATAAGCAGGTGGTGGTGGACGTGGTGGCACATTCCTGACAGGGGCATGGGCCGGAGCAGGGTTGGATGGCTAAGACTTCCTCTCAGGACAGTCCCTTGCAGCGTGGTCCTTCGATCCATAGATCAGGCAGAGGTTTAGAAAAGATCGGTATTCTGAACGGAGGTGCCCTGGCTTCCCGCAATGATGACATATTAGGCGCGGTGGTGGGCCCCCCCTCTTCAACTGTGTCTGTTGAGTGGGCCGGTACATCTGATTAGGCAGGGGTCGTCAGCTGGGTCCTACAGTAGTGCTGGGAGGCGCTGACTTTCTGAAAGGGGCAGGCACCAGTCGCCTTTCTTCTCTCTCGATGAATTCATGTTCACGAGCAGCAGCTATGACCTCGGTGTGGGTACACAGTGGACGTCCGACTAAGTTCCGGCGGATCTCTATGTTGAGACCCTTCTTGAAGCGTCGGGCCTGGGCTATGGGAGTGGCAATCATCTCAGGAGCGAAGCGGCTCAGCAAGGAAAATTGGGCGTCATATTGTTCCACTGTCATGGAACCTTGCTTCAACCCAACAAATTGCGCCTGAAGTTCCATCTGAGCCTCAGGAGAGAAATATTGGGTGCAGAAAAGTTCAGTGAATGTCTCTCATTCGATCGGTCGTTGAAGACGCTTTTCTGCAGAGCCCCACCAGACTCTAGCCCCATCTGTTAGTTGGGACCTGGCAGTGTCCACCCAGGCATGCTTCCCGATCTGGGCGGCTCTCAAGTTCTCTTCAGTACTTTCTAGCCATTCATCGGCCTTCATCGAGCCATCCTCACCGTTCCAGGTCTTCGGGTGGAGGGAGCGAAATTGTTGGATGCCTCCCGTAGGATGATATTCTCCTTTGATAGCCTGGACCATTTCTCGCAATGCCAGATTCAAGATCTGATGCACTGTTGGAGTTGGTCCGTTGTTGGTCTGGTTGCTGGCTCCAGACTGATCGGCTCCATTGGGGCTCTCTGATGTGTTTCCGTCCATTTCTCGAGTGGTAAACACAAAAGACCTGTACATAGAGTTTAGTAAGAATTGATATATTTTAAGGAGATTTATTAATATAGAAAGATTCTAAGAAGGTCAATCGACAGGTCATCAAGCTTAAAGGGAGGTTAGTAGTGAAGAAGATCGATGACGTCACATAATCATGATTCACGTCCTTGCGGTCCAGCGAACACGGCCAGGGAAGTGACTAAGCCAGGATCACTTATGTCCAGTCTAGCTAGGTTGATCCAACAGAATTTAGCCAAGCACATTGACCGGTATCATGTTCCATTGAAGGAAGATTATCATTCTTATGAGTGCCACCGATACAGAAAGATTTTTATTAACAACTTGTTAATCCTATCAAAATTTAGGTTTTGTTAATGATTTCTTAATAAGGCCAGATAGGTCAACTTCATTGGGGCTTTCGGAAGTGTTCCTATCCATTCTTCGAGTGTCAAACATGTATCCATAGAAAAATGTCAGCTTAGTCGAGCATCGTATACGATATATACTGGTTTTACTACACTGTTCACGAGGTATTTTGCACGGACCTGCGTGGGCCACCAAACTTGTAACGACCCGCTCTCCGGGGCCCGTTACTTATTTGATTTATTCGCAAGTCCCGTAGTTTACCAGTGAAATTAGCATAGTCACAACTCAGAGATGTACCAACAACACTCAAACCAGCGTACAACGTTATTACAGTTCAGATAAGAATACAAACCAGCAGCTGCACTCTCTCACCCGAATACGTAAAAAGTACAGAAAGGAAATACAGAATAGAAATATAGAATACATCTCACAACTGGTACACAAGCACAAAAAACTAAAACTCAGCAGCTTCTGGGTCGTATGCAGGCTCCTCATACTCCGGAGCAACCTCCTCGATCAGGTCGTCGTCTGTCGGTGCCAGAAGTGGAACCGAAGGTAAGTCACAACGATTCTAAATAAAGAAAAGGAGTAATATACAAGTATGATAAAGTGGAAGTAAAGTAAAGTACGGTGTAGTGTCGGTACAAGTGTAGAAAGTAAAGTGCATGTCTGTAAAGAAGTAAACATGCAAGCTCCACTAGAACAACATGACTCAAGTCGGAGAGTACAATATGTGACCGTTCAGTTCATCTCTAGCCCGGGTGCACTTACCTAGACGAATGCCGGAACCCAGGCAGCAGGACGGTTTTTCGAAACGCAGGCAACAGGATATGGCGCCGAAATTCAGGCGACAGGACATGTAGATCGAACTCTAGTCACTCTCGTACTCTCGCAAACTGTGAGTTACCCCAAAACCCTAGTGATGTGTCAATTACAAGTTCTATACAGGATTGTTCCACAGGATGTTCCACGGGATGTTCCACATGTTAGTCACACAGGTCAACTGGTTGACTTTCTTATTGAGAACCGGAAAGTAGGAATCTCGTTCCGGTAGGCCGTGCCAAGTTCAGAGGATAAAGACAAGTCCAACACAAGGAGGTGTTGGTTCTGTGCTTCGAGCACGTAGTAGTGTGGTGCGACAAGTTCGTACAAGCACAGTGGACTAGATTTCTAAATTTAGAACCTGTCGTGACTTACCAAAATCAACACCGTCGTAGTAAGCTGCGAGAGGATCTAGGGCTTCCTCTGAAGTTGGTACACCAAAGTCTGTACCTGCAACATAAAATACTTAGTTAGAAAACACGACTTCTCGTATTTAAATAATTAGGTCGTTCTGATTTTTAAAACTCGTTAAAACGGTGTCGGAAATTATTCAAAATTTTTATATAAGCCTAAAATAATTATTTTGATTTTACTACAAAAGAGGAGAATTTTCAAAACCTTCTGCATTTTTTATAATTTTAGAAACTCAAAAATAGCTTTAAAACCCCAAAATACTTAAGTGACGTATATCTTCCGTAATTTCTTCTGGGAGAAATATTCGTCGGAAAAGCTTGAATGAACAGTCAAAACGACCGTATCAAAGATTACTTTCACATATAATTTTATCACATATTATTGTGAGTGAAACAGCGAGTTACGATTTTTAGAATGAATTATACTTATTTAATTTTTAAGTTTAAAAAAATATTCTGGAAAAAGTAGGCGTCTGATCGAGGTGAGACCAGCGCCATTGGATCTGAATAATGTTTCTGATTTTCCAGAGCTAGCCTCATATTTTTCTGAGCCCTGTATATTTAGTTATGGATTTTATACCATAAACCCTATTTAATAATTAATTAAAAAACTAAAATACGAAATTAATCCGTATTTACGCTTTTGCCACAGTGGGTTACGCTCGCACCCACCGTGGTTTACGCCGCTGGGGGGCGTCGGACGGCGAGGCGGGGCGGCGGCTACTGCAGCGGTCGGAGGAGGCGGCGGCTCCTACAGCGGACGGAGGCGGCGGCGGCTCCCACGGCGGACGGAGGCGGGCACGGCGACGGGGCGAGCTGATGTGGAGAGCGGGGGGTTCTGTCGGCGGCGACGGGAGCAGGCGATGACGGCGACGGGAGCAGGCGACGCGGCGACGGCAGAGCAGCGGTCGGCGTCGTCGACGGACGGACGGATGGCGGCGGTTGACGGCCGGAGGGAGGGGCGGAGAAAGGGAGAGAGGGGTGAGTGCGAGAGGCTGAGAGCGCGTGGAGAAAATTTGAAGGCCTGGGCTTTTCGAACGTGAACTGCGAGATAGGGGAGTTACTGTGTGGGTATTATTTGAAGGGGGTTTATATAGGATTAGGGAATGGCAATTTTGTGATTAAGGGGGGAACACTAATTTTAAAGGGGGTGGGTGAGATCCAACACCCTTGAATGTTACCAGCTAAGGAGAGGCTGATTAAGGGTGTTAGTTGGGGGTTTTAGGGTGAAAGTAAGAAGTTAAAAGTAGCTTAGTAATTGTAGAAAGGTAATTAGCGATTGTAATCAGTGAAAACCGGAGGAATACAAGCCCGTTTTCCCAAACGACTCCGAAAAATTACGAAAACATACCCAGGGGATCGTATCGACGCGAGGATCGCGAATACAAGATCCGTTTTGGGATTTGGGATACAGAAATACAAGTTTTAGGCCAAAACGTTTAGAAAGCGGGTTTGCAGGTTCTAGGCTGAAATGATATCAAAAAATTATGAAATTAATGTGGAGAGCCCTAAATGATCATAGGATGATATTGTAGAAGTTTGAAAACGTTTTGAAAATGTTTGAATAGAAAATCAATTCGTTGAGTCAAAACGGTAATTATTGAAAATGAATTTTTATCAAAAATATTTTAAGTATTTGCGAAAATTTGAAATTGCTGAAATACAACATAATAAATCTAGTGTTTCAAAATATTTTTATAAGTATTTTTGATGTTAGTTTTGTTATAAAACTCTTTGACTAACATTTATACAGTAAAATTTATTTTTTTAAAGTACGTAAAAATTCGTAAATTGAAGTGTTGAAAATTACTGGTCGTTACATGCTCGATGGAACGAACTACAAAGACTGGCTTAGGAACATTAAGTTAGTCCTTTCTCTAGCTGGGATTGGATACGTACTGTTCGAGGACGCTCCGGAGAAGCTCGATGACAATTCAACCTTCGAGGAAAAGGAAGCCTATAAGCTGTACCAGAGGGATGTAGAGAAGGCCAGGTGCCTTACTCTGGCTTCGATGAGTAACGAACTGCACATATGGATGTTCAAAGTATGCTTCTAAATGCACAAGAGTTATACGGCAAGCGGTCTAGAACTGCCAAGTTCGAAGCCACTAGCAACCTCTGGGGCATCAAGATGGAGGCAGGGCCCGTACAAGATCATGTCATCAAGATGATCGGGTACGTGGAGGACGCCGCCCAGTCGGGATTTGTCCTGGACAATGAGATGTTCGTGGACATTATCCTTAAGTCTTTAACCCCGGACTTTAAGCCTTTCATCACTGGTTTTATAATGAACAGTCTTGAAACGGATCTTCCTGGTCTCCTCAATATGCTTAGGCAGTTTGAGGAGATTGAGATGAAGCTGACTGCATTGGTTGTTGTCTCTGCTTCTTCCGACCAGCCAAAAGGCAAGGGTAAGAAGAGGTAGGTCCCGCAACCTGCAAAGGCGAAGAAAGGGAAGAAAAAGACCAAAGGGGCCCCGTCAAAATCTGAGTGTTTCCATTGCCATAAGATTGGCCATTGGAAAAGGAACTGCAAGATTTATCTTGCAGAGAAGAAGAAGGGGCATACTGATGCCTCTACCTCAGGTACAACAAATTAAATTCAATGAATCATAATTATTTCCAATCACATAGTATGAGATACTGAGACATCTGTGTAATGTATACAGATGGCTGAAATGAAGCAAAGATTGGAAGAAGTTTGGAGGACGGTCGGCAATCTAAGCAATCGTTGCTGCTGGGGCCGTGCAAAGACTTCGAGAGACATGATCGAGAAGGAGCTGATATTAAATTTTAGTTGAATAAAATGTATCATTCCTCCAAGTGAAAACAATGATTGAGTGTTCAACACTCAAAGTTTATTTGATAAACATATTACTATTCATCTTTATGAATCCATTGTTTTTGAGTGAATTTCTCGGAAATTGTGTTTTTCTATTGAAATTGAGATTTGATTGAGATTTGATTGAGATTTTCTGTGATTGTGTCTTTCTGAGTTGGTTGCGAAAATTCTCGAATTATGATGCGAAGCTTCAGGAAATTTTGTTTTGGAGCTGACTTAGTATTATAGTCAATCGGTAGTTAAGTATAGGTTCCAGGGGCGTATATATTGTGTGCGATCACACTTATACGCATATTAAGATTAATTCTTAATAAACTGCATTTGGTTATTAAAGAATTAATATTAAATGTGGTTAAGGGAAAAGTACAGTGCATGACGTTTGATTGAGTGAGTCAATGTCAAGATTCCTTAAACTAATCTTGACTTGAATCATTCGTCAAACCAAACATAACACTAGTACATACCATCTAAAGCACTTATAAAAAAGGTTACGCTCTTCATATATATCTACATATGATTTAGATATAATATTGAAGTACTTAACCTGGTAATTCTTAAAGTCAGTGGGAGCCAGCTCGTATACTTAGTTCCGGTCTTTCGGACTAAATAAAAAGGATTTCCAACTTATATGAATCATCTATATAAAACATTGAATCAAAATCGTTTTGATTTAATCGTATATATATAGAGACTTAGGGTATCATGTATGTACTTGACATATTGACACAAGAAAATTGGAATGAGCTGAAACTGACTTATAGAAATGTTAGACCCTACATCTAGATTGTATAAGCTAATTGTTAGCTATATAAAGAAAGGAAAAATTGATCCAAATCATTTTTCAAAGGATCAACCTTGTGTGATCAAGAGATGTATATATAATAATCCATTAAAATACACTGTAGATACTCGTTAGTAAATCCACTCTCAGGTTTGTCATATAAATGTCCAAGTGACTGATATGCTATGACGGTATGAGATACCGAGATAAATAGCCTAAGTGCAAGTGGGAGATGTAGGAGGATATATGCCCATAAGGCGATTTATCCTAAGTATACGTCTTGTTCATACTGTATATGGTATCTATTATCCTAAGTATGAAATCGTTTGAATTAATATACTTAGATAATATCCATAGACTTATAGTTAGGTCCTTACGTATCTAGATAAGATCTCGATTATGAGTAGTAAGCGACCGAATAGAAACGTAAGTATTAAACGGTTCGTGGTCATAGATGTGTTGAGAACTGGATATCAACACATCGGATAGACCACTGTGTCTTTGTCTTACCTTAGGATAATGATGATCTCATAGTCATTCGACTTAGCGAAGTTGGAGACGAGACACAGGTACTCATTGGAGAATGAGTTCACTGAACGACCAAATTAGAGTTATTGAATGGTTAACTTTAACTAAACTGTCTATACTAACTCTAGGGTGATGATAGGTAAGCTGGTCCTTATGACCTGAAGTCATTTGTATGAACCTGTGAGTGAACCGTGTAGCTTAGACCTATGATCTAGCTTCGAGGCTAGGCCTGCTGAAAGATCTTAGGTTGGGTTGCACCTGAAGCTCTCGCGGCGAGTAGATGACTAAGATGGGATTCGTCACTTCCGTTAAAGGAAAGTTAGTGTCACAGGCTCAGTACGGTCTTTGTGTTAATCCTCGGCAGGGGTACGTTGTAAGAAGTACAACGTGAATACAATAAAGAACGTCGTATACTGACCAATGTTGTCTAATAGGGTTGACAGTAAACCATACCCTAGGCCAACAGGGACACATTCTTGACGAAGGGACTATAGCTAACGGCATTCATTACTGACACAGCCAAAGTAAACCCAATGATGCTTTTGTCAATGGGTCGATCACGTTATGATGATTCTGAAACAGGGACGACAGCTACTGCTCGTGGTGACCGTCGTCTAGGGGTTTCGAGCCCCAACCTGTAGTAAGGTCAGGCTGTAAGGTCTCACACCGAGTAGCGTTCATGTCTTAGTAATAGGAAGATTAATTGAGAGAGATTCATTTGATGATATTGAATAGTTAATATTCACAAAGCTTGTTGTGAACTTAAGTCGTAGATGCAATAAGGATAATGTTGCATTTGATGCAAACAAAGATTAAACGTGTCGTAAATTGGTTACGACAAATTTAGTAGGAACAAATATATTGGAAAGGGTTACCTGTCTGACGGGATCGTCCCGGTCTAAACTCAGATTCAAACCGCGTCCAAATCGGAGATCAAACGAGCCCAGAAACACGAAAACAGTCCAAGGCAAAGTGGGTTAGACCCACTGGGCTAACAAGCCCATCCACAAGGGCAAAACGGGCTCGGCCCGCTGCCCAGCAGGCGGGCGGCCCGGCCCCATGCCTTGGGCGGGCGCGCCCGTAACTTAAGTGATTTTGTAGGGTTTTTGAAACCCCAAAAAGACGGCTACGAAAGTTGATTTTTTTCCCATCTTTGGGCAATTGTTTGAGGGGTCAAACGAAGTCGAAATTTGTCGCTGTTAGTTCCTACGCGTTCACCATTCGAAGCCCTTCGTATTGATAGCTCGTTTGGTGTCTAAAGTTTAATGAGTAAAGAGAATTAATTCGTTGAAGTTTGTTTTATGAAAAGCTTACTAAACATCAAATTAAGCTAAATTAGCTTAATTGAACTCTCTTTAATTTAGCAATAGTCCCACATTGCTCACAACGAAAGAAGGTGTGCCGACTCCCTATATAAATAGGGGTGCACTCTCTTCGTTGAAAAAAGCACCAGGTCCTCGATCGAGTAGCTCCAGAATTTTAGAGCAAGCTCGATCAACGACTAAACTATTCTCTCTCTCTCTTCTTCCTATTCTCCGGACTAGTCCTAGAAAGACTATGAAGGGAGTTTGGATTCGGATCCAGACGTCTAAGACGCGGGTCTATTCAAGTGAAAATTTCTACCGCGTGTGATCGGCTCGGAGGCGGCAGTCGGCTCGGGTAGATCGGTTCGAGGGTACGAGGCAGTTCGGCTAGATCGAGTCAAGGTGGCTCGGCTACGAGGAGCATCAGAAGACGGTGCGGTACATCTTGCCTGCTCCAGGGCCAAGATTCAGGCTATGTGGTTAAGCAATTTTTAGTGTAGATTTAATTTTGTCGCTGTAGAATAGATCCCTCTTGGGGTGGTCAGATCCACCCCAAGGTGGCATAGATCGGGCTAGGTTCTGGTTCCCTCAGAGCCTAGCTAAATTGTTTAGCTAGTCTATGTTTTGTTTTTGGTTTTTCCGCTGTGCTTTTATGCCCTTGTGGTCCGTCCGACTTAGGACGGACACAGATCCGAGCTCTGAGGGTCTGTCAAACCCCCTACAGTATGAGCACTCACTGTCCATAAGCCACATTACGTTTGCTTCACCTGCAATCCCTGCTACAAACATTTACGGATATCTACCTTCATCATGGATATGCATGACATCTATTCACAATGATGCTGAACCGAATTCTTTATCGGCATCCTTGCCTTTCTTCCTATTCTTGTTAGGACACCGGATATCAAAGTGGCCATTCTACTTACAATTGTAGCATGTGATCTTCGCGAATCTATCATATGAATGTCTCGACTTGGAGCGGTCATTGTTCTTCATATGCTGGCTTTGACCTCATCTCCTTTCCTATCGACCTCTCACATATAGTGCCTCCTCACGGTTACTCACATAATCTATACCTTGAACCTTGCCATATAGCTGCTCAGTGTGAAGCGTCGCCTTGACCTCCTCCATGGTGAGAGTTGTTTGATTATATATCATAGACCGAAAAAACTGATTGCACTCTTCAGGCAATGAGCACAATAGGATGACTGCATGTTGCTCCTCTTCAATCTTCACATCCATACCCTGCAGCTCTAGCATTATCCGGTTCAATTCATCCATGTGAACCTTCACAGCGGATCCAGACTTCATCTTGAGTGTATACAGCTGCTGAAGCAAATAGAGACGACTCGTGAATGATTTCTTCATGTACAGTCCCTCAAGCTTCTTCTAGATATCAGACGTTGTTGCTTAATCCAAGACCTCTCTTAGGACATTTTCTGCCAACGACAATTGTATCGCACTATATGCTTTTCTCTCTATCTCGACGGTTGCATATTCCTTCACTTCCTTATCGATATTCGCCTCATCGAATACGATTTGGTAACAACCCGTCTGCATTAGAATATTTTTCACCTTTGTCTGCCAGATCCGAAATTCATTCCGGCTAGTGAACTTCTTAATGTTCAGAGTTGCTAACGACACCATTTTTGCCACTAACTTTCCTCACAAACGAACATAACCTCTGATACAACTTGTTGGGAAAAATGACGCCTTTGAGATCCCCGCGGAAACAACCACTCCTAAAAGCTGATCAGGAATCTCGGACTATCAAAAATTGGATACTCAAATACCCCAACAAAATCCCTACGACCTTGCAAAGTAAAGCAACAAGTGAAATAGCAACAAATAAATCAAACATCAAACACAATAGGCTTACCCTGGTTCGGTTGCGTACAACCTACATCGAGCAACTTCCGAGATGATTCTACTATTAGAGAGATCTTCAAAGGACTACAATCTTGCTTCCACTCATGTGGGTAATAACTTGGCCAGATGGACAAGCCCTCACAAACTCACTCAAGGAAGAAAAAAAGGAGACAAGGAAAGAATCACTCAACTCCAAGAACAAAACTCCTAGCCGTAATCTCTCGATGACCTTCGATGGCGGCGATGGCTCAAGCTCTCATTTGCTCCAGATCCAAACATCACATTAACCGCAATCTACACAACCATTAGATTAAGTAGGGTATCAAATCGGGCTGAAAAACATGATCACAGCCGTCGACTAAAACATTTAGGCCCGCACCGCTAGGTCAAGCGAGTTCTGAGCTTGACCGAGCAGTTGCTTTGCTGCTGCTGCTGCTGTCTGGATGAACGGAGCGCTCGGCCGAGTGGCTGCTCTGCTCGGCCTGAGTGCTTTGCACTGCAGAGCTTAAACTCTCTGTTTATATAGCTCGGCCGAGTGCTCAAGCCGCCCGCTTGAGCAGACATTGCTCGGCCGAGCGGTAGAGTGCTTGGTCGAGTATAATCTCATGCTGCTTGGCCTCTCACCTTGTGCCTTCAGCTCGGCCGAGTGACTGGAACAGCTCGGTCTAGCGACCTGGGTGTGTGATGTGAGAGACTTGAATCACCAAAATTTAACAGAAGAGACCATACTATATGGTAGCTATTTCTGATCTGCCCAAATATGTTTTGGATGTGAACATAGTCTCACACTAGCTAAATAATCATGATTCTGAAACTGGTGGTCTTCAACATAGATAGCATCCTTATCATACATATAATTTGATCGTAGTATATATATGACCAATCACTAACGTAGTAAGAAGCGAGTTTTTAGAGTTCTACATAAGTGATCAACTTACCATGATAAACAAAAAGAATAAACTAAGTGTATATGCATTATACATTGGTCAATTATTACAAGGAGTGGTGATCATTTTGATAGTGAAAGGAACTCGTCATGTAGAGTTTTGATGTGAGAGTAAGAACTTAAAAGTGTAATGAACTCTTGGTTCTAATAAAAGACCAAATAAACAATCTTTCAGATCTAACCAAGAGAATAGAGGATGACAAGGCATGCCAAGGGTCATCCCTAATGATGCAACGACATCACTAGTGATTACACATCATCATCAATGGTGGCCAGCTGGCTGCGGCCTAGCTGAGCTTGCCAGTCGCCGGTGTCTTGCTAGCCAACTATTGGTAGCGGTCGGCAGCCACCAAGATCTAGCTACTTGCATGTCATGCTCATGCTCCCTCTTTTGCTTATGCTTCATTGATCAACACTGGCATTCGCACGGAAGCTTGGCACGAATGCTACGGTGAAAGAAAATGGGATGAGAGATAATATCCAAATCCTATCATTGTCTGTATCTAAGCGAACACAGATAGCAGTAATTGTATCCAACTCCGTACAGTATTCATCCACGTACAGTTTAAACAAAACAGATACAATTATTGCGATATCTGCAATGTTTAATTACAGTCATTGTATCAAAGTTATATGCACCCAAAGATGTTAAAACGGAAAGATGAAAAAGCTGAACAAGCGAAGATAATGGAAACAAAGCAATTATAACTGTTTAACTCATCCTAATATCACATGATGTTTATTTCTTCATCTTACAAGGCTTGATCTGCCAACTGCTACCACTGACTTAAGATCACGTTTCCATCCTATGAGAATGATAGGTATAGACATGCAGAAGCCAGGACTCAATGAACTACACTAACCTCGGCTACTTCTTAATTTACCAACAGATTAGCAGGCATCTGGTGCTTATGACGCTTTGCTTTACAAATTTTTGTCCTCTGCATAAGGGAAGACGGAGTCTCTGCCCATTTTAGTTGACTCTACTCAAAAGACTTCTTCAGGCGAGCCGATAAAGGAGTACCATACAAGATAAGGTAAACAACAAATGCCACATATACGGCTAAGCCAGCACATATGATCGATCCGAGCACTGGACCATGTATTTCAGAGGAGAAGAATTCCAGGAGAAGGTAGCCGTTGATGGCTATCAGAAATGCTGCTACTATCCAGGTTAAGATCTGCAGGGCAAATCCAGGCCTAGCATATGAGTCCTTGCTATTGAATGTTTATTTGAATAAAAACGCTCACCGCCATACAATTAAATGTTGTTTCATAAAAATGAAATGCATAATTGATATATGGGCATTCAAAAGCGTAATGTTAAAGCAATGGATCAGCAAATTACCAAACTAACATATATCCAGAAGGAGATAAATGATAAACTATAACCGGTGTAGCGTCAGAATCGGAATAGATCAATACCTTTGGCAAAGAATTCTGTTCGAGTTTACTATTCCCAAGTCTTTTTAGGTCCACAAAACATTTGATCAATCTTTCAGTAATATTTGCAATCACCTTTTTCTAATTTAGGGAGGTCAGAGCTTTATTTTAAAATTCAATACTTCCTAAGCAAGTTATCATGCAAATTCAATCAATTTGATTAATCCTAGAACAGTAACTCATTACATGGTGGATCCTACAAGGTTTCTGTCGCCATCTTCAGCAGCCACCAGAACATGACAGACCGAGAAGAGTGCAAAGTGGTGGAGACTAAGGGTACACATCCACCATCGGGACAGATCCATGAGCTCACAAATGAGGGCTGATTGATGGGCGTTATTCCATGTGGCAATGTCACATCGCTACATGTGATGTCACATCACTACATGTGATGCCACCTCCCCCCCCAATACACACACACACACACACACACACACACACACACAAAACCCAAAAGCCACCCAAAACCCCCAAAAGCCACCCAAAACCCCCAAAAGCTCACTCCCATTCAAAAAACCCCAAATTCAAAAAACACCCCAAACCCCAGCTTTTTCCCCTTCTACCACCAGACGACACACACACGCACCCACATTTCTCACTCCTTTTCAGTTGCATGCATGCACTGCATCCTGTGTATATTTTTTGCACCGTGCACTTTGTGCATGGGTTATTTCTAGTCCATCATCGGGACAGAACCATGAGCTCTGCTCTCTACATGCAATATAATGACAATATACACTCCCAAGGAAAATTTGTTATCAATGACAATCTCAATCTTCACCTTTGCTTAACTCCAAAGTCCCACAGTGAACTGATTTAACAAGTTTGTATCGATATTACTAGAACTGCCCATTGTTAAGTTATTCGAAGCGTAATGCAACAACAACAGCAACCTATAAATATCATGAAAGTTATCTGACATGTCTTATTTGGAATTCAGGACAATGAGAATTTGAACTAACATTTTGGCAAGAAGTATACTAGTTGTACCACAACTTATGTACCACGTTGGTGCTACAAGTCACTACATAAGGGCTCCACCCTCATGCCCTGCTAGCGGGTCCCACATGTTAGTCTCATCAAAGAGCACAATCGACATATTACAATTATCATTGCTTTTTGACAACACATCGTCGTGCCATTCAATCCCCACCGCCTAGGGGTATATAGTGGCACTGCCATTTGTAAGTGGGGTTGGCCTGAAATGGCTCAAAACCCGATACCCGACCCAATCAGCTAGTTGATGATTTTTCTCAACTAACAGAACACACGTGTCGGTTGAGAGAATCATGGGTCGGTTGAGGAAATATCGGGGCGGTTACAGGGGTGGAGGGTGTGGTGGTGGCTCCTATATAGAGAGAGGAGTTCTCCTCTAGTCCATAAAATCTCATCCATTCTCTGGAGCCCCTAAAAACTAAATTTCCTTCTCTTCTCTAGAATACAAATCAGAGCCAATTTCGCCCAAATCCGAGCGCCCCATCTTCCCCAGCTATTTTTTTTCCCGAGCGTACTTTCCCTGAGAGGCGTGTCGCCTCCGTAACTTTCCCGTTTCCCAGAGCAATAATCGATCCCAGTGATTCCTTCCCTCCTCGATTGCTTTGCCAACAAATTTCGACGCACAGACGCGTCGTTGCCGAGGCAGATCGTTTTATGGGCCCTCGCACTCCCTTCATCGATCCAGCAGCGGACCCCAACTTCACTGATCCACCAAATTTCACGGTTGATTTTCTGTTCGCATAATTTAATTTGTTTAATTCCCAATAGGATTGTTCGCTCCTTTTTGTTTCCCTGTGCAAATTAACAGAGAATCAGCGTCGCAAAAAAAAATAGAGCTCCTGCTTCCCAATGCAAAAGAAATCAAAGCCGTTACCAAAGCAATGGGCCCAAGTGTTGTACGTGAGCCCGCATGCTTTTTCCACGCAACCAAACTAGTGTGCATGATTTTTCCAGTCAAAGCAGTCTTTTCCTTTTAATTTATTTTAAATCCCAAAAGATTCTTCACTTCAACATCTCTTCAATTTTCCCATGCGTCCATCAACCGTCAACCTGCAACATCATATATTTTTCAAATCTCATTAAAGTGGGAAGATCCTGAGATCTCATTCATTTATTTTTCGGACCTCATTTTCAAACCTCCATCCACCAGATTGATTTGACAACCCTCTCATTTATTTTTCAAAGCCCCCACGCCGTTCTTCATCACCAGGCGCCTTTCACCAGGCGCACAAAGGCGCCTGTCTTCTTTTCATCAAAACGCGGCACACGGCGGGCCCTAGCGTCACAAGTTCTCTTTCTACACTTCCTGAGGCCGAGCTGTAACATTCCACTGGTTTCCATGTGAGCATCGCACAAGCTTCCAAGTGTCCCTCTCCATCACATGGAGCGTGATTTTCGAACTGTGTAGCAACAACACCGAAAACCACACCTCAACTGTGCAACAGAACCGCTTCCACACAACAATCAGGTTCCTCATTTTTTAATTCTTTAATTTATTATATTTGCTTGGTTGTCCCCTCAAAACTTAAACCTAATAGTTTTTTCACCCATTAATTAAAAAAGGTAGAGACTTTTTACTCGTGTCATATTGTATTTTATTTTCGGCACAAATAACCTAATAAAATTATGTCACTTACATTAAAATTAAACTTTATTGCTAGGATATGTTATTAGATTTAATTTTAGTTGATCTGTATCACCACATCTATTTCTGGCACCTTCTAAATCAGACTTTATTTAATCAGTGACATATAATGGCAAAAGTAAGTTAATTGCGTCCGAACTAGCTAATATAAATCACCTAAACGGTTCCAACTATGACATGTGGCACCGGAAAATAAAATACGTGTTAGTGGTTATGCCATAGGCCAAATATTTGGACATTTGTGTTATGTTATTTTTCATTTATAAAATGTTCTCTTAATGTTATTGTTATATTGCTTGCATGTTTCATTATAATAATGTTTGAATAACTGTTTTATATTATTCTGAGCATCACTAGTCATTCATCGTTAAATGTATAATGATGAATTAATACTAGTATGAATTTGGTTGATAATTATGAGATAATTATATGTATGGTGATACAAATCAAACTCAAAGGTACTTGTTGGAGAACAAGCTACTGGATAGACTCGTTATGAGATCATTACATGGATTAGTGTCATAAATGATCTCATAATAGTTATGTCACAGAACTCTTAGACATGAAATCATCACATTTCCTACATGAGAAACATCAAGTTTTGACATAACCAACCGCTATCTTTAATTAGATAATCATAAAGTTTATGATTGAACATGATGTGAATTATGCAGAGGAAAGTGAATGAACAAGATGAAATGTCCCTCTTATGAGAAAGATATCTAATGAGGCCCTCGATAAGTAGGACTGAGAAATGCATGACCGTGCTCTAATGAATGTTATTTGATTTTATCAGTCTACTTAGTAATCGAGAAATTGAATGTTTGAACAATATAAGTATGATAATGTCCAATGACTTATGTTCAAATAAGATATCGTGTGAAAAAAGGATTATGACATGTTCTATTAGTTAGGTTAATATCAGACTAACGATATTCATATTAACTGGGTAGTCATAATGTCTTGCTAGAGACCAATTATGACTTGTGGGCTTCTAATGGGCTTAGGCCCACTGCCAATTTGCTATGAGCCTATTCGGTTGCACACAAAGAGCGTAATGGATGTGACATGGTTTTAAACGAGATTTCGAATCTGATTTGAACTTCGAAATTTGAAATAAGAATATATCTTAACTGTCAGATATGTATCTTGATAAGATATTATGCATAAGATATCTCTACGTAACTGAAACACATTAAAGAGTTAACAGATAAGATATTATCACTAAGATAGCTCCGCGTAACTGAAACATGTTAGAGTTAATGGAAAATATATTATCCCTAAGATATCTCTGCGTAACTGAAACGCGTTAAACGGTTAACATGAGACTCTATATATGATATAGAGAGGATTTTCAGTTAGTCACGCTGAGAACCAATGTATGAGACTATGCGACTTACCAGAAGAGAGGAAGTCCATATGATGAAATGGGTGTTGAAGAAGAAATATTAAGTTGATGGGTCTATTGATATGTTCAAAGCCTGTTTAGTTGCAAAGAGATTTACTCAGAAAGTAAGGATTGATTATTGGGAGACTTATTCTCTGGTGGCTAAGTTTTCATCCATAAGGACAATCTTAGCGATTGTTGCACATCTTGACTTGGAACTCTACCAAATGAATGTCAAGACTGTATTCACAATGAAAAGTTGATGGAAGTAATATATATGGATTAACATGAGGGATTTCAGGTTGAGGGACATGGAGACAGTTTATAAATTGAAGAAATCTTTGTATGGTCTAAAACAATCAACTAGACAGTGATATCTTAAATTTCACAACACTATTATCTAACTTGGTTTCGTTGTAAACAAATTAGATAATTGTGTGTATATCTTGAAAAGTGGGAGCAGTTTTACAATATTATCCCTGTATGTGGATGATATTTTGCTTGCTGGAAATGACATTAAAGTGTTGAAGAAGATTAAATCAGTATGTTGTAGTGAATTTGAGATGAAGAATACGGGTGCTACATCCTAAGTTCTTGGAATGCAGATCCTTAGAGATCAGAAGTCTAGAATGTTAAGTTTAAACCAAGAAAAGTATTTGCATTTATTATTGAAGAGATTTGGAATGAACAATTCCAATCCGGTACCTATACCATTGGTTATGGGAACGCAGTTATGTAAAGAATAATGTCCTGAAGAGGGACATAAACCGCTAGGTGTTCCATATGCTTAGGCTATTGGAAGTTTGATATATGTAATGCTGTGTACTCGACCAAACTTGGCGTACACAGTTAGTCTAGTTAATAGATATCAAAGTCATCCTCGTCCAGGTCATTGGGAAGATTTAAGAGGGTTTTGAAATATATAAAGGGTATGATGCACTATAAGTTGGTTTATCAAGCAGATTCACTTGAGATTCTTGGTTACTCCGATGTAGATTTTGGAGGGAACAAATATGACATGAAGTCAACTGCAGGACATGTATTCATCTTTGGTGGTGCAGCTGTTTCTTGGGTAGCAAGAAACAGAGATGTGTAGCAAGATACACACAAGAAGCTGAGTATATAGCCTATAATATGGCGGCTACTCATGCGGTTTGGATCAGATGGTTCCTATTGGACTTAGATCTCAATCTGGTGGATGGACCGATTGAAATGTACTGTAATAATCAAGCAGACATCAGCTTGATCCACAGTGGCGCAAACAATTCCAAAAGAAGTCATTGAGATAAAATATTACATACATTACATACATGATACGGTGGAAAAGAAAGAAGTCGATGTGACTTACATTCCGACAAGTGATATGATTGCTGATACCTTGATGAAGAGTATTCCAGCAGGTACATTCATCAAACATGTTGGTTTGATAGGACTTATAAATATCTAAGCCAAGGAACCGTTCATGAATAATGAAAGGAGACAATCATGGATAATGATTGTACTCTGTGAATAAAATGTGTATATCTCACTGATAGTGAGAGTATGTGAAATTACATCATGTGTTATATCTCACGGATAGTGGGACTGTGGGCGTATGATCGGAATGCACTTGGCCATTTCAGGCCAACTGGGAGATGTAATGGGGTTTGGCCTGAAATGGCTCAAAACCCAATACCCGACCCAATCAGTTAGTTAAGAATTTTCCTCAACTAACAGACCAAGTCTCGCATATCGGTTGAGAGGATCATGGTTGGTTGAGGAAATATTGGGGCGGTTACAGGGGTGGAGGGTGTGGTGGTGGCTCCTATATAGGAGAGGAGTTCCAGTGCATAAAATCTCAGCCATTCTCCGGAGCCTCTAAAAACTAAATTTCTTTCTCTTCTCTAGAATACAACACCATTGCCAATAGCTATAAGATAGTGTCCGTCAAAGTCATTAAACATGACCAAATGTGGTCATCGAGTCATCTCATTACTTCTACAGAGCTCTTCTTTGAGATACACACTATACTTCTCGAACATCAAATCTCACTAACAACAATCAGCAATCATTGCATTGAATCTCCCTATTTGACCATGATCATATTTTTATTTTCTTTATTGAAGAAGTAACCAGTGTTAGGGATACTATATTCCGAGGTGTAGGAACATGGATGGATGGAGGATGCTGCAATTTTCCCGTCTTCCTCCTGGGTATGTTTTTCCATGCTATGGTTAAATACACTAATAGTGAACCGAAGATCCATATGTTGAGTTACTCCTCGAAATAGTTGTCCGCGCATTTGTAAGTAGAAAGAATAAATCTATAATTGCTAAACGTCAAGACACAAATTTTGCAATAAGCCGACATCCTATTAGGTCCGGATGCCTTTCATATCCTGGTTCTACCAGTATATAACATTTACACTTCCGAAACCGCCGAAACGGGCGATACCGATACCGAAACCTAAATTTTGGGAAGAACCGAAACCGAGACCTAAAACCTTGATTTACAGTACATTGTTACAGTATACATTATGATTTTGCTGGTAATCCATGAAAAAAGTATGTCACACAATCAATAACAATGTTTACTACTAGGTTTTAAAATGGTCTGAATTTCACCAAAGGGAATAATCGATTAAGCAACCGTATTGTAGTGAGTCTGTGATGTATGTAGCATATTAAAGTGCATGTATTTATGAACAAGTCAAATTTAGGATAGGTAGCAATAAGGAGTTCAATTATCTAGGTGTGTGAATCACAAGAAAATATGAGAGAGGCCTGCTGGTCATTCTTGTCAGGCTAACAAGCTCTCCCACTAGCTAACATCTATCCCTTAATTATGATTAAGATCAACAAACAATCTGACAGTGTGCAACCTCCCATAATCATGTATATTGGAGGAACGAACTTCCTGCAGCACATAGGTAGTAAAATTTCCACACAAAAAATCAGTAATTGAAAAAAAAGAACCAAGCATAACATGTCATAAATCACTAAATATTAATAACTTTTGGTATGTAAGGAAAGAAATCACATCACAACTTACTTTGACACCAGAAGCAATCTTGAAAACTCCCATGATTTCTTCCTTTGACACTAAAGTTAGAAGCGGAATTAAAGCAAATGGCACCTGAACTGACTGAAGCACATTAAGTGATTCATTCAATGTATCCATCGTAGGACCAGACGTGTCAAAAGCCAGAGCAACTATTATAGTCGGCACTATTGCAAAGCTTCTAGTAATCAATGCCCGAACCCATTTCTTCAGACGAAGATTAAGAAACCCTCCCATTATAAATTGCCCCGCATAAGTTCCGGTAATGGTGCTACTCTGCCCTGAAGCAAGCAAACCGAGGCCCCAGATATAAAGGATGGGAAACAGCACAGCCCCATACTTCTCTTGAAGAAACTGCCCTGCATTCTCGAGGCCTATGGTGCTAGCGACATCAGTGCCATAGAAACTCTTCGCAAAAACTGTTGTCACTAAGACGTTAATTATGAACGAAATGAAAAGGGCTGCAGCTGACTCGATGGCGTAATAATTCAGAGCTTCTTGCACTCGGCCCCTTTTGCTAATATCAATCCTTCTTGATTGCACGAGGGCGGAATGCAAGAATACATTGTGAGGCATGATGAGGCAACCCACAACACCCACGGCTTGCTTTATGGTTCTGGAACCCAATTTCGGAACCACGACACCTGCAAAGAGAACAGTGTATTAGATCAAAATGTGATCCTAGGGCAGATTAATGAATAATGAGAGGACAGGATGCAGCAGACCAATTAGAAGCTCTTTGGCACTGGGTTTGGTTTCACCAAACATTATAGCAAAAGAAACAGCCATTGTTGCAATGAGAACACCGAAGAATGCTTCCAATTTTCTCACCCCATAGTTCTCAAGGAACAAAAAAATGAAGCTGCCAACAAAACATCAAAACATATAGTTTCAATTCCAAAGCATTAAACCCCCGATAAGTTACACAAGCTAGAACAAGATAAAATCATCCAGATAAATTGATGAATTTAAATATCTTATTTGATACAATAGCTAATTATCTATCACACTGGCCTTTTGCCTTAGATTGCTCAGAACAGTTCATTTTACTCCTCATAAGAGCATCTCCAACCCAACCCTCCATTTATAGAGGGTTGGATTGGAATATTCCAAGAATATGTCTAAAATAGAGTGTTGGAAATGGAAGGAGCTCCAATCCAACACTCCATATTCCTAATCCATTTTACTTTTAATAATCTGAGAAATTAAACATTGCATAATAATGAATATTATCTTACTTTATTTTAATTTAAGAAAGTTACAATTAGACAGGCCTCGTTGAGAGATTTAAAATAAGCCTAACATTTATTATTTTTTATGTTAATATTTAAATAATAATTTATTAAATTAAAGTTAAAAATACAAATTGGAATAATGAAACATATGCGGATCTATTTAATTCGTCCCGAAGGAAACTACATTATAAAAAATAAAGACAAACATAAAACATAAATAACATGCCGGAAAACAAAATAGATTAATATTGTCGTAACTGTCGCTTCATTCATGATCTCCAACTAGATCTATATACGTGTTTCCTCCTACACATCCAGATCCTCTTGCAAATTGAGAAAATCCTCATACTCCTTTAAGAAGCTGGGAAAATCATTCCAGATCATTCAAATGCCTTCAGTATTCATTTCAGTTAATAATTTCTTGTTTTTTTCCTTTGATAGTATGCACATTTCCATGTATCAACGATCTTACTTAAATATATCTTCAATATTTTCATATTCTCAATATCGCGCTCAAGAGCTAATTGCCGATCACGTTGTTTTAATTGTTTAGCTCACATTACTAATTTTTTCTTTTCATTTTCAAGTTTTATCTCCATCATCCGTTACATTTTTTCCCTATTAACATCATGTTTCTTATTTATTTCTTTTATACTCGAAATAATTTCCTCCTCAGATTTAAACTCGATTGATTACATTCTTTTCATCGTTTCCTTATTTCTTCCAATAGGCCGAATTGCTGAAATGTTAGTAGAAGACTGGTGACCACCCATGGTTGGAATATCTTCATTTTATATGTTGTTGACATCCATGGCGTTCTTCGAGTTCGCATCCGATGAAGAGAACATTTCCCTTGAACATGTAGCTTTTGGTTCTGACTACTTCTTGGCATCTTTGAGGATCGATCAACCATGATTAAGCTGAAATCCTTTCTTTTCACAGCCCCTTTCTCCATACATAGTTATAGCTTTCGTAAACTAACCAAAATAATTTAAACAAAATAAGGATCTAAGTGTTAGAAAATGTTAAAACGAAACGAAAAATGAACTGCAAATTTGAAATCAGATACTTACTATATCCAATTAGAAGAATCGATTGGATTCAGTCGCTTGATTTGTCGAATGCAACCTCGGAATTTATTTGTAGCCTTTTAAATATATTCCATACGACTTTCCAGAGAGTTGTATGTTCTCTTTTCATCACCTACCTTTTCATTGAATAATGTTATGATTATTTGTTATACTTTATCTTTCTTTTGATTTGTACCCAAGACTGGATCTTGGAAGATACGAAGTCATGCCTTGCATAATACTTGATCCTCTTGTTGGCTGAAAGCCTTTCCTCGAATAGCAGCCATTGGAGATGAAAAATGAACTTAGTAAGACGAAAAGGGATGTGATCAAAACTATGTAAGAATGCTACTATTTATAAGAATGGAATAAAGAAAATCCAATGTTGGGAATCCAATGTGGAGAATCCAAATGTTCATGTCACTAATGTTTATATGGCATCCAATGTTGATATTGCATCCAATACTACCTTTTGATATGGCATCCAATGTTGATACGACATTCAATGCTATTATTTGATATGTCATCCAATGTTGTAGAGTCCAATATTGATATGACATCTAATGTTGAGTCAAAGAGGATGAAATTCTATTTAACAAACCAATGTTAGGAACCAAATGCTATCCAAGTTATAAGGACATGCTATCTTTGTGTCATATGTCCATCACCTGACATATTTCATTAAAATATGAGTTTTCAAAATGAACCATCTTAGACCAGCTCTTTGTCATCTTCCGATGGCGAGACTCTCGATCTTTGCTTCCAAGAATGGTAGCAAGAATTGGCTGAGATGGAGGAGGCGGAAGTCTTAAAGCAACAATATGATCATTGTCTTCAAAAGATCACGACTGCAAAACATAGAGGCTTGATTCCTGGACATGTGGTACCATGTAAGAGAAGAAGGTAACTCTCAACTTTGGCATAATTATTTTTCTAAGAACCTTATATATGTGGAAACGTTTTTTCGCAGAAGGTTTCGATGTCGAAGGAATCTGTTCCTTCGCATTGTCAATGGAGTCAAAAAGCATGACAATTTCTTTGTGCAGAAAAAATGATCTAGGTAACTTAGGATTATCAACTTTACAGAAGGTAACAACACACCGCACGTTAGCCTATGAAACTTTGATAGGTATTAGTGATGAATAATTAGGATTGATAAGTTAACCACAATCTAATGCTTAAAAAGATTTGTCGAGAAATCATAGAAGTATTCAGAGAAGAATATTCAAGGCATCATACTCCACACGACATTACATGACTACTAAGAAAAAGCAAAAACCGAGGATTTCCAAAAATGTTAGGCAGTATCAACTGCATGCACTGGGCATGGAAAAATTTGCAGATATCTCAAGCAGTTGTTTTGTCGAGCAATCATAAAAGTGTTTGGAGAAGAATATTCGAGGAATCTTACTCCAGACGACATTGCAAGACAGCTAAGAAAAGGCAAAGAATGAAAATTTTTGGGAATGTTAGGCAGTTTTGACTACATGCATTATGCATGAAAAAATTTGCAGATATCCTAAGTGGTTTGACAATTTTTTCATGCCCAGTGCATACAGTCACGACTATCTAATATTTTTAGAAACCATCGTTCTTTACCTTTTCTTAGTAGTCTTGCAATATCGTTTGGAGTAGGATGCCTCAAATATTCTTCTCCGAACACTTCTATAATTGCTCGACGAAATCTTTTTAAGTATTTGATTATGGTTGACTCACCAATCCTAATATATTCATCACTAATATATGCCGAAGTTCCATAAGCTAACTTGCGGTACGCTGCTGTTACCTTCTGTAAAGTTTATAATCATAATTTATTTAAATCGTCTTTTTCTACGCAAATAAATTGCCATGCTCTTTGCGTACATTGACAATGCGAAGGAACAGATTCCTTTGACATCAGAACCTTCTGCGAATTTTTTTTACCATATATATAGGGTTCTCAGAAAAATGATCTTGCCAAGGTCGAGAGTTACTTTCTTCTCTTCCATAGTTGATTACCACATGTCCATGATCGAGCCTATATCTTTTGTAGTCCTGATCTCTTGAAGACGATAATTATATAGTTGCTTCAAGACGTCCTCTTCCTCTATCTTAGCTAAATCTTTCTTTCATTCTTGAAAAAAAAATCGAGAGTCTCACCATCGAAAGATGACGAAGAGCCGGCCCAAAATAGTTCATCTGGAAAACTCATATTTTTATGAAATATGTCGGGTGATGGATATAAACCACAAAGATAGCATAATCTTATAACTTGGATAGCATTTGATTCTCAACATTGGTTCGTCAAATAAAATTTCATCCTCTTTGACTGAACATTGGATGTTATATCAACATTTGATTCTACAACATTGGATGACATATCAAATAGTAGCATTGGATGTCATATAAACACTGGATGTCGTATCAAATAGTAGCATTGGTTGTCGTATCAACATTGGATACCATGAACATTTGGACTCTCCACATTATATTTCCAACATTGGAGTCTTATTTATACCATTTTTATACATAATAGCATTCTAACATAGTTCTGGTCACAACTCTTCTCCCTTTACTAAGTTCATTTTTCATCTCCAATAGCTGCTATTCGAGAAAAGGCGTTTAGCCAACAATAGGATCAAGTTTTATGCGATACATGGCTTCATATTTTCCAAGATCCAATTTTGGGTACAAATCAAATGAAAGATAAACTGTGGCAAAGAATCACAACATTATTCAATGAAAAAGTAGGTGTAGGAAAAAGAACATACAGATCTATGGAAAGTCGTATGGAATGTATTAAAAAGGCTACAAAAAATTTCGAGTTTGTATTCGATAAATCAAGCGACTAAATCCAATCGACTCTTCTGGATTAGAAACAGTAAGTATTTAATTTCAAATTTGCAGTTCATTTTTTCATTTTCATTTTAACACTTTATAACTCTTTTGATCCTTATTTTGTCTAAATTATTTTAGTTAGTTTACGAAAGCTATAACAATGTTTAGAGAAATAGGCAGGAAAAAGAAAAGATTTCAGCTTAATCATGATTGACAGATCCTCAAAGATGCCGAGCAGTGGACGGAACCAAAAGCTGCAAGTTCAGGAGAGTGGTTCTCTTCATCGGGTGCAAACTCAGAGAATGCAATTGATTCAACACAGTAAATGAAGATTTTTCAACCATGGGTGATGACCAATCTACTACGAACATTTTTAGCAAGTCGGCCTATTGGAAGAAACAAGGAAAAGATGAAAAGAAAGCAATCAATGGAGTTTAACTCTGAGGAGGAAGTTAATTCTACTTCAAAGAAAATAAATGAGAAACATGATGTTATTAATGGAAAACTGTAACAGATGATGTTGATAAAATAAAATTTGAAAATGAAAAGAAAAAATTAGAACTGCGGCTAAACTAGAACAACGTGATCAACAATTAGCTCTTGAGCACGATATTGAGGATAGAAAAATATTGAGGATAGATTTAAGTAAGATTGTTGATCTAGGAGAACGTGCATACTATCAAAAGAAAAAACAAGAAATTATTAACAGAAACGAACGCAGAAGTCATTCGAATGATTTGCAAGGATTTTCTCATATTCTTAGAGGCGCAGGAGGATTTTTCTCAATTTGCAAGAGGCTTTGGATGTGTAGGAGGAAACACGTATGAAGATCAGGTGGGAGATCATGAAGCAACAGTTACGACAATATTAACATATCGGATTTTTAATTGATGTCTATTTTGTTTTTCGACATGTTTTTATGTTTGCCTTTATTTTTTAGAATGTTATTTTTGAATGTAGTTTCCTTCGGGGTGGATTAAATAGATATTGTTATGAATCAACTAACTGAGGGAGGAGCCCTCAGGTCTTTATTTATAGGCAATGGAGGAATACAAGATGGGCTTACACAGATATGGGCACATCTCTAGGATGGCCCAGAATCTCAGCCAACCCGGTTAAATAACCGTTCACAACACTCCCCCTTATCCAGCCATAGGTGTGGACCCTGCTCATGAATACTTCAGGATTCTGAGCATATAGGGGTTTCACATGGGGTGAATACTTCAGGATCCTGAGTTGGTGAGATTTGCCTCGTTAAAACCTTTGGCTATGGAAAACCTAGTGGGAAACCCATAGTTAAGGGAAAAGAGTACAAACTCTGCCAAACTCCCCCTGATCTGTACAAGCTATCAAGCTTTCAGATCTCTTAGGCGTCTCATTCCAATCCTATGTACAAGTTTTCTAAAAGTAGCAGTAGGAAGGGCTTTAGTGAACAAATCTGCCAAATTGTCACATGATTGCACTTGTCTGATGTCGATCTTGCCATCTCTCTGTAGCTCGTGCGTCCAGAAGAATTTTGGTGAAATGTGTTTCGTTCTTTCGCCTTTAATGAAGCCACCTCGTAACTGAGCTATGCAAGCAGCGTTGTCCTCGAACATGATAGTAGGCTCGAGGTCTCCAGTCTTCAGTCCGGTCGTAGACAGGATGTGGTGGACAACTGAGCGTAGCCATACGCATTCTTTGCTTTCTTCGTGGATGGAAATGATCTCTGAGTGATTGGATGAGGTCGCCGTCAAGGTTTGCTTGATGGATCTCCAGGAAATGGATGTCCCTCCGTAGGTAAACACGTACCCAGTTTGTGATTTTGCTTTGTGGGGATCAGACAAGTAACCTGCATCAGCATAACCTGCAAGTGTAGAGGATGTTCCATTTTTGTAGAAGAGTCCCAAATCTGTAGACCCTTGGAGGTAGCGCAGAAGGTGCTTTACTCCGGTCCAGTGGCGCTGTGTAGGCGCTGCACTGTATCTGGCTAGCAAATTTACTGCAAACGCTATATCGGGACGCGTGCAGTTTGCCAGATATAGTAGTGCTCCGATGGCACTCATATAAGGAACTTCTGGACCAAGTATGTCCTCCCCCTCTTCCAGCGGCAGGAAGGGGTCTTACGTGCATCCAATGATCGTACCACCATAGGTGTACTCAATGGATGACAATGGTCCATATGGAATCTTTGCAACATTTTCTTCGTATATGTGGTTTGGTGTAATAGGATTCCATCCTTTTGATGTTCAATCTGTAAGCCAAGGCAGAATTTCGTTTTGCATATGTCTTTCATTTCGAATTCTTTTGTTAGGCTTACAGATATCTTAGTGATCTCTTCAGGAGATCCTATGAGATTCAGATCGTCTACGTAGACAGCTGTTGTCACGAATCCTTTTCCCTTTGTTCTTATGAAGATACAATGGCAGACTTCATTGTTCGTGAATCCTTGTTGAACGAGGAACTCACTGAGTCTGTTATACCACATTCTTCCTGATTGTTTGAGACCATACAATGATCTTTGTAGCTTAACAGAATAGACGTCCCGAGGTCTATCATTTAGTTCAGCAGGCATGGAAAAGCCATCAGGAAGTTTCATGTACATCTCCTTGTCGAGATTACCGTATAGATAGCAGTCGCAACATCCATTAGCTGCATATCTAGGCCTTCCTTTGCCGTTAAGCTTATCAGGAATCTGAAAGTGATCGCATCCATGACCGGGGACTATGTTTCGGCATAGTCTATACCCGGTCTTTGGGAAAAACCTTATGCTACAAGTCTAGCTTTGTAGCGTGCGATCTCATTATTTTCGTTTCTTTTTCTGACGAATACCCATTTGTATCACACAGGTTTGACACCGGTAGGCGTCTGGACTATTTGTCCAAAGACTTTTCATTTCTGAAGTGAGTCCAGCTCAGCTTCTATTGCCCGATTCCACTTTGGCCAATCATCTCTACGTTTGCATTCAACAACGGAGTGTGGTTCATAATCATCGTCGCTTCTGGCGACGTGAATGGCAATGTGAAACGCGAAGTCATCGTCGACGACTGTACTCTTTCTGTCCAATACCTCCCCTGTACGTACATAATTCAATGATATTTCAGTTTCTCCCGGCAGTTCCTCTGCAGTGGATTCCGGGAGGGGAGAGGGTATGGACACGAGCTCGTTTCTCTGTGGGGGTATCGTCCCAATGTCTCCGGATATTTTTCTTTTTCTTGGATTTTTATCCTTGGAGCCTGGTGGTCTGCCTCTTTTCTGTTGAGGTGCAGCCACTTCTGCTGCTGGCGGATTGCATCCATCCTTTGGGATGTCAATCCTAGCTGGAGTATTCGCAGCAGGGATGTGTGATCTGACAATCTTCTGGTTGTCAGTAAACGAGTACGGTAATCTATGGACTGTGTCCTGGATATGTAAGATCTTCCGGATCTCATCATCACATTGTTTTGTTACCGGATCGTAGTGTGTCAAACTTTTTGTATCACACGTTAACATTTGCTTTGCACTAGACTTTTCGATGTCTAGGCCCATTTTGGGGAAATACGTCTCATCAAAATCGCAGTCTTCAAGACGTGCCTTAAAAGCGTCTCCCGTTTGGGGTTCTAGGTATCTTATAATGGAGGGTGAGTCAAACCCTACATAAATACATAGTCGACGTTGAGGACCCACCTTGGTCCTCTGTGGTGGTGCAATGGGGATATAAACTGCGCAGCCGAAGATCCTCAAGTGAGAGATGTTCGGCGGCGTTCCATATGCAAGTTGCATTGGAGATAGACTCTGACCTCCCGAGGGTCTTATTTTTATTAGTGATGCAGCATGCAGAATTGCATGTCCCCATGCATCCACCGGCAACTGGGATTTCATCAGCAATGGACGTGCGATCCATTGGAGTCTTTTAATTAGCGACTCAGCTAACCCATTCTGGGTGTGAACATGCGGCACTGGATGTTCGATTTCTATTCCCGTTGCCTGGCAATATTCTTGAAATGACTGAGAGGTAAATTCCCCCGCATTATCCAGACGTATTTTCTTAATTTGGTTGTCTGGAAAATGCGCCCGTAACTTTATTATCTGTGCCAAGAGCTTTGGAAAAGCCAAGTTGCGGGTTGAAAGTAGACATACATACGAGTATTTTGAAGATGCATCAATCAGTACCATAAAGTACCGAAAGGGCCCACTAGGGGGTGGATAGGTCCACATATGTCTCCGTGTATTCTTTCAAGGAAGCTAGGAGACTCAATATCCACTTTGAGTGGTGATGGCCTTGTTATTAATTTACCCTTAAAGCAGGGTACACGAGGGAATTCTCCCTTCTGAAGAATCTTCTGGTTCTTCAGGTTATGCACATGGGATTGTGCTAGGATGCGGTGCATCATCGCAGATCCGGGGTGGCCAAGTTTATCGTGCCAAAGTAAGAATTTGGCCGATGTCGGGAACTTCAGGTGCTCCGTCAGGTTTGCTTCCTCTCTCCGAATTTTTGTATGGTAGAGGTCCGATGAAAGGCTCTCAAAACGTTCAAGTATGGTTTTAGCTCCATTGACTTGAGACGTTACATACAATAATTCATTTTCTTTTACATTTGTTGTTTCCAAGTGTAATCCGTTAAGACAGATATCTTTGAAACTTAGTAAGTTTCGCTTGGAATTCGGAGAGTAAAGTGCATCTTTAATTTTTATTTTTGTTCCATTAAGGAGCAACACGGTTGCATACCCAGAACCTTCAATTATGTCTGATGGCCCTGAAATTGTATTTACAGGGCTCTTATACGGAGTAATGCTATGGAAATAGCATTTATTCTGAAGGATCGTATGTGTTGACGCGCTGTCTACTAAGCAGTCATGAGAGCATCCCATCTAGAAAGATGAGTAAACATTTGCATTTCAGAAAGAGACTAAATTTTATTTGATGGAATTCAGATTACATATAAGCTCTCATAAACAAAAAAGGATTGTACTTGAAATAAAATGCTACAAATGCTAAGATAAATAAAGCTGGCTAATCAAGCATATCATCTGACTCGAAGTCTTTGGCTGTGAACTTGACTGCATTGTTCACAGCCACCAGGTTTGATTCAGCATTCTTTTTCTTGCTTTGTTTATAAAGCTCCTGGAGATGCACTGGGGTCCTGCACACTCTGGACCAGTGGCCTGACATGCCACAGATGTGGCACTGGTCTTCCCAATCCCTCTTGGGTGGAGGTGCATCATTTTTCTTATTATCATTCCTGCGCCAGGTGAACTTGCGCTTCCCTTCATTCTTTCTCTGCTGTGGTGGGCCCTTGGCTCTTTTCTGTTGTCCCCCTTTCTGTGGTCTTTCTTTTCTTTTATTGTCTCTTTTCCTTTTGGAGGAAGAGGCATGGTGAGCTTCTGGTAGGGGACAGTGCCGGGAGGGCGCATGTTGTGAGTGGCGAGGAGAAGCTCTCTGTTTTGCTCGGCCATGAGCAAACATGACAGCAGCGCTGAATACTTGGTGAACTTGCGTTCACGGTATTGCTGCATGAGTATCGCATCCTTCTCATGGAAAGACGTATACGTCTTTTCCAGCATGCGATCTTCTGAGACTTTTTCACCACACAACTTCAGGCGTGAGGTGATGCTAAAAAGTGCTGAGTTGTACTCAGCAATGGACTTAAAGTCCTGTAGTCTCAGGTTCTCCCACTCATATCTCGCCCTTGGGAGTATAGCATCTCTCTGATGTTTATACCTATCCCCAAGGGCGGTCCATAGCTCAAGTGGATCTTCGACCGTAAGGTACTCAGCCTTTAAGATCTTGTCCACATGGTGGCGAATATATATGATGGCTTGCGCCTTCTCTATATCGCTAACATTTTCTTTTTCAGTCACAGTAGTGATGAGGGACTTGGCCCGCAGGTGAAACTTAACATCTAGCTGCCAGCTTGGATAGTTTCTACCTGATGCATCCAGCACTACAAAGTCAACGCTTGCAATTTTAGCCATTTATCTAGCAGAGCACAAACATGCATGAATTAATAATTAATCAGGAAAAAAACATTTTCATGCGGAGGCAATATTTAACGAAAAGCTAAACGTGTGGATCAGCCAGTCCCACAAGAAAAAGTCCAAAAGTCCACAGTCCAAATTATACAAATTTGCAGCTTAATGAAAATACAACTTTGGAAACCCCGTGGGTCCCATATGATATCTCCATCTTCAAGTGTGGCATCTGTCTCCATGGAAGTTGGTTTTCTCTCTTTGACATTTACATAAATTTCTCACTACAATTTCTCTCAAAAATAAAAGAAAAGTGCGGGAAATAAACTGTGGGACTAAATGGCCGATCCAAAAAAACCACATTTAGCCATTAATGCAGAAATATTGTGCTCATCAACATTTTCATTCACAGACATCACAGGCAGTTTATTCACATGAGGATATAAAAAATATTTAATTACTTAATAATTATTGGACCACTAGGCAACATCATACACCGTTAGGTTAGATAACTAACGGCAGAGCGGTCGTAGGATCTTCCTAATTATTAAGTTTTAAATATGATGCACAACCACGCATATAATATCCACATAATTTGCCAGAGATGTAAAGCATGTAAAAGACATTATGATGCATGGGTTGTAAAGTAAATGGATTTAATCAATTAAGTTGATTAAGTGCCCAAAATAAACATTTTCTTTGACTGAGGAAAGGAGGTTCCCTCATCATCCCAAATGTTCCCCAAATATCCCCAAAAAGCCTTTGCCTGCCCGATAGTAGTCTCGTATTTTACCGTGATTTTTCACGAATTTTCTGCCCTTAAATGCCCTTTTAAAATTGATTTTTAGCCCAAAAGGTTCTTTTTATAGCCTTTGCCCCTCCCCCAGTTTTTTTCTTCAAAATCTCTGGCCTGCGGGCTTCGGGCCGCAGGCTTTTTTTTTCAAATGGCCTGCGGGCCGAAGCC
Organism: Scilla litardierei; assembly: GCA_030789695.1. Classification (NCBI taxonomy): domain Eukaryota; kingdom Viridiplantae; phylum Streptophyta; class Magnoliopsida; order Asparagales; family Asparagaceae; genus Scilla; species Scilla litardierei. Next base: position 189,087,243 of record CM061134.1, on the reverse strand, counting down.
CGCAGCCGGCCTACGAGCTTCGGCCCGCAGGAGAAAATATTTTTTTTCGGACTGCGGGCTTCGGCCCGCAGGTGAGAATTTTTGTGTTTTTTTTGGGCTGCGAAAAAGGCCCAATAGGGCCTAGGGTTTTGTGGGGGGAGGGCGGCGCCGCCGCCCCCCTACAGGAGGGGGGCGGCGGCGGCGGGCAGAGCCGCCGCCCCGGCAGGGGGAGCGGCGGCGGGGGCTGCAGGAGGGGGTGCGGCCGCCGCCCCCCCATGTAGGGTGGAGGGGGACGGCGCGGCGGGCGGGGGGTTGGGGGGCCAGCGGCAAAAACACCGGAGGGTAAATATTTTTTTGGGTTTGGCCCTAAAAATTGTATTTTTGGGATGAACGGTCCGTCGTTTTCAAGGCGACAAAAAGTCCCCATATCGATCTTGCGAGATCTAGGGGAGGGACAATCATACATATGATTAAAAACATCGTTTTTAGTGTTTTTACCTCTATATCCATCCTCCGGATATAGCGACGGTTGCACGAAGCCCTATGCGGATGACGACGCTCGATTGAGAAAGCCTTGCACCGCGCTCGTGGATCTCTCGTCTCGCCTTCGCCTTCGCAACGAACGGAAAAATTTTGTGGAAAGAAAAAAATATTTAGAGGCTCTGCTGATAACGTGTTATGAATCAACTAACTGAGGGAGGAGCCCTCAGGTCTTTATTTATAGGCAATGGAGGAATACAAGATGGGCTTACACAGATATGGGCACATCTCTAGGATGGCCCAGAATCTCAGCCAACCCGATTAAATAACCGTTCACAACAGATACACATATGTTTCATTATTCCAATTTGTATTTTTTAACTTTAATTTAATAAAATATTATTTTAATATTAAAATAAAAATAATAAATGGTATGCGCATTTTCAAGCTCTCAAAGAAGCATTTCTAGCAGTAAATTTTCTAAATTAAAATAAGTTAAAATAATATTAATTATTATGCAATGTTTAATTTGTCAAATTATTAAAGATAAGATGGATTAGGAATATAGAGAGTTGTGTTGGAGCTTCCTTCATTTCCAACACTCCATCTTAGGCAAATTCTTGGAATACTTCAACCCAACAGTGGAGGGTTGGGTTTTGATGCTCTCATTGACTCCTTTTTAGTATGCTGCAAATTTAAACTCATTGACTCCTTTTTAGTATGCTGCGTATGTCTGGGTTGCAAGTTTGCAATTTTGAGCAGAAATATCTTATTTCATCAACTAAAAGATGCGATGATTTCCAAAATTCAAATCAACAAAAACATACGAAAGTTCCAAACTAAACCCCAAACTAAAAAAAATCGACAAAAAATAAGTTTTTGTTACCAATCAAGCGCGGTAATAATGACTCCGGCCCACAGCGGCACGATCCCACCACTGAGAATCTTAATGGCAATCGCACTCCCGATCACCTCCTGGATGTCAGCCCCAATCAAAGCCAGCTCAGCCATGATCCATAGGGCCATGCTGGCCCACTTCGGGTACTCCTCCCTGCAGAGCTCCGCCAAGTGCCGGCCAGTCGCCACCCCCAGCCTCGCCGACAAGAGCTGGATCAAGAGGCCCATCACCGTGGCCCACATCAGCAGCCAGAGCAGCGAGTATCCGGCGATCGCTCCGGCCTGGAGGTCGCCCTCGAGGTTCCCGGGATCGAGGAAGGCGATGCACATCAAGAACCCCGGTCCAGTGAACCGCCAGAGCTTGCGGAAGGAGAAGGGCGGGGTCAAGTCCGGGTCCAGGTCGGAATCTTCGTCGGAGACCGAGATGAGGACCTTCTCGTCTGACTCGTACGCGCGCTCCTCGTCGGCGTAAGGGTCGGAGGTCGACGGGATGAGTTTGCCGGTGAGGTCATTGGACTCGATCGCCATGGCGATTTTGATGTTATTTTTATTTGCTTATTTGTTAATTTATTTTTTTTTCCGCCGGAGATTGAAGAGTTTTTCGATGGGGATGTTGAAGTACTATCAAGTACTGGGAGAAGACTATTTTGTAGTTTAACCCCTGAACATTGTAGGCATTGTGAATAAAGCCAAAATAAGGTTGAAATTAAACTGTCTTTTACCCTATTGGAATTTATTTAACAAATTAAACATTCATAACTTCTCTCTTAATTTTGTAAATGCAGTAGAAATAAATGGGTGACAAGACTCGAGCCAATTAGCTTAACGGCACTTATCACATCTCTCTCGTTGTCGAGGATTCGATTATTGATTTCTGATGTATGGATAAAAAAGGGTCACTTGCAATATAAGAATATGTCATTAAACAAATTAGGGGCGGTAAAGTGCAAAACATATTTTAAGATAAACAATGTCTGAAATCCAAACACCGTCAACTTTTTACGTGAGAATACCCAGAGCCACGTCATCGTCTCGGGATATAGTTACCGATTATTCCATGTCCAGGTCACCGCGGTAATCTGACACGCCCTCGGCATCGGGCAACAGAGCGAGTATACTATAGGGACGACGAGACGAGGTGGATGACAGGAGAGAGCGAGAACAGCCCGTGTCCGGGCCCGCAAAGTATGAGGTCGACCCGTGGTTGGGCCGTGGCCCCACGAGCCTGGAGTGGGGACCAAATAGTTGATACTCTTCTAGCCCCCCTCGGTTAACGGGTCACGCACGTAATCTCGCGTTTTAGACAAAAAGACAAACAAATGGCAGGACATTGGTTAGTAATTTGTTTGATTGTGTACAATGGATCAGGGGTTTGCCATCCGCCCGTCACCCACGTGATCATTTACTTACAAGTTTATCAACAACAAAAAATTTGATACATCAGAATTAAAAAAAACATTACAGAATATCAAAAGGCATATCTTCTAACGCATACAGCTCCTCTGCACTTAAGCAGAAGTTGATGTGATAAAGAATCTGGTGCTCTATCTCAGCTCCGCAATTCACCCTTCAATTGACAGGCGGAACCAAGATTAGACGACTGGGTAAGAAGGCATACAAATTGCATTCGTAAAGTACATAAATGCGATGTTGCTCAAGTCGACGAGTCCAAAGAGATAAAGAAAGTGTTTTACATTACGTTTAAGTATATTTGAGGTGACAAAGTGAACAACAAAATAGATATAAAATTCATTGTCCAGGCATCATGCAACATATGTGTTACGGATCGAGTAAGAAAGACAAAAAAAAAATTTAATTACATTCGAACGATAATAAGTTTCGAAGATTCAAACTAGATTACGTTAAACAAGCGGCAAATTTTCTCATGCATTTATTAAACAAAAAATCGTTCATATATAAACCAAGATATGAACGAGAAAGTGACGCTGACGCTGATTGCATCATTAATTAGCAAAAAAACAAAATTTTAAAAATATAATAATTGAAACTGTTTCAGAGTGTTTTCTCACTACAAAAGCGTTGACCGTAGACTACCCGGTCAACGTGGTCAAGGGGCCGACTTGGGTCCCTCGAGTGCGTCAAGTCCGTGTAGACGTGGCGCAAATCGGAGTTGTGGATGACGTGGAGCACTTCGGCTGGGCCGGGTCTGGGTCCTCGGCCGCAAGCGGGGTGAGGGGAAGCCTCGACCCAGTGTGAGACGCTCGGCCTCGGACAGTCGAATGACGAGGGGTAGCCTCGGCTCAGACGGACGTGCTCGGCCTCGGTCGATTCGGGCGACGAGGGGTAGCCTCGGTCGCCTTGCTTGATACGTGGCCGGTGCGGGGCGGAGGGGAAGTCTCGGCCCGCGGATCTGATCTCCTCCTGCGCAGACGAGAACGCTCGTCAGGGGGGCCGGACCTTGGTTCCGGCCAAATCCCCTCCGATGCCTAAGTCAGACGATGATCTGAAAGAGGAGGTCCGGCGGAGACGGTTCGACTCGAGAGGAGATCGGAACAGCGTCTACCGGCGCGAGCGGGGGGGAAGGAGATGAAAATGGGGGAACTAGGTTGTTGATGGAGTACCTTAGGTTTTGGTTACCTGAGATTCGGTCTTTTGTCCAGTCGCCCTCCTAGCCCTTTTATAGGCCTCCCGTCGTGACTGCCCACGACTCACGTCCCTCGTCCGCCCCCGATTATGCCCCCTCAATCCGCCTCCCCGTCGCCGCTCCCTGCGCCACGCCAGCACCTCCCCATAATCGGCCATTAAGTGGTAACGGGATTGGGGGAACGGTTATCGCTGGAGTGGGCGAGTGACCTACGCGTTATCGGGGCCGGGTCGGATCGATATCTGGGGGTCCCCGCGGGGCCTCGTCGGGCGGGCCTGATCGCACAGATGGGCTTTCGATCGGCCGTCGGGTTTCGTTTGGTGGGCTTGGACCTTCCACGATTTCGCGTAGTAGGCTGCGCCGTTGGGCCTATGGTGTTGGGCCTCCGCAAAATAGACGTATCAATTGCCCCCATCGGTGGGGCCGATCGGCCTTGGCGAGCTCGGTTCGACCGATGTGACTCCTGGGTTTCCGAGTGGCGCGTCAGTCGAGGCGCGGTCATAAATGAAGGTTATGATGAGGCGGATCGATTGGACTTCCCCTGGCACCGATTTCGAAACGCCGCCGGCTCTTTGAGGCCTGCCACGCGTTCCTGTCAGGCATTTCAAATTCGCCCCTGGGCCTTGTATATAAGTGCCCCGGCTGCGTTGATCCTAGCTTCTTCCGTGTTCTTCCCTCTGTCTCGGGCTTTCCACAAACTTGGAGTCTCCCGCCGCCTTTGTTTCCTCGTCTTCCCCAAAAAAAGGTAACTCCTTTCCCATCTTCACATTATGGCTGCTCTTAGGATAGGAGGCTCTGGCCAAGGGGCAAGGGATCCTCCTGAGTCCAAGCAGGGTGAGGCTCGATCTGTGGGGTCCGGTTCCTCCTCAGGGAGCCGTTTCCTCCGAGATAAAGGGAAGGGGAAGCTCTTCCCAGACTACGTCGGTGATGATGTGGCGCCGATTGCCATGCGGCTCAATGTTCCTCCAGTTGTCCTTAGAACGCCGTCGAGGACTTCTTTTCTAGCGGCCGCGGAGATCCGGGGAAAGTATCGCTGTTACCCGTATGATGTTCGAGTCCCTTTCGTCGACGAGCGGATATGTCTTCCGAGGAGCAATGAAGTCGGCGTCTACGTCGAGATGTTCCGCCTGGGTCTTCGTTTCCCGCTCAATCCCTTCTTCATCCGAGTCATGGAGTACCTCATGGTGCCCCTTTGTCAATTCACCCCCTGTTCAATTGCGGTTCTGACGGGCTTTGTGATGCTCTGCTGCACTCGCGGTCTGGAGCCATCTCTCCCCATTCTCTTCTACTTTTATCAGATCCAGACGGTCGGTCCAGGGTCATGGTTGCACCTCCGAGCCCGCTCGGGGAGGGAATGCATGATCGGGCTACCCCGCTGGTCGGGGGATTGGAGCTCGGCTTATGTCTTCGTGGTCTTCCTGGAGGATGCCCAGATTTTGACAGGTTAGGGCGGGTCGGTCCGGCCTTGCCCAACGCTAGCCCTCTCTGAGGATGATCAGGCGGCCATCGCGCTGCTGTCGACCCTCCCCTTGGAAGCGAAGTCCATCTGGTCTTTGTTGGACGACCTACTCCTGACGGCCGTCTTGTGGTCTCCGGGTAGGTCGCTTTTTCAGTCCTGGATTGCCCCGTGGCTTACCCTGATTTCGGTTTCCCTTGCTGGAATGGCTGGTCGTGAGTTCGTCCGCGATGTCGATGAGCTGATCCGTCATGGAGGCGCTCGGAGACGAGGTAGTACCTCTGGAAGGGCGCCTCGGCGGACCGTTGAGGAGGAGGTGCGCCGAGCCGAGCCCTCCGTGGGCAAGGTGGTGGCCGCGGCTCCCGCCTCTTCTTCTGGCGATCTCCTCCCCGGGGGGTCGCGAGGGCCGGATCCGCCCCGCCAGCCCAAGAGGCGGGGGGCAACGACGGGTCCGGTGCAGCTTCCCTAGCGTTTGGCGTGCCCCCTCTTGTCCCCGAGGGTGGAGGTGGCACGAGGCGGAAGCGCTCCCCTTCGGCGCCTGCCGAGCCTCACTAGGGGAAGAGGAGGAGGGAAGGCGAGGCTCCCTCCAGCCTGGTGTGCTCTGTGCCCCCGGCGGCGACCGCCGGGGACCTTCCGGTGGCCCTGACAACCACCCCCGTCGCAGCGTCTTCGCCTCCATTACCGGGAATCGGTGCCCTGTTGGCGAGCAGCTCGGCCTCCCTCGAGGTCACCCCCGGGAGTTCGGTGTTTGTCGACCGAGCCCTGGCCCAGCAGTTCGCCGAGGGCTCCGTCGTCCCCCGGGACCGTAGCTTCCTCGAGATGATCCCTGCCGACAAGGTGTCAGACTCCTTGGTCTGGATCCTTCAACAGGTTCAGCCATCCAGCTGTCCTTTCCTTTCCTTCGCTCCCTTCTTGGCTCATGTCCTGTCTTTCAGGGTTCAACACTCGCCGTCGAGGCACAGCGTCGAGTTGTCCGTTTGAGGGAGCTGGAGGAGTCTTCTGCGAAGGACCACGAGCGGGCTGGGGCGGCAGAGGTAGCCATGGTGGCGGCCCAGATGGAGTCTCGGTAACTCAAGCTCCGGGTGGCCGAGCTGGAGGGACGAGTGGACGACCTCCAGGGAAAGTTGGAGGACGCTCGTGTAGGAATATGATGCCCTCGATGCCATTTATTCCTGTGTGAATAGCACAAACATCTTGTTCGAAATAACAGTAAGCTGTTTGGTAATAATTTATCTAAGTTATATTGTAATGTAGTTAACATTAGATATCAACTTAGGTAAAGTCCTGAGACTTTATGCAAGGTCAAACGGGTATCGAGATGAGTATCTCGATCATGGATAAACGTTTGACCGTCTGTAGCATAAGTCTGAAATGGTTTGTGGTCGTAGATGTATCGAGACAAGGATATCGAAACATCGGATAGACCATTATGTCTTAGTCTTCACCGTTTAACGGTGGCGATGATCTCATGATCGCTTGACTTGGCGAAGTCGAAGACGAGACACAGGTGCTCATTAGAATGAGTTCACTGAACGATCCACTAGAGTTATCATATGGTTATATTGACCAATCTGTCAGTGATAACTCTGAGTGATGATAGAATAGTTGGTCTTTTGACTTGAGGTCATTTTGACAAACCTGTGCGTGAACGGTGCCACTTATATCAACTGACCTAGCTTCGAGGCAATGCCTGTCGAAAGGTCTTTTGATTGGGTGTCACTTGAAACGTACGAGGCGAGTAATGACCAAGAGAGGATTCGTCTCTCCCGGTCAATGGGAGTTAGTGTCGTAGAGTTAGTTCGGTCTTTAGTAAAAACTCTGCGCAGAGTATGTTGGAAGAAGTCCAACATTAGTTGACTAAAGATCGATAGAAACTAACCGGAGTCAAGTTATTAGGGTTGACAGTTTGACCGTACCCTAGACTTGATCTACGCGACATACTTAAGACGAAGAGACTATAACTGCGGAATTCATTACGGAAACAGTCAGGGTGGTCCCGACAATACTCATGTCAATGAGTTAACCACATAATGATGATTCCTGAAGCAGGGACGGCAACCACTGCTCGTGGTCACTGCCGTATAGGGCTTCGAGCCCAACCTGTTGTAAGGGTCAGGCTGTAGGGTCTCACACAGAGTGCAACGCTTCGTCTAGTAATAGGTAGAAATTAGTTAGGGAGAATAATTGCATTTTTGATGCAAGGGATGGAATAATTGCATTTGATGCAATATGGTAATTTAAGCTTAGATAGGGACTATTTTGCATTTGATGCAAAAGCGATTAAATGTGTATTAAATTGTTTAATACAATATTTAATAATATAAACGCAAGGAAAAGTTCACGGGTAAGATGGGAATGTCCCGGTCTAAACCCAGGTTCGAACGGCGTCCAAATCGGACACCAAATGCTCAAGTTAGAGCCAAAACAGCCAAACAGATCAGACCGGGTCAGACCAGACTGGCCCAGGCCAGACTAGGTCTGGCCTGGGCGCCTGGCCAGACCTGGCTGAGCCAGGTCGCCAGCCCAGGCGCCTGGGCTCAGGCCCAGGCGCTGGGCGCCTGGGCCTGCACCCAGGCGGGCCCGCCCAGGCGCCCTGGGCGCCTGGGCGCTGGCCCAGGCGGGCCGCCCAGGCGCCCAGGCTGGGTGCACCAGCCTGGGTGCGCCCAGACCAGGCGTCCAGCCTGGTCTGGGCTCACCCAGTTGGTCTGGTGGATCCCGGCTGTGCAGAAAATCTGCCCCTAGGTCAAAACAGATTTGACGGCTCAGTTTTTATGAAAAACTAGCCAAGGGCTGATCTTTGGACACTCAATTGGAGGGTCAAACGAACTCCGATTGACGAACGGTTTTTTCCTATGCGTTCACCGTTGAACGCTTGTCGTATTGATAGGTTGTATCGATCTTGAAGCTCAACGGTGAGTGAGTTAAAATTCACGGAAGTTTGCACTTTGTGAAGTGCAAACTAACTTGATTTTAATTAACCCAATAATTAGTCCCACATCGGATTTTGAGAAAAGGGGAGAGTCCGCCGCCTATATAAATAGGGGTCTCCCCCCTTTCTCAAAACTCGTCCTAAGCTCTAGATCTGAGCGGCTCTCGTAAATGTTGGAGCACGCTCGGATCTAAGCTTAAATAAATATTTCTCTATCTCCCTAAATTTCTTCCTTACTCCCGAGGGCTCTAGCAAAGCCACGAAGGAGTTCGGATTCTGGATCCGAAATCTAGGCGGAGGTTTCACTCGCGTGAAACTTTCTTCGGCGCATGGTTGGCTCGGCGGCACGGGGATTGATCGCCTCGGGATGCGGAGCGGTTCGAGGAGCGGTTCGGGGAGCGGTTCAAGGAGCGGCTCAGCGTGGGACGGGAGCAGCTTGGAAGACGGCGCGGAACATCTCGCCTGCTCCAGGGCTGAGATTCCGGGTATGTGTTTAAAGTATTTTATTAGCATTAGTTTAGTTTAATCGCAGTAGGCTAGATCCTTCTTGGGATGGTCAGATCCATCCCAAGTCGGCATAGATCTTGGCATAGGGTCTTGGACCTTAGGGCTAAGTTAAAAATTGTTTTTAACTGCGTGTTAATTAGTTAACATAGGTTTTCTTCCGCTGCTATTGTTTTTCCTGTCTATGTTCCGTCCGACTTAGGACGGGACTAAAATTTTGTGCCCTAAGGGACCGCCAATTCCCCAACAGTGGTATCAGAGCCTAGGTTTGCGTAGTCGATCAAGGTACTGCGATTTCATTAAACTTGTTAATGCTTTTAAATACTTTTAAATTTTTTAAAGTTATTAGATAATTTTAAAAATGTTTTTTTTTTTGAAGTTCAAAATTCTATGTGATAAATTTTTGAACGTGAAAATTTTTCAAATGACGATTTAAAATTTATGTGATAATTTTAAAACTAATTTTAAATATTTAAAAGTTTAAATTTATTTTGGATGCCTAAAAATTTTTATATGATAAATTTTTTTAAGCATGTAAATTTTAAAATGGTGTTTTTAAATTTATGTGATAAATTTTAAAATTGATTTTAAGGCTTTAAATTTATGCGATAAGTTTAAAATATTTTAGATGTTTAAAAATTGTATATGATAAATTTTTGAACATGGAAAATTTTTAAAGTAATGTTTTAAATTTATAAGATATTTTTAAAACTGATTTTAAAAGTCTAAAAATTGTTTATACGATAAACTTAGTTTATTTAATTGTTAAATAGATATACACTTTCATTTTATGTTGATCAAATTAGTGTAGCTTTATTTTAATGGCTTGTTAATCTTGTCCCTTATTTGATAACACAAGACAACCCTTTAGGTTAGCCATTAAAAATGATTAAAATTTATTAATTGAATTTTAATGACATGCTATGTTTTAATAAATCATTAACAACAATATTAAGACCTAATTCCTGATTAGGGTAGTCCTTTAAATGAATTTTCAATTCTAATCGTTATAATTAATTTTCATTAAAGGACTTCGCTTCTAGCGTTGTTAATAAAATTTATTAAAATCCTGATAATGATTAGGGTAGCACGTGAACCTTATAGTTGATAAGGACTTAATAAAAGTTATTAAACAAATCCTAAAATTTTGAATTTAAGGATTCAACTAGTTGATAGGATTAATTAGTTGTTAATAAAAGCTGTTTAGTCTATGGCATACATACAAAAATGACAAGCTTCATTCAATGGACCATGATCCAGTCAATGTGCTTGGCTAAGAGTTCTGGGTCAACCCTTGCTAGTCCAAGGGGTAGTGATCCTGGCTTAGTCAATTCCCTGGCTGAGTTCCGCTGGACCGCAATGTCGCGAATCATGATTGTATGACACCCTGGACTATATCTAAGTCAAATACGTTAATGATCTTTTTCAAGATTAACCGTAGCCCTCCTTGTTTTAGGGGTTAGCAACTATAGGGCCCGTGTTATAGTTGTTGAGATACACTCAAGCTGTGACATGGCAACCCTGTAGAAACCAACTCCTTAAATACATAAGATGAAATCTTGACTAACCCTAACCGTCGTCTCGTACCCTGAGCGCCGGCGTAAGTTAAGTCAACGATGTAGTCTGACTTGATGTAAGTCTAAGACCTAACCCAAACCGACGTGTCGTGCATACACCGAGCTGAGGGGCAAGTCAGGCTAGACATGAAAACAAGGGTCCGACTAGACTAGACATTGTGATTTGGATGAGCACACTCATGATCACGAATGGCTGGGGCAAAAACCGATTAAGAGAGTCATATCCGATATGATCGATGAAGAGTCATCTTCCGATCGCAGAGTCAATCAACTTGTTGAGCTACACTCAAGGTTGTTTAGACTCAAGGTGATTGGAACTCTTACCCATTAATTTTGATTCGATTAAATCGTTCGTTATTAAGCTTTAAAACGATCGTAAAAATAGTGGGCGGATATAGATAGATAAAAGCCAATCTACCTATATTTAATATTGAACATATGCTAAAACTAGGGCAAGACTATGTTTACCGAAAGAATCAATTAATAATATTGGAATTAGTTAACTGGTCAATAAGTTGATTAATTGAATATCAAGTTAAATTCTAATTGATAGAATTAAAACTATATTCTCGTTGACATTAAATGACCTTCTAAAGAACAGACTTAAGAAATATGATTTCATTAAGTTCTGGGTCCAACAAATAAATTAAAGCTACATGTCACTCGTCTCTATATGAGGCAGCTTGAACATATAGGACATTCAAAGTATGTTTCTCCCTACAACTTGTCGAGCTACCCTCAAGGTTGTATGGACAAACAATTTTGATCCACAAAGTTCGAAAATTCGATCAAACCGTTTGAGTCGAATACGAGTGCATGAGCGATGCAAGACTATGTATCCCAACCGGATCTTGAGACAAGCAACTTCTTGAGCTACACTCAAGATTGCAAAGCTCAAGCGTTTGGATACATAAGTTGCTTGCATAGCTATTTATTTATGTTGATATCTAAATGTGATTTAGAAAAGGAAGAAGGCACTCCGGAAAGTCAATCGAGTTAAATAGTTTAATTTATCATTAGTAAAGGCATAAGTAGGATGAAATGAAAATGTGACATATTTTGATGTCACGATTTCAGAATAAGTTGTTATACAAAAGACGTTTAACACATTTTGATGAATGTCGTCACATTGCTTCTGAAGTAATGTTTTGTGTTAAGTAATTTGTAATAACTATATATATATTAAATGTTAATATATATAATTACACAAGATAGCAGCAAACTTATATGGTAAAATTAGACTAGGCCGAATCAAGAGATTAAGCTTCACAAGTCACATAAAGAGAGATCTGACCTCTCGTATTATGAAGTCTATGGACACTTGTGAGTCTTAGCATCTTAGATACAAAGGCCGAAACCCATCGGCAAGACAGTGGGAGAATGAGTTGTCGAACTCAGTCTCGTACATACTGATGTACCCGAGTCTATTTTTAACAAAATAAGTTATTCGTATATTTTACTAAGACATGTGTTCTTGATGAAACGCAAGTCTGATAAAATAAAGAACGAAATGACGAAAGTATTTAAACTGATTCGATTAGATCGAATGGCCAAATACTTAGCTACATAAAATCTTGTGTAATTAAAAGAAAATGAGATTTTCTCTCAGGTCAAGTCTGTTAACACATCAGAGTGTTAAAAGGTATGAATCACACTTGGTTAGACTTGGTGCGATCCATAAATAAGTGACTCTGAGTTAACTCCTCCCTCTGGGTTAAGTCCCAGATAGTAATGCCTAGGTTTTGATAATGTTCTATAAGGACATTATCAATAATATATTCAATAAATCAATCGTAAGGAAGTTGTATTATTACTCGAATCTCGTGAGACGGATTGTCGAGTTAGACATCATAACTGATGATGACTTAGTCAACTTCTAGGATGAAATTCGGAGTAGTAACTCCGATTTAAAACTTGATGCAGGTCCGTGTGCGTAAATAAATTGGGAATTTAGTTTACGTGTCCAAAGAAAATGTTTCCTCACTTTCTGCAAGTAAATCTTTAAAAGATTGATGCAGAAAAGCAAATAGTGAAGTACAATCGTGTTGGACGGGAACGGTTTTCATCCTAATTTCTTTAAAACGGATTATGATGAAACCGGTTTCGCCAACAGATGTGTACAGATCTACTCGGACCAAAGCCGATGTAAAACGCTTAAGTTGACCATGAAAATTGGAGCATTCACTTATAAGTTCGTTTTTCTAAATATGATTTAGACAGACTGACTTATATGAATTAGCCAGATAGTTTTCAAGGTCAGTGGGAGCGTATAAATTACATGCGAATCATCAAAGGGATGGAACATACATTTTGACAAAGTAATCAAAAGGTTTGATACTTTATCAAGAATAGATATGAGCCATTTAAAATGACCATTAACAAATTTAAAATTATTATCGTAAGGTACGATGAACTGGATAAGATCCAGGGAAATAAAATATTATAGATTCCGATAGACCAAGTGAATTATTTGAATGAGTTTCAAATGGTTGGTCTGACATGAACATAGAAACCCCTTAAGTCTATAGAGTAGACGGTTTTAGCAGATCCACTCACGAAGGCTCTATCACATGAAGTCGGAAAAACTTATGTGTAAAAACGGTATAAGATACCGAGATAAATGGGCCTGAGTGCAAGTGGGAGATGTAGGAATATGATGCCCTCGAGGCCATTTATTCCTGTGTGAATAGCACAAACATCTTGTTCGAAATAACAGTAAGCTGTTTGGTAATAATTTATCTAAGTTATATTGTAATGTAGTTAACATTAGATATCAACTTAGGTAAAGTCCTAAGACTTTATGCAAGGTCAAACGGGTATCGAGATGAGTATCTCGATCATGGATAAACGTTTGACCGTCTGTAGCATAAGTCTGAAATGGTTCGTGGTCGTAGATGTATCGAGACAAGGATATCGAAACATCGGATAGACCATTGTGTCTTAGTCTTCACCGTTTAACGGTGGCGATGATCTCATGATCGCTTGACTTGGCGAAGTCAAAGACGAGACACAGGTGCTCATTAGAATGAGTTCACTGAACGATCCACTAGAGTTATCATATGGTTATATTGACCAATCTGTCAGTGATAACTCTGAGTGATGATAGGATAGTTGGTCTTTTGACTTGAGGTCATTTTGACAAACCTGTGCGTGAACGGTGCCACTTATATCAACTGACCTAGCTTCGAGGCAATGCCTGTCGAAAGGTCTTTTGATTGGGTGTCACTTGAAACGTACGAGGCGAGTAATGACCAAGAGAGGATTCGTCTCTCCCGGTCAATGGGAGTTAGTGTCGTAGAGTTAGTTTGGTTTTTAGTAAAAACTCTGCGCAGAGTATGTTGGAAGAAGTCCAACATTAGTTGACTAAAGATCGATAGAAACTAACCGGAGTCAATGTTGAATATTGGACTCCCCGGATTTGGTTTTGATGATGAGCAAACATAAATAATCCATGAACTAACAATTTTTGAGCGCAGTATTGGAGATCGTCGCCAAATTCACGAGAACATTCAAAGCGACATCTCAACACTTCCCAAAGCTCATACTCATGCCTAAAGCTTCGTTGAAGCTCTTGCGCCGTTTTGGAAGTTATGAAGAATGAATCGAAGCTCTCGAAGACCGTTTAATAAGGTTTTATTTATAGTCTTTTAGCTTCGATTTATAGAATGTTAAGCCTTGAGTATATCTTACGTTTCTATCTTCATAACGCTCATATCGTAGCTCTAGGATCTTAGTACAAGTTCATTCTAACTTCCTCGAAGCGTCGCGCTTCGATTCGGACTTGTTTGTGTATGTTAGTTGGTACAAGGAGTACTGACCGACTAGATGGTGATCTAGTCGGTCAGCGACTCTTCTTGGACCGACTAGTTTGATTCCTTAATTTCTTGGACTTTACTGTTTACAGTTAGTCGGTCTACGTTGACTCACCGACCGACTAGTTTGTGAACTAGTCGGTCAGTGATGCTTCTTTGACAGACTAGTTGTGACTTACTGTTCACTCTAAATTTCTCCTGAGCTACTGTTTATCGTTAGTCGGTCTAAGAACATTTGGTGACCGACTAGTTGACAATCTAGTCGGTCAACTTTTGTTCTTGGACCGACTAAGTCATCTTGCACTCAGACTATTTCATTTTGCCTCTTAGTCGGTCTACGTTCATTGACTGACCGACTAGTTGTGAAACTAGTCGGTCATACAGTCTTCTTGGACCGACTAGATTTCTAGGTCTGAAATTCTATCTCTTCCCAGTTTCACTCTTAGTCGGTCCATGTTGATCGGTCAGTGATTGTTCTTTGACCGACTAATCTTCTCAGATTTCTATCCGTTGGAGAATGACCTAACTTGTTTTTATGGGACTCTATAAATACGAACCTAGGTCATTTCTCTCTAAGTTAGAGCTGCCATTAAGAGATCCATTGAGTTCTAAAGAGATAGCTATTCTCACTCTCTTCCAAGCTCTCTTCCTCACAAGAAACCCATTCTCTCTCATTCTAGATCTAGAATCCATCTAGAGAGAAGCTTGTTCTTGGTGAGCCCTTCAAGCCCTAGCTTGAACCAAGTCTCCAAATCTCTCCTAGGCACCTATTGCTGGTCATTTCCTTGGTGCTAGGACTTGGTGACTTCATCTTCCTCAAATCCTTCCTTCCACCTATTTGGGTAAGAAAAACTCAAGGTATATGATTTTGTGGTAAGATCGTTTATTTCATAGAAACTCTTTTATATTGCTTGGTGATTCTACTTGTGCTTTTGCATGTATGATTTGATCTTGTGAAGGTTTTTCACAAGATATTCATAGTGGAAATCTTGAGTTAGGGTTTCTAACTCAAGTATCCGGAGGGGATCCGGGTGGTTGGGACGTAGGATCACCTGGAACAAGTCGGGGAGACTTGGGTGGATCCGAACCCATTAACATCGTTTGTTAGCATTGTTAATTTCGTTGTTGTCATTCAATTTAAGCTTCCGCAAATTGATTTGGTAGTTGTTTGCACTTTAATTTGGAATTATACTCCTTATTATTTTTAAAGTACTATTCATCCCCCCCCCCCTCTAGTACTTGTGCAGTAGCTTGTAGGGCATTACATTTGGTATCAGAGCCAGATACTTAGCTATGTCTGCCAACGACAACAAGACCGTGCGTCCACCTTCCAACTATGACACCTTCAGGAACCGTGAAGGAGCATCTTCGGTGATGGAAGGACATTCCTCGACGAGGCCTCCATTCTTCAACGGTACCAACTACGGGTACTGGAAGTGCCGGATGGAGACCTTCCTCCGGAGTGCATCTCTATGGAGGACCACAATGAAGGAATACATCGAGCCCGAAGAAGAAGACTTTGAGAAATGGACTACCGCGGAGGTCGCCGCGGAGGTAAGCAATGCCAAGGCAATGAACGCCTTGCAATGCGCATTGGAGCCCAAGGACTTCAATAAGATATACACATGTAAGAGTGCATATCAAATTTGGAACTCCCTCCTCATTCTTCATGAAGGGACGAGTAGGGTAAGAGACTCTAAACTCGTAGTCGTAAACAAAGATTACGAAATGTTTCATATGCAACAGGACGAGAAGATGAAAGAATATTACGCTCGCTTCGTTGACATAATAAACGAGTTAGAGGCCCTCGGCAAGTCCTACACTCAAAAGGAGAAGTGCTCAAAGATTATCGAAGGACTTCCTTCTTCTTGGGAGAAACGTACCTTCGCCATCGAGGAAGGTAATGACATGAATAAATATACCGTTGTTCAATTGATGGGTACTTTAATGTCATACGAGGTACGCAAAGATAGCAAGGTGAAGTTACAAGAAAAGATGAAGTCCTATTTGAACCAAGACGCGCCTAAGAAAAAGGCGATTGCATTCAAGGCGGCTTCATCCACCTCTACCGATGATGAGGACTGATCACTCCTTATTTTACACCCTTTTTTCCGCATGATTGCATGCCATTTAGATCGCCCAAATCACGTCTTTTACGATTTATCGACGATATTGCGATGCTTTTCACGTTTCGTTGTTTTTGTCGCATTTCAGGTGATTTGGCGCGATTTGGAGTGATCTCGAGATATGCTTACGCTAGACGGCCACCAACGACCACCCCGAGGAGTATTTTGCTGTTGGAGAGGAGCGGAAGAAGAATGGACGCCGCAGGAGCGACGGGGAGGCCAAATTAAGCAGTTTGGGCATTTTTTGTGTCCCACTCGGCCGAGTGGAGGAGCCACTCGGCCGACCAGCGAGACACCGCTCGGCCGACCCGTTCAGACACGTTTTCCATGTGTACTCGGCCGAGCGACGGAGACCACATCGGCCGAGTGACTATACCACGTCCGCCCGAGTGGCGCCCAGACGAAGGCCCTCAAGAGTATCGAAGTTACTGTTTTTCGGCCACCTGAGCTTCAGAAGACCCACTCGGCCGAGTGGTAAATCCGTCCGCCCGAGTGAAGTAAAGCCATCGGCCGAGTGACGACAACTCACTCGGCCGAGCCACCTCCGAACTGAAGACCCCTGAAAGCCCCGACTTACTGGAAAATTACAGGGTTTTCACTCGGCCGAGCGACTTTTGTCACTCGGCCGAGTGTGATGCGCTGCCTGTAGCGAAATCTGCGGAAAACAGGCTGTGCAGGGGCGTTTTGGTCAGGATTTTTGGACGATTTTTGGGGCTATTTAAGCCCTGTTTTTACCCTAGTTTAGGGAGCCACCTCTTAGATTTTTTGCAGTTTTTTTGAGTCTACTTTTTAGCTTTATTAATTGTGATTGGAGAAGAGAAAAACTTGGATTTTTGTTGGGTTGATTGAAGATCTACATTGGTTTGCACTTCTCTTCCCCAAAAACTCTATTTTTATTGTTTATATCATGGTTGTGATGAATTCCATTGTCTATTTCATTGCTAATTATTGTGCTATTGCTATGATTAGTGAGTAGTCTCCACGCCTTGGGGCGTGGGGATGAACCCTACAAGCCCAATTTCGTATTTGTGTTGAATTGGTAGAAATTGAACTAGGATTGTTATTAGGGATTAGATTGGGGTCGAATTACTACGGATAGCTAGGTATTCACATCAATTGGGATTTGCAAGAGATTGGATCCCAATTCGATAGGAAGCCCTAGAAATCCGAATTGGGTTGGAGTCGGACTTCCGAAGTATCGGTTTGCAAGAGATTGGACCGATGCTAGGGTCTCCGGTTGCAATTCCGTGCCAATACCCGTTTGCAAGAGATTGGACGGGTAGGAACTATCCTAATCTAGATTGTGGACCGAGTTTGCAAGAGATTGGGCTCGGTGCGCGATTGGACGATGATGTTGATCCTAATGCTAGCTTCCCTAGGCTAGGGTTTGCAAGAGATTGGACCCGAACCTAGGATAGCTATAGACCGGCAACAGTGCGAGAGCGTGAGCTTGGTTCCACATTTAGTTGCAACTAGTTCATCCAAATTCTCATCCTAGCGATTTCGATACCGGCGAACCACATTTGTGAAATACGGTGAGTAGTGGGGATTCCCCATTCCCTAGGCGTTCTCTATTTGATTTGATATTTCGCACTTTTGTCTGACGATTGTGACAGGATCGCCCAAGGCAATTATCCCTCTTGGATAGCCAGGTTGATTAGGAACAAGCACGGTCATTCGTCCTCCCTGTGTTCGATACCCGCTCGCCGCTATACCGTGCGCTTGCGGTAAAACTACAACCGTCGCCTCGGGACGTGTACGCCGGGGCGCGACCAAGTTTTTGGCGCCGTTGCCGGGGATGGCATTTGACGGTGCTCGGCACCGACCACCCGGTTATTTCTTCTTACTTTTTTCCTTTACTTCCCTCTTTATCTTATCCTAACTTCATTCGTAGCCCTATTTGCATATTCTCCCCGCATTTTGCATAATACCTTAACAGGGAGAATGGGGGATGCAACGCCAACAATAGAACTCAGTCGAGAAGACTATGACACCTTCACAGACCTCCTTAAGGAGCTTGTCGACGAGGTCCACACTACCGGAGCATTTGCTATCAATATCACGGACCCCGACGAACAACTATTTGCTAGCTTTGTGATGGACCAAATCTCCCCGGAAGGGACTATCGGAGGCAATGTCAGAGTTGACGTGGTCGACGACAAATTGCATTTCGAAGACAATAGAGCAAATGTCGAAGAGCACTATGCTCCCGAAGAACCCTTCGAGCAAACCGATATTCAGGGTGTTACACTTTATGACGCTCACTCTTGTTTTTATGAATCGTCTGATGTGTTTCTTGATTCCAGGTACGAACTGGAGTAGAGTGAAGGTTTTGGCGATGCTAGCACTGAATCAGAGGGCGCCTACTTCGATGCCTCATCCTCACTAAGCAGCGAGTCCGACTTGTCACATGAAAGCATGCCATCTGAACATGAGCTAAACCCGGATGACGAGGAAGAAGCCGAATTCATGCGAGCTGATAAAGTGGAAGAAGCAGCGCCACCTCAGGTAGAGCTTAAACAATTACCGCCGAATCTAAGGTATGCCTTTTTGGGTAATAAATTGACTTTTCCGGTGATAGTCAATTCCCACCTCACACAAGATCATTTTGCATTGCCACGGTCTACCATGCGGGGGACATCATGCCGCCTCTAAAACAACCGCTAAGATCTTGCAGAGCGGATTCTTCTGGCCCACAATGTTTAAAGACACCCACGCTTTTGTGAAGGGTTGCGATAGATGTCAACGGACCGGGAATATCTCCAAGCGCAATGAGATGCCGATGAGACCCATCCAGGAGATTGAGCTTTTTGATTGTTGGGGAGTAGACTTCATGGGGCCTTTTCCGTCGAGCAATGGCAACAAGTACATCCTATTGGCCGTTGACTATGTCTCCAAATGGGTGGAAGCTATTGCCACCCCTACTAATGATGCAAGGGTCGTCTCCAAATTCTTCAAGCAAAATATCTTTCCGCGCTTTGGAGTGCCGCGTACCTTGATAAGCGACGGGGGAAGCCACTTCATAGAGAACAAGTTTGAAGCCATGCTAAAGAAGTACGGGGTAAATCATAGAGTTGGAATGGCTTATCACCCCCAGACAAGCGGCCAAGTAGAAGTCTCAAATAGAGAAATCAAGCAAATTCTCGAGAAAACCGTGGATCGGTCTAGAAAGGATTGGTCAGTGAAGTTAAACGATGCTCTATGGGCCTATCGCACGGCCTTTCGCACCCCCATCGGTACCACACCGTTCCGCCTAGTTTATGGGAAGGCTTGCCACTTGCCGGTAGAGTTGGAACACCGCGCATATTGGGCCATCAAGACCTTTAACTACGATTATAAGAGTGCGGCGGTGAGGCGACTCTTGGACATCAACGAACTTGATGAAATAAGGAGAGACGCCTATGAGAGCTCGAGAATTTACAAGGAAAGGACCAAGATTTTCCACGATGCCCGCATAACTGTCACGGACTTCAAGGTGGGAGACAAGGTCTTGCTCTACAATTCCCGACTCCGACTATTTCCCGGCAAGTTGAGGTCACGATGGTCGGGACCTTTCACCATTAAGCACATACAACCGGGAGGAGCTTTCGAGTTGGAAAGCAAGGATGGTACCACATTCAAAGTAAATGGTCAAAGGCTCAAGAACTATTCCGATGGGATCCCGACGGGTGAAACCAATAGAGTATATTTGCTTAAAGAGCGGTCGGATGATCTCTCGGACCTCCTCGATGAGGTAATAGAGGAGGCGATTCCTCATTCAATTGGTGCCCTTTTTGATGAAGAATTTGATGAAGGCCCAGATTTAGGCCAAGATGAAAAGATTAAAGACGATTCCCCCGACTTCTCCGCTGATGAAGATGAAGGCGACGCTGATGTCGCGAGGATTCGAGAGCTCTGCAAGCTCTCGAAATTAAAGTCTCCAAAGAAAGCTCCGCCGGCACGGAAATCGGCACCGCCGGTCAAGCCGTTGGCCGGGGCAAATGCTAGCTTGGGGGAGCCTCCCCCCAACACTATTCGAGATAGGAGACCACCGCGGGAGAACGCTACGCCGCCACGTTCGAATCCAAGCGCGCTCCCCGGAAAGTTTGACGGGTGCATCCCGTATGCACCCAACATCCCGCATTGATTGAAAAATTGTAGGGGGTCGAGCTCACGACCTTAAACGAGCGCTTGTCGGGAGGCAACCCGACGGTTTTTGCTTTATTTTCACTTTTTCTTTATTTTTGTTTTAGAAATTTTTAGTGTTTTGAGTCGATCGCCAAAAATTTTGTGATAACGGGTCCCATTTTTCTTAACAGGAGAGGAGATAGGTAGATCCATCATGAGGAGGATGAACGAGGCGACGAGGAGCGCCCAAAGAAGGCGTTCGACGCTTAGGAGGAGCATGAAATCGACTGGAGAAAGAAAGACGGAGTTTAGAGCCCAAACGAAGATAAATAGCAGAAATTAAGGCTCACTCGGCCGAGTATACTAGTCACTCGGCCGAGTCCATAAGTTCGTCCGGCCGAGCCGCTCACGAACGAGGGAAGTCTGCTGTACCCAACTCTCTGTCTATTTTTCTCATTTCATAAGAACTGCCACTCGGCCGAGTATATATATTCACTCGGCCGAGTAAATCGGATACCCTCCTAGGGCGAGTTATGCCGAGTAGCTTGAGTCACTCGGCCGAATGGACTTACTCCACTCGGCCGAGCCTGGCAAAGCCACTCGGCCGAAGCGATATCGGGGAGAAATTTTTATTTGCCTCGCTCGGCCGAGTGAGTAATGCCACTCGGCCGAGTCGTAACTTTTTAATATAAAGCCGAGGGGGGGGGGGGGCGCAGTTTTCGAAAACGAAAAAAAAAACTCCTTCGCCCGCGCCCCCTCAGCTTTCCCTCGCCCGATCTCGCCTCGCCCAACAGCCACTCGCCCGCGCGTGCCGTCGCTCGGCCTGCCATCGCCGGCCGACCGTCGCCGGACCCCGCCCGAGTCGCCGCCGGCAGCCCCGTCTCCGATCACCTCCGGTTCGCTTATTCTCACCGTTTTCTCCTCTCCTCGTGTATTTTTTGAGGATCCATGTGCTAAACGCCCCCCCTAACCCAAATCAATCCCTATATCTATCCATTGCACCCCTATTGCTCCATACATTTTGATTATTACTCGCTGATATCGCTTTTTCACGCGCAGGCTGCTTATTGGGGCTTAGGGGAGGCCAGGGGAGCTTCTACGGGCTGCTCCGGACTTCGTGGAGGCGCGGACTTCGCACGCTTCCACTACTTAGCACTCGCAGCGTGTTCAGGTATACTCTTTCCATTCTTTTTTGCACACGCCGCACTTTTCACTTTTCGGCGCGCGTTCGGGGCCGACATGCCGCCCCGGACACGACCGAGGTCGACGAGAGCTTCCGCCAAGCGGAAGCGATCGGACGAGGCCGGCCCTGCTCACGAGGTGGAGGACTCTCCTCTGCCTTCTCCCGCACACCCCGTCCACCCAGCACAGCCTGCAGGCCCCGCACACCCCGCACAGCCTGCAGCGCACCCACAGCCCGCACAGCCCGCACAGCCACTACCCGCCGCTGCACAGCCACCACCACCGGCTCCACTGGTCGGGCCGCTCGGGATCACGTTCCGAGACGACGCACACCGCGCCGTCTTCGACCGTATCTCTCAGCGCTCGATCGTACCCTCCAGGTTTGCACACCTCGCTGACCTTGGACGCCTGGGGGTACTCGAGGGACTGCTCACGTTGTACGACAACGTGGGTTGGCGAGATTTTCTGCGGGTGTCGGCGGATACTTTTACCCGTCCGACACTTGAGGTTTTGAGTTCGATCGCCCGGACCGATGAGGGTTGCTCATTCCGGTTCATGGATCGAGAGTGCCAGGTCACTCTCGATATGATGAGAGCGTTTTTCTCTTGGCCCGCAGTCCCCGGAGCCGATCGCGGTTACGGCCCTACCCATATCCCCCCACTTTCTTTTGACGCCGGTGCCTTCTGGGCCCGGATTACAGGGCTTCACGCCGCCTTTGACCCTAGTAGGGCCAAGGCCTCGGCCATAGTCCACCCCTGCCTACGCATTGCCCAGCGCCTCATGGCGACTACCTTTTTGGCCAGATATGAGCCGGGCACGATGTCTACGCCGGAGCTTTACATGCTCTACGCGATGACCCGTCCCAGAGCTCTATCTAGGGATGGAGATGAGCTTGTCCCCGCCGTCGTGATCAATATCGCAGCATGGTACTTAGACCGCATCATTGTATCGGTGGGCGCTCGCTCACCGATATGCTGCGGCGGCCTGATTACCCTGCTGGCTCTTATGACCGGCGAGGACTTCCCCGACGACTTGCGACGCGTCCCGGGCCCCACCTCTTTGTCGATAGATGTTATGGCCCGGATGAAGATGCTGCGTCCGCATGGTGAGCGTCACTGGGTCTGGTTGCACGGCCCTTTCGGTGCCGACTACATGATTCTCCCGAGCCCTGCTCGGACCCAGATTGCACCGGCCCACGTTGACTGGCTCCCAGATATGGATGTCCTCATCCCCGCCGCCTACGTGCTCGAGGCCGAGGAGGCCGAGCAGGCCCACGCTGCCCACGCTGCCCAGGCTGCCCCCGCAGACCCTGCTGCACGCCATGCCGAGCCTGCTGCCGACCCTGTCGCCCCTGTGGCCCCTCAGCCCACACCTGTCGTTTCTGCTGCTCCTGACACTTCTGTCCTCACCTCTGCCAGTGTCGAGAGTACTCTTGCTAAGCCCACTTCCACCACTGTCACCACTTCCGAGGCTGTCACCACCACTCCCACCTCCGCCACTGGCCCCTTGTCTGTCGAGCCTCTTTCTTCTGCCTTCCCCGAGCGCCCGCCGACCGTAGTCGAGTACGGAGAGCCCTCGTTCGTTTCGGTCGTGGAGACCATGGTTAGCATGATCTCCGCTGGGGTTACACCTTTTGGACCGCACACTTCTACCCCAGCGGGAGATTCCTCTGTCTCCACTGCCGCCGTCTTCTCCGAGAGTGTCGTGGCGTCTGTCCACACTTCTGTGCCACAGACCTCTTTGGCCACCTCGTTGCCTCTTTTGCACGCTTCCTTTGCTGCCGCCGCCTCCACTTCTCACCAGCCGGTGTCCCGGCCTCGCACCGAGGCCAGGCCCACTTTTCCAGGCGCGGCACCTTTTGTCCCCTTCCCCGCTGAGCCCGTCACATACTCCACTCGCGTACGCCAGCCTCGCCCTGCGCAGCCTAGACCGGTGCGTCCCTCTGCACCACCCCCGCCCGACACTATACTGCAGAGCATACGTGTTCTTGAGTTGGCGGTGAGTGGTCTTAGAGGAGACCTTAGGACCCTGTCCTCCACCGTCTCTGCGATGGCTGGACGCTTCGACCTGATACCCCAGATCCACTACTGCCTTACACAGGTGCTGGAGCGCCTCCCTCGCGTACCCCAGCCCACCCAGCAGGTTCCCACACACACTTCCACACACACTAGACCTGCTTCCACTTCCACCCCAGCTCAGCAACCCACACCACCACCACCACCGCCGCCGCCTCAGGACGGAGACGGCGCGGCACCGCCTTCTTAGGCACTCTTGATGCCTTTACCCATTCCTGCCGTTGTGCTGCCCGTCTCTGCTGGGTCCTGATGCACTTTTGTCCACCCCCCATCCCCCTCACTATTTTTGGGATTATATTTTTGATCATATCTTTTTGTGCATATCATATCATATCTACTTGGGATTCTCATTTTGATCACATCTATATATATCTTTTTGGGAGAGAGGGAGCGTTTTTGGTACCGTATTTATTTTCATATCACTCCTGTTCGTGCATGCATCATGTCCCGCATCATATTTTTTTTTCATTTCTTTCTTTTTTTTTCTTTCTCTTTCTTTTTATTTTCATTTTTCCATGCATGCATCCTCACTTGCCCCTCGCACTTCTTGTCTCTCGGTGTACCACACCTTGCACATTGAGGACACTGTGCCGTTTAGCTTGGGGGAGTGAGTCCTCACTTTCTTTTTTCGTTTAGCCACCTTTATTTTCAGTTTTTCACACCGTTTTTCACTTTTGCACTTATTTTTCATTATTTTTCATTTATCTTGCCATGCATCACGTTTTTCTTATTTTCCTGTGTGCCGCATTGCATAGTTCTATTTTTCCTTTTATCTTTACTTCGTTTCTTTTTCATCTCATGCTAGAGATGAATTTTCTGTGATGATGTCTACGTGGAGTCAGCTTATTCTATATGCATGCTATATTTGTCATGTCTTAGGTTTTATATCTGATATCATATGCTATGACTTGCCTTGCATTTAGAAATGGTAACCCACACCTCTTTTTCACATGAAAATGGATGAAGTTTTATTATTAGCTGAGCCTGAATATTCATATGTATGCTATCACAGAAAACACACCAAGATTCACGCATTGAATGCCTATATCTGGAGTACTGATTTCTTTTCCTTTATCACTTCTATATGCATGAATTGTACACTTCACTTCAGGATGATTGAATGATGTTAGCTATGATATATCGGGATTAGTTAGCTTTTCGTGATCAAAACTGAGTAGATTAGATTACCCTGCTGAAGTTGTCGTGCATGTCTTATAGAGTGAGCCGAGAGTTATATATATTTCTTTCTCCACAAATCTTGAACATCATTTCTCTACTTTTAAAATCTTTGGTGAATCTCCCCTTAGTGATTCTATTTTATGGCATTTCCCCCGCTATTGATTCCTAGCTCCAAATCCCCTATTCTATTCCAAAAAAAATGAATGAAAGGGAGAAAAACATACTTGCATATCATTATCTCTCTCTGAGTTGGGATCATTGTGAATATATTGCTTATTGAAAAAAAAAGAGAGAGAGAGAAAAGAAAAGAGGAAAAATCCTCAATAAAAGATCCCATCTCACTTTCTTTCTCTCTTCTTTCTCTTCATTGATTTTGGAGCTATATGTATACATAAATGAGGATGTAAATATTTTTGTGCCACCACGCTTATAGATAAGCTTGGGGGAGGAGATCCATTGATGTGTGAGAGAGTGACTACTTGACATTGCACGACAACCTAGGCTAAGTAATATTCTATACTCGGTGAGATCGTTTCTAGCTCTACGAAATCCAGAAATCTAAGCCTAGCTTTCATTTCATGAAATCCATACTTTTCTATTCTCTCTATTCTATAGTGTGATACTCTTATACTCCAGATAGAAAGCGTTTGATTGAAAAGTGTGTGATCTGTGATTTGTATACCGCTTTAAATGATTCAGACGATGTTAATCTTAAAATTATTCCGTTCTTCATGATTACACCATTGTTCGTGGGTTTTCTATTTCTATTTGCACTATTATACTGTGATATCAAAATAAAATTCTTTGACATGTATTTCACATTCGGTGCATGCTATATGAGTAAGTGAAACCCACGTCCTGAGAAAATGATCTAGCGCCCTACCTCTTCGCTTCTTTCTTTCTTCTTTGTTTTCATTCCGTTTTCATTCTTCTTCGTTTTTCTTTTTTTTCGTTTTTTCGCCGTTTTCGTTTTCCGAATCCACCGGGTTCGCCTTTTACTTATCTTCCTCGAGGACGAGTAAGAGGCAAGCTGGGGGGATTTTGATCACTCCTTATTTTACACCCTTTTTTCCGCATGATTGCATGCCATTTAGATCGCCCAAATCACGTCTTTTACGATTTATCGACGATATTGCGATGCTTTTCACGTTTCGTTGTTTTTGTCGCATTTCAGGTGATTTGGCGCGATTTGGAGTGATCTCGAGATACGCTTACGCTAGACGGCCACCAACGACCTCCCCGAGGAGTATTTTGCTGTTGGAGAGGAGCGGAAGAAGAATGGACGCCGCAGGAGCGACGGGGAGGCCAAATTAAGCAGTTTGGGCATTTTTTGTGTCCCACTCGGCCGAGTGGAGGAGCCACTCGGCCGAGTGGAGGAGCCACTCGGCCGACCAGCGAGACACCGCTCGGCCGACCCGTTCAGACACGTTTTCCATGTGTACTCGGCCGAGCGACGGAGACCACATCGGCCGAGTGACTATACCACGTCCGCCCGAGTGGCGCCCAGACGAAGGCCCTCAAGAGTATCGAAGTTACTGTTTTTCGGCCACCTGAGCTTCAGAAGACCCACTCGGCCGAGTGGTAAATCCGTCCGCCCGAGTGAAGTAAAGCCATCGGCCGAGTGACGACAACTCACTCGGCCGAGCCACCTCCGAACTGAAGACCCCTGAAAGCCCCGACTTACTGGAAAATTACAGGGTTTTCACTCGGCCGAGCGACTTTTGTCACTCGGCCGAGTGCGATGCGCTGCCTGTAGCGAAATCTGCGGAAAACAGGCTGTGCAGGGGCGTTTTGGTCAGGATTTTTGGACGATTTTTGGGGCTATTTAAGCCCTGTTTTTACCCTAGTTTAGGGAGCCACCTCTTAGATTTTTTGCAGTTTTTTTGAGTCTACTTTTTAGCTTTATTAATTGTGATTGGAGAAGAGAAAAACTTGGATTTTTGTTGGGTTGATTGAAGATCTACATTGGTTTGCACTTCTCTTCCCCAAAAACTCTATTTTTATTGTTTATATCATGGTTGTGATGAATTCCATTGTCTATTTCATTGCTAATTATTGTGCTATTGCTATGATTAGTGAGTAGTCTCCACGCCTTGGGGCGTGGGGATGAACCCTACAAGCCCAATTTCGTATTTGTGTTGAATTGGTAGAAATTGAACTAGGATTGTTATTAGGGATTAGATTGGGGTCGAATTACTACGGATAGCTAGGTATTCACATCAATTGGGATTTGCAAGAGATTGGATCCCAATTCGATAGGAAGCCCTAGAAATCCGAATTGGGTTGGAGTCGGACTTCCGAAGTATCGGTTTGCAAGAGATTGGACCGATGCTAGGGTCTCCGGTTGCAATTCCGTGCCAATACCCGTTTGCAAGAGATTGGACGGGTAGGAACTATCCTAATCTAGATTGTGGACCGAGTTTGCAAGAGATTGGGCTCGGTGCGCGATTGGACGATGATGTTGATCCTAATGCTAGCTTCCCTAGGCTAGGGTTTGCAAGAGATTGGACCCGAACCTAGGATAGCTATAGACCGGCAACAGCGCGAGAGCGTGAGCTTGGTTCCACATTTAGTTGCAACTAGTTCATCCAAATTCTCATCCTAGCGATTTCGATACCGGCGAACCACATTTGTGAAATACGGTGAGTAGTGGGGATTCCCCATTCCCTAGGCGTTCTCTATTTGATTTGATATTTCGCACTTTTGTCTGACGATTGTGACAGAATCGCCCAAGGCAATTATCCCTCTTGGATAGCCAGGTTGATTAGGAACAAGCACGGTCATTCGTCCTCCCTGTGTTCGATACCCGCTCGTCGCTATACCGTGCGCTTGCGGTAAAACTACAACCGTCGCCTCGGGATGTGTACGCCGGGGCGCGACCAAGGACTCGGAAGAAGAAATGGACATGGAATCCAATGCACTTATGGCAAAGAAGTTCAATCGCTTCTTCCGAAAGGGTAACTTCAAACAAAAATCTAAATTTACTTCTACTAACGCATCTCCACCTTTGTGCTTTAAATGCAACAAGCCAGGACACATCAAAGCGGATTGTCCTCAAAACAAGCAAAAGGAGAAGTGGAAGGCGCCAAAGTTCGACAAGTCAAAGAAGTACAAAAAGGAGTACAAAAAGGGACTTGTCGGAGCAACATTCACCGACTCCGAGGATTCCTCAAGCGGAGAGTCAGACGATGAGAAAGTGGAGCAAGCACACATGTGCTTCATGGCAAGAGAGGAGCATGATCAAGGATCTTCCTCCTCCGATGATAGCGACGACGAAGGCGATGAGGTAACTATGGATGAACTTAGGGATGCTAACTCTCATTTATGGTCTAAATACACTAAATTAGTAAATAGATATACTAAAGTAAAAGATGACCTAGCTAGCATTCAAACCTCGCCTAAGACTATCATCACCAACAACGACACCGTTGTTGAAGAGTTAAGAAATGAGATTGTTAATCTCAAATCTAAACTTGAACATGTTAGCATAGATGATCCGGAAGAACATAGGATAGCGGATTTAACTTCTCAAAACTCGACTTTGAGTATTGAGAACGAGAATCTTAAATCTCGTGTTTATGTGCTCACATCGCAAGTATCCACATTAGATACTTCTATGCGTTCTCTCAAAGAGAAATATGAGAACACATTAGGCCGAATCAATAGATTCAATAAGGGTAAGGACCATTTGGATAAAATCCTAAGTGACTTACTCTCGGCCAATCACCACATTGGTTTGGGGTATACGATGGGATGTCCATCCAAAGCGGCCACTACTTTTGTTAGGCCAACTTCTGGTGACTCTACGAGTGGTAGCAAACACTCTATTGGTAGTTCATCTACCAATGGTGCTTCCACCTCGTCCACGCCCTCTTTTGGAAAGAAACCCACTTTGGGTGGACCTCCAAAGAAGGGGCATGCTTATATGTACACCAATACCATGCCACGTAGGAACACACGTCCTACTCCATCATCACACACATATGATGATTTTTATGCAACACATTCTCGGGCACGTGCACACCATGTGAGACACCCTCACGCACGTGTTCCCACACATGCATATGTTCACCCACCTCATCATATGAATAATTCTCGTCGTGCACCATTCCATCATGTTCCTTATGCCTATCCACAACATGCATCACGTAGAAATCAACGTAGCATGCATCCACCCAATAGGATGAGGGCTCCCAAGATTTTCACTATTTGGAGCCCAAAGGACACAAGCATGGATGAAAAACAAATGTATATGAATGCTTATTTTTCGAATGTTGTGCATAGTAGAAATTATGTGGGGAAGTCTAAGTCCAATTGGACTTGGCTTCCAAAGGTCTAACCTTTGAGGACCCAATGACCTTGGGTACCATGATATGAAATTTTCTATCTTTAGGTACTCAAGGGAAAGAAAAAGAAAAGGAGCAACCAATTCAAATTTAGCTCCAAAGGGAATTGGATACTCGATAGCGGGTGTTCAAAACACATGACGGGTGACGCTAAATTGCTCTTCGGAATTGTTCCCATTGCAAATGGAAATCGCGTCGTATTCGGAGGCAATGAGAGCGGAACCATCATCGGTGTTGGTAAAGTGGGTAACCCTTCTAAACCCTTAATTAGTGATGTTTATCTAGTTGATGGTTTAAATCATAATCTTATTTCAATAAGCCAACTTTGTGACAAAGGTTACAAAGTTAGCTTTGCGAAAGGATTGTGTCATATTTCAAATGATAATAATAAATTATTATTTTCCGGCACACGCCATAAAGATATTTATATTTTGGATCTTCCTAAGTCATATGAACAATGTCTCGTTGCCAACACAAGTGAA
This sequence comes from Scilla litardierei, assembly GCA_030789695.1. Lineage (NCBI taxonomy): Eukaryota > Viridiplantae > Streptophyta > Magnoliopsida > Asparagales > Asparagaceae > Scilla > Scilla litardierei. The sequence continues at coordinate 189,057,507 of CM061134.1, read as the reverse complement.
CAACACTTATGGCATCGACGCTTTGGACATGTGAACTTTGGAACACTTTATAAGCTTTCGAAATTAAATTCCATTAAAGGTTTTCCGAAGCTCGTTTTTGAAAAGAAAAGTTTTTGCGATTCTTGTCAACGTGGCAAGCTTCCTAAATCTTCATTTAAACCTAAGAAAAGCATTTCTACTAAACGGCCACTAGAGCTATTACATCTAGATTTATTTGGGCCAACTAGAGTTGCTTCCTTAGGAAATGCAAGATATGGACTAGTCATCGTTGATGATTATTCAAGATTTACATGGGTATTTTTCTTATGTAATAAAAATGAAGCTTTTGAAAACTTCGTAATATTTGTGAAGAAAGTACAAAATCTCATCGGAACCACCATTGTCACTATTCGTAGTGATCATGGGGGTGAATTTGAGAATGAGTCTTTCTCAAATTTTTGTGATGATCTTGGAATTACTCACACGTTTTCTTTCCCTCGCGCACCTCCCCAAAATGGTGTTGTTGAGAGGAAGAATAGAACGCTTGTGGAGTGTGCTCGCACTATGCTCGAAGATAGTCAACTTGGTTATCAATTTTGGGCGGAAGCGGTACACACCGCTTGTTATGTGTTTAATAGAATACTTTTGAGGCCCGGCACCAAACAAACTTGCTATGAATTGTTGTTTGGTAGATTGCCTCAAGTTAAACATTTTCGTGTTTTCGGCGCAAAATGTTTTATTAAAAACACATATGATAATTTGGACAAGTTTGATCCGAGATCGGATGAGGGGATATTTGTTGGGTATTCCTCACGTAGAAAAGCCTACCGGATATACAACAAAAGATCCTCTACGATCGAGGAATCACTTCATGTCTCTTTTAATGAGAATTTTACTACTTCTAGAATTTCAAATGATAATGATTCTATGGATGTTTTATGTGATTCGTTTGAAAATTCTAAGTCTATTGATTCAATTGATTCTATTGAGACTAACCCGACTAATGAAGTTGTTGAGAATGTACCTAGTGATCAAGGTATTCCCAAGCGGCTTCATATCGTTCGCGACCATCCCCATGAGCAAGTAATTGGTAATATTCATGATAGTGTCAAGACGAGATCGCAAGTCCACCACTTCGCCAACTGTGCCTTTGCCTCATCGATAGAGCCAAAGAATATAGTTGAAGCGTGCGAAGATAGTGCTTGGATCCTTGCCATGGAGGAGGAACTCATTCAATTCGAAAGGAATGAGGTATGGGAGCTTGTTCCTTTGCCATCGAAGAACCACACCGTCATAGGGACAAAGTGGATCTTCAAGAACAAAACCGACGAAAATCAAGTCGTCGTCCGGAACAAAGCTCGGTTAGTTGCTCAAGGCTATCTCCAAGAGGAAGGTATCGATTTCGAAGAATCCTTCGCTCCGGTAGCTAGATTAGAATCTATTAGACTTTTATTGTCTTATGCATGCCATAAAAATTTTAAGTTATTTCAAATGGATGTTAAAAGTGCATTTTTAAACGGAGATGTTGTTGAGGAAGTTTACGTTTCTCAACCTCCGGGCTTCATAAATGAAAAATTTCCAAATCATGTTTTTAAACTAAAGAAAGCTCTTTATGGTTTGAGACAAGCTCCTCGAGCTTGGTATGATCGCCTAAAGAATTTTCTTTTGGATTTGAATTTTAAAATGGGCGAAGCTGATTCTACACTTTTTGTTAAGCATGCGAATAATGATATTATATTAGTTCAAATTTATGTTGATGATATCATTTTCGGTGCTACTAACTTCACTCTTTGCGAAGAGTTTTCCAATGTTATGAAGGATCAATTTGAGATGAGCCACATGGGCGAACTCAAATATTTCTTAGGTCTCCAAATTCGCCAATTGAACGATGCAATCTTCATCCACCAAACGAACTATACGGTGGAGTTGCTTAAGCGATTTGGAATGGAGAGTGCTTCCGGGAAAAAGACTCCAATGAGCACGACTACGCATCTTGACAAGGATACGGGCGGTAAGGATGTAGACATTCGTCTATATCGAGATATGATAGGTAGTTTGCTTTATCTTACCGCAAGTAGGCCCGATATTATGTTTGCCGTATGCGTATGTGCTCGTTATCAGTCTCAACCTAAGGAGTCTCACTTAGTAGCGGTAAAACGTATTTTCCGTTATCTAAGTTATACACTTGATTTTGGATTACTTTATCCAAAATCTAGCACGTATGAGTTAATCTCATATAGTGATGCCGATTATGCGGGATGCAAATCCGACAGGAAAAGTACTAGTGGCACTTGCCATTTTCTAGGAAATTCTCTTGTCTCTTGGTTTTCCAAGAAGCAAAATTCCGTGTCACTTTCAACCACCGAGGCGGAATATATTGCCGCAGGTGCCGCTTGTGCCCAGGTTCTTTGGATGAGACACACTTTGAAGTATTTTGGTATTCACTGTGATACTAGCCCTATCATGGTGGATAACCAAAGTGCTATCTGTCTTTCAAAGAATCCGGTGCACCATTCCCGATCAAAACACATAGATGTCCGACACCACTTTTTAGATGATCATGTTGCTAAAAAGGACATCATTTTAGTGTACGTTGAAACCCAAAAGCAAATCGCCGATATTTTCACGAAACCCCTAAAGGAGGACTCCTTTGTGCGGTTGCGTCGAGAATTGGGGATTATGGGTGAATCCGAGATTTAGGATTCATATTTCATTCAATTATCTTGCATGCTTTTATATTTCGCGATATTTCATTCATGCTAGATTTATTGAATTTTTGGGAATTTTATGTGATTTGTTTGAATTTTTGATCGAATTCGTATCTAAATGTCGTATTTAAGATTTCGACGTTTTATGGGGTAATTTAGATGACTAATGAGAGTGTTGAGATGTTTCATTCAAGTGGTTTGTGAAGAGAAATCAATTATCAATTTTTGGACTCTTCTAGTCGGTTTCAGTTCACTTGTCAACCGGCTAGATGCTCATCTAGTCGGTCAACAAGTGAACTCAGACCGACTAGATCAAGCTTTAATCTTAATCTTATCATTTTCTTTCTTTAGTCGGTCACAGTACACTTCCCGACCGACTAGATTGAAAACTAGTCGGTCAGTGAGTATACTGCGACCGACTAATTCTAGCCCTAAAATTCCTGTTTGCCCCTGTTTCGACTTAGTCGGTTCAAGCTCATTGACCGACCGACTAGATCGTAATCTAGTCGGTCAGTGCTTGAACTGTGACCGACTAAGTGGGTTAGTGCAAATGAGTCTTTTCCTTTCCCGACCGACTTAAGCTCAATTCTATTCGACTAAAACTCATTTCTGTCGGTCTCTTTCAAAGCTCCAGCCCGAATACCCCCAAACCCTCTCGAGACTCTTCATCTTCCCTTCGACTTCCGGCCAGATTTCTGGCCATCCCCGCCGTCCGCCGCCGTCGACTCCTCCTCCTAGGTAAAACCCCCTCTCCTAGATCTCTTTTTCCTACTCTAGGGTTTGATTTAGATCTTATCTAGCTCCTAGGGTTTCGAATTTCATCTAGGGCTTGTTTATTTCGAGTTTGATTGATTTCATTTCTAGGGTTTGCTTAGGGTATTTGAATCTATCCTATCGTTTGATTGTTCTCGTCGTGCCACGATCATGGCAAAGACGAGGATCCCTATCACTCCGTCTGGGGCTTCTCCTATGTCGGTAGAGCCTTCTATTCCTAGGAATCCACCTAAGCCCAAGCGTCGTGCTAAATCTACCCAAGCTTCTCCCTCTTCGCCTCCTCTGAAGAAGCCGAGGACGGCGACTGTCAAACCCAGAAAATCTAAGACCAAAAAGCCCATTCTCCACACTCCTGGTACTCCTCCTGATTCCGACTCTGAGTTTATCCCTGAGGATGAGTCTGGCCCTAGGGAACCTACTCCTCCTCCTCCTCCGAAGACCCGTAAGGCTAAGTGTAAAGCTCCTATGCCAGTCAGCGGTGTAGACATATCGTTGTGCCGCGATGACCCTCAGTGTCTCGCAGCGTACAACCATATAGAGCACTGCCCACTGTTGTTAGAGCATTATGTTCAGTTTTCTGATTTTCTCGGCCTTGCTGATCTTCTCTCCTATAGTGGCCTATTGGATTATCTTCGATATGACCCCAAGGCGAATCCTAGACCATATCCTCGCCTAGTCAAATTATTCTACGCCAATCGTGTTCGAGGCCTGTACGACGAGAATCACTCCATCGAGACTACTGTCTTGGGAACTCCTATAGTTCTCACGGCAGAAATCTTGGGGGAGATTCTTGGTTGTTCGTCGTCCGGTCTCCTTCCTTCGGATATTTCAGTTGATGATATCACTTCCTTGGATCAGTCCGTTCTTGCTGATATTTTCCATGTGATCCCTCCTGCCCTCATTGGTGTTCCATCGAAGTCGTTCAAGCCAAATGCATGGGTATTGAATCTTATTCTGAAGTCGTGCTTGCTTCCCAAGTACGGCTCATCTTCACTTCCATCCCAGCCATTTTTGAAGCTTATCTACGCTCTTTTCTTGGGTTGCGATATTAATTGGGCTCGCGTTATACTCGATAAGATGGACTCTTTCGAGTGTATACACAAGACCAATAAATCTGTGCATATTCCATATCCGTGTCTGCTGACCCTTGTCTTCCGTCATTTCCGAGTCCCTCTCCCTCCTGACGATGAGCGTCCCTTGGGTCCTCCTCTGAACGCGACGGCCGTAAAGAAATCTCTTGCGGTGCTTCGTCACGTGCAGAGGTCGACCGCATATGCTTCCTAGGCCACTCCCTCAGCTGCTGCAGCCCCCACTCCTCCTGCTTCATTAGATGATGTCGTACGCCTTCTTCATCGGCACGAGTCGCGTTTGGCTCGTACCGAGGAGGTCGTCTGCCCTATGGCACGTATGATGGGGATTGATCTTCCTCCTTCAGTTTCTGAGGATGAGGAGATGGGAGATGAGGAGTTTGACGAGCTTGTCACTTCCTTGGCTCGTGGCGATGAGGCTGCTGCTGCTGCTGCTGCTACCACTTCTGCTCCTGGTGCTGGCACCTCTTCCGGTGCTCCAGAGCCTTCTGCTTCAGTAGTTCAAACTTCTGAGCCTGCTGTTGATCCTGTTGCCGAGCCTGCTGATACTCCTGCTATGACCCCTGCTGTTGAGCCAGTCGTTTCCACACCTACCCCGACGATCCCGTCTGTTGAGACGCCTCTACTCCCTGCAGAGCCTGAGTCCACTCCGTCGACTGGACCCATGGAGACTGCAGATCCAGCCACTTCCTCGTGATCGTCTGTTTCGAGGACTCTCCACTACTCTTTGGATGATATATCTTGTTGAGAGTATTTTGGGTTAGGATAGAGTTTGAGGGTTGTCTTGATGTATTTTTGAGTTTTCTGGATGTCGGGGTTGGATATTTTGATGTATTTTGGATGATGTTGATGTTGGTGTTATATTTTGATGTGGATGATGATGTAGTACTTTTTGATGTTTATATAGATTATGTGTCGTACTTGATATGATGTAATTCTTGTATTCGATATCTTTTTGGATGTACTCATGATGTTTCTACCTATATATACATCGATGTTCATGTTGTGATATTTACTTCGTCGTGCACATTAATTTTCATTCAATGTCCATCCTATATGAAATCGTCGCTCGACGATTGAAAAACTTGGCTAAATAGATTGAAATTCTATAATTGTATAGAATTGTTTTCCATGCACAAATTTAACCAAGAATATTGAATATTGAAGAGTATGTTTCTTTATTCAAGAAATGAATAATTATTTGGTATTTTTGATGATTTTGATTATCGCTTTTTGATAATGGACAATTTTGGCACACCTTGATTTGATTTTATCGCTTTTCCTTTGGTGTCAATTAGTTCCATCGTCATTGTCTACGACTCCCGATGTTAGATTTTCCATTTCCTAGTTGTTGTCGTTGTATGCCCCCCATTTTTGGGATAATGCCAAAGGGGGAGAGATAATGATAATAAATAGGTCAAATGAAAATTTAACTCAATTTCCAAGAATCTAATTTGATATGTTAGATTCAGGTGGAGTTAAGATATATATAAGGATTTTCAAAATCCGATATTTCAAAAATCGATTCTCATTTTATATCTTACTCGTCTGATTGATGCAATTCATATATATTCGTTTTGGAATTAACGTGTCATCAATGCAGGGGGAGTAAGTATTTTACATTTGAATCATTATTTTCGATTATTATTTATGTTAGTTTGTCATCACCAAAAAGGGGGAGAATGTTGAATATTAGACTCCCCGGATTTGGTTTTGATGATGAGCAAACATAAATAATCCATGAACTAACAATTTGTGAGCGCAGTATTGGAGATCGTCGCCAAATTCACGAGAACATTCAAAGCGACATCTCAACACTTCCCAAAGCTCATACTCATGCCTAAAGCTTCGTTGAAGCTCTTGCGCCGTTTTGGAAGTTATGAAGAATGAATCGAAGACCGTTTAATAAGGTTTTATTTATAGTATTTTAGCTTCGATTTATAGAATGTTAAGCCTTGAGTATATCTTACGTTTCTATCTTCATAACGCTCATATCGTAGCTCTAGGATCTTAGTACAAGTTCATTCTAACTTTCTCGAAGCGTCGCGCTTCGATTCGGACTTGTTTGTGTATGTTAGTTGGTACAAGAAGGAGTACTGACCGACTAGATGGTGATCTAGTCGGTCAGCGACTCTTCTTGGACCGACTAGTTTGATTCCTTAATTTCTTGGACTTTACTGTTTACAGTTAGTCGGTCTACGTTGACTCACCGACCGACTAGTTTGTGAACTAGTCGGTCAGTGATGCTTCTTTGACCGACTAGTTGTGACTTACTGTTCACTCTAAATTTCTCCTGAGCTACTGTTTATCGTTAGTCGGTCTAAGAACATTTGGTGACCGACTAGTTGACAATCTAGTCGGTCAACTTTTGTTCTTGGACCGACTAAGTCATCTTGCACTCAGACTATTTCATTTTGCCTCTTAGTCGGTCTACGTTCATTGACTGACCGACTAGTTGTGAAACTAGTCGGTCATACAGTCTTCTTGGACCGACTAGATTTCTAGGTCTGAAATTCTATCTCTTCCCAGTTTCACTCTTAGTCGGTCCATGTTGATTGACTGACCGACTAGTTGATGAACTAGTCGGTCAGTGATTGTTCTTTGACCGACTAATCTTCTCAGATTTCTATCCGTTGGAGAATGACCTAACTTGTTTTTATGGGACTCTATAAATACGAACCTAGGTCATTTCTCTCTAAGTTAGAGCTGCCATTAATAGATCCATTGAGTTCTAAAGAGATAGCTATTCTCACTCTCTTCCAAGCTCTCTTCCTCACAAGAAACCCATTCTCTCTCATTCTAGATCTAGAATCCATCTAGAGAGAAGCTTGTTCTTGGTGAACCCTTCAAGCCCTAGCTTGAACCAAGTCTCCAAATCTCTCCTAGGCACCTATTGCTGGTCATTTCCTTGGTGCTAGGACTTGGTGACTTCATCTTCCTCAAATCCTTCCTTCCACATATTTGGGTAAGAAAAACTCAAGGTATAGGATTTTGTGGTAAGATCGTTTATTTCATACAAACTCTTTTATATTGCTTGGTGATTCTCTCAGTTGTGAGAGAAAGGTTGTGATCCCGGGTTGTGGGATTCACTTGTGCTTTTGCATGTATGATTTGATCTTGTGAAGGTTTTTCACAAGATATTCATAGTGGAAATCTTGAGTTAGGGTTTCTAACTCAAGTATCCGGAGGGGATCCGGGTGGTTGGGACGTAGGATCACCGGGAACAAGTCGGGGAGACTTGGGTGGATCCGAACCCATTAACATCGTTTGTTAGCATTGTTAATTTCGTTGTTGTCATTCAATTTAAGCTTCCGCAAATTGATTTGGTAGTTGTTTGCACTTTAATTTGGAATTATACTCCTTGTTATTTTTAAAGTACTATTCACCCCCCCTCCCTCTAGTACTTGTGCAGTAGCTTGTAGGGCATTACAGTCAAGTTATTGGGGTTGACAGTTTGACCGTACCCTAGACTTGATCTACGCGACATATTTAAGACGAAGAGACTATAACTGCGGAATTCATCACGGAAACAGTCAGGGTGGTCCCGACAATACTCATGTCAATGAGTTAACCACATAATGATGATTCTTGAAGCAGGGACGGCAACCACTGCTCGTGGTCACTGCCGTATAGGGCTTCGAGCCCAACCTGTTGTAAGGGTCAGGCTGTAGGGTCTCACACAGAGTGCAACGCTTCGTCTAGTAATAGGTAGAAATTAGTTAGGGAGAATAATTGCATTTTTGATGCAAGGGATGGAATAATTGCATTTGATGCAATATGGTAATTTAAGCTTAGATAGGGACTATTTTGCATTTGATGCAAAAGCGATTAAATGTGTATTAAATTGTTTAATACAATATTTAATAATATAAACGCAAGGAAAAGTTCACGGGTAAGACGGGAATGTCCCGGTCTAAACCCAGGTTCGAACGGCGTCCAAATCGGACACCAAATGCTCAAGTTAGAGCCAAAACAGCCAAACAGATCAGACCGGGTCAGACCAGACTGACCCATGCCAGACTAGGTCTGGCCTGGGCGCCTGGCCAGACCTGGCTGAGCCAGGTCGCCAGCCCAGGCGCTGAGCGCCTGGGCCTGCACCCAGGCGGGCCCGCCCAGGCGCCCTGGGCGCCTGGGCGCTGGCCCAGGCGGGCCGCCCAGGCGCCCTGGGCGCCTGGGCGCCTGGCCCGGGCCAGGCGCCCAGGCTGGGTGCACCAGCCTGGGTGCGCCCAGACCAGGCGTCCAGCCTGGTCTTGGCTCATCGAGTTGGTCTGGTGGGTCCCGGCTGTGCAGAAAATCTGCCCCTAGGTCAAAACAGATTTGACGGCTCAGTTTTTATGAAAAACTAGCCTAGGGCTGATCTTTGGACACTCAATTGGAGGGTCAAACGAACTCCGATTGACGAACGGTTTTTTCCTATGCGTTCACCGTTGAACGCTTGTCGTATTGATAGGTTGTATCGATCTTGAAGCTCAACGGTGAGTGAGTTAAAATTCACGGAAGTTTGCACTTTGTGAAGTGCAAACTAACTTGATTTTAATTAACCCAATAATTAGTCCCACATCGGATTTTGAGAAAAGGGGAGAGTCCGCCGCCTATATAAATAGGGGTCTCCCCCCTTTCTCAAAACTCGTCCCAAGCTCTAGATCTGAGCGGCTCTCGTAAATGTTGGAGCACGCTCGGATCTAAGCTTAAATAAATATTTCTCTATCTCCCTAAATTTCTTCCTTACTCATGAGGGCTCTAGCAAAGCCACGAAGGAGTTCGGATTCTGGATCCGAAATCTAGGCGGAGGTTTCACTCGCGTGAAACTTTCTTCGGTGCGTGGTTGGCTCGGCGGCACGGGGATTGATCGCCTCGGGATGCGGAGCGGTTCGAGGAGCGGTTCGGGGAGCGGTTCAAGGAGCGGCTCGGTGTGGGACGGGAGCAGCTCGGAAGACGGCGTGGAACATCTCGCCTGCTCCAGGGCTGAGATTCCGGGTATGTGTTTAAAGTATTTTATTAGCATTAGTTTAGTTTAATCGCAGTAGGCTAGATCCTTCTTGGGATGGTCAGATCCATCCCAAGTCGGCATAGATCTTGGCATAGGGTCTTAGACCTTAGGGCTAAGTTAAAAATTGTTTTTAACTGCATGTTAATTAGTTAACATAGGTTTTCTTCCGCTGCTATTGTTTTTCCTGTCTATGTTCCGTCCGACTTAGGACGGGACTAGAATTTTGTGCCCTAAGGGACCGCCAATTCCCCAACAGCTCTGCGGTCGGCCGAGGAAGCGGCGGAGTCGTTCCGCCTGGAGAGGGAGGAGTTTCAGAGGGAACTGTCGAATCGGCGTCAGGTGGCGCGGTTTGCGGATGAGGTGGAGAGGGGCGTCGTCGGGACCTTGGGGGAGAGGATCTTCGTGGTCCTTAGAGAGGCCTTTGGTCAGTATGAAGACCTTATCGGCCCTCGGATCGTCGAAGTCGTCCAGTCCTCCTTCCGGGATTGTGCGGAGCGTGTCCGGTAAGCCCCTCCGCCAGTCGATCCCCCTCGCTCCGAGCAGGGTGAGGTGCCTGAGGATGCGTCCTCCCGATCTCGGGCTCCTTAAGTCATCCTTCCCGGCCTGCCACCCTTGTTTTTATCCTCAAATTTTTTAGCATCCGCTTCGCTTTGGCCCGGCCTACTTGAAATGGATCCCTGACCTCGCAATCTCCATCGGCTTCGTTACCGGCTCCCTGCTTCAGAGCAAATAATTGCTGGTTGCATGGATGTTCGCCTGGGCCAACAACTTTGGGTTCTTGGTCGACAAGCTTTGCTCTGCCGTTGCTATCCTAGTTTGCGTAGGTGACGAATTTTGTTGTCTGCCGGATCATTTGTAAGGAGATTTCTCCACTTCGATTTCCTGTAAATAAGACACAATTTTGTACCTCGGCTAATTGTTGGAAATGAAATTGACTTACTTGAATTCCCCGCGCGTTTTGCTTTGTTGTTGCGACCTCAGCTCCTCTGCTGATGGTGGTCGCTCGTTTCTTTTCTCCAGGAGGTCGCCCTTTGCTCCTCGAGTGGGCAACTCGGTTGTCATCCTCAATGACTAGGGGGGCTGCCCCCGGTCTTATGAGCAGCGAAGTCGGTCAGCGGGGGCGTAGCTCCTCGGCTTAGGACCGGTCGGCGTTTGAGCCGGCTGGGGGAATTGCCCCCAGATTTACGGGCGATGGAGTCGGTCAGCGAGGGCGAAGCTCCTCGGCTTAGGACCGGTCGGTGTCCGTGCTGGCTGGGGGAATTGCCCCCAGACTTACGCGCGCAGGAGTCGGTCGGCGAGGGCAAAGCTCCTCGGCTTAGGACCGGTCGGCGTCTGGGCTGGCTGGGGGAATTGCCCCCAGACTTATGAGCGAAGGAGACGGTCGGCGATGGCAAAGCTCCTCGGCTTAGGACCGGTCGGCGTCTGCGCTGGCTGGGGGAATTGCCCCCAGACTTACGAGCGCGGGAGTCGGTCGGCGAGGGGAGAGCTCCTTGGCTTAGGACCGGTTGGCGTCCGGGCTGGCTGGGGGAATTGCCCCCAGACTTACAAGCGAAGGAGTCGGTCGGCGAGGGCGAAGCTTCTCGTCTTAGGACTAGTTTTGTTTGACCCCCCCATCCGGTGAGGCGGCGGTCTTCACTCTTATGCACCCTTAGTGCAATGTTGATTCCGTCGAAGATAAAGAAAAGACAAAAGGGAATGCATTTGTACTCTTAAGGGTCCTGTTGGACTAGTACATTTGGAGGAAAGAAAAAGGAAATAAAGCTAGACGGAGGGATGTAAACCTAGATAATCTCCTCCGGACTAGGCTGCGACTGGGGGAGGGGCCTCGCCTGCTCACTCTATGATGCGGAGGGGTCCCTGGACGGTGTTGACCTTCTTCCCCTTGTCTGGCTGCATGGAGGTTCCTTCTCCGTGGGCTGGCTCGTCGGCTAAATTCCTTGCGTACCCTCGGCTCATCAGCTTCTCAATGTCCTTCTTTAGGTGCCAGCAGTCTTCAGTGTCGTGGCCATTGTCCTTGTGGTATTTGCAGTACTTTTCCCCATTCTTCCCCCCTCTTTTTGTTTTTCGTGGGGGGCGATCGGCGCGCTCTTCCTTCTGCACTTGAGCGAGGACGGCGACTGGGGTGGCGTCCCTCGTACCCTCTCCCCGTTGCCTGTTTCTCGTCCTCTTATCGGTCCGGTACCCTTCGGGGCTGTGGCGCTCGCTATCGCCGTGTTTGGTCCCTCGTCTGGCCTTTCCTGCCTCAATGACCAAGGTCTCCTCGGTCAGCATGAAGCGCTCGGCCCTCGCCATGATCCCAGGGAGGTCCTTCGGGGGATCGTTGTGCAGAGATTTCTTCAGGCCTCTATGGCGCAGCCCTTTCTTTAGGGCCGTTTGGACAACAAGGTCGGGTGGGCTGTTTACGTTTAGCCGTTCCGCGTTGAAGCGGCGCATGAACTGTCGGAGCGGCTCGGTCGGGCCCTGCACTATGTTAAACAGATGTTCAGCATCAGGCATTACCTGTCTCCCTGCCATGAACTGTTTGCAGAACAGCTGGGTGAGTTCCTCGAAGCTGTCGATGGAGCGGCTGGGTAGGCTGCGGTACCAGGTTCTCGCCGCTCCCCTGAGGTTCGAATAAAAGCCCCTGCAGAGCAGGTCATCGTCGGCTCCTTGGAAGGACATGTCCCCCTCGTAGTCCATCACGTGGTTTCCCGGGTCTCCTATCCCGTCGTACTTCCCCAGCGCCGGGATCTTGAATCGAGAGGGGACCCTCGCGTCGGTTATTCTCCGCGACAGGGGGCACTGGTCTCCGTGGATGCCTCCGGGGGTTCGACACCCGCCTACCTCCGGCTCGTTCGGTGGTGGAGGGGGCACAGGAGCCGGTGGGGCTGGCTCCACGGCCCTCGCCACACTGGGGGTCGGGCTGACCCGGCGTTCCCGGCTCCTCCGGCAGGAGCTCCCGCTCCGCCGTGATCGGTCTCTCGAGTGGTGTCGATCGCTTCTCCTGCGGTGGGGTGATCGTGGCCGACGAGACGACGCGGTCACCGATTCGTCCCCCGTGCCTTCGGTTTCTCTTCGGCTCCTTTCACGATAAGGGGGGAGGCGCGTGATCTCGCCTGACGGGAGCCGGACAACGTGAACCGACGCTCTGTGTTCGGTCTTTGGTTCCCGTGGTCATCGACCACAGCGGACCGTAAGAGTGGGGGGGCCCCCGCCCAACGATGGCCGTCGCCCAACGTGCCTCCGTTGGCTGGTGCAGTGCCGACGAGCTGCTGTACCGTCGCGACCAACGTCTGGATGCTCGCGTTGGTCTCCTGGGCCAGGGCGCGGAGCTGCCCCTGTGTGGCCAGTTCCGACCCGCCAATCTCTTCGGTTGAGGGGGCGGGGTGATTGCTGTCGGGTGCGTTCTCAAGGTTGCTGTTGGGTGCGCCATTCCCCTCCTCCGGGATGGGGGGCATGCGTCTCTTTCCGTTGCAGGCTCGTGCCATTGCAGGTGCAGTTTGTTTCTTCGTGGGACAGTTCGTTTCCCACAGACAGCGCCAGATGTTTCAGAGTGTTTTCTCACTACAAAAGCGTTGACCGTGGACTACCCGGTCAACGTGGTCAAGGGGCCGACTTGGGTCCCTCGAGTGCGTCAAGTCCGTGCAGACGTGGCACAAATCGGAGTTGTGGATGACGTGGAGCACTTCAGCTGGGCCGGGTCTGGGTCCTCGGCCGCAAGCGGGGTGAGGGGAAGCCTCGACCCGGTGTGAGACGCTCGGCCTCGGACAGTCGGATGACGAGGGGTAGCATCGGCGCCACGTGAGCGGAGGGGAAGCCTCGGCTCAGACGGACATGCTCGGCCTCGGTCGAGTCAGGCGACGAGGGTAGCCTCGGTCGCCTTGCTTGATACGTGGCCGGTGCGGGGCGGAGGGGAAGCCTCGGCCCGCGGATCTGATCTCCTCCTGCGCAGACGAGAACGCTCGTCAGGGGGGCCAGACCTTGGTTCCGGCCAAATCCCCTCCGATGCCTAAGTCAGACGATGATCTGAAAGAGGAGGCCCGGCGGAGACGGTTCGACTCGAGAGGAGATCGGAACAACGTCTACCGGCGCGAGCGGGGGAGGAAGGAGATGAAAATGGGGGAACTATGTCGTTGATGGAGTAGCTTAGGTTTTAGTTACCTGAGATTCGGTCTTTTGTCCAGTCGCCCTCATAGCCCTTTTATAGGCCTCCCGTCGTGACTGCCCACGACTCACGTCCCTCGTCCGCCCCCGATTGTGCCCCCTCAATCCGCCTCCCCGTCGCCGCTCCCTGCGCCACGCCAGCACCTCCCCATAATCGGCCATTAAGTGGTAACGGGATTGGGGGAACGGTTATCGCTGGAGTGGGCGAGTGACCTACGCGTTATCGGGGCCGGGTCGGATCGATATCTGGGGGTCCCCCACGGGGCCTCGTCGGGCGGGCCTGATCGCACAGATGGGCTTTCAATCGGCCGTCGGGTTTCGTTTGGTGGGCTTGGACCTTCCACGATTTCGCGTAGTAGGCTGCGCCGTTGGGCCTATGGTGTTGGGCCTCCGCAAAATTGACGTATCAGAAACTAACCGAGATTTAATTAACCTTTTCAATTTAAGGTAATAGGAGAAACGTGTTTTGTAATTAAAATTTTAGGTAGATTAAGTCAACCATGAAAATTTAATAACGCTAATTATAAATCACAACGTTTACTTGTATGCTCAGACAATTTATATTTTTGTTTAGACGTTTTTCTATCAATTATAAGCTAACTCGGCTATGTTATAACTAAAAACATGGGGAAAAGGGGACATAAGCTTCAAACCAAATATAAAAAACATTTGCACCAACCAAGCCTCGAAGGCGTGATGATTTCACGGGGTTGGAAACGCACAACCACTGGGCTAATGAAACAACAATGTATTAAGTGGTTACATTTTTTACGTAAGCTTGCCCTGCTGCCCTACTGCCTTATATATGTATACATGAAAATTTTGAAAAATGGGGGGGGCCCCCAGATCTAACGTGGGTCCGCCCCTGATTGGCAGCCCAAGTTTGCTAGTACATCAGTTAGCCTCTATAAGTACATGTCGAATGGTACACACGTGAAATTGTAAAGTAAACTCTTGAATGTCCTGTATCAAATTCAAAAGTGGGTAAGAGTATATATCAGGTGAATCAAGAAGCAGAAGAGCGACTCTATAGTTTGATCCACATACAATATCACGAAAACCTCAATTCCAATCAACTTCCAACCCCAATCGAACAGCTTGAAGTTCGACATTTAAATTAGTCCTGTTACGGCCTGATGGCCGACCCAGGAAATAAAGGCCCTAATAGTTGAAGCCCAAGCAAATAAGCCCGCCGACCACCCTAGACAAGAGCAAGCCCAGACGAGGAGCCCGCCCCCTATCTAAAAGCTTGCCCAGCCGAGCGGGGAGCTGGTCCGACCAATCGAGGGAGATGCTCGTCCAACTAGTCGAGCGGGGAGCTCGTCGCCAAACTTAGAGATCATCTGGAAAACGACGAAGCTCGCCTACAGAAATCAAACAAGAAGGACGGACGGATGAAGCTTGGGACGCCGAGCTCAGACGCCAAGCTCGGCTCTCTCCAAGGGCGACCCTCGGCGACCTAGCGGGCATAAATATCTCTGACATGGTGACGTTGGGCCACCTACGCCTCCAATTAATGCCTCGCTCAGATTCAAGAAGATCGTAATCTTCTCAACGGGGAGCGAAAAGGGCATCCTTCACCAATCGTCGACTAGATTCCCTTGTCGAATCTATAGGTAAAAAGTCAAAACTTTTTAGATCTAAACTTGCTTTTCACGATAGATCTGCATGTTTTAGGATCAAAAAGTTTAAAAACACGGTAAAAATCAAATTTTTTTAGATCCGCATGCTTAAAAACAATAAAAATCTGTTTTTAGCGATCTAAATACTTCAAAAATCCGTTTTTTACCCCCAACCTTTGATCCAAAAATCCGCACGCCCGTAGGGCGAAACGACGGCGCTTCATAAGCGCCGCCGGCGGCGTTTTTACACCGCGGCCCGCCGCTGCGGCGGCCGCGGCCCGAAACCGCGGCCCACCGCCGCCATGGCGGCCGCGTTCTGCGCGGCCAGCCGTCGCGGCGGCACGCCGCGGGCCCCGTAGGGTTTCTTGAAACTCTAACCCTTAACGGGCAAATTTTTCGGGGGAGGCCCAATTAACCCAAATGGGTTGTTTTCATGGCCCAAAAGGCCAGAAAATTAGCCCATTTACGTAAATAATTTTTCTTCTTTTATTTTTGGCCCTAAAAAGCCCAAAATAATTAAAAGAAATTTTAAAGGGTTTTTAAGCGGTAAACAAAACATTAAAATATGGATCAAAAGGTAAAAGTTTTTCAAAATAAATTTTTTGCACGTCACACACAATTTTGATTATTTAAAATAATCTTTACATGCCTGTGATTGATTATCTGTGTGGTTGTATGTTTTTCAATATATTATCTGCGTGGATGTGCAAATTAGACTGTGTTTTTAGGGATCAGCCAGGTTTCCGACACCTTTTTAATTTCCTGCAATTTTTCCTTTTTTTGAGAGAAATTTGTAAGTGAGGATATAAATGTAAAAAGAAGACCGAAGGACACCAAAAAGGAGCTGAAGGCATACGCACAATGAAGATAGTGGCTTCTCTCTGAAGTTCCCGAGTTGTATTTTATTTTTTCATGCAATTTTTGATGTAACTTCGGACTGTACCTCTTTTTATTTTGGTGTCGGCTGGCTGATCCCCATAGTCCTAAGTCTTTTTCTCTTTCATTGCTTATGCATTAACTGCGTGGATGTTAAATATTTTTAATACCATATTTAATGTTACAATGAAACTGCCTAACAGCATGCGTGAATGTTAACCTTTGTTATTTATTCACATTATGAAACTATAAAGAGCATGTATGTTAAATTTACTTTAAAAAGATTCATGCTATGAAAAATGTTTGACTTACATGCGTGGATGTCTATTTTACTCAGTTTAAATGATACATGCTGTTTTTCTATATTGCTAGATCATTCAATGGCCAGACTTGCAAATGTCGACTTTTCGGTCCTGAAGGCCGATGGGTCAAACTACCTGAGTTGGCAGTTGGACCTGAAGTTCCATCTGTGCTCTCATGGTTTCAGTCTCACAAAGACTGAGAAGGCAACAACAAGTACTGCCTCAGCCGACAAGGATGCTTCAGTGGAAGCACCTCATACAGAGGAAGTCTCTGATATATTAAAGGCGAAAGCCATTATATATAGCAGGAAACATTTAGACTCGACCCTGAAGGACGAGTACCTCACTGTAGAGGATCCTTACGAGCTGTGGGACACACTCGAGGAGAGGTACAGACATCAGAGAGATGTCATACTCCCCCGTGCGCAGTACGAGTGGACTCATCTCTGCATACAGGATTACAAATCCGTAGCGGAGTATAACTCAGCTCTCTTCCGTATCACCTCACGCCTGAAGTTGTGCGGTGAAACGGTGACGGAGAAAATGTTGCTGGAAAAGACGTTCATGTCTTTCCACGAGAAGGACATGATCCTTATACAACAATACCGTGAGAGGAAGTTCACGAAGTACTCTGATCTGCTTTCATGCCTGCTTATGGCTGAACAGAACAGAGACCTGTTGGTTGCCACTCACAACCTGCGCCCTCCTGGCTCCGCTCCACTACCACCTCCTGTAGAGGCTCACTTCCAGTCTTCCCAGAAGAAGAAGATGGACAAAAAGGCGAAATTCCAGAAATGGAAAGAACAAAAGCATCGGAAGAAGGCCACTCCCCCAGCTCCTCCTCAGAACCAGAAGTTCGTGGACAAGAAGCAAAAGAGGGTGTCCAACAAAGGTGGCACTCCCAAGAAAGACTGGGAGGACAAGTGCTCCAAATGCGGAATGACGGGCCACTGGTCCAGAATCTGCCGCACATCAAAACACCTCCAGGACCTCTACCAGGCAAGCCTCAAGCCTCGAGCTGAGACAAACCTGATGGAGAGCGCAGCGTTGCCAGAGACCTCATGGACTCCTGAAGATTTCATGGGAGATGACACTCTCTAGTTCTGGACCACTTCTATATTCTAACAATGTATCTTCTCTTTATGCATCGTATCAAGTTTTATTTTCATGTCAAACAATATTTTGAGCATTTATTTTTATGAAAGTAGAATCTTTTCTTTTCATATCATTTATTGCTTGAATGTCTTTCTTTTTTAGATATGGAATTAATCTGCCTAGTGGACAGTGCATCGACGCACTCGATCCTTCAAAACATAGACTATTTCACGAGCATAAGTAGCTATTCTGGTCCACTGAGAACAATCTCAGGACCAGCAAACATAATCGAAGGATCAGGGGAAGCAATTATATTGCTCCCCGGTAACACACAGATAACACTTAAAAATGCGTTATACTCCCCTAGATCTATCCGAAACCTCCTAAGCTTTAAAGATATCTGTTTAAACGGATATCACTTAAAGACGGTCGAGGAAGATAAAAGGGAATACTTGCTTTTAACGTCTCTTACAAATGGTTCAAAAACCATTGTGGAACGTTTCAAGGGACTCCCCTCGGGACTCTACCAAACAAGTATACAAACTCCAGAAACATGCATGTCGGAGCACCTGCAGTGCCCCCAAACACCAGAATTCCAACTCTGGCACAGTATACTGGGACACCCTGGCTTTGTTATGATGTACCACATCATAAAGAACTCCAGGGGCATAGACCTGAAGAACTTGAAGATTCTTCAAAAAGGCAAATTCCCGTGTCCACCCTGTTATAAGGGTAAACTGATTACAAGACCCTCTCCACTGAAAGTGGACGTGGAGTCCCCTAGCTTTCTGGAAAGAATCCACGGAGACATTTGTGGGCCAATACACCCATCAAGTGGTCCGTTCAGGTACTTTATGGTCCTGATAGACGTATCTACTAAGTGGTCACATGTGTGTCTACTGTCCACCCGTAACCTAGCACTATCTAAGCTCTTAGCTCAGATAATCAAGTTACGGGCCCACTTCCCCAACCACCAGATAAAGAAACTTCGTCTGGATAATGCGGGGGAGTTTACGTCACAAGTCTTCCTAGACTACTGCCAAGCTCAGGGAATTGAAGTCGAACATCCTGTAGCACATGTTCACACCCAAAACGGTTTAGTAGAATCTCTAATTAAGAGACTGCAATGGATTGCTCTTCCATTATTACTTCAATCCCAGATGCAAGTGAATGCGTGGGGTCATGCAATTTTGCATACTGCATCATTAATAAAATTAAGACCTTCTGGAGGTCAGTCATCTTCTCCAATGCAACTAGCACTTGGAGCCCCACCAATTGTCTCACACTTGAGAATATTTGGTTGTGCAGTATACATCCCCATAGCACCACCACAAAGGACAAAGATGGGTCCACAACGTCGCCTAAGCATTTATGTTGGGTTTGACACCCCCTCCATAATTAGATTCCTAGAACCCCTTACGGGAGACGTTTTCAAGGCACGTCTAGAAGACTGTGAATTCGATGAAACATCGTTTCCAAGACTAGGCTCACAGACAAAGAAGCCCGGAGCTTCAGAATGTATCACTTGGGATACAAAGACATTATGCCACTTTGATCCGTCTACAAGCCAGTGTGAGGAGGAGGTCCTGAAGATTCTCCACATCCAAAACACTGTCCATCTCTTGCCGGACAAATTTACCGACAACCAGAAGATTGTCAAATCGCACGTCCCTGCTGCTAACACTCCAGCTAGGATTGACATACCGCAAAATGGATGCAATCTGCCTGCAGCAGAAATGGTTGGACCTCTCAAAAAGAGAGGGCGACCACCGGGATCCAAGGACCAAGTCCCTCGAAAGAGTAGGACCCTTTGCAATGGTAAACAAATACCACCACAGGATGCTACTATAAGCCCTGCTACCACATCTCTCCCAAACTCTCATGAAGAGGAAAAACCGGGAGAAAATGAAGTTTCGATACACTATGTACGAACTGGGGAGTATTGGGACAGAAAGAGCACAACCATAGATGACACATTTGCGTGTAATATTGCCATCAACGTCGCATAATGCGACGATGATATTGAACCACGCTCTCTGACAGAATGTCAAAGCAGAGATGATTGGCCAAAGTGGAAAGCGGCAATAGGAGTGGAGTTGTATTCACTCACCAAACGCAAGGTCTTCGGACCCATAGTCTAGACACCAAAAGGTGTAAAACCTGTGGGTTACAAATGTGTATTTGTTAGAAAACGAAATGAACAGAATAAGATCGTTCGCTACAAAGCAAGGCTTGTAGCGCAGGGTTTTACCCAACGTCCAGGGGTGGATTTTGAAGACACATACTCCCCGGTCATGGACGCGATCACCTTCCGATTCCTCATTGGCTTAACAGCCCAAGAGGGTTTAGATATGCAGCTCATGGACGTGGTTACTGCATACCTATATGGCAACCTAGACCGAGACATCTATATGAGATTGCCTGACGGTTATTTTTGCTTGCAGCACTAAAAGAGAGAGAACGTGACATCTACTCAGTGAAACTGCAAAGATCATTATATGGTCTAAAACAATCTGGAATGATGTGGTATAACAGACTGAGCGATTTCCTTGCAAAGCAAAGATTCACAAACGACCCAGTCTGTCCTTGCATCTTTATAAGAGCAAAAGCAACAGGATTTGTAATCATAGCCGTCTATGTGGACGACATGAACCTCATCGGATCTCCTGAAGAGATCGCAGAGATTTCTAGAAGCTTGACAGAAACCTTCGAGATGAAAGACCTCGGAAAGTCAAAATTCTGTTTAGGCCTTCAAATAGAGCATCTTAACGATGGGATCTTGTTACATCAGTCAACTTACACATCGAACTTATTGAAAAAGTTTCAGATGGATAAGTGCCACCCCCTCAGCACTTCAATGGTCGTCAAATCATTGGATATACATAAAGACCCCTTCCGGCCGCTGGAAGAGGGGGAGGAAGCACTAGGCCCTGAAGTGCCTTATATAAGTGCTATCGGTGCACTCCTTTACCTGGCTAACTGCACTCGCCCTGACATAGCATTTGCAGTCAACTTACTAGCCAAATATAGTGCTGCACATACACAGCGGTACTGGGCCGGAGTAAAGCATCTTCTGCGCTACCTCCAAGGGTCCATAGACCTAGGTCTATTCTACAGGAAAGGGGCATCAACTAGTTTAGTTGGTTATGCTGATGCAGGATACAGGTCCGATCCTCATACAGAGAAGTCTCAGACATGATACTTGTTCACTTATGGCGGCAAAGCCATATCCTGGAGATCTGTGAAGCAGACCATGACGACTGTCTCATCCACTCACTCAGAGCTCCTAGCTATCTTCGAAGCAAGCAAGGAAAGTTTCTGGCTACGCTCTGTGATCCAGCACATCCTCACCTCCACCGGCCTGATGACCGGCGTTCTTGCGCCTACTCCACTTCACGAAGACAATGCAGCATGTATAGCCCAGCTACAGGACGGCTACATAAAAGGCGACAAAACGAAGCATATCTCCCCCAAGTTCTTCTGGACACACGACCTTCAGAAGCAAAAGCAGATTGAGGTACAGAAGATCCAATCATGTAATAACTTGGTGGATTTGCTTACCAAATCCCTGCCTACTAGTATCTTTGAGAAACTTATATATGAGATTGGGATGAGGAGAGTGAGTAAATGTAAACTGGGTCAGGATGAGAGGACTATGAACTCATAGATACATAGGAATCTGATGTATAGATTTATAGGAAATCTGCAAGCCTGAAGCTTGGTCAGATGAGTGGGAGTCAACTGCAGAGTTGTACTCTTTTCCCTTGGCTACAGGTTTTTTCCCACAGGGTTTTCCGTGGTCAAGGTTTTGACGAGGCAACCTCGTTGACTCTGGATCCTGAAGTATCTACCCCTAGACACATCCCCAAAACATGGAAAGTTATGGATTAACTGTTCTTTATTTAACAAGGCAGTCATCCTAACTCGGATCCTGAAGAATCCACCTCTTATTCAATGTTGGATAAGTGGAAGTGTTATGAATAGGCCAATTGGGCCAATTGGGTATCCAACCCACTATTGAAAGCTATAAATACAAGGGTGGGGACTCTTAACCCTCTACACTTATTTCCCTACTTTTCCCTCTGCAACGGCCCTTAAAAAAATTAAACGGATGTCCATTTTTAATTATAAAGAAGTGTTGTAAACCATGGCGGCTACGGAACCCCGTAGCCCTGTATTTATAGTAATAGGGTTACATAATGGGTGGATACCCACTAACGGGTTGGGCCTCCAAAACCCGTTTATAACACTTCCCCTTATCCATCCATTGTTGTAAGCCGTGATGAACGCTTCAGGGTTCATAGAGCTTATCTGATCATGGGTCTATGGATACTTCTGGATCCCAAGTTTAAGAGTACTTGCCTCGTTAAAACCTTTGCCAAGGAAAACCCAGTGGGAAAAACCAATGGCTAAGGGAAAAGAGTACAAGTCTCTGTAACTTCCCCTGATCGATGGATATCACTAGAGGTGGATACTTCTGGATCCTAAGTTAGGGATAACTGCCTCGTTAAAACCTTTAGCTATGGAAAACCCAGTGGGAAAAACCAATAGCCAAGGAAAAAGAGTACAGTTTCCGTAACTTCCCCTGATTAGTGGAAGTATTTAGGGGGTGGATACTTCTGGATCCAGGGTCAATGAGTTTGCCTCGTTAAAACCTTTAGCTATGGAAAACCCAGTGGGAAAAACCAATAGCCAAGGGAAAAGAGTGCAACACTACATTTGACTCCCCCTGATCTGTACAAGCTGCAGGCTTGCAGATCTCCTAGGCATCTATACATCAATCTCTTACAGTGTTCCGATACAAAGTACAAGGCATCGCTCACCTATACAAGACATCGCTCATCTATACAAGTATCGCTCATCTATAGCAGTTACTGGATCTGAGGGATCTCTTCTGAGGAGGAGTGGTCTTCAGACTCGGTAGGTTGCATCACGTCTCTGACCAGTCTTCACTGTGTCTGCGAGGTACTGCAGGACCTGGCTGTGCGTACTTATGATTTGCTTCTTGGATTGATGAGCCTCTCGGGATGGTGGGATTGATGTTGCCTTGGAAGCATGCTTTGCTGGTCTCCAGGAGGTGGTCGCTTCTTTGTTGCAGTCATCGCGATGATCTGTAACCTGTATCTGCAAATACATTTAACATGTTGTATGATCCTTGACCCTTGGAGATAGCGCAGAAGCTACATATCTCTGGTCCAGTGGTGCGCTGCAGGCGCTACACTGTATCTGATTAAAGTGTTTACTACCAGATAAAGGAGTGTACAAAAGACATTTGAGTAAGGCACTTCAGGACCTAGGATATCCTTCCCCTCTTCCAGCGAACGGAAGGGGTCTTAATGTGCATCCATACAACCAGTAGGTGTATTGGTGGATTGCAATTTTCCATGTTTCTTCATCGACTGGATGATAATTTCATCTTCTGGATGGTTATTCATCTTCGGGATGATGGTTTCATCTTCGGGATGATTATTCATCTTCGGGATGATGGTTTCATCTTCAGGATGATAATTCATCTTCAGGATGAAGGTTTCATCTTCAGGATGATAATTCATCTTCAGGATGATTATTCATCTTCGGGATGAAGGTTTCATCTTCAGGATGATAATTCATCTTCAGGATGATTGTTTCATCTTCGGGATGATAATTCATCTTCAGGATGAAGGTTTCATCTTCAGGATGATAATTCATCTTCAGGATGAAGGTTTCATCTTCAGGATGATAATTCATCTTCAGGATGATTGTTTATAAAGGTATGTTGTCACATCATCCATAGCAACATAGCCTAAAATTATCTTTGCTAATCGCATGGGTTTCGCAATCATGACCAGGGAGCCTGATGCATCAGTTTGATTAATTTTGTAAGTGAGTTAAACTCATCTTACATGGTTACTTCCTGGTTTCTGCGAAATAAACCTCTAAGGCTATAGCGTTTTGCTTATAGCATACGATTTTATTTATTTATACAATACTCGGTAGCCCACAGGTTTGATATCTTTTGATATCAGGACTTCAGGTCCAAACACTTCACATTTCATAAGTGAGTCCAGCTCAACTTATTATTGCCTCGTTCCACATAATTTGGCCAAATTTCTGCGTTTGCTTCAGGAAACGGAGATTGTGAACGATATCAATGGCAAAATGAAATGTGAGTAATTGTCGACAAGTGTGTTTTATCCAAATACCTCTCCGTGTACGTACATTATTCTATTTATTCCAGATTTATCTCTTCTGGAGGTTCTGGAAAGGGAGAGGATATGGAGATGAGCTCACTTTCCTGTGGTGGTATTGTTTTAGGGTCTCATGGTATGTCCTCTCATCCATTGAGGATATCCACTTCTGCTACTGGTAGATTGCATCCATAAAGTTGGTATGTCAATCCTAGCTGGATTTTTAGTAGCAGGGATGTGTGAATTTGACAATATTTATATTGTCGGTAGCTATGTCTGATAACTGTTTAACAGTTTCATAAATGTGGATCTTCCGGATCTCATTACTATTCATGATAATCAGATCATAGGTATTAATGTTTTAAATGGTCCATAGTGGTGATATGGGGATGTAAACTCATCATGACTCCATCGATAAGATGTGCACTAAACGCTTCCCCCGTTAGGGGTTCTCGGAAACTGTTTATATGAGGTGATCAGGCTCATATAAATAGTTTCTAAGGAGGCGTTCTGATGGTTTGCATGCTCCCACGTGGTCACCTACAACTGGATTTCTAGTGGACAAGTAATCCGTTTAAATCATTTTAATGATTTACATATAACCCATTACTGGGTGTGAACACAAATCTTCAGGGTGTTCAATTTTCTTCCAGTTGTTAAATTGATTTCCCAGTGTTATCCCAAAAATCCGCAATAAGCTCAACTTCAATGAAGTTGAGCAGAGAACTAGGGATATGAACCCGTCAAGGCTCCATCTATAAGATGTGCTCTAATGCCTCCCCCGTTTGGGGATCTCGGAACATATTCATCTAGGAGGGTTAGTCCCGATGAATAAGTTCCACTGCGGCATTTTGAGGGTGGTATGAGGGTAAGTAAAAGCCCAACCAATATCCTAGTAATGTAATATGTCCGTTGTGATTAATAATGATCTGGACTGCGGTTGAATAACAGGGGTTTGATTATGACCATTTTAAGAGGATATATAGATGAGTACTCTAAGGTACATCATCAGCCATATATATGGAGTGTGTGAGTCCACTTTTATCATTCAAATACTCTCAAGAGGCCTAAAGGTCTCATTCTTCTAATGATAGTATATCATTTTAAATTCGTTTGAGGAAGTGAGGAGAGTCAATGTCCACGTGAATGGAGATGATCTCGTAATTATTTTTCCCTTTTGAATGGGATAATGAGAGTTTCACCCTTTTTGAAGAATCTTCGGGTTCGTCTGGTTAATGATGTCTTGCATCATCAATCCGGGGTGACATCGATCCAAAGTTGGTCGATTCTGGACACTTCTGGTGTTCCAAATTAATTCCTCTGTTCGAATTTATGTGGGACTTTATAAGTTTCAGAGAGTACATGGCATCCTCATTTTAGGAGTATTCAGGATGATAAATCATTTACAGTAAAATAAAATGCGTAAAAGGCACATATATACTGCAAGAGAATACGACTAATAATTATGTTAGAGCAACAAGTTTCATAGTATGATGTGGGTTCTAGAAAGTATACGTCCACAATTGTGCTCATTTTAGACTCATATTATGACAACAGATCAAATTTATTTTCAAAATTTATTTATCCTCGGGAAGTAGCGAATTATACATACTGTCAATTTGACTTTCGTCGTTTAGACTAGATATGTATATATTTTTATATGGCATACTGTAATGCCCATTAATTTTGCAAGAAGCATTATGGGTCTTTTCAGAACTTCTGGTCTGATATTGGGTTGCCATTGCATACTCCATATCGAGATACATCATATCTTCCCTTTCTTATTTTTATTCAAGACTTCCCCTGTTTTCAGTCTTCCTTATTGTCGTTTATAAGGAAGAATGATTATTGGTCTTACGAAGTAGACACATACAAGGGAACTGAGTTAGTCTCTATTTTTCCACTTTCTAGTTTATGATAGACTTATAAAGGTCTATTTGAAAACTCAAGTATGGTCTTCAGGCCATTTTTATTGGGTCATTCAAGTATTGTGTGGATATAGGATCATACTCTAGGGGAAACAATTACGTGGGTACGAATTTTATAATTTCTCACTTATCTATTAAGCCACGACTTCGGGCGTACGCTTAAAAAAATAAGGTTAGATTCAAGAATCATACCTTGTAAAGTGAGATTACTCAAAAGAGTTTGGCGGTGTTATGACAACTGCTGGTGTCAATATCGGTTTATACAGACCGTGGATCTGAGAGATCTATTTACCGCGAAATGCGTATTTCTAAAAGAAATCGCATAAATGTTTTTCGTATAATCCCTCGTACTTGTTAATTTTTATTAGTGTGAAAGGGTGTTGACTTTTGATTTGATTTTGAACTTCAGGTTCATTTTGGTTTTGAACTCCAGGTTCATTTTGTCAACTAGGATATGATGTTAAAATTTATTGAAAGCATTATTGGTTTGTTGTCATAAAATATTGTCATGTCATGAGCAATTCATACATATAATATAAATCCAGTAAACTAAAAAGTTGTGCTCAATTAACCAGAATGGAAACAATTATGATGTATACACATGCTATTTATATTCTGCAGGTATATAAATAATTTTATCTCAGACATATATTTATGCTACAGGCATTAAAAATACATCAAAAAGATTTTAGCATGCTAAATAAAATGTTTATTACAGAACATTAAATATGCGACGGGCATATAATTTTCTACGCATGCATTTATAGTGTTTAAGTGGAAATTCATGCTAGAGGCAACAAAAATATACATCACATCGTAGAAAAATGCGGCAGGCATTTAATATCATAGCAGACGATTAACACATACAATTAATCATCACATGCATTTTATAATGGAAATGAAAATTTTTCGTTTAATAATTATTGGACCACTAGGCAACGTCATACACCGTTAGGTTAGTTGACTAACGGCAGAGCGGTCGCAGGATCTTCCTAATTATTAAACGTAAATAATCAGATAATCCGAATAAAATGCGATGAATAAAAATTGTGTAATTTAACAGATTTTGACGAAAACGAAATCGTAATTAAATCTGAAAAAGATTTGAAAATCGAAAAAATTTTCGGGGTCAAACCCTAGTTAGGGTTTATGGTCGCGCGGATTGCCGCTTCAGGCGGCTAGGGTTTCCGGGCATGAGCGCGCACCGGGGGGGCCCGATACGAGCGGCTGCCGGGGGGGCCCGCCGCGGCCGGCGGCGGGGCCCGCCGCGGCCGGCGGCGGGGCCCGCCGCTGCGGGCGGCGTGGGTGGGCCCGCCGCTGCGGGCGGCGGGGTTGGGGGCCCGCCGCTGCGGGCGGCGGGGTTGGGGGCCCGCCGCTGCGGGCGGCGGGGGGGGGGGGGGGGGGGGGGGGGGGGGGGGGCCCGCCGCTGCCGGCGACGGGGCCGCCCGCCATCGCAGTGGCGGGTTGGCCCGCCGCTACTGGCGGCGGGGCCGCCCTCCGCTCCTGGCGGCGGGGCCGCCCGCCGTCGCAGCGGCGGGTTGGCCCGCCGCCGCTGGCAGCGGCGGGTTGGCCCGCCGCTCCTGGCGGCGGGATGGCCCGCCGCTCCTGGCGGCTGGCGGCGGGTTGGCCCGCCGCAGGGAGCGGCGGGGCCGCCCGCCGTCGCTGGCGGCGGGTTGGCCCGCCGCAGGGAGCGGCGGGGCCGCCCGCCGTCGCTGGCGGCGGGTTGGCCCGCCGCTCCTGGCGGCGGGGCCGCCCGCCGTCGCTGGCGGCGGGTTGGCCCGCCGCTGCTGGCGGCGGGTTGGCCCGCCGCTCCTGGCGGCGGGGCCGCCCGCCGCTGGCAGCGGCGGGTTGGCCCGCCGCTCCAGGCGGCGGGGCCGCCCGCCGCTGCTGGCGGCGGGTTGGCCCGCCGCAGGGAGCGGCGGGGCCGCCCGCCGTTCAGCGGCGGGGGTGGTTTTGCCGCCGCTTCGGGCGGCGGGCGAGGGTTTTTTCCGCCGCTTCGGGCGGCGGGCGAGGGTTTTGGCGCGAGATCTAGGGGGGATTCGCGTTCCGGCGAGAAAATCCCCTAGGGTTTCATGGTTTTTGGGGATAAAAATCTAATTTTTAGTGGAAAAAATCTATTTTTAATCTCCAACAAAACGTTTTTATTGTAAAAATTTGATTTTTCATCAATAAAAACCTTGATTTTTATTAAACAATCGATCCAAGAATTTTGGATCTAGACATATGCGCATATGAAATTTTAGATCTAGGGTTTTAGGGTTACCTCTAGATCCTACCCGCCGGATCTAGCGACGTTCGGTGAAGGAAGCCCGTTCGCGTCGCGTCCGTCCGTCGCGTCCGTCCGTCGGCAGGGGTTCGGCTTAGCTTTGAGCGTGCTGATAACGTGTTGTAAACCATGGCGGCTACGGAACCCCGTAGCCCTGTATTTATAGTAATAGGGTTACATAATGGGTGGATACCCACTAACAGGTTGGGCCTCCAAAACCCGTTTATAACAAGAAGAAAAATGAAACGGCGCTTAAATTTTATTACCTGGTGTTTGCACGTGCTATCGAGTTTCAAAACGGAAGAGGCACGTGCGGAAGCGCGGTCCGGTAACATCCGTTTCGCATGCTCTCAAGCGTCCAGCGCAGGAGGTTACGAAACGGACGAAGGTTTCTCTCTTCGTCAAGCTCGATTTTAAATAAGAACGAATTACACAACAAAAAGTCTGGTCGCAGACATTCAGTTGTCCGAAAAAGGTTCGATCTCTGATTTCTGTTAGATTTCTTATAATTATCATCATATTTCATCTCCTCTCCTTTTCCCAAATGAGAGAATTAGGGTTCTTTTTTATCATGATCATGAATTCTGTTGAATGGCATTGAGTCGACTCGTCTGCTCTCGGTATGCTTTTTATGTCAGTTTGTTTTTTACCGCTGAATTGTTTGTGTAATGGACGGGGATTCTTTGTTCGGACGATGTACACGAGGAAGAATTTTATTCTTTTTGGAGAGGTTAGGGTTTTGTTGCTAGATTTTGTTAGGCTCGACTCATTAGTTTAAAAAAATTAAGGATTTTTATGCGTATGGTGATTGCCAATTCAGGGAGTTGAGAAGTTATGGTATGTTACCCCTTATTCGCTCTAAAACATCTGGTTTGATGCATTAAAGGTTGACTCTTCTCATCTGGTATGTTAGTGAGTGAATTTTTTGGTTGTATTTGTATAATTGTGCTGATGTATGCCTGGATAGAGAGTTGCTTGTGAGCGTGTACCCAGAGGCTGCAATTTTAGTCATACCCATATATGAAAGTTTTATGTTATTAATTGATAATTTTCGATATATATGCATATGGTATAGTGCCTTTTGATTTTAGGAGTTTATTAGAATTTAATAATGTCCGTCGCTGTCAATCTTATTATTATTTTCAGATGTTTTTGGAAGACTGTTCACTGCCGAGTATTAACTATTTTATGCATGGGTGAATGTTTTCATATCTTGATGCCCATATATAGATCTGGGATGTGCAGGCTAAGATTGCTAGTTTTCTGTCTCTAAGGAATCTTACATTCACAATTTCTTATGTGTTGCACATGGTTGAATTATAGGGTTCTCCTCATCATCCCCCGCATCCTTGTTGAGTTGAAATAATTACTCATATTTTTATATTTATCTAATTTTGTTGATGTATGACTTTGATTTTACTTGCAGGACATAAGGCCAC
This sequence comes from Scilla litardierei, assembly GCA_030789695.1. NCBI lineage: Eukaryota > Viridiplantae > Streptophyta > Magnoliopsida > Asparagales > Asparagaceae > Scilla > Scilla litardierei. The sequence goes on along the minus strand of CM061134.1, from coordinate 189,028,130 downwards.
CCAAAACTTTCAAATAAAAGTAGGAAATAGCTCCTTCAGGCACTTTGACTAGCATAGTCACTCTCGACAATTTATGCGCTTGTTTGCTTCTGTTGTGTTTGCTGAAATCACTTCAATCTGATCCGGGTTACTAAAGATGAAGAACCATGAACGTGCTGCAAATGTTGCTCTTCTAGGTAAGTTCTGTTCCATCAGAAAAAGGTTAATTGTTTAGTTAAATCCCAGTGGTAAAAGTTTTACAAGTGTTTTCTCCCACGTAATTCTTATCAATCTTGTAGTTCGAAGGATAGACTTTGACATAATGATGTGATAGATTCGGCACTCTTTTTATGAGTTTTAGGCCCATTAGGGGCATTTTGGGTCTTTTTGTGATATTTCATTATTGTATGGGCTTTTGTGTAATTTTACAAATTATGATTAGTATTTAATCCCCATGGTGCGGGCGGCCCTAGGCATGCATGTTTTGATATTAAATTTGATAAAGAGGGGAGAGAGTTCCTCGTTTTACGGGAGAGTGTGGCCGTCCTCTTCAATCGGCGTCTTGGAAGAGCGATTACCTTTACAATTGTAATCAATTTATCCTCTTTTATTTTCAGTTTTGAATAATAAATTTCAAATCTTGTTTGGTTCCTATCAATTGGTATCAGAGCAACATCGATCCATGGCGATGGCAACGAGATCCAAAGATCGCATCAATGCGGTGAATGAAAAATTCAATGGGGAGGTTGAAGGCATACATAAAACCCTAGCGTAATGGACCCAAATCTTATATATGGATATTAATACATTTTTCTGGGCGTACAAATACGCGTATAAATTTTTGGAAGGCTTGTATAAATTTTCTTTAATTTTTGTGAGGTTAAAAATTATTTTTAATGAATTTTATAGCTTCTTTAAGAGTTATTAAATGATATGTATTTAAGTGAATACTTGTATATGATGTAATATACTAGTAATTGTACATGTATTTCTATTTAGATTAAAAATAAAACTCTAAATTAACCATAGTTAGTCACCTCATCCTTGAGATGTGGCAATCCCATGTTAACTCTCACCTAACACTCATTAGGTGGCACACTAAGAGGGATTTAGGGGATGGTGATGATTGAAAGAGGATTAAAAAGGTAAATTTTCTGAGAAATTCATGGGAAAAATAGAGAAAAAATAGAGAGGAAGAAGAGAATCCTCACACGCACGCACGCACGCACATAGCCCTGAGCCCACCTTTGCTGCCGATTTCCCCAAGGCCAAACCTTAACCCTAATTCCGATCTCTTGAAGAAGGAAGGAGAGAGCTAGCGTCAGAAGGTCTACACGGAGACGAAGGGTTCTAGAAAATTATATGTGGACTGCTGAGGTAGGATCCTAACTTGGTTAGATAGGATCTAGTTTGTATCGCATAAGATTTTAACTTCATCACTGTCGAACTCGACAGCAGATGGAATCACACGGCCGTATGGCCCTTTTTCACACGACCGTATGGTGGTCGTTAGCTCATACGGTCGTAGTAGAACGATCGTGTATATAAATTTGGCACCATACGGCTATATGGTTAAAACCATACGGCTGTACCCTTTCTTGAAGCTCTGAATTTAGACACGAACGTATGGTTGCACTCCAAATCTATACGGCCGTATCACCAAAACCCATATGACCGTTTCGCTAAACTCGGTATGGCCGTATGCCCCATTCACTTTCCATGAGCAACCGAGTCCATACGGCCGTATGGGCTATGCCATACGGCCGTGTGGAACTTCCCCTTAAGCTTTTCCATACGGTCGTATGAAATATCATACATCATACGGCCGTGTAGGTCACCCCTAGCTTTACATCTGCATGCCCCCTTCCCTTGCCCCGGTCCATATGGCAGTATGGACTTTGTCATACAGCCGTGTGGGCCATTTCCTTGGCCTCAACTCGACACGGCCGTATGAAATTATCTTACGGCCGTGTGGCCTCCCCCATGTTTTTATTTTTAGAAATTTGGCAGTTATTGTTTTATGGTTTTGTTGATTATTTCACACATGTATGATTGCTAAATGATGTATTAATTATACTTGCTAACTATGATCCATGACACTTGTAAAATTAACCATGTGGAATTAAATGAATTACTTGATTATCATGTTATGAACCATGCTGAATTGTAGAAGAGGAATCACTTGTTCTTATTCACATTGCAAATGTTTTATTTATGCAAGTTTCCATATGAATATGAAATTGAGTAGTAAAGCAAATGGCAATGTAATAGGTGGTATTGAGACTACCAAAGTAATATGAAATTTATGAAAGTAAGAATGATGAAGAATATGAAATGGTGAAAGAATTGAGTGAGATGATGGAATAAATTTGGAGACTTCAATCCATTCAAAAATGGGTGAAGATCTAGATGTGGGGTTTGGGGGGGATGCGTGTAAAAGGTAGGGGTCAAGGAGCGTACATGTTGAAATGATTTCTTACTCACTTGTCATTCCCATAAGGGGGAGTAGACCAGAGTTAGAGAGGCCAGTGATGTCCTCGTGATGCACCATTTGGTAATTGTTGGTTTTCGCCGTTTGTCCCGATAAAAACTGAGAATTGTCTCTCCCGTAGGGGGAGTTACGAGAGGCCTCCCCAGTGCACGTGTCACTGGGTGAGGTGCCACTTTCCGCCCACCCTGGGTGGAGTCCAGCTCCTTAGTCGTCCTACAATTTACACGTATTCCTAAATATGAATCTAACTGACAAACTTAACTACTTTTAATTTCTGAACCATGTTACTCCATGTTAGTTGTACTTCTCAGTTCATTCTATAGTCCCTGTTTGTTTCATTATGCATTTGAAATAACTTATGTACCCTTTTGACTCCTAGACTTGGGCCCTACATAGCTTAGTTAGGATTCCTACTGGGTCACGCATTGACGTGTCCCATTTATACTTTCAGGTCCCAAGGTAGTAGCACCAGAGCCAGGAAGCGTTCAGACTTCTACTTCTTCCTCTCCTCGGGTACATCTGGAGACGTCAGATGGAGAGTTGGTCCCCTTAGACTTCACTGGGTTAGACTAGGGAGTGTGTTGTACGAGTGTGGACACCTTTTGGGTTTCTTGAGGGTGGGGTTTCACTTTTTGTTCTCCCCCTTTTGTTGCACTTTTGGTACCTTTTGGTACTTGTATAGAGATGTAAGATGTATCTTGTATAAATGGTGTTCAGTACAGTTTATTTTTTAGCACTTACGGTTTTAAATTTTTGTTGGAGCTATGTGTTTCTTATTACTCTTTTGTACTATTCCAGTGTATCGTAGTGGCCTGCTTAGATGATTTCTTTTCTAACCACAATTACACGCTAATAGTATTTGGACGTTAAGGGCTCGTAGCCCAATGACTGAATACTACGTCGGCCTAGTCCACCAAGTATCTTCCGTATTTGGGAGAGTGGGACGTGACACCTAGCGAAACATGAAGATGCCCTAACGAAGCAAGTCGAAACCCTAGAGAAACATGGAGAAGGCCTAGCACAAATCATACAACAACTTGCGGAAAATAACTTGCGGGGATTTCGACAAAGTTAAACGACAAAAAAGGCGACAACTTTGGAGAAGGGAAAGGGAAAGGTGGAAGCTTTTGAAGAAGGGATGCTTTCCGACGCCGATAAGTACTTCAAGGAGAAAGAGAAGGAGCTCACGATGCAAAGCCGCGATCCACGAAACCTTAGGACATCAATACAGCAGGATCCAGCTTCTTCGGCAGCAAAATAGGGGGCGCCACCCCTGTTCGGAGTTCTGGAGGGGCACCCGCCCCTCCAACAGGGGCATCTGGCCTGCTCGGACAGGGGCGGTAGCCCCTGTCCGGCCATATGGGGGCCACCAGGCCCTCCAGGGGCGGTTGGCCCCCAGGCCCTTCAACAGGGGTTGCCGCCCCTATCCAGTGGCCCGAGGCACGCCAACCCCTCCAGTAGGAATGGCAATATTGCGGGTTGGGGCGGGTATTTAACTACCCAAGCTTGCCCCGACCCATCTGCAGGCCGGGGCGGGTTCCGGGCCGGGGCGAGTATTTTCTTACCAAAACCGGGTCGGGCCGGGTCGGGCCGGTCGGGTCAGGTCATTACTGCCATCCATATGAATCCCAATTAAAAATTTTATTTGTGAAGTGGAAGAATTTTAATTTATTTGGTAATTTGGAAGTGGGAATTGGCCCAATTGGGAGAACAATGGAATAGAGTATGAGTTGAGTTATTCGCTGACTGCATGGTCCGCATCAAAATAGTAAGGTTTTTTAAGAACCTCTATAGTTTACCTGGGCGGGGCGGGGCGGGGTACATACAAAGCCCAAGCTTGCCCCGACCCGGCTGTGGGCCGGGTCGGGCCGGGTCAAAACCGGGTCGGGCCGGGTCGGGCCGGACGGGTCAGGCCATTACTGCCATCCCTACCCTCCAGCATGGGCGCATGCCCCTCAGGTTCGGAACAGCATCGCTGGGCCCCACAAGGCCCAGATCCAGGAGTTTTCACCCTGCAACAGCGACGATTCGAGTCTCCAGGGTACTTGTAGGAGCCTGGTGACGACAGTGATGAGTTTCGAGAGCCCTACGGCCCTCGACATGTTACACAGACACGATGACGATCACCCCCCAACTTATGAGAAGTACCCAGGAGAATATGTTAGGGAGGGGTTATGGAGCAGTATGATCAGGGTTTCTATGATGGCGGCAAGGGCTGGGGAGACTACGAAGATCAAGATGGGGGCACACGGAGGGGATTTGAGCGGCATGGGGAGAGGTGACAACATTATCATCAGCCTAGGCATGTATGAGGACAAGCAGACTAGGGGGCCTTTGGGGCAGACAACAGGATCCGGAAGCTGAAGATGCCCATATTTGAGGGAGAGAATCCGGTGTATTGGATTTACATGGCTGAGAGATTTTCAGGATGTCTCACATGACTCAGGGGTAGAAGCTGGAGGCGACAGCAGTGTGTTTAGATGGGAACGCCCTCGCGTAGTACCAGTGGAGGGATGAGAGACATCTATTTCGCTCAATGGAGGAGATCAAGGATGAGTTGTTGGAGAGATTCCGCGACACTCACTTGGGGAACGTACATGCTCAGGTACTTCCCCTAGGCAGGATGGCACAATGAGGGACTACATGGAGAGGTTCGAGGCACTGTCAATGCGTGTGGAGAGTTTCTGATTAGATGATGGAGAGCACCTTAATGAAGGGGCTGAAGGGTACCATCCGCACAGAGGTTCGCATACAGAAGCCTCAGGATCTGATGGAGGCCATGTAGTATGCTCAGATGGTGGAGGATCGGCTGGTGGAGACGAAGAAATCTGGAGAGATGTGATGCGGTTCCTCTTCTTACAACCAGCTCACGGATGGAGGACTGCAGAAGACCTTGATAGGAGCGAATCCGTCCAGCCAGGAGAAGAGTGGGGTGCCATCGCAAGAAGGTCAGTTAAAAAATGACGGATGCGGAGATGCGAGAGAGAGGAGGCAGAATGGATTGTGCTTCAGGTGCGACGAGAGGTTCACCCCAAGGCACCATTGTGGAGTGCGCAAGCTCCAGCTGCTGTTAGTGGGTGAAGACGAGGAGGACGTCGTGGAGGATGAAAAGCCCGGAGGAGATGAGCATCCCCACTTGGAGTAGGACCGTCGCGCACTTCATGCACCACCTTAAGGATATGGTGGGTTTCGGAGGCGGAGTAATGATAGATTCAGCACTCTTTTTATGAGTTTTAGGCCCATTAGGGGCATTTTGGGTCTTTTTGTGATATTTTATTATTGTATGGGCTTTTGTGTAATTTTGCAAATTAGGATTAGTATTTAATCCCCCATAGTGCGGCCGGCCCTAGGCATGCATATTTTAATATTAAATTTGATAAAGAGGGGAGAGAGTTCCTCGTTCTGCGGGAGAGTGTGGACGTCCTCTTCAATCGGCGTATTGGAAGAGCGATTATCTCTACAATTGTAATCAATTTATTTTATTCTCTTTTATTTTCAGTTTTGAATAATACATTTCAGATCTTGTTTGGTTCCTATGGTTCTCGTTGTATTCTGCTGTGTTTGTTTGATTCATTAACGGTAGTTTATCTATGAACAACCATTTCGCACAGATTTTTATTTCTTAGTAGTTAGGAGCAGACAATAACATATTGAAATCAGTTCCTGTTCCCAGTAACACAGTGATTCCAGTTTTACGGATCGCCGGAAAATTCTTATTTCCATTTCACAATCTCTTTGAAAGATATTTGGCATCTCACTCTTACTGTTTTACAGGTCTTACCCTGGCGCCACTTGTCTTAAAGGTTAATCCAAATTTGAATGTAATTCTGACAGCATGCCTGACTGTATATGTGGGTTGCTACCGATCGGTCAAGCCCACACCGCCATCAGTAAGTTTTGTTATTCACTAGAAGTTTCTTTGACGCTACTTCTTGGCATAAAATGTTATATGATGGTTACACATGCCTTTTCCTTCTTCCTTATCTGAAGACGCTTGTAATAAATGCAGGAAACAATGTCAAATGAACATGCCATGCGCTTTCCATTTGTTGGGAGTGCAATGCTCTTGTCGCTGTTTTTACTTTTCAAGTTCTTCTCAAAAGACCTGGTCAATGCTATACTTACATGTTACTTTTTTGTGCTTGGGATCATTGCTCTCGCGTATTCTCTTCACCCTTTTCTATTTTAGATAATTATCTACTACTAATGTTAGTTTCTGGAGTTTATTATCTGCTGCTAATTTTTTAACGCAGAGCAACTTTGCTTCCTGCAATCAAGCGTTTTCTTCCAAAACGTTGGAATGAAGACCACATTATATGGCATGCTCCGTATTTTCACTGTATGAATCTATTTCTTACTCTTGGATTTTTTAATGTTGACATCACCTTCTGCATTCTCCAATTCGCTATTAGAAACCCCTTCCATTAACTGTTGCTATTACTCCAGCAGCTTTAAATTCTGATAATTAAGTGCTATCAGCTCAGATAAAGATTTATCCAGTCCACCTGGATTCCTTTGTCGATCCTTTGGCAAATGTTAATAAGAAAACAATTTATCAGAAAAAAAAGGAAGGGCTTGATATGCAATGTGTTACCATGTACTACTGAGACAGAAGTCTATATCTAAGATTCTAACATGCTTGAGATTTGTAGATGATGTAAGTTTCAAGTGCAGACTTAAGATATCTTTTATGTCTACATGCCATTGACATGAAAGGCTTCATATTTCAGGTTGCCCCCAAGGTTGTCCTTAGATCACTCGTGGCTTTTTAGTTCACATGAATTTCAATATATATCATGTATTTTCTAGTCCATGCTGAACCAGGTTGATGATCAAAGCAACTTTAATTTCCTTCCGAGATTAGATACGGAGCTTAAAAAGACCAGAGAACTGGTAGGGGTGCAAAATGTACCCGACCCGACCCGACCCGAACCCGGCCTCGTGGGCCGGGCATGGGTAGGGACCAATCCGGGCCGAGAAGGATCTGGGTCGACCCGACCCGACCGGGATAAAATCTGGATCGGGTATGGGTTTGACCCGCAACCCGGATTGAACCGAATTCTACCCGGTTTATAATTGATCCGAATTCTACCCGGTTTATATATATATCCGGTTTATAATTGATCCGAATTCTACCCGGTTTATATATATATATATATATATATATATATATATATATATATATATAGTGATCTTCGGTTGCGAAAAATCCCGTGCGAAAGCCCGTGCGAAAACTTTTTTTTATTTTTTTGAATTTTTTTTTCAAAAATTCTTTTTTGATGTTTAATCCATACAATTATATACCCCAGGGAAAATAATGGGTGAACCCGTTGGGCATTAGAGCACCCATCCACCCGTTATAAATTTAACGGTCTCAAAACGTGCGAATTTGATGAAATGGCTTGATCGAAGGCCAAATGACATTATTTCTCAACCATTATTTTTTGAGGGGGGTATAACAACATATAATGAGGGTGGAAAAAAGAATTTTTGAAAAAAAAATTTTCAAAAAAAAGATAAAAACATTTTCGCACGGTGCGAAATGTTCTCATTTGAAAATTTTCCTATATATATATATATAGGGCAATCTTCGGGTGCGAAAAATCCCGTGCGAAAGCCGTGCGAAAACTTTTTTTTTATTTTTTTGAAATTTTTTTTTTCAAAAATTCTTTTTTTGATGTTTAATCCATACAATTATATACCCCAGGGAAAATAATGGGTGAACCCGTTGGGCATTAGAGCACCCATCCACCCGTTACAAATTTAACGGTCTCAAAACGTGCGAATTTGATGAAATGGCATGATCGAAGGCCAAATGACATTATTTCTCAACCATTATTTTTTGAGGGGGGTATAACAACATATAATGAGGGTGGAAAAAAGAATTTTTGAAAAAAAAATTTCAAAAAAAAGATAAAAACATTTTCGCACGGTGCGAAATGTTCTCATTTGAAAATTTTCCTATATATATATATATATATATATATATATATATAGTTTGTATTCATCACTTTGAGCCCCTGACTTTGGGGTGTTGGTTAGTGCGGGCCTGTGTTCTCTTTCTAAGAGACCCTAGTTCGAATCCCGCTTTTGGTATTGGATTTTTTAATTTTTAATATGTATTTGGGATTTACATAAATAAAAACAATGATGCCCAAACCTCACTCAGATAGATAGTAAGCTCTGTTGGTTGGTTTGTGAACTTGTTTCTTGGAGACGCATGTTCGAATCCCTCTCTCTGCGATTTAATTGGAACTTAAATTTTTTAAAATGGGAATGCTGGTCGGGTTCGGGTGACCCGCCAACCCGCAGGGTCGGGTATGGACCTTGTGTTTCCGAACCGGATTAAATCCGGGTCGGGTTCGGGTCCACCGCTAAACGGGTCGGGTCGGACCCGGGTCGGGTTTGGGTCCACCCCTAAACGGGTCGGGTTAGACCCGAACCCACCCGAACCCGAACCGACGCGACCCGTTTGCCACCCCTAGGAACTAGCTTTTGGTGTTTCCTTTAGTTTATTTTTTGGACATCTATTCTGCTATTGCTGGGTTGTTATTGGCTATAAGTGCCATGAACTTGGAGAACCACATTGATGTTCCAAATTCTTTGGAGAGGAGTGGAGCAATGCAACTTGTTCCGTTAATGAAATCCTGTGTAGCTATGATGATGCATCCATATTTTGATCAAAGCTGCAGCACAGCACCCATGAGGGAAGGGAATTTTTGTGAGTTTACTCATCATGGAGTTGCCTTTTACTTGCTCATTTGAATCAATTGGTTTCTTGCCCGTTCAACTGAACTTGTGATTCCTTTTTTATTTAAATTATTTTGTTTATGGGTTTCATTAATCTGTTAGGATGACTTATCCAGGGACCATGCATTTGAATGACTTGATGTCATTGTAATGAAAACATTATTGGAAAACACTGTTGGAGAAGGTATAAATGCATCAAACATGGGTGTGGATTTAGTATTCTTGGCTGTAAATTCTTCGGTAGATGGATTGGATGGGTGATTTAGTTGTGGTTGTAGCCTCCTTGAGCCTGTTGATGAAAATTAATATTGTGTGTCAGTTGGATGTTATGGCTTGCATATATTTACTACCCAGCCAAACATGTAGAGATGATTGGGCTTGTTTGCTCTGTCGAGTTAGTGGCGTGGGGTAAGTGGCTGCATCTAATGCCTTTGGGGTTTGCCACTAGGGTTTTCTTGCACCCCTGGGGGGTTTTCATGGATCATGTTAATTCTATGCTCTGGCACTATAGCATGTCGTGGTTGGATGCTGTTTACAAAGTTCATATCCCCCTACCTAATTTTACCTATTTTCTTTATTGCCACCATAATAGGTGCATATGTTGTATGGCATTCTCTGTAGTAGCTACATGCTGCACCCTTCCCATATCTAGTCATGCTTGCTCCATATTCCATTCTCTATCTCTCTCTCTATCGCATGACCATGCATGCATGTGTGCTTATATAGATTGTGAGGGAGGAGAAATAATAGGGGTCTAGTTTGGATTTGAGATAGTCTTTTTTTAGATTTTATTTGAGATCGAGTTTGCGTCCTTTGAAATAATAGGGGTCTAGTTTGGATTTGAGATAGTCTTTTTTAGATTTTATTTGAGATCGAGTTTGCGTCCTTTTAGTCTTTTAGTATTTTATTTGAGATAGAGTTTAAGTCCTTTTGAGTTTTTAATTATTTTGGGTCTTTTTAGTTATTTTAGTCCTGAATTGGATGTAGTCTTTGAAGTCAAGTTATAAACCTATATAAAGGCCACAAACTTATTCATGTTTTGAATAAAGAAATAGAAATTGAAAATTTTATGTAAAATTTGAAGTTTTCCAAAAATATTTTGCTTTAGAGTCATAAGAAAAACATATGGAGTCATTTAAGAGTCGAGATCTGAATCAAGAAGAACTGAAGATTACAAGCTCAAGAGGAAGACTCAAATGAAGTGTAAAGGCTCAAGACAAAGTGGACAAGACTCAAGATTCAAGACTATGTCAAGTTGTGTAAATTTTGTCTTAGTTTGTAAAAACTTTAGATTTGGAGCTACACACACTAGAATATAACAAAAATGATTTTAAATAGTTTACAATAATATATAAAAGTTTTGACAAAGTTTCAAATCATTTTGAAAGAGAAAAACCAACGTTTCATAAAATAACCGACTATCCACACCCTATTAGCCGACTATCTTGAATTGGAAAATGAACTAGAAATATCTGCCTTGTATTATACAACTATCCCCTTTGGATATCCGACTATCGGTCACAATATAGCCGACTATCACTCAGGATAATCGACTATCTTGGTCAAACGACTGATTAATTACAAAAATGTGATTTTCACGATGCTGTTTTTTGTAACTGCTAGAGGGGGAATTTTAGGTATTTATTTTGAATTATTTTGACCCTCTATATATACTAGAGAGTGCAGAATTATTATAAATGAATTTTAAAGCAATTTTCTATTATTTTGAAAAGAATTCTCAAGCTCTCTCTAAGATCTAAAAGCTCTCATTTTTGACCAATGTTTTAAAAGATTTTGTGCTTATTCTTTCAAATCTTTTTGATTAATCTGTTGGCCTTAAAAAACTTGTTTTTAAATCTCTGTTCTTAAATTCTATCTTAAGAGATTTGATTCAAGTTTTCCTTTGATCTTTTGAACTTCACTTAAATCTAATTTTGAGATCAAAAGATTGGATTTTTCTTATAGCCACACAAAAGCACATAACGCTCTTATCTTTGGCTATAGGATTAAGGGTGTAATCTTCGTTTATCTACAAAGGTTTGTAAGCCTCAAGGGAGGCAGTTGGTAAGTGGATCAGTAAGATCTTGTGTGAATTGTAAAAACCTCAAATGAGGTCCTCGAAAGAGGTATTGGTTTGTATTCCCTTTGTGAACGGGGTGTTGGTTTGAAATTCTGGTTTTGGTGTAACTAGGTGAGTTAGGAAATTCCTAGTGAGTGAAGGTAGGTGATTTTATTACTTGTTGCAATAGTGGATTAAATCCCGAGAGATGTCGGGGACTGGATGTACCCAGAGGTGGGGAACCCGGATAAATCTTTGTGGCTACGTTGTGATTATTCTCTTATTGCTTATTATATCTTACTTGCTTGTGATCTAATTTTTCGTTGTGCACCTTATCTTATTGCAAGTATTTATTTTTGTGTTAATTAAGTATTAAGAGAGGTAAATCTTCTTGGAGACTTAGGCAACTGAGTAGAAGTGATTTTATCTTGCGAAAATATTTTATTATTTACATACAATGCTACTCAACCTCTTCTAATGTTGTCTATCATCCACATGATCTGACACATATTATATGTAAGAAGACAAAGTCTATGTGTAGCCCAAGAGCAATGTCATGATATCAACCTCCGAAGTCCTGAATCAAGCCTATGATATATGGAATAGTAATCACAATCTCTAAGTCAATCCGAATATCAATAATGCCCAAGTGAATGAAACTAATAGATCAATATATTATATCACCAATGAAAAAATCCTAACATGGCCCAAAACTTGGCTACAGAAGTAAATTAGGATCAAGTTGAAATTATAATCATCTATGTACGCGTATGCATGTCCCATAATTAGTTTCATATGTTTTTTCAATTTAATTATTCATGTCAATGTTTTTCAGAGTAATGTCATCATAGAAAATAAGATTTTCACCCTTAAGTTTCACATAATCAAATACGATACCAACCGTACTCAGGATGGGTTAAGACCCATTAGGCTCAGGGACACACATCTTTTTAATATTTACGATCAGGCCCAAGACTAAGCTAACAACCCTAACCAAGGCCCACACAAAAGTCAGGCTGCAACAAAGAAACATAACACACCCACACGAGTTAGGACACAAAAGAAAAACAAGACCTACACAACACTCGAGCCAAACAACAAAGTTAGAGACCCACACAATGGCAGTAGTAACAAGGCCTCAAATGATATCAATGGTCACATCAGATGAAACATGGTCGCGTCAAAAAAGGCCACAAACAGAGCATGGCTACATCAATGAAACAGAGCAACGACAACAGACGCTAGAAACTGCAAGGCTAGAGCAACAACAACAATGACTTAGAACATCATATTAAACTGTGATAATGGTCAGAAAACAATAATACGACCCTAAAAATGAAACAATGTAGCTGCACATACAAAGTCCACAACAAGCAGCATCAATGCAGCAAGCACAGTCAGAATCACACACGCCCAACAAAGCAAACACACCAAAGAATGCTCATCTAATCATTGCGGCAAAGAGGAGAAACCCGAACCAAAATCACAACCAAACGGAAAAAAACCTAAACCAAATTTTCAACCATAATTCAAAACAAAATGGTCAAGTTTATCGAGGCCGTGAATCGGTTTAAGGCCAAACAGGGAAAACCCCAACCAAATTTGCAACCATAATTAAAAACAAAATGGTCAAGTTTATTAAGGCCGTGAATTGGTTTAAGGAAACCTACCTTTCGCTGGAGTCAAACAAGCCCGTTGATCGCTGTCAGAGGATCCTTGCGGCTATGATTGCCTCACATGCCATGGTTAGGTTTTGAAGGGGTGATTGAAGGTGTCGAGAGGAAAGTATAGCACGTGCTCTAGTGAACGAGAGAGGATATGCTCAGAAAAATTCCGTTCCTTAGGGCTAAGGGCACGTGCTCTAGTGAACGAGAGGGGATAGGCTCAGAAAAATTCTTTTCCTTAGGGCTATGGTTTGAGGGAGATAAATAGGGACACATGAGAGAGACATGTGGGGATGAGGGATGGCGTGGTGATGTTGTCTCCCATACCATTGTATAACGGCGAGGTTACGACAGGGTGTGGGATTCTGCGATGACGCGGCCGAAGATAGGGGAGAGTCGGTGGCACGATGGGAGAAAAGAAAAAAGAGAGAAGCTTCTAGAGAGTCTCAATGATATAATTGGGTGCATGTCGGGGTTGATTGTAAGCGGGTTACAGGTTTGGGTTAGTTAAACGGGTTAATGAGTTTTGAGAGAAAAATGATGAAATTAATGAGAAAAAATTGCGAAAAATTTTCAAATTTTTAGAAGAAATAAAATTATTATAATAATAAATTTTAGGCCATTACATATTTGTTTGGAAATCTACTTTTTGTTACACTTCAAGTTTTATGGACACATCTTCTCCGATTATAAGTGGTTGCTGATTTCTACCCAGTTTTACTATTCCTATCGTTATTCATTAGATGGTGAAGTTCTCAAGCCGGCAAGAATGATATTGATCCGTTTTAGATTTAAGATAAAGTATTTGGATGTGAGATATAGTCTTTTTAAGATTTTAATTTTAGGTTTTATTTGAGGTAGATGTTGAGTACTTTGAGTCTTTTAATTGTTTTATTTGAGAAAGAATTTGAATTCTTTTGAGTTCTTTAGTTATTTTTGATCTTTTAGTTATTGTTAAATTTTAGCCATATTGGATGTAATTTTTGAAGTCAAGTTGTAAGTCATATAAAGAACATAAACTTATATATATATTTTCAATGAAGAGAATATAGATTGAAATTTTTGTATAAACTTTAAGTTTTTTTTAAATTTTTTATTGCATTGGAGTGCAAAAGTGGGCTCATGAAAAAGAGGTCTGAAAAATCTCCTTGTGCAAGGCGTGTGAGTCGGTAATCGTCAGATCCTCGAGATGCGAGACCCGAAAAGTTATCAATCTTCAATTTTCTTCTTTCCTAAATTCACACAGTATCTCTTTCTGCTTCCATTCTGCATCAAGAAAGATTACAACGGTGGGAAGCGAGGCGCGCTGACGAGAGGAGTCCTTACAATGGGGAATGAAAGATTCCATGTAAGAATAAAGAAATACACTTAAGCGAACAATTATTGCTTTTGGTCCTCATGCAGTGCGCAAGCATCTATGATGAGGCCCATTGTCTCCTTACATCTCCATGATTATGTGATTCCTTACAACGTGGGAAGAAAGAATCCCTGTAAGAATAAAGAAATACCCTTAAGGGAACAATTATTGCTTCTCAATCCACAATTATAATTGGTCCTCATGCGAATCAAGCAGCTATGAGGCCAGTGGTCTCCTTACATCTCCATGAATATGTGATTCATCACTGCATAATATATATGGGATAATGCGCCCCCTCCTACTGTAAATGGGGCAATTCGAAACTAACAATTTCCCTCGTTGCTTTCATTTTCTTATTTTTTGGTTTAACCCAATTGATATCTACTTCTGTTATCCTGACCTTTTTATGGTATTATAGGAGGTGTTTCAAAGGTACAATCGTACATAGTTGGCTAGTTTCATGATCGATTTGGGGTTCAACCCAATGTATATCACTAGAACTAGCAATCAGAAAACTAAAGGAAGAGGAGTAACAATTAATTGATTCAATGAGGTGTTTTGATGTGTTTGTTTCAGAATATAATACATTTCAAACTAGCAATCAGAAAACTAAGGGAAGAGGAGTAACAATTAATTGATTCAATGAGTTGTTTTGATGTAGTTGTTTGAGTATCTAGCTTTATTACACTTACTAGATTTGTGGCGCATGCTTTGCACATGCAATTTAATTTTCACTCACCAAAAGTTGAACTTTCAGTGAACAGAGACACATGTGAAAAATATAATAAAAAGAAGCAGTGGTTTATGCAAAAGGAGATGTTTCAAGAGTTGTATATGCAAGATATAGTTTGCATAGAAGCTTGACTTGAAATGCAAAATTTGTTGTAAAAGGCGCATGTGCAAAATGTTTTCAATCTTTCAATAGAAATGGATATGATCACGGAAGGGATTGCATATGCGGATAGATTAGTAATGAGTAGTCATTATTTGACATGGGACCAACATTAGTGTTTTCTTCTATTTAGTAGTTCTGTACAAGACACCCCCACCCCCCCTCCACGGGAGGTAGCAGCTCGTGCTTATGGAAGCATGGTTGTCTTATCATGCTCCATGGCTGCTTGTGTTTGTGACATCATATCTATCTGTCGACTGTGATGCCAATTCCCAGTCGAAAGTGCAACCCCCTCTTGAGGGGTCAGTGTTATAATAGTAAGATATATGCTTTCAAGAGTTACTCTACTGGCTACAAATCGTGGAGTTTGAAATTTGATCATTCACATTAATCCGAATTACAATCATTTTTAAAAGGAAAGCTGATGATTTCATTATCTTGAACATATGATACATTAGCTAGGGGTCTGTTTTATTAAAAGGCACAAGCTTCTAATATCGTAAGTCAGATTATTTTCATGTTGAATGTACACGTAATATATATGCATAATTCATAAATGACTGACCCAACCCTCCCAACTGGACCACGACCTTGAATACTTATCCAATTAATTTAGTCTGCTTCTTATTGTAAACTGCTTAAAGTACCATAGTCATCCCATCCCCGTCATTGAACCATGAAACTATTTATAGTGGTTGGAGGTGTCCTGTATCCAAGAAAAGAGGTTATATGAAAAGTTAATATAGGTACTCAAAACTTTTTTGTTCCGTCTTTAATATTTTGCTATTTTACTCTGAGCCCAAGCATGGGTTCCCAGCAGAGTTTTAAGCTCGGATTAAGTGTTTTTTGGATTTGGCTCATTAAGGATGGTGGATGTTTGAGATTAAAAGAAATCTATAAAAATGAAAGTTTGTAGTGGCCTATAAATAGAGCCATTGTAATTAAATTAAGAATATAATCTTTTACATTCAATTGTGTTGTGTGAGAGAAACTTCTAAGTAGGAAGAGATATCAGGCAAATGCCAAATGTGAAGTCTGGAGTTTAAAGAGAGCAGAAATTCCCTTTATGTTCCATAATCTAGCCATTATAAAAACTCCTTCATTCTCCCCGATAAGTATTCACAATTAACGTAAAACCTTGCATTTGGATTGTTTTTGTTTCTTGTGCTTTCTATTTGATTATCATAAGGGCCAAGTGTCAATCCTTTGAAATGGGGTTTCATACTAATCTTTAACCAATGTCAGGTTGAAAACTTTGGTTGCTTGCTTTCTATTTGTTTATCATAAGTGTCAAGTGTTAATCCTTTGAAATGTGATTCAATACTGATCTCCAACCAATGTCAAGTTGAATACTTGGGTTATTTTACTGCATATCCAAAATGCAACTATCAGGTTTCAATTTTTATGATGGAAATAGCTCACACCTCAGAGTAAAATCAACAACACCAAGTTGTGACGTGTAGATAGTACAAACACTGAACTCAAACTCCCTCATTAATCACCTTGTCGGTTTGAACTCCAAAATAGGAGGAAAGGTTATAGAGCAATCCGGTAATTTAGTTTGGAGATGCATATAAGTGGTAAATGCTAACGTTTAGCCAGAAGAGCACCTTACCCTCTCGATATTATTTTTTTAGCACACCGTTAAAGATCCAAACTAAATCACTTCATTGAAAAATCTTCCCATTTTACCCTTATAGCCATTGTATTTTTCTACCTACCCCTATTATTATTATTTTTTCCTATATTTTTCTCTTTCAGTGTAACCCAAAAATTAAACGAATCTATCTCTTTCTTTTGTGCATGCACACACGTCTACATTCAGTATGGTTTTGTATTGATGTCACTGAAACCCAAAACTTAACTTTTCCATCAAGCTTCAATCTTGTAAGCTACATTGTTCTCTTTTCAAATTTCCATTCAAGCAAATTATTGATTATTTCTACCTAGCGTTTGTTTTGTCTTTGCCCCCATTACAAATCCATTCTCTTCATATTTTCCCCTCTATTTTCTTGTTTGATTAATTTCTTAATCTGGATATCTCTCATTTCAATCAATTCCACTGATTCTACACCTATCCATTATTTTTGAGCTAGTTTGGGTTGATGATTAGTTAATTTCTACAGTTGGTCTGTAGTTGATTGGTCATTGATAAAAATGGGATGGTCTGATTATTAGTTTCTCTCATTATTTTGAATCATACTATTTCAACACTTCACGTTACTCTTGAGTTAGTTTGGATTGATGGGCAGACATTAATTTGTGTTTTGATCCATTTAAATAATAATTAGTCCACTATTGTTTGAAAAGTTTGTGCTTTTGATTGCTAGTTAGCAAGTAACTCGTGGCTGCTGATTCTTTAAGCGAAAATGATGGATGGCAATCCTAATGGTGAAAATGGGCTAATTGAGGATCATGTGGACCTCGAAGTCGACATCAATTTCCAGGCGACACTGGATGTTAGCCCCCATGTCCATCCTGTTGACCCCGAGCACTCCATGCATGCCCACCAACAGCAGCAGCACCATCAGCGTGATGCTGAAATCGATTTAGAGAGGTGATGAGAAGTGGATGGTGGCAAATATAGTGATGCAGCATAATCATGTGCTTGGAATGGTGACAAATATAGTGATGCAGCATAATCATGTGCTTGGAATGCCATGCAAGGTGCATTACATTGTGATGGAGATGCACGAGGAGATGGAACCTTATGTTGGGATGTGGTCTGACTCACTTGAGATTGCAAATACATTTAATATGCCTATGCTAGCAGGGTGGGGTTTGAAGCTCGTGGTAGGCAATCATGTCGGTCGCTGCATGAGGAATCCCTTAGCATGTTGAAATTTGTGTGTTCAAAGCATTGATACCATCCAGTAAGGGAAAAGAGTGGTGATGATGGCAGAAGGCTAATTCGAAATTTGAATGGTTGTGGGTTGAGGATGATCTATCACACAAATGGCTTATGAAAAGGCAAGTACTCCAAAAACCAATTAATGACATGATGGGTAAAATAGTACACAAACAACTAATTTTAACTGGGCAGCTGGTGATAATGGTGGAAGGGGTTAAGTGTTTAAAAAATAATGTCAAGGAGGTAATGCTTTTCAGGCTAAACGTTAAGAAGCTTTTCAGCATTTACCCCCATAGAAACAAACTAAAGGGAACTGCATGAATATACACGAGGCTGAGTTAAATAGGACGTGGGATTGTAGTGCTGGTGACAGAAACACTTTGAACGACCATCAACAAGAATAATCAATAGAGTGCAATAGAAGATGATTGCTTCATTGCATAAAAAATGAAACATGATAGTTGACTTCTGTACCTTTCGCAAAACAAATGTCAGATGTTGTTAGGTGTGTGCCAGGAATTTTCTTTCAAATGTAGGAGTAGAGCATTTGAAGGCACAGCTCATTGTCAAAGGCTATACATACTTTTTTGGTGTTGACTATTTCAAGACTCTCTCCCGTTGCTTGGTTACATTCTATATAAATTTTCTATCCTATAGCCGTTGTTAAACATTGGCCATTTGTATTAGCTTGATTTAAGAATTCATCCTTGCATGGTGAACTTCATGAGAAAGCGTACATGTTCCAATCACCTGGTTATGAGATTCAGAGAGTCTTATAAAGTACACACTCTAATCTGTGGCTTTAAACAGTATGTTCGAGCTTATTTTGATAAATTTAGTAGGGTTGTTGCATAATAAGGATACGGGTTACCTTGTTCTATCTACCACATGAACTGCGATCCACTTCATGCGCACTATCATGGTGCATTCACAATCCAGATCATCATGATGGGCGACACAAGAAATAAGAGAACATTGACAATTAATTGATTTGACGAGCTATTTTGATGATATTTTGTGTTCACATTTGACCTTTTTAATTGATTAATTGTGGGTTTTAAGACTTAATACTGCATCATTGAAGTTTGAAGTTTGTAGTTTATACTTTCGATAATCAAGGTAATTATAATCGTGATAATGTTTTTTTAGTTAAAGTAGTTTGCTTTGTGATTCATTCAATTAGTATCAATTATCAAATCAGACATCCTTTGTAAATGTTAGAAAAATGAAAGTCCATAATATCATAATCCAAAGTTATGTATAAGTGTTTTCTTTGTCACATGCACACAAATAATTTATGGACAATCATCAAAATGTCCCTAAGCAAATGATCCTAAGTTTACAATGGACTTGAATGAAAATCCGATTAAGCCTATCCTATTATGGCATACTGCCTAAAGTAGGTACCCTGTACGCATGCTTGGATGACACACTGAAGCATACATCATACATGTTGACATTGGTATGGACTTAATCAAAGTTTTTCTGATCACTTGCCTTTTTTGACATTTGATGGCACCATCATTCTTGTAGTTTGTCGATTGTATCGTCGATACTAGTGATAGTCATCACTGTATTTAATGGTTAAAGTTTTATTTAAGTAGTCATTATGAAAAATCTTTAGTCTTTGCTGCATTTTCTTAGGATAGAAGTTGTTTAATCCTGAAAAGGTATTTCATTATCTCAATGGAAATAGCTTTTTGATTTGCTTGAGGAGACATGAATGCTTATAACTAAACCCAGTGAAGCTCTAATGGATCATAATGTTTGTTGTGATCAGAATTTGGGTTCACCTCTTACTGATCCGTTAAATATTGATGCTTTTTGGTCGCTGATTTGCTTAATTGTTACTTGACCAGACATCAGTTTTACTTTTTGTTCAAGTCAATTCACGCAAAATCCACATCAGTTGCATTGGACCGTTGCATATATGAGATATTTAAAGGATGCTGTGAATAAAGACTTGTGTTTTTGACCTTCTTTGTAATGTTTATTAGATAGATGATCCTTTTGACAGTCAATATATTAATGGTTATTGTACCTTTCTTAGTGGTATTTTATTGACGTGGATGAGTGAAAAATAGAATGTAGTTGCTAAGTTGGTACTGAAGAGCAATGCCTCGTTCAACTTATGTGATGATATAGGTTCGGTCCATGTTGCATGGCATTATTATTCACAGTCCTATGTGACTGATGCTGTATCATTTTTGCAGTTATGTTGCTTACTATAAGGAGTCTTTTGATTTGGGCAATTAATTGCAAAGTGCCCTCATTGACACACTTGAAGGATTCAATCTTTTAGTTTGAAAATTAAGACCGCCAGTTTCTGGTTGTCACAATTGCTTTAGAATGTTAAGACTACAGACTGTTTGGAGACTACATATTATATATTACTTTTTAAAGGTTGATTCTATTAATAATTGAGTTGTCTATCGATTGAAACTTCATTTTCATGGAAATGTCGTTGTAAACGTTGATATTACGTTTGATGCAGCTCTTTCAGTGGACTTCACCAGGTCTGAGATTGTTGCCTCAATTCCAGGAACTTTCTTCTGTGTGTGGTATGCTTCACAAAAGCATTGGCTTGCAAATAATACATTGGGGATTGCATTCTGCATTCAGGTGGGTTTCATCTGAATGATAATTTGTGTTACTGGCTTGAAACGATTCTTCCAAATCATTTCCATTCACAATTATAGGCTATCCGAAATGCAAATATACTCCATTTAGTTAACTAGTCAGACGTGTTGTCAAAACAGGATTGGTCTAGCTTTTCAGAGTTGGTTCGATTGGAACCAACCATTAAAGACCAAAAAATGCACTCTATTGGAAACAGCCATTTTGGGTCTTTAATGGTTCATAAAACATATAATTTTGACATGTAGTATTTTAATAGAAATTATTTGAAGCCCGATTCAGTTTTTTAATAGGAAAGAAAATATCACTGGCCAAATGCACTAACGAAGTGTTCTTCTCACCTTTTGTGACAAATATAAACATATATATATATATATGTATTGCAAGTAACTAAATGATATCTCCAGTAAAAACCCAGTTCTGGATTTCCAATTTGAACTGAGGGTTGGATTATAAAAAGATGGACTCCCTATCTTTCCCTTTAAATTATGTTTTATCCACTTTTATTTAAAAACCTAAAGGAAGAAAACTATTAAGTTATTATTAATTTTTCTCTATCAATGTTCAGTTGAAAGTATATAGCTCCTTAGATTAATAGCTTGGAAAGTATGAAGTTAACAATCCAAACCATTAATTATGATCCAAACATTGGGAACAATACTACACACTTTAGTTAGGGAACACTCTAGAGTGTATATATAAACAACATGCCATTTACGAGAACCCATGTTGTCCCACTAGAATATGAAGTGAAACTTATTTATCTTTTTCGGGCACTTTAAATGATGCCAATCAGGATGAGCGGAGTGGAATGCAATTGGATTAGTGCATCCCCCTCCCCCCTCCACCTAAAATAAAAAAAGAGAGAACAAAAGATTTGAGTTCATATGATGTAAGAATATACAGATACCTATAAAGAGTCTAGAGACACATACTGGACCCACCATTTTGTGTTAAAATAGTTCATTATGATCACTAAAATGACCCTGCAAAAATTGGACCACAACCTGTGAATATAACGAAGTCTTCTGAAACCATTTAGGCTACATTTCACCGGATGGTTAAAAATGGCTTCCTTGATTCATTGGCTAGAATTCTTCCAACCGCTTCATTTTGTAACACTCAAAATGAATTTGAGTGGTTCTGCAACAATTTATTTTTGCATCTACTAACCTCAAAGAATCTTTTAGAATATCATTCTCCCTCCTTAGGTAAGGTCATTCTGGAAATCATTTGACTTGACGAAACTCTTCTGCAGGGCATTGAAATGTTATCACTGGGGTCATTTAAAACTGGTGCTATTCTACTGGTGAGAATTTTTGCCAGCAGTTATATTTTATATGTCAATACATACATTTTGTGGTATAGGTTATATAGTTTACAGTTATTGTGATTTTTTGTTAGAAAAGATTTTCTTTGCTGTGCTCTTGTGTTTTCCTATCAAAATGCAGTTATGTATAAATCTTACTGTTAAGTATACAACTTCCATATTTTGATACTGTTATCATTGGAACTAGTAAATTTCAATAATTCGTGAGTTAATGGTGACAAGGTTATTGATAGGAACCCAAAAGCAAATCTGAAATTTATTAGAATAAACTGAAAATAAAGATAGATTGATTACCCTTAAAGGTGGTAATCACCCTCCCAAGACGCCGATTTATGGGGTATGTCCGCACCCTCCCTAGATCGAGGAACCTTCTCCTCTCAAATATCAAACAACTCTCAAATTCCGCATATTAGGGCCGGCTCGACTCCCCTTGTTTATAATAAAAAAATAAACAATTTACCAAAAATGCCCCTAATGGGCCCAAAGCCCCCTAAAGAGAGCCGGATATAACATTACTCCGCCCCCAAAAATCCACCTTGTCCTCAAGATGGTGCACGAAGTCCGCAGCGGCCCTACTTCAAGTGCGTGCAATCCTCCTTCCGGGTTAAAAGGGTACGATTGGTCTTCACCGTCTTTAATGACGTCCAAAAGAAAGCCACGATCGTCGCCAGTTAGATCTGAAACTTCCGTCGCCATCGGATCTGAAACTTCCGCCGCCTTCAAATCCAAATACCGCCTTCAGATCTGAAATTTCCGCCGCCTTTGGATCTGAAACTTCTGCCGCATTCAGATCTGAAACTTCGCCGCCTCTAGATCTGAAACTTTCGCCCCTGCCTTCAGATCTGAAACTTCTGCCGCCTTCAGATCCAGATCTGAAATTTCCGTCGCCGTCGGGTCTGAAACTTTCGCCGCCTTTGGGTCTCAATTTTTCGCCGATATTGGATCTGGGTTCTCATCTAGATCTGAATCGATCCTCTTGGAAAGCGTCACGAACTCCTTCAAATCTTGTCTGTGTTCTTGATATTATTGCTGTAATTGTAGGCATAATTGCATGACGATCTCCGAACTTTCCTGCATGGATCTCCTCCAACCCGTCATGAATCGTTGCTCTGATACCAAAATGATAGGAACCCAAAAGCAAACCTGAAATTTATTAGAATAAACTGAAAATAAAGATAGATTGATTACACTTAAAAGGGGTAATCGTCCTCCCAAGACGTTGATTTATAGGGGACGTCTGCACCCTCCCTAGATCGATGAACCTTCTCCTCTCAAATATCAAACAACTCTCAAATTCCGCATACTAGGGCCTGCTTGACTCTTCCCTTATTTATAATATAAAAATAAACAAAATACCAAAAATACCCCTAATGGGCCCAAAGCCCCTAAAGAGAGCCGGATCTAACAATTATGCTGTTAGTGATATTTATTATATTCTAGAGAGCTAGAAGGCAGTTACAGATTGTTATAGGATATTACATTGTTACAATCGTAATTTGAGGTTTGATGATACTTCATGGATTCTCTCCCATGTCCCTCTTGCATGGTTCTGAGGATTCCATAGGAAAATTACTATTTGGTTGACGTGAAGTTGTGGCGAACCTTTTTCAGATGTCACATGTAATCTTTCCATGTAGATCATTTGGAACTAAGTGCCACGGTCTCTGAACTGCAGGGGGCGAGAGGAAAGTTGGGCGTGAGGAAAGTTGTGACATGCTTTCTTTACAGACCGCTTGAGGAAAGTGATCTATGGAATTATAGCATGGTTGACTATATTTTTAAGTACTTGAACTAATCCCCATTTTATAGTAATTTGTGAATAACGCAAAACAACAAATTTAACAGAATAAAACTATGTCCATGAGAACCTCAAGTCAAGTTCTTGATCTTCAAAGTTAGAAGCTGAAACATATAAAACAGGTGCAGTCAGGAAAGAACTTGATGTGTCTGATTTAGGATGTGAAGCCTGTAAATGAATGGAAAATAGGGGCACAGCTTGGCTGTACCTTGGCTGTACCTGCTATTCAGATTCATTTTTTTGTTTGACATGATGGATATCATATTACCTTTAAATAAAGATTTTTAAATGTTATTTATAGTGAATAGGATGTATAATCATTATATATGGGACAGTCATGTATTGTGGATGATGGAAACAGAAGATGACATTTTTAATTTTTTGATTTTTTATTCAATGGCATAAAATTATTAAAGAACTAGTTTTTTTTGGATTGTGCAAGGAAATCATGTGATGAAATCATGGAGTGTCACGCTCTGCAACCGAGGGTCGCAACATGTTTTGCAAAGAATGGAATGCCTTGCAGTTAACCAGTGAAAACTATCTAGACGATCAGAGATGCATCAAAAATGCTTAAGAAAAATTTCATTTATATATATTTGCGAGTTTATAAAATCGTATACATTATACTATCCACATTCTAACAAAATACATCTAAAGGATATGACATAGATACATTTGCTACCTTAAGATCAGAAGTAAGCGGTCTCCACCGCAAAATCTGTATCCTCGAACACCGGGGCCTCCTCTAACTCTGTCTCAACACCTAGCGGTGCAACAAAAACGAAAAATCGCCAGGTAAATCATAGTAATTCTAGAACTTTGGAATTAAAACATGTGAGCATGAGTAAAATTAACTAATAATCAGGAATTGGAAACATGTAACAGATTAATTAATATTATCTAACAGGCAGGCACTGAAATTGAAGACATATATGTAACTTAGTTAAGAATTTAAGGTTGTACTATCATGGTCTTATCGGTTATGTCAATCTTAGACTGTGAATTATATTGAAGAGTATAGTAAGCAACCAGAAGTGTACCTTGTACCACGGAGGTGCTCACCCGGATCATGCCCAAAGTAGGAACAGGAGGGCCATGAATCCAAAAGAATAACATGGTGGGACTCAACAATTAAGTTCAAGATACTAATAGTGGTCCATTGGATTCATGATGTAACCCGACCGGAACATCTCATGCAGTCATGTCAATAGGAGTATGGTTCCAGTCGCTCCCGCATCCTCTCTAATATTATTTACCTCAAAACCCAGTGAGTCTGAAGTGCCACGTGTTTGTAAAGTGTACATCTTTTAGTGTCTTGGTGATATAGTCCATGTGTAGTTCTAAGTTGGTAATATTTATTTATTTAAAACATGCTTCAAGAAGTAAACTTTTGGTCAGGTTTAAAGTCACATTGAAACTAGTTCATATGTTGGCGTGCTATGTCATTTCAGATCCAATCAGGTTTTCAAGATTTTATTCTATCAAACTATTTTAACAGTACGTTTCAACATGACAGTAACAATACTTTCCAATGATATTCCAATTCCATTTAGTTCTCATAGCACTCTCAACATATCATAATTTTCAATGTCATGAGAAATTGTGCAAGATGTGCTATAACCATTAAAACTAAGGAACACATGGCATGTAACAATGGAAACAAGAAACATTTAGCATGCAATAGGCGTTACACTAGTTTAAACATATAACATGGAGTATACACTATACAGACATTTTACTAATTTAAATATACTACATGAAGCATATAAGTGGTAAGTAAGAAGTAAATTATTTTAAGCATACTAGATTATTAAACAAGCTAACCTGGATGGCATGTAGCGAACAATGCAGCAAATAGAAATCTGGGGGATGGACAATGTGCAGAGAGACAACAGTGGTGATATCAGATAATTCTCATCATCGATTGTTTTTCGGGACTTAACCATGTGTCCATGGTTTTAAGATGATCATTCAGACAATAATTTATGATCCAACATGTGGTAAATTATGATCCTTCAGGCAGTAGTCTTATGATCTAACATGCATTGAATCATATGATTCCAACAACCTTAAGTGTCCAAACCCCCATTTACAATCATAGGGCTAGTTCCGTCACCACGGTAAGGCCCAAGTTCCAACTTTAATGTGGACATCACACACCAACTTATGGCCACCACCAAGTCATCAAAACAGCAAACCAACATTACTGCATCCTCATACAACCAATCCCAAACAAAACCAGCTACAAAGGCCACTATAAACAAACCAGCCAGCACCAACCACCCAAAACAGTTATGGTGAGGGGCAAACCTCACAGCAGGTCGTGGCTATGGTGACTAGAAGACATGCACGACAAGGACAAGAGAAGGCCACGACAAGGTTAGCGGAGGGAAAAGTCCCTAATATAAGTCACAACAGATGGCAAAGTAGTCCAAGACAGGTCACGACTAGGGAAAGAACCCCAATCAGTCAGGGCCAAGGCGGAACAGTCACAACACATGCAAGGTGCGACATCGTGGTCGCCGCCAAGCCCTGGAGATATCCGAGTCTTGCTTAGGATCATCATTGCGAGCGAGCAAACTAAAAATATTAAAAATTAGAATTTAAGAATTAAAATGATTTACCAAAAATTGAAGACTAACGGTGAACCTGAGCCTCGCCGTGGGTGGTTACAGCTGATAGGGAAATCCAACACCAAATCCAAGCTTGAGCAAGAGAGAGAACAGACTTTTCCTTTGAAAAAAGATTTTTTTGCGCAAAAACCAAAACCCTAAGCTTAACTTAGCTTATATGGAGAGAAGAAAAGACCTACGGTACTCATGAAAGCCGTGGATTTGCCACGAAGACAATCGGCATAGGAACAAGAGGAATGTGTCAAAATCTTAGAAATTTAAGGCGTGGAGAGATGGTGAGGCCGTAACGCGTGTCTGTGAGGTGGAACGAAGAGAGGGGGCCTCGAGTTGCTGCGTTTGACTTCGTGCCGAATGAAGCGAAGGTGAGAGAACGAGGGAGAGAGTCAGTTGTCGCCGCTGTGGGAGAGAAAGAGCAATCGAGAGGGATCGAGAGAGAGAGAAAGAGGGGGAGGACACGTGCCGTGCACATGGCTAATGTTAAGTGGGAGCGGGTTGTGGGCTATGGGCTGTGCCGTGGGAATAAAAGAAAGAGAAAAGTAAAAGAGAAGAAAAAGAGAAAAGGAAAGAGAGATTGGGACGGGTAAAATAAAGAATGGGCGTTTACATGGAGCTTTTAGAGTGTATTCGAGAGAGAGAGAGAGAGAGAGAGAGAGAGAGAGAGAGAGAGAGAGAGAGAGAGAGAGAGAGAGAACATGGTTGCTTTTGATGCCCCGATTATTAGGATTATTATTAGGATTAGGGTTTTTTTGTTTCTGGTTCTAGACCAAATATTTACGTTCTTGGATTGGTTTCTAATTTAGGGATTTAGTGGCAAAATTTATAATTTATTCACAAGGCTGCTGTTTTGATGAAAATTTGGTTGCAACCGAATATTTTTTTTGTTGAAGAAAATTGTTTCCTTGTTGATGATTCAGTGATTAGTTGAGTTTTTGGGTGTGAAATCTAGCAGGTTGTGAAAGCTTGTTATCTTTTATTTCATCTTTTCTTGTTCTTTTTTGTTAATTTCATTGCATAAACCCAAAAAATATAGTAACTTGAAACCTAAATAGTAAATACAACTTGAAACTACCTTTTCTTTTTTATACAAACCTGAACCAGATCAAACCCTCAATTTTTAGTATATTTTTTTGTGATCTGACAAAAAAAATTACCTTTACGGCTTTTCTTTTTTCTGTCCAGATCTAGTGCACTCAGATTTGCCCCTGAAATCCTTGCAGCCTTGTTTGTATACCTTAAAACCATTTTCAATCAGCTCCTGCATTGCCCTGCCCCCCCCCCCCCCCCCCCACACACACACACACACACACACACACACACACATTTACTACATACATTAATTCCTTGAAGTTGCCCAAAAACTTAAAAAAACCAAAACCCAATTTGCTATCCAAACTGTCTGGAGTACTCAATTCAAAACTGTTATCAATTTCAACTATTGCCAAAACTTGATTGGGAAGGAATGTCAATCATTCAATCTCTTGAACCGTCTTAAAGTGTAATTTTATCGAATTCATACACACTTAGACTGAATTCTAAGGTATTTTGTATCATCTCTTTCTAGCTAATTTCAAGTCGTTGGTCTTTTTGATTGAGTCTCACTTCTTGTGTAATCCTCATTAGTTATAAGTAGAGAGTCATTATATCATTTTTCTTATTCTGTTTCCACTTAGAGCCAGTAGATTGCATCTTCATTTCATTTTATTGTGGATGTAGGTAGGATGTTTACTGGTTGTCTGTTCAGTTTAGAATCCTAGTTTGCATTTCATTGTTTGTGTTCCATTCCTCAGATAGCATACTAGTTTCATAGTTTGGTTCTACATCACAATGCCCATGCAACTAATATAGTTTTGTAGAGATCTGATAATGGTAATAAAAAAGACCGTATAATTTTTCCTCTCATAAATGAGTTATAAGAAGACATGCATAGAAATACATAGTAAGGTGGTTATTTACAAAATTATAATTTTGAGATGCCATCCTGGAACATGAAATCTATACCATCTTAGGTATGTACATAAGGCTCAACGAAAAGATTCATATTTGCGAATGATTCCAACAAATGTTTAGGAATGATTATACATTAAAGAAAAATACTAAAATGGACTGATCTCGGAGCATTTAACTTTCAAATACCACACGTGCATCAAAGATGCACTAACAATACTAAGATATTTTAAATTCTTCACCATGAAGTCACGTCTAACCTAATGCAATATTTACTTTTATTGGGTTTTCTTTTTCAAAAATTTCAATTTATTTTCTTGTCCATTTAACGTAATTGGCATAGGGCCCACTCTTTTCTCTTCTATTAATTGCAGCCAGTCATGTCCAGCTACAAATGTGAAAGCCAACCATCCCGCGTTAAGCACAGCTGAACTAGATTTCTTGGCTGATGCGCTGGAGGTGCTTTGTTTGAGCAATATCATTACTGAAAATGATTATGAATACATGAGATACGTGAAAAAAAACCATTGCAGGCACAAATGCAAGGCACTATAGGGAGCCACTATGGAAATGCTAGGATGCATGGTTTAAAATAGTCATATATGTTTACCTGCATATATGCCATGGGAAAGTAATGTTCAAACACAATATATGGAAAATCAGTATTTTTTAAAAAATCATCTTTTATAAAGAAGAAAGGTAACGTTTAAACAGTTCAACTTTTTGCTTAAGAGTTTGTAAAATAATTTCTCCAATAGTTAGAAAAGAGCAAGCCTATATCTGTGGACTGTGGTTGAATTGGACCAAAATTGGGTCCGGTTGAACCAATTCCTAGTTCAAATAATTCCATGGTATATGATACACAAATTTGTGTTGGCCCATATTCACTGATGGTTGCCAATAGACTGGTCACAAGTTTTCAATTTGTGTACTGTCAGTTGCACCTGCCAATTGGATCAGTTTTCTTCAGTTTGTCAACTGCCTTGTAATATATGACCATAGATACACTGACATTATACAAAAATTGATTCAAATCTGAACTCCCCCCCCACCCCCCCACAGCGAGGCATATGGATGCACCATTGGTGCGTGTCAGCTAGCACATGACAGTTTGTCTAGTGACACTGCTATAGCTAGCCGGAGGCAGTTGGATCCACCCTTGACTTTAGACGCAAGAGCCAAATTTGAAATTTGGTTTGGAATGAGCTAATTGCTGTTTGAACTGTTAAGGTCTCTATGTCGATCATGCACACAACGTAATTAATAGTCTGTTTGAGATCAAATCAAGAATCGGTAAACTGATCTGTACATTATGAACGATACTGGTTTGACCAAAATCAAGTAGGGCTTAACCAAAGCATGACGAGTACCAGAATGCAACAAACAGCTTTTGATTCAATCAGAATCCAAACTCAAAATGAATACGGACTTGAGAAACTGATCCAAATGATTTGTAACCTATAAATATGTGTTGAATATGAATACTAGGTGACAAACGGCATTAGTTGTAGTTCTTTTACATTACAAACAATCTTAACAAATACAGAAGATTCAATCTTCATGGCTTTTCATGATACAAGCTTCAAGTTGAATTATTTTTAAAATCAGGTTGCCTGAGCTTTGCATTAGCAGGACAGTCATATTTGATTTAGCATTGTATGCTCTGTCTCATTGTATGCTCTGTCTGTCCAAGCTCTATTCATGTTTCGAGTCTTTTGACATGGATCTAGACACTTGTACAGGTGAGATGTTGACATAAATAACTTTATCACATTGGTCTTCTTCACACATACCACAGGAATAACAGTTGGAATGTGTATGATTCCCATCGTTATGTCCTTAGTCTGTTTGATTGTGGAAAGAAATTATTAATGACTCGACATCTTTGTTGCCCTTTCCTTATGATTCTTTTGCTCCCACTTATGGCTATATATTTGGCAGTATCTTTTACTTTTCAAGGTACTAGAGCTGTCCTGTCTTTAAACGTATCACCATTGTCATCTGCAAGGCAATGAATAATATTGGAACTGGATGATGTCATATTGTCGTAAAATGTATGCATAGGGTTATAAATCTGTATCATTAATGCTTAATCTGGTGTTAGAGGTTTGTCTTTTTGATCATCATGGACTAGTTGTTTGAGTTTAACCATCGTCTTTGTTTTCAAACTGATGAATTGTATGACATATGTACTATTACTTCTCAATGATGCAATACTGTGAAGTCAATACGAGAGGGCTAGCTGGTCATAACCTCAATTAGGAAGATGCAAGGTGTTAGCTCCAATGGGGTGCACCATTACTCTTTTTTAGCATTCATCGTTTTTTGATATTAGGCTGAGATTTGATAATTATATGGCCAAGGTTTGAGATCTTTGTATTGGTATTGGAATCGGCTACCAACATTTAGTATTGGTGTTGGGTTTCTTGGCAGATTTAGTTTTGGAGCATCAGAACAACAATATCAATTTCGTAGGATAATATATTAAACTTGGGTTGATAATTATTATGTGTAGGAAATACAGTTAGGAATATTTGTTAGTTTTTATCTTTTATTTGTATGCTTTGATTTTATAATGGATTGTTTTCATTTTATTAAAATTTTGGACTTTCTCACATTATGTTTTAACCAAGGAACCAGGTTTTGGTAAAAACTGATAGGTGGGCAGAAACTGACAGATTTCAACCATTTTGTATCGGATTTGGACCATGGTGGCTTGCAACTGGGGTTAAAATTTAGGATCGGAGGGTAGCAACTGAAATTCCTGATGTTTCAGACGGTTGTGACCAAGTTTTGCATAGTTTCAGTCAGATTTTGGGTGAAAATGAGGATGAAATCTTGCAAAAATAATTGAAAAAAGATCATGGAAATATGAGAAGGGAAAAAAGAGATGAAGCATAAAAGAGAAAGAGTTGATTCCATCACCTTCTTCTCCATCGTCGCCACTCGTTTTGTGGGTGCTGCCTCAACCTCCTTGGTTGGACCCACAATTGATAAAAAGGAGACTAGGGTTTCCCCTACCCCCTCTTCTCCATCGTTCTCTCTCCTTCCTCCCTCATTTCGGCAAGGCGGAGATCAACACGGGTAGGAAGTGGCAAACGATGACAATGGTGACAACAAAAGCGTGCTTCTTTCTCTCTGCTGCAGTATTTTTTCTATTTTTTTATTTCTCCTCTTCTAGGGTAGATGCAATCTTGAAATATCAAATTGCACTTAGCTAGACTAGAACTGGACTTATAAATTGTGGGTTGTAAATTACATGGGGAAGCCTATGTGCTAAATTGCAAGTATTTTATTGGAATACTTTAATATGAACCCCCACGTATAATTAACTTTAAATAACAAAATAGTAATATATACCGAAACCAAAACTAAGGATGAAACATATGAAACATCGAAAACTAATCGAAACTAGCATTTTATAGTAGGCCCAAAACTGAAAATGAGTTCCTAAACGTTGGTTTTAGCATTGTGTATTATTTACATTGATTTCTTCACCAATGTACTACTTTATTGCTATCTATCAACTTCTTATCTGTTGTAATTTTTATGGCTTATGTTATATCTTAAGTTCTGTGCTATATATAAAGACATAATTTCTTATGCTATTTCTTGATTTAACTACTTTTGATCGTTCTAATGGTAATTCAACTTTTATTATGTATCGTCATCGTGTTTGCCCTTTAGATAGTTTAAGAAGCAAATTTTCTTTTTAGGTAGTTAAGAAGTAATTTTTCTTTTTACATAGTTGAGATGTACTGTCTTGTCTCTTTATATATATTATAAAATATTTTATTCATCTCATTAAGTGGACATGAGAATTTTCATTTTAAATACATAAGTAGCACATCCTTAGTTTTTAAAAAGTCTTCGTTTTTTGGTATTTTGTTTATTTGTATGGGTTTTTAGGTGGTCATTTTTATTATAACTGTCATAATTAGATAGAGAAAAATGTATATGTGATTTCAGTGTGGGAAAATTTCCTACGATGACATCACATATACATGCTTTTATTTTTTTTAAAATTTTTAAACGTGTTCTACACACCATGGATGATCATCATACCAAAAATCAAATGAATACAACACTGTTTGACATTCGATCTAACCATTGCAAATTTAATGGTTTCAGAATAATAAAACTTTTACAACAAGTGGATCGAGGGTTTAATACACTTGGGTTCACCCAGGGTTTTGGGTTTAGAATGTGTACAATTTAGAAAAAAAAATTCAATTTTTGGTTAGAGCCTACATGGAATTTCTTGCGCTGTCTGCTCATATCCACAAATCCTTAATTATAAATCTTATAATAATTGCTCCTGATGATGTAACTTCAATAATTTTTTCAAGGACAATTTTTGCAAATAGGGCAAAAAATAATTTGAAAAATCGACCCGCACTCTGCAGGTGCGTCCAGCACGTCCCCAAAACAGAGACGAAATCTGCTGCTGCTCCTCCCTCCTCTCTGTTTGCAAATAGCTGCTGCTGAGAGGATATCAGAAAGTATATCACAACACATCACTTGGATATCAGAAATTATATCAGAAAGTTCATATAACAACACATATATCACAAATAGTATATCACAACACATCACAAATATCACAAATAGTATATCACAACACATCACCTGGATATCAGAAAGTTCATATAAATCAAAACACACATCACATCGATTTCATCAAGCTCACGTAACACATATATCAAATAACATTGAATTCATCAACCATAGTAGTTTCAAAATACATATCATGTCGAATTCAACAAACTTACAAAAACCATATAGCAAACATACATAAAATGGCCCTAACACAACAATCATGGCCCTAACACAACATTATCAGTAGAGTAACATCCACCATAGCATCATATGCAGGATCTGTCGCGGCCTTGAGATGAAGACCCGCCGTGGCCTTGAGATGAAGACCCGCCGCGGCCTTGAGATGAAGACCTACAAGATAAGCATAAATTAGAACATCATATATATATACACACACAAGAAATATATGAATTGCAAAATCAACATACGTGTATGTTAGAGGAGGATTTCGGCAGCGTGATTTGTAATGTCCGAGTTGATGACAATTGCCACATCTATTCTGTCGGCTTCCTTCGCGCGGAATATCCATTACCCTCCGAATATGTGTAGATGTAGGCCGAACTGGAGGTCTTCTTTTGTCGGGTGGAAGTAATTTGGGACCATCCCAAGCCTTCCAAGACCGTGCATCAAGTATGTGGTGAAATAAAGGTTCATATGCAAGGCGATATCTGCCAACCTTATACCATGGCGAACAGAAAGGCATATATACTATGTTGGCAATTACATCTGCATTTCTCGTCATGCAACTTCACAGTATAACAGAGACCATCATTGTCAGTCACCTGCCACTCACAATCACTAAACCTTGTGAACAGAAAGGCTCTCGTATGTCAAAGGGTTTCGGATTGCAGCTGAGTTGAATCGGAACAAATCCCGCTGTCGCAAAAAAACAAACCCAGCAAAAAAAACAATCAGCAAGCCGCAAAAGGACAAGTTGCGGCTGTCGTTTTCTAGGCCGCACTTCAAAATTGCGGCTTTGAGCTGCACTTTGAAAGTGCGGCCGAGGGCCGCACCTGTGGGTTGCGGTGCTGTGGGCTATAAAGCTCATAGCAAAGAAATTTCAGAATGTGATATGGAGTGTGATACGATACGTATCACACACCCGTCGATTTCAAAACGTGGATTGCCGGAAGCAGTTCCTTTGATGGCGCTTGCTCGACGGAGATAACGTGGTCAAGCTATTTGGAGAAAGATTGTTGACGGAATGATGGAGGTATTCTGTCACTGGGTTGGGCTCCGCTCCAGTTGAGAATTTTCTCCTCCCGATCTCATC
Source organism: Scilla litardierei (assembly GCA_030789695.1). Lineage (NCBI taxonomy): Eukaryota > Viridiplantae > Streptophyta > Magnoliopsida > Asparagales > Asparagaceae > Scilla > Scilla litardierei. The sequence goes on along the minus strand of CM061134.1, from coordinate 188,993,870 downwards.
TACGTGCTCTTTTGCTGCTTCGTTGGTCGCTTGAGCCACTGTCTTCCTCTTGTAAGCTGTGGAGAAATCCCGCCGCTCAAACTGCCACCGAAGCAGCAAAAGGGCACGTAGGTGAGTTCGGGAGGAGAAAATTCTAGTCTGGAGCGCAGTCCAACCCGCTGACTGAATACCTCCATCAAGCCCTAACACAACCTTTCTCGTATGTATATGTGATGTATGAATATTGGGTGTATGAATGAATTCGTTGAATAACTATGGGGGTGTATGAAAGATTTGTTTTGAAACCATATATAACACATATATTATATATCAAATTCATTTGAGAAACCGTACATAACAAATGTCTCAAATCCAGCAAATATACATAACACATTTCAAAGATACATATCATCGACGACTCCTTTTGCGTCGACTAAATACACGTGAATACCATGCCCTACCCGATGAAGTTCCCTTTTTAGGATCAACCGGCTGAGACACCCCCAACAACCTGTGACACGCCAACCTGTGACACGCCTTCATCATCACATTTTGTTTGAGGTGGTTGAGACACGCCAACAACCCGTGACACGCCTTCTTCATCACATTGTGTCTGAGGTGGCTGAGACGGGTCAACATCCACTTCCACATGCTGATGTGAAAGCATGTGTCATCCCATTCTGTCTGCTGCGGCTGTGACGTGTCACCCTGGGTAGGCTGCTAATCTGCCTGCGTCAAATGCTGCGGCCAAGTGCTGACGTCATCCCATGTACCTTGGGTAGGCTGCTGCTGCCAATCGGCTGGAACTTCCCATATGCTCTGGTGCCAAGCTCCGGCGTCAAATGATATGGGAGGGGGCTGTTGCCAAGTGCCGGGGTCATAACCTTCGTGAGGGTGCTGCGGCCAAGTGTCGGTGTCATAACCTCCGTGAGGGGGCTGCTGCCACGTGCTGGCGTCATATGCTCTGGGATGGTCAAGCTGCCAAGTGACGGCATCATGTGCTCCTGTATGCTGCCGCTGAGAGGTGCCGGCGTCATCTGCTTTGGTATGCTCCTGCTGAGAAGTGCCGGCGTCATCTGCTCTGGTATGCTCCTGCTGAGAAGTGCCGGCCTCACCCATCCTATATAAACGACTCAGCTCGCTCGTATCTACACCTGCTGGAAGATGGCGTATACGATATAGCACATCATCGATATGTGTCCTCATCGTATGCAGCAACCACTGATCTTGTGTTTGCAATACTTAGCCTGCCATATCGTACAATGAAACATATCCTGCAACCTGTAAAATAAATTAAGTACTAAGCATATTGGTTATTAAAAATACTATAAAAACAAAAAAAACTTGAACATCTTCTTACATGTTGGCGCTCGATGGGTCCGCGTGGCATTTGTGCGAAGGGGGGTTCCTGCCTATGAAAAATCCACCTCCTGGTAATCCCCCAATACCACTCCATATAGGCAGCGACCGATACCACATCCCCCTCATGCACAATGTGATCTGCTCTATTGATCCAATGCGCAAGAGGATCCCTGATTACAGTAACATCTGCTGGCTGCGATGGTCTTGTCTTCCCCGCCAAGACTGGGAGTGCAGATGGGATGTGTTGACGTAAACCAAATTGCCGCATGACGCGGTCTGGTGCATGCATCACCCGTGCTTCCCAGCAGAATATGGGTACCCTCGCTCGCCATAACTCGGGATGTTCGCGACATAATGCCGGCAGCTGCTCGAATCGCTCTCCATAAGGCTTCCAGGTAACCTATTAGGCATGAAGTACACAAATATATCAGTGTACTATATTATATATCAATTGATCACCAACGTTATAAAATTTACATATACAAACCTGTGTACTCTCTAACGTGTCAAACTGGTCTCTGTATGTATCAAGGTTCCCATGAGCAGTTTCCATGAATGATTTTCTTGTATTCCACCTGAACCCATAGGGAACGGTGTCAGCAAATACATCCTGTAGGAGCCTTGGTCTTCCTACATACATTCTCTCCCAGCTCCAAACCTGTAAATATGAATTTTTTCTCAGTATGTGAAATATATATATATATATAGATATATCACTATTTTAGCTAACGAAAAAAATATACCTGCAACAAGAAGCCGCATGCATATAAAGCCTTTGTCTGCTTTAATGCCACCTTGCTGAGCTCGGCATACAAGTGCGCAAGCACCGCACTTCCCCATGAATATTCACCGGCCTCCTCAAAATTATCTAACTTTGTCAACCAACGGAGATTTATAAATCCTTTGCTTGGATCCGGAACCAGTAAGGTTCCAATCATATGAAGCAGATATGCCCGTGCATACTGCTGAATGTCATCATCATTTGCATCCTCAGGCAAATCATTAAATGTATCACGCAACCAACTAAGTTTTACCTTGGCTGCTTTCCTAGTGGGGTATCCTGTCCAAGTAGTCTATCCATCAACGCTTCCCAGCTGCTATCTCGTATTTCACATTGAAATATGAGTTCTCCATCAATGGGTAGGCCTGTGATGACTGCCACGTCCTGCAGCGTGATTGTCATCTCTCCCTGGCGCATGTGAAATGTATTTGTCTCTGGCCTCCAGCTTTCAACCAAAGCCGTCAGCAATGCGTGGTCCAACCGTACCCAACGCAAGCTCGCACATATGTGTAATCTGGAGGCTTCAATATAATGTCGCGCGCGCTCATCTAATCTCCACTGTGTATGTTTTTGTCCATGATCCACAATTCCTATAGATGCTTGCAAACATATAATTCACACATTAATTATTTTCCTTCCAATCATAATTTATTACTTTGTCTATTAATTCTTTCTAAATACATGCCCTTGCACTACATCAGCAGAACGATGACGTGCTTGGTCATACAAGACCACATTAGTAATGGGTCCAGCCTCCTCTATTTTTTAAAAACTATAACATACAATTAATTGTCATATATCACTACAAATTTCACCAATTATAGATTCATCTCATAAACCCTAAATTTCAATGTAGATTGTATAAAAATCACAAAAAACACAAAAAACATTCAAGAATATAAAATATAGGGTAGAAGTTACCTGAAACAATGCCGATTAATCACCAAAAAAATTGAACCGCCGGACTCTGAAGAAGCGGCCGAAATTGGGGAAGGAGAGAAGAAGAACATCTGCCCGTGTTCTTGCGGGCTGTCTATTTTGGGGAGGTGCTGGCCGCACCTGCAAGAGCCGCACTGGCTCTCGGCCGCACTCTGAAGATGCGGCCTTGGGGCTCACGTGCTCCAACGGCTAGAACCGCCATCTTTTAGTCCCAAAACCAAAAGAGGCCGGTTTGCTAAATAAAAAAAAAGAGGTCGATTTTTCAAATTATTTTTTTGGCCTATTTGCAAAAATTGTCTTTTTTTCAAAATTTAGGAATTTATTTGTGAGTTTGATATAAAAGCTTTCATTTTTCTCTTCAAAGAAAACTATAAAAATAGAGGCTTTCAGATAATTCTCCGTTTAAAGAGAAGTTTTCTATAAGTTTACTATTTCTAGTTGTTTCATCTATATTTTAGTTAAAAGGGTCTGAGTTAGAACCCATACCCATTTAACTTGAGCTATTCACCCATTCATTTAACTTGAGCTATCTACCATAACCCAAATTTAACACTCATCTGAGTCATTCATCAGTTCAGATAAAAACTCATGAGATGATGATGTTTTAAATTGCAGGGGATGGACGTTGGAACCATCGTTTCATGCCATGGCACTGAGGAGAAAGAAAAAAATAGTTATACAAAAGAGAATAAAAATCCAAATGAAATCATATGTAAGATACTACATGGTTTTAAATTTCATCAAGTGGGGCATGACACCGCTGGAGCCATCACTTAGCACTGATGAGAAAGAGGACAAAAGTAGTTTCAAATTTCATTAAGTGGGGCATGACACCGCTGGAGCCATCGCTTAGCACTGATGTGAAAGAGGACAAAAGTAGTTTTGTCAAAAATAGAAGGAAAAAGAAATCACTTCCTCGTTATCGTTTGGTCGCGAAGCTCGAAATCATATCATTGTCTCATGTCAATGACACTGTTATTTGCGATCATTACCTGCTGCGCCAACTACCACTCTCTCTTGAGATCTGTCCAGTCAGGGGAAGCCACCCCTAATTGCGGCTGCCACCCCCAGGTGGTCTGGCGATGCTTTTTGAAATAGTAAGATAGAGTTAGGATTGTGTTGCAAATTGATGTTGCTGGTACAAAAACATCCATAATCGAACTCCAACAGTCTAGTTCTCTACTAGTTATCCCTTTATTCTCATGCTTTTCATAACCCATCACCAATTTCGGAATACATCAATCTTTTATAACTGGTTGGTGTGTTTCAGTTCAAAACACATCGATACATGAATGTTTTGCCAAGATTTATCTCATATTTGTCGAAGTAGATCATGATAAAACGCCCTCTCTTTCAGATCGCTATGGCCATAGTCCCATGCGAAATGGGCATCATGTAGCTGTATCGTTGCTTTTTCAAACCATGATCATATTTTTCTATATGAGGATTACATGTTCAAGTACTCCCGTGTCTACTTCTTAACTGAGATAATACATGCGAAGTTACTTTACTTAGGTCTTATATTAGTGTGAGTGGCTTGGCTTGGCTTTCATGCTACAAGGAAGACCCACAAAAGTTGGTCAAGAACATTATTCATTTAGTTTTCATCCATGGTTTTGTTATGGCTGATAGCAGCTCTATCTACATGTTGTGGGCAGGAACATTAATTCATTTAGTTTTCTTCCATGGTTTTGGTATGGCTGGTAGCATCGCTTTCTACACGCGTGCATGTGAACTTTTCCTTAGATTGCTCACTTTTGAGTTAATTATTAGTTGAGTTATTTGGATATTTTATTTATTATCAGGATTTCTTTTGTATTTTTTGATTGCATAGTCCTTTGCCAGCTATTTGATATTTTTGTGATTTTATTAATTCCAGCCATAATTATGTCTTTATTATGGTTGCATGCTGGGATTATGTGATGATATTGACTTTGATTGAGTAATGAATGCTACAGAAGCATCATCCAATGTAGCATGACACTTGTTGCGTGTCTGTGTGTGAAATCAATCTCTGATGTGATGTTGAATTAGAGTGTGAAGCCTTTTTAAATCAAGGTGTAAAGACTTTATCCTTCTTCTTTCTCTTATTGTAGTTTCTAAATTTTTTTTTACTACAAAAATTTGAGCCAATCGGAACTCATAGGTCTGCAGCTATTTGACATCATAGCTACAGCCCGAACTTAGCTTGTTTCACTGCTGCCTTTTTTGTTGCAGTACTGGGATATGAACCAATGCAGCTCCATTTGATATTGTTTGATTGATTTTCTTCATTGAACATCACATACAAATATTCTCTAACTGTCCGATAAACAGAGCTATGCTTTGCAATCCAGTTTCATCTCCAAATCCTTTCTATAAACCTAAACTATAAACCTGAAAATTGAGAACACCAAATCTGAATCTGTACCGGGTGAAGTTTTAGTTTCTGGTTTCCATGCATCACATACTGATTTGAAAAGCTTAATAGGGCCAAACTGCTCTCATTTTGATCAGCTTGATGCGGCATTGGTTTCACTCTACTCTAATTCTTAAGAAAGCCATGGACATGGCCTAAGACATGTCGGTTGGCATCTACCTTTCCTATAAGTTTGTAATGTTAGTTTGATGCATCTAAAATACAATGAAGTAGATGTTTAGTTACGGCATTTGTTGAATAATGAAAACCATGATAGCAAATAGACACAGCTTGATTTTTTGAGTAGCTAGAATCTTCATGAGGTTGGTTGGTTTTAGTCTACGACTTGCCAATATACTGACAGTGAAATTTCCTGACTCGAGGTGAATATCTGATCTTGTTGACGTCACTATGGTGATTGTATCAAACAATTTCATTTTCATGCCCCATCCTTCATCATCCCCTTTCCCTTTTTTCTTTCCGTTTATTTTACTTTGCGATATGCCTGGCTCTGATTTCATTCTCTATTTGTTAGAGAAGTTTTTCCCCATGACGATGGGTTGTACTTCTTAATTGTTTGGATACTAAGTATGGAAATCGTAAAAAGTCAAGATCTTTTTCGAAATCATAATGTTAGAAGTACTTGTATCTACTATCTTAATGGGAAAAGAGGATTGTAGCTGGACATGGCTGACCAGCCGTCCTTTTCTCTCTCTATAATTTGGGCCCTGCAGTAGCTCGCAAACTTCTTGGGCACAGGTCGAGCTGTTTCATTTGAATGGCCAGAGGTCGGGTTGCTAATTGAAAGTGTATAGAGGTAGGGAGGGCCCACGTTTCATTCATTTAAACCAATTGACATCTAATGTCCCAAAAAACAATTAAAATTTTACTTAAGCATCCATATAAAAACACATTATACAAATAGTTTATTGCTTTCTATCGTAAAAAACCTCAACGAGTTTTAAGATGAAAACAATGAAAAACTTGTCTAATCAAAAGCTATATTTGCATTTTTTGTACTACTATCACATATACCAATTCATAAGGATCATAATATTTTAATGCTAGAAAATAATGGTAGGAAGATGATTTTCAATATTGTAAAAGAAATATGCAGAATGTAAGAATTTTTAAACAACTATTTTGCAATATCAGAAATTCATATCAACATGTGTTGACCTATAGAAAAGTTAAATTTACCAACTTAAATTTGTATTTTAAACGTCAACCATCTTTTTTTAATTTTATCCTCAAAAACTTTAAGCGTGCATGTGTATTGCATCTTGTTAAAACAGTTTTATACATTTTTAAATTGTATTTTGCAAACACATGTCCCCCTTAATTGGGCTGTTTGGCTCCATCTATAATTGTCTCGGCCACTATTTTGCCAACTCTCCTGTCTTTTTACCTTTTAGTTTGCAATTTCAGTTTAAGATGTCATAACTAATGAAGCTCCCTCTTTCTTTAAAAGAAAAGGGAAAGTTGACTGTACTTGCAATTTAACTCTATTCAATCCCAATAATCTGGATAATGTAATACTCCTTAATTTCTGATAACATATCTTCATTAAGTAATTGATAAAGATACTATACCATTACTTTGGTTTAATTGTAACATATGATCAATGATTTGAATCCTTTCCTTCAATAAATTAAAATGCACTAAGCTATACATTTATGAAAATTTTTAGTTTAATTTCTTGTGCATTTGTACGTGCTCAGAATCTAGTTGACTTTAAATTGCCAGAAAAGCTTCTGGCAACCACCTTAAACAAATATGGCTACTAGTTTTAAATCGCTAATTTAATAGCTATGGGATTTTAGACATACATGTGCAGAACAGTAAATCCTTCAAAGATGAGGTGGACACCCATCTTGTCCCTGGTGTGGGCAAGAAATTACAATGTTTTCTGTTCAATTCTGACATCCATTATTACACATTCTGAGGCTTTGCTAGTTAAAACTTGTTTTATTCACGTACTTTTCATGTAGTGGACAAAATTAAAGAATTCCATACATTAACACAACTATATCCAATAGTTTGTTAAAATACTATGTATTGTTTTCTCAATGTTGTCCGTATAAATGGATAATACTCAAACATATTATACTCGGATAAATAATATTCCTAATTGGAAAAAGCAAAGGGGGTAGTAGCATCATGTCTTGTATAAGATTTATTTCTAAATTTGAATTGGATTATTTTGGTTTGTAAAAATTTTCCATTGGTGATTATTATCTTCATAATTGTTCTATTTTATTTAACGTTGCATTTATTCAATTAATGTTGGCTTAATTTTATTAATAATAATATTAATTCTTACTCATTTTCATACACACACACACACACACACATATATGGGATTAATGGGTATCATACGCCATATGAGAGCCTCTCTCATACTCCCTCTCACATAAAGCACTCAAGTACAACCAAGTACAAGCCCATGTGGGCTTGTACTTGGGTGCTTTATGTGAGAGGGCGTGTGAGAGAGGCTCTCATATGGCGTATGATAGCCATTATTCTCTATATATATATACACACATATCTATATTATAAAAGAGGGATGTTATCAAGAGAAATTGGATAAGAGATATTGGAAAAGAGAAATTGGATAAGAGATATCTATATTATAAAAGAGGGATGTTATCAAGAGAAATTGGATAAGAGATATTGGACAAGAGAAATTGGATAAGAGATATCTATATTATAAAAGAGGGATGTTATCAAGAGAAATTGGATAAGAGATATTGGACATGAGAAATTGGATAAGAGTTATTGGACATGAGAAATTGGATAAGAGATATCTATATTATAAAAGAGGATGTTATCAAGAGAAATTGGATAAGAGATATTGGACAAGATAAATTGGATAAGAGATATCTATATTATAAAAGAGGGATGTTATCAAGAGAAATTGAATAAGAGATATTGGACAATAGAAATTGGATAAGAGTGATGTTATCAAGTGAAATTGGATAAGAGATATCTATATTACAAACGAGAGATATTATCAAGAGAAATTGAATAAGAGATATTGGACAAGAGAAATTGGATAAGAGATATCTATTATATAAAAGACGGATGTTATCAAGAGAAATTGATAAGAGAATTTGGACATGAGAAATTGGATAAGAGATATTGGACAAGAGAAATTGGATAAGAGATATCTATTATATAAAAAACGGATGTTATCAAGAGAAATTGATAAGAGAATTTGGACATGAGAAATTGGATAAGATAATTTGGATATCTATTATATAAAACATGGAAATTGGATAAGAGAAAATATAAGAGATGAGATTTTAAGGGATAAAAGAGGAGGTGGGGAATTTTGCACATACAACCCCGGTTTTTGTATTTTTACCCATGGACCCTCCCCACCCACCCACCCACACTTTTTATTCTCACCCCTTCCGACCATTTTTTTCCAGTTCTATGAAGATTTTGAATCTTTTCCTACTAGGACAAAGCTTTGTCCTACGTGGCAAGTTTGTCCTAGGTGGTAATGACAATTTTGGGGGGACTTAAATTTTGGGGGAAAACTTAAATTTCGGGGGAAACTTGAAATTTTGTGGGAAAACTTGAAATTTGGGGGAACTTGAAATTTGTGGGGGAGAAAAACTCAGCCATTAAATAAACCGTGCCCTATGGGCACGGGTAATGACTAGTACACACACACACACACACACACACACACATATATGGGGCGTGGTCGGCTGCGAACGGTTCTCACGGGGGTGCCCGTGCGAACTAAATTATTTTATTTTTTTTAAATTTTTTTTTTTCAAATTTTTTTTCCACACTTTAATCCATATATATATACACCCCAGAAAAAATAATGGGTGAACCCTAGGTGGATTTGACCCTCGATCAAGCCGTTACAAATTTAACGGTTTCAGAACAATAGAACATTTTGTACCGATCCAATCAAGGGGAAAATAGGGGGGGATTGTCTTGATTTTTGATATGAATGTGTATTAACATGTTTAGAACACATTCAACGGTTTGGATCTATGAAAAAAATCAAAGAGAGGAAGTTCCCACGGAGTTCTCACGGGGGAAAGTTCTCATTGGAACATTCCCCTATATATATATAGAGGGAAATGTGCCTAAGAATGACCTCGGGTAGAGATACCTGAGCACACCCCCGCTGTTCGGGGTTTGTGAGTATTTTTTTTTGAAATTTTTTTTTGCAGTAGGTAGATATACTTGTTATGTAGCTCCCCACAAAATTTCAGGTCGATCCGACACCGTTTGAGCCGCCGTTCATCGATTTCAAAAACGTTGCGCAAAACTGTCCAGAATTTGGACAGTTTTGCGCAACGGTTTTGAAATCGATGAACGGAGGCTCAAACGGTGTCGGATCGAGCTGAAATTTTGTGGGGAGCTACATAACAAGTATATCTACCTACTACAAAAAAAATTTTCAAAAAAAAAATACTCACAAACCCCGAACAGCGGGGGTGTGCTCAGGTATCTCTACCCGAGGTCATTCTTAGGTACATTTTTTGCATATATATATATATATATATATATATATATATATATATATATATATATATAGGGCAATCTTCCATTGCGAAAAAATGGTGCGAAAGCCCGTGCGAAAACAATTTTTTATTTTTTTGAAATTTTTTTTTTCAAAATTTTTTTTTTTGATGTTTAATCCATACAATTATATACCCCAGGGAAAATAATGGGTGAACCCGTTGGGGATTAGAGGACCCATCCACCCATTACAAATTTAACGGTCTCAAAACATGCGAATTTGATGAAATGCCTTGATCGAAGGCCAAATGACATTATTTATCAACCATTATTTTTTGAGGGGGGTATAATAACATATAATGACGGTAGAAAAAAGAATTTTTGAAAAAAAAAATTTCAAAAAAAAGATAAAAACATTTTCGCACCGTGCGAAATGTTCTCACATGAAGATTTACCTATATATATATATATACATAGACACACACACATATACACGTGTGTATTTTATCCCATACTGTGTATGCATTGACAAATCATATTCAAATGTATGCTTATTCGAATATTTAAAGTTCACATTTTTTGTCAATTTTGCATCTAATTTATGAAATATCTGTTGTACTATATATGTACGCCCCCCACACTGTACTTTATCTGTATGCCAAATGATTAACTAAGTTCTGAGGTACCTCATCACACAATGATAACTACTTATTGCTGATAAATGTTGTCAGTAGCTTCTTACTGGTAAAAAATGATGGCATGTATGTCTCGATTGTGAAGAGTGGGCACACGCCTATCCAAAGCTATGTCGAGAAAAAGATAATAATTGAGTATCAATATAATGATCTAAAGAATCGAAGGAGGGATGTGCTACATCAAGCAAGTGATCTTTTGATAAATATTGATTGAAAATATTAGTAATATGTATAGTTTTGGCTCTTTGGCATCTATCGTATCCCAGGGACGAGTCCTATCTCACAGAAAAGTTCTTCCAATTTTGGCTTGCTGCAAATATCTTCTGATCTTTCAAAACTTGAAGTTTCTTGCCTCTTTATATGCGGTCAAACAACATTTACTGGATTGTCCCATTCTTGTCAACTATCCTTCTAGGTTTTCTGGCATGCCCTCTTTATTATGTAGTTACTTTATTTAGGAGTTTTGCACAAAAAATGTAAGTTGATGGTAGGTAAACAAGTCTAACAAAATTGTCAATTATGTGGAACTTTCTCGAATTCAAGTTTTGTAATTGATACATTGTCAGGGACTCAGGGGTTAAGGCCTGGTTGATGACAATGATGTTGAACATAAATGCAAATTTTAGTGTGTTTTTCTTATCAGTTCAGAATGCTGTCAGACTCTGCCATGAAATCCCATTTTCATCTGACAAATGCTTTGCTCTCTTTAATGAGAATTAGTTGCAGGATAAAAGTGGTTTGGTATGTGAGAGAAAACCTGAAGTTTCTGTGACTTGACAATGTTCTCAAACTGCTTTCATTTGTTGAAAATGGTCCAATATCTGACATTTTGTTGCTGTTATATACTATTTTCATGATTTATTAACCATCAACATTGGTAAGAAAATGAGAATTTAAAAGAATTTAAGGGTAGTAGATGCAATCCTGAAATACAAGGCAAGGGTTAGTAAAGCTAATTCTATATTTTGAGATAATATGGCTTTATTTGATATTTTGTATCATGTATTCCCAAGGGGGAAAAAGATAATTTTTACCCCTTTTATCTGCTATAATATACTAATCTCTGTCATCATTTCGACTGAGGATTCTTTATCGTTTCATTGACCAAGGATTCATTCGGCATATGACTTTGTTTTCATTTTCTTTCATGCTATCATATGGACAAATATGCCTTCCATTCCGTTGATTGGTTATTTGAGTTCTAGTTGCTGCTGGTTATCTTGAATCTATTCTTAGATGTGTTTTAATTTAGCACACTGCCTGTTATCAGCATTGAGCTACACACTAGGTGCACTACATTGATCAAGATTGGATTATGCTTGCTTCGATTCTGTTTCTGTTTCATTTCTTCAGGATCTGTCATCTATAGTTTTATTCAAGACATGTTAACTGGATTTTATTATTTTGTTTATTTTTTGTGCACTCATGCAACACAAGGATTAATCATGTCTCAAATCTTTAATTGTGTTATGGCCATGTTAACAATAATTATGTTATTTAACTGATGTGAAAATAGTATCTTCTGTTTTGTGTATACTTATTTGTGTTTCGCTTGTTCTTCGAGCATGCTTTTTTGACAACTTAACTAACTACTTCATTATTTCCTAAAATGCACTCGGATTCTTTGTTTAAGCTGTCATTCCGTTCTACTCTTTCTTTTCTCAGGCTGGGCTCTTTGTGTACGATATATTTTGGGTTTTCTTCACACCGGTGATGGTTAGTGTTGCCAAGTCATTTGATGCCCCGATTAAGGTTAGCTCTGCCCTTCAGTTCATAGACTTAGTCACGTGTTATCTGACTCGAGTATGCTATTTTTGTCGGTATATTTGCTAGCCTCTCATTTGTTTTTCAATCTACAGCTTCTGTTCCCAACTTCAGATTCTGCTCGCCCATTTTCCATGCTTGGACTGGGTGATATTGTAATACCTGGTAAACAAGTTTCCATACATGGGCAATGATACTTGCAATATTATGACTACTACCATTGTAATAGTTTGAGATTGATTTGAGCACTCACATCCTTATTTTATCAATACAATTCTGCTATCCAATACTAGTACTTCTGTTCTTTTCACAAACACAGACTGCACCCTTGGTTTCGGCGTCTAATTTGTTCTACAATTTGGTGATCCGACTGTTATATGATGATACAGATGCCTTTATCTAATACAACAAGTCGCCAAAATTGAAATTTAGTTAGTGTCATTTGTCACACCCCGCTTCCCGAAATACGTGACAGGTTATTGTTTTTCAGTCAAAACAATATAGCCAATAACAGAAATGTACCAACATACTCGTATAAAAATTCAAAATCTGATTATCACTTAAATGTTACAGTGTCTCTAGATAAAAAACATCTACTCATGCCCTAATCACTCAGAAGTTAGCGTCCTGCAAAGCAAACTCAGATTCTTCATAAATCGGAGTCTCCTCGTACTCCTTGTCAACACCTACCGGTGCAACAAATCAGGAGACTGTTAGGTCAGAGTAAATTCACAATAATTTTAAAATTCAGAATTTAAACGGGATATATGTGCATGACTGAAATGAAATACGAATAAAGTATTTATATACGATGCAGCATGATAGACAACATACATGAATATAAATCAGCTTAGAGTTTAAGTCTATATTATAAATATTCTAGTCCAGGTGAATGTAGTAACTATACCAATATGTGACTTATATAGGAGAGTATGATAAACAACCCGAAAATCACCTTGTACCATGAGGGTGCTTACCTGGGCCGAGTCCAAACAGGACCATGAAGAGGACTCAAAAACCATCTGACGATACTGGTACACGTCCACCTAGAGACATGAATAAGACCTGGTCAGATACCAGATGCGGTAGTGAAATTTTATCAGTTATAATCAAAAGCATGGCTTTAGTTGTTCCCGTACTTCTTCTATAAACATGGCCGGTTGAAGCATAAATGAGGCCTAAAGCAAAACAAAATATGAGGCCTAAGTATTAATGCAAAATTTTTAGGAGCCTTCATATAACTGAATTTAATGCAGGAAAATAATGGAAGAAAGCATCAATTTGTTATGGTATGAAAACACTAACAATGCAATCAAATGAGCAAGTAATTCACTAATTCAATAATCAGGGTGTTGTTTTTTGTGATTCAAATCCCATGGTGCATGTTTCCCAGGTGACTCGGTCGAGTAGGAGGCTACAAGCTGCTCGACCGAGCAGCATGAAGACTGTTTTCCCGAGCAGCCCGAGGGCGTTCCGTTTGAAGAGGGATGCTACTCGACTGAGTTGACTCGACTCCACCCAGTGACGATTTTAGGGCATGTTAGCTCGACCGAGCAGGCCGAGCTGATAGCCGACTCGGGCCGAGTCAGCACGGGCCCATGCGTGAAAAGGAGCAGCCTGGATGTGTTTTTCCAATCGTTTTGAGTTTCTACTTAAACCTAACTATTGGTTTAGATTAGGTTAAGCCTCCATTTTGGATTATTAGAGTTTTGGAGAGCCTCTTGATATCCCATTGGAGATTGGACAGAGTTTCAGGGTTTGTGTTCTTGAGAGAAAGGTTTGGATTTTCCTTCTCTTCTTCTTCCATTGATTTCTTCCTCTTGAGTGGATTCGTGAGGGCTTGTTCCGTTTGACAAGTTATTACTCACGCATGCGGAAGCGAGTTTGTAACCCTAATTGTTTGGATCTCTCTACTAGTGGAATCGTCTAGGATCGGATTGCTGGACGTAGGTTGTTTACAACCGAACCAGTGTAAATTCTCTTGTGCCTGCGATTGATTTATTTGTTGCTGTGATTCGTTTGCTACTTTCTATTGTAAGGTCATTTGGAAATTTTGTTGGGCCCATTGGGATTAGATTTTTTTGCTAGATCTATATTTCTGATCAGTTTATTAGGGTTGGTTTCCGCATTGATCCCAAGGCATTTTGGATTTCACCCCAACACAGGGCTCCTTCGAAATTTCGAATCAATTCAATAAACTTTCTCAGTTTCTTGCAGATGACCTAAAAAATAAATTTCCAAAGATATTATCATATTAAACCTTAATCTATCGATGAGTCGAAGACACTGTCACGAGACGAGGCCGAAGAGAGACTAAGAGAGCCGGGGAGATATGATTTGCTAATTTTGAAAAACATAATTTTGAAAAACATGCTAGTAATTTGCTCATTAGAACAACAGGCAAAATAAATTCATAAGAGATAAATAATATCGGCTATACCCCAAATCAATAACCAGAGATTGAAAACCCATTAATTACATAATTAAAATAACAAATAAAGATAAAAATTTACTGTATTGACGTCTCTGCGCCCTCCTTTGCTGGGTTAAAGAAGAGGAATAGTCTTTCCTAACAGCTTGATTGCAGGGTCCATGACCAAGTCTTTGAGACTCTGACAATGTTCTAAATATCGGATCGATATCCGATATATCGTCCGCAATATCGGTTTTATCACTAATCCGATACGATATATGCTTATATATTGCGGTTTCTGATTTTTGGGGAAATATCACCACAATATTGGGTAGCGGCCAATATTGCGGCAGATATATCCTTTTAAAATATCGGCCGCAATTCACAGTAAAGTTAATGGATCGGTCCACTTAAAAGTGGATCCGACCTGAGACAACTGACCCAATCATTTACTTAAAACGACGAGAGGCATCGGGATTTTTGAGAGATAATTGCTGCTTTGCCCAAATTCTAATCACGCCGCTCCTCTCCTCTCGACACTCCGCTCCTTACGCCGCTCCTCTCCTCTCACCGCTCCTCTCCTTACGCCGCCGCGCTCAACTCTGTCCGACGAAAATTTCTAGCAACAATCAATTGGGTTTCTATAGTTTATATTTTCTTAGACACATCTATGCTTTTATTTGACATTATTTTTTAGCCTCCGATATGACACTCCGATATTTAGTCAATATCCTCAATATTCATATTTAATGAGAGAAGTATAACCAAATCATACTTTTATTTGAGTTAGTATAGTTTATATCTTCTTAGATACATCTATGCTTACATATGTCATCATTTTAAGCTTCCGATATGACACTCCGATATTTAGTCAATATCCTCGATATATCCCCGATATCCGCAATTCGATATCAAATTTTCTAGGCCGATACGTGACCGATATCAGATATTTAGAACACTGAACTCTGAGGCCGAGGCCAATTGGAGCCGATTGGAGCCGGATAGAGACATAGTGTCCGAGAGAGAGAGATGGAAGGTCCGAGGCCGGAGGGTGAGAGACAGAGGTGCCGAATCGACCAATGGTGTCGATTTGAGTCGGAGGGAGACTAGGATAGCCGCGGAGAGGGGGGGAGGGAGAGAGGGAGGGAGAGAGAGAGTGTGTGGTGAGAACAACGACGCTTTGCCGTTGGAGGGCTAGGGTTTGAGACTTGACTCTTGAGATTCTCTCAACCTCTCTTTCAATTTTATCCATTGGACCTAAGGCGGCCTGCACATCACAACAATCCCAAAGCATTACAGCCGGCCCTGCGGGAGAAATAAGATCACATGACAATGAAAATGGTCTGGGAAATTTTAATTAAGCAGGCTGAAATGTTGTTGGGCTTAGGAATAAAATGAAATATGAGGCCTCTCAAAATTGGAGGCCTAAAGCGGCCGCCTAAGTGGCCTTGCCATAGAACCGGCCCTGAATATAAGTTATCCCATAACCCAGTGAGTCTGGATGCCAAGTGTTTGTTACAAGTTATACAGTTTCAGTGTCAATGTGGTGGTGGTTGTTTTAGGTAATGTTGTAAAGTCAAGTTGTCATGTTGTTTTCTGAGTTTCATACCTTAAATTTGTCGCGACAAGTGTCTGTCCATGTAACAGGTGTAATATAATCAATTCCTTTATGGTTTAGATTTGCTATGATCTAGTCAGGATTCTACTCACGTACATCTATGTATCATTAAATGAGGTTGTGTGTGTTAAACTGAGGGGGATATAGGTGATACTATTAGTTGATGCTTTGATAGTTTACATCTAACAGGTAGAACTACTGACATAAATTTTGTGTTGGTATGTAATTGACACTGATGAATGCTCAAGGGTCACACTACTATGATCTTCTGGACATTTGGATGGCGTGATGGTAGGCTGACAGGCCTGAATAAAAGGTGTCATGTCTCTAAAATGTGCATTTATTTCAGACATAGTCCCTGATGGAAACAAATAAAAAACAATTGACTGGTGTCAGTGTGATGAAGTTTGTTTTGGCACCTTTTCTTTTGTTCTCTTGCTAATTGTTATATAGATGGACTTGGCAGCAAATGTTTCAGATGTTTAATTCTATTAACTTAGATTCTGCAAGGAACTTTTCTATCATCATCATCATTTCTATTATTTACTTCAAATCTGCAAGGTATTGTTGTTGTTGTTATCTTGTTTCATCTAATGCTTGTTTCTTCTCCAGGTATTTTTGTTGCATTAGCATTGCGGTTTGATGTTTCTAGAGGGAATAAAAATCGTTATTTTAACAGTGCATTCTTTGGATATACCCTGGGTTTGACCCTTACTATAGTTGTGATGAATTGGTTCCAAGCTGCACAGGTGAACTACCCTATCTATATTCATGATTCTCTACCGAACATATTTTGAATCTTTCTCTACCATGTTGCTTCGAACTTGCAGCCTGCTCTTTTGTATATAGTGCCAGGTGTAATTGGATCTGTGGCCATTCACTGCCTGTGGAATGGGGAAGTGAAACAGGTTTGTCCCTTCGTTCGGTTATATACTCTCACTTGAATTTTTTCTTTTTGTGACTGAAGTGATTATACTTCCTTTTTATTCAATTCATTTATGTTGGTGGCAATAAAAGAATGTCTGACTATAAAACCAAACAATATGAGTATTTCCAACAATACTTAACTGCTTTTTTTGAGGTTTTTTCTATGTTTGGGAGGGGGGGGGGGGGGATCTAATGATCCAACTGTGGGAGTGGAGTCTGGCAAAAAGTTTCGGGTTGGATCTATAAAGTTGTATCCAATTCCAAGTGATAGCCTTTGGATCCTAGAGATAGATCTGAATTGATATGGGATCTTGATATGGATCCCAAGATTCCAAATACAAATTTTTTTTGATGGTTTAGTTTAATGGCGGATGCAGAATCTTTTTTTTCAAGGTAGAAGCTGAATAAGTTAAAATTTTGCATAATAATCTTAATTAATACAAGTTTTAAGTTGTACACATCTGCCAAATTATTTTTCTATCAGAATTACTTGTATATCATTTGACTTAAAAATACCAGTAAAAATTTAACAAGAATTGTAATTAAACCTAGGTTTGATATTTGATGGTTGCCAAGTAAAAAAGAAATGAAAAAGAAACAAACTTTTTAGCTAACGAATTTTACTCAATACCTCTAATGACCTACAATAGAACCTCGCCAATATATCATTGATGTCATTAACAAAATATTTTAATAGTAAGTGAATAATATGACAAAAGACAATAAAATATCATTAAAAAACTGGATTTTTTTTGTGAAATATGAAGGTGTGATTGTCCACCGCGCACACGGTTTAGTCTACTTATTGGACCAAGCAAATTTTTTGCACCCTTATGTATGTGCTTTTTTCCATACTGTTGCAATGGCCTAGGCTTTGGGTTCGGGACTTCTTACAAACTATGTAGCGTTGGTAATTTTATCATGCATCCAAACCCATGTTGGACTGGACACCCACTCCTATCAAACATCAACACTTTTTGGATGCTTCTCACACACTGTGAGACTCTTTTCAAACATGTTTTAAATTTTATGCTATATTTTCTGGTTTAGAGCATTATGCAAAAACATTGGAGACATGTTACATGATTCATACCTTTTTCTTCACATGTTATATGTTTGAAATGTTTAAACTATATTTATATTTCAATAACTATAATGGAATCACAGTGAAAGTGTTTAACACTATGATCAGTTTAGATATATTTTGATATGGAAGTCTAGATACATTAAGATTCTGTATAAGAAATTGAAGAGTCAATGGCTTTTGTGTGCAAAGTCATGAAAGTATGTGACAGGCTATAATCACTTCATGTATTATGTGACTAGAAATGTGTTTATACTTTTGGATGTATGAACACGTCTATGCATAAACATATATATGCATATTCTCTTTTTCATGTTAATACATATTTTTAGTGTGTTGTCATTGTGTCCCTGTATGTGGGGATTGCCATGTTGCATACCTGTGCCCGTGTGTTGTCAACATCGTGTGTCCCGTGTCCGTGTCCATGACTATTAGCCTAACCCACCAATTACACTAAGCTTGTGTTGAAGCATGCTGGTTTATATTTGATTGTCAATGGAAATTCTTGGAAAGAGACTGGATTTGGGTAATTCGGAATCTGATCTGAAGAATCATTTTGTTTGGTTGCTCAGGTGGATTTTTTGAATATATAATAGACTTATTTTGCAAGATCCAACCTGTTGCCATCCCTTTCTCCATTACCAATTCCACCAGGGTGGGTTATGTTGACTCCTGATTGGTTTTGGATCTCATACATGTTTATCTGTAGTTGCAGCTTTTTGTGTCCGAAATTTTGCATGGATTAATAATTTTCCTTTTCTTTTGACTTGGACAGTCGCTTTCTCATTGGGTGTGAATTGAAACCTTGAAACATATGCGGACACCTATGGGAAATAAAACATTTGACCGGAGACTTTGATGCAAAGGCATATGGAGTGATATTTGTTGATAACATCCATCCATGCTTCCCTGATTACTAGACAGGCAAACGGTGTGTGTTTGGGTCGGGTCATGGCTGACTCGACCCATTTAGGGGTGTACCCGAACCCAAGCTGAATATGATTCGGGTCCTTGACCCCACCTTTACCCAGCCCAGAGGATATCCGGGTGATATGTACACACCCCACTTAAGCTAGCGGATCGGGTACAGGCTGGTTTCAGATCGGGTTTAGGCTGGTTTCAGATCGGGTTTGGGCTGGATATTGCATAAGTTGGTTGGTTCGGGTAGGTTTTGAGATAGTTTATACATATTTAGACAGGCAAACGGTGTGTGTTTGGGTCGGGTCATGGCTGACTCGACCCATTTAGGGGTGCACCCGAACCCAAGCTGAATATGATTCGGATCCTTGACCCCACCTTTACCCAGCCCAGAGGATATCCGGGTGATATGTACACAACCCACTTAAGTCAGCGTGTCGGGTACAGGCTGGTTTCAGATCAGGTTTATGCTGGTTTCAGATCAGGTTTAGGCTGGATATTGCATAAGTTGGTTGGTTCGGGTAGGTTTTGAGATAGTTTATACATATTTTTTTACGAAAAAAAGTTTCATGCTGATGCTAGGAATTGAATCCTTGCCGCCCCATTATTTGTGAAGTGCTTTAACCATCAAGCCACTTTGCTCTTTTGTTTAAATTGAAAACTAAACCGTATATATATTTAGATGTGTAGAATTCAGGTCAATATGTGTTATACAATCAAATCTATATACAATCAAACCTAAAACCAATCCACTCTCTATCTGGATCAAGCGGGTTGACCCAGATGCGATTCGAACCCCTATGTCCTTAACCATACCTGAAAATTTGGGTCGGATCGGGTTTGGGATTGGGTTGGTCGGGTTTAATATGCTGGGCCTAGTAATTACTTGATATGTTGCACTGTCAATGGAGCCAGCATTTTGCTAGAACGGGGCGACACGAGCATTGAAGATATTAGTAATTTAAAATGTAACTAGATTTCTGGGCACATGCAAAATGCATGTGAAATTCAACGAATGTTTATAAATAAAAGTTTATTTCATACAATTTTGATTTGTCACCTTAAAAGTCTATAGACTTTTTTAATTACTAGTTCTCCCTGGTACATCTTAATTAGATTGCATCATGGACGTGAAATGGCGATGTCTGGCACGTGCTTATCATTTGGTAGTACTATGCTCCACCTCAAGGCGGCCAGTGGGCCCGGGGGCGGCCCGTCCGGCCCGGAGGCGTTGACCGGACCCGGGCCCAAGGCCGGGCTTTCAGACCCCCGTTGCCCGGGCAAAAACGGGCTGCGCCGGCCCGCACCGGCCCGGCCCGGTCACTTTTTAAAAAATAAATTTTCACGCCTGCAGCGCGCCAGGGAACGGTCATATAACCGTTCCCATCAAGGGGTGCATTTTCGGGGGTTTACGGTCAAGACCAAACCCTCCCAACGGTCATTTGGGAGATTTTAGGTCCTTTTACATCTAGAAAATTCCTATAAATTGCACACCTCTCATTTTTTTCACAAATTCCAAACTCTCAATCTCTCTCTATTTGCATAAGATCTACATTCAAGCAATCAATTCGCAGCTCTCGCCTATCGATCAAGGCGGTATCGCAAGGCTCAATCTCCGCCAACTTCGCTCTCAACTCGTCGTCAAGCTCAAGTCTCAACTCACTGTCGCTCTCAACTTTGCACTCAAGTCTTAGCTCCATCCATTCTAAAGCTCTTCTGCTATCTACACCACTAGCATGCAACCCGGCAATCATGTTCCTTTATATATTAGCATAATGGTTGGACCAAACAATCATATGAATTTTAACTTCCACTTTGACAACATTGAGGAGCAAGACAATTTACTACGAGGCTAGGTAACCTGATAGAAACATCAAATTTTGATATTGATGTCACAAACCGAAACATTTGAGTACACGCTTCCTACACCTGTGTATGATACTTCTACACAAACTTCTTCTGTAAACGCTTCTACTCCTGCACAACCTACTATTTTCGCTGTTCCTTCTAGAC
The DNA here is from genome assembly GCA_030789695.1 of Scilla litardierei. Lineage (NCBI taxonomy): Eukaryota > Viridiplantae > Streptophyta > Magnoliopsida > Asparagales > Asparagaceae > Scilla > Scilla litardierei. The sequence goes on along the minus strand of CM061134.1, from coordinate 188,972,488 downwards.
AATCCCAACCCAGATCACGAAAATCTGCGGTTTGGAAGCACTTTATGGTTGAAACTGTCGCTGGCAAAGGACAACGGGCAGTTTGCAAAGTATGTAGAATAGATTTTAATTGCAAACCTTCTGACGACACAACACACCTTAAGAAACACATATCATCTCATGAAAAAAAGACTTTAAACAGACCACATTAAACTTATCTGCCTCTTCTTTCTCTCTGTCTAATTTCTCATACTCTGATGAGACAATGGGAAAAGAGATGGCTAGATTGGTTTTATACCAAGAATTGTCATTTAGTTATGGGAAAAGCCCCCGAATTAGAATGGTTTAACCAAGTGGCCCTTAACCCTGCTTTTAAAAAAGTTCGTTGAAATACTCTTCAAAGAGATGATATGTTAACTTTTCAAGCTAGGAAAGCTAAATTGATGGAAACTTTTGCTAGCTTAAATTCTAGAATAGCTTTAACTTCAGATATTTGGACAACAAAATGAGGAGTGTCTTATTTATGTGTTATATCACATTATGTAGATCATGCTTACATGCTTAATAAGATGATTATAGGATTTAGAATGTTAGAGCATTCTCATACTGGGGGTGTTATTTCTTGTGATAATGTCTGTTATTCATGATTTTAATATTTTTGAAAAGATTTTTTCATTTACTTTTGATAATGAATCTAATAACAAAAGTGCAATTAGTTGTTTAAAAAGAAATTTGACCCCGATATGGATGGGTTGTTGTTTCATCAAAGATGTGCATGTCACGTCTTGAACTTGATAGTTCACGATGGACTTAAAACTTCTTCGTTTTATTTAGATAAAATTAAGAACCTCATGTTCTGGCACTAGGCGATTTCAGTACAAACAACCGTGTCGTACTAGCCAAAGACCGCACATTGCCTTTAAATTTGATGTTCCACATAAGTGGAATTCAATTTATATAATGCCGCGTTCCATTATTAAAAATAGAGATCAGCTTACAGATTTTACAATTACATACCTTTAACATGACCCAGCTTATAACTGTAACGCCACGCTTCCCAAAATACGATGGAAGCGAGAACGTTACAAAGGTCCGCATGAACTGGAGCGATGAAGCTCGAGTTCACTAAGCGTCTGTGATAACAACCTTGTAGGATTATTGTATGCATTCAGAACAATAAAAACATTCATTAAATTCAAGCCACATCCAGAAGTTCGTACACGAAATAAAAGCAACACGGCCTCAGCATGGCCAAAGGAAATACAACATTGAAACATACTCCTACTACAAGGTGCTAAAGAAAATCTAAAACAACATCAGAACAAGTCTCTAGTCCTCCGCATGGAGCGACTCTGGGTCAACAAACTCATGGCTCTCTGGGTCAGCCACCTCAAACAACTCCTCCTCCTGGTAATCTGTCTCGCGATCTAACATACATTTCAAAAACATGAATGCGTGTCAGCAATGGTCTGGCAGGTAAATGGTGAGATGACCCAAGTCAAGGTGTACGAATTATTAAACAGATTAAAAGATGATAATAGTTCTAAAGTCACAGTTATACATTTATTCAACATACAGTTATGAACATGGCAATTCTAAGCAATTAAAGTAAAAGCATTTATGATCGTGGCAGTTCTAAAGATAGTACAAGACGATAGTCATAGCAATTCTAGTGTGCAAGTGAAGTAACTATAAATGATTTAAGTTCCATGTATATGATTTCTATCTGTATAGGGTTCTCGCCTTTAAGACGTGGTGAGTGAGTCAGTCCTTCTTACGAGGGTATAATCGTGATTGACGTCACCCACCGCATGCAGGTGGTGCTCTTGAAGGTGACCCTTGCCCACGCGTAGTGGCCGCTCAACCCTAACCCCACACAAATGTTGTGCTGGAACACGAGCCAGCCTAATCAAGTTGCACGAGTTCACGAATTCAAGATTTTACCTTTGGGGCGCACAAATCCACGAATTCAAGTTCTTTCAAGCTATTCCATCAATGTCCATTCTAACAAGTGTGTACAAGCATGATGTGAGCATGATACCATATTAATCATGAGCATTTTCATATTTTCATTTTTACATTAACACAATCTAAAACAATGCAATTTATTGGTTAATTAGTTAACGTGCTGTATACACATGTTTTTCATTAACAAGTCAAAATGCGATTAATATATATTAAACTGCAATAATTCGCACACTTGCCTGACTGGGACGGTTTTTGGGTGTTCAAGCAATTGGATGGAAAGACGCGACGTATCCGCGTCATTAGATATACGATATTAAGCTAGCCGATCATAACCGATTAAAATATTATTAAACTACCAACCCAAATTGCCAATTATCTTAATTAAATTCATTCCAATATGTTAATAATATCATACCCAGTACTCAAAACTACTTAAAACCAAATGAGTAATAACTTACCCAATCAAACCCAATACCCAATAAGCTTTAACTCATCTAAACCCAATAAACCCATTAAGCATAATTTAAACCCAATACCCACTATGCAATACCCAATTTAAAACCCAATAAGCCAACTAAAGCCCAATATGATAACTTTATACCCACTAAGATTAACTTACCTTCTCTTCTATGTCTTCTATCTTTCTATTCTTTCTAACATTTGGTTCCTTTCTTTCTCTTATGCTCTTCTTCTTTCTCTTTTCTCTCTCCTTTCTTTTTCTTGCAGGCAGCTCAAGAGGAGCCAAGGGGGGCCTGTGCAAGGGGGCGGCCTGGTGTAAGGGGGCGGCAGCGGCTGGGGCTAGGGGCGGCGGCCTGTGCAAGCAAGGGGCGGTGGCGGCCTGCGCAAAGGGGCGGCGGCTGGGCAAGGGGTGGCGGCCTGCGCAAGGGGGCAGCTCGGCAGATCTGAGGTGAAGGGGTTGGGTACTTGTGGAGAAGATGATGGGGTGATGATGTTGTAGGAAATTGGGAAGATGGGAGAGTGAATTTGTGTTGGGTTTGATCTGAAATTGATTTCAGATCTCAATTTCTCTCTTCTCAATTTCTGATTTTGGTTTCAATTTTGATTCGGGGACTGATTTGAATTGAATCTGAAATTGGGTGGTGAATTGGTTTGGATTAGAGCTGAATTTGATTTGTTTGGGACTTGATTCTGAATTTGGGTTTGAATTGGCTCTGAAATTGAAATTGTAGGGGAAATGGGTTGATCGGAGAGGGGAAATTTGCAGGGAGATGAAGAGGTCGTCATTGTTGTTGCCTGCTGTTGTTTGCTGTTGTTATTATAAGAACAGTGAAGGGGGCAGCTTGATGAGGGATAGCTGGATGTGGGGGAGGAAACAAAATGAATTTGATATCCGTAATACATGGATCTCACCTGCTAAAGGAAGGAGGCGTGTGGGGGTGGGATTGAAGGCGCTGTTGGATCTCACCGATATAATTCGGTGGGATTCAATCTGGTAGGGTTAGGTTAATAGATAGTTTAATTAGTAATTTAATTAGGGTTTAATAAGTAATTAATTACGACACGGTAAAAAACTAAAAACAGAGACGCGATCGCGTCGACGCGTAGAAGAAAGAACATACTGATGAAAAATCACTCGGATGACTGAAATAAATTACCGACACACACGAACTTAAACACGCTTAAAATACATGCCGTTGCATTCTACATACCTTAAGAAAAATTCCGCCCTCGGAATTCTTAACTAAGGAGCATGGAACAAATATGGATAACGCTCTTGCATTTTATCTTCCAGCTCCCAAGTGGACTCTCCTGGCGAGTCGCGACGCCACATCACTCTGACTAGATTAACAGTCCTGTTTCTGAAGACTTTCTGGCATTGATCTAGGATCTCCATTGGTCGCTGCTCGTACGTGAAATCTGACCGAACTGTAATCCTGAGTAGTCCACATCGTGAGAAGGGTCGCTGATATAACGATGGAGCTGGGACACATGAAAGACGTCATGAACTCCCTCTAAGGATAGTGCCACTGCTAAGCGATAAGCTACCTCTCCAACTTGCTCTAGCCAATCGAAGGGTCCAATGTATCTCGGATTAAGCTTGCTTCGCTGTCCGAAGCGGTTCACTCCTCGATTCGGGGAGATCTTCAGGAACACATGATCTCCCGGCTGAAATTCCAGAGGACCCCGTTTAGCATCCGCCCAATGCTTGTAACAGATCTGGATGATCCGAAGCTTGTCCCTGATATCCCGCACAATATTAACCGCTTCGACTATCATCTATGGTTCCAACAGCTCTCTATCACTAATGTCATCCCAACTCAGTGGCGATCGACATTTTCTTCCGTAGAGCAGGAAATGGCACCATGCCAATGCTCGCCTGATAGCTGTTGTAGAAGAACTCCACCAGGTGCAGATGATCCTCCTATGAGCCTTTGAGATCCAGCATGCAGGCTCTCAGCATATCCTCCAAGATCTGTATGGTATGCTCTGACTGTTCATCCGTCTGCGGGTGATACACAATACTGAATTTTAGACTGGTACCCAGATTGGTCTTCGGACTCTTCCAGAACTGAGACGTGAATCTCGTATCCCGGTCAGATACAATGTTCACGAGAACTCCATGCAGACATACGATCTCCTACACGACATGTTTCACATCATAGCTTATACTAGAAAGAATTATAAAGGTATGAGTTAGATCATTACCTCCATATACTTACTCGCCAGTATTTCCGTGGATTGACCTACTCGAAATGGTATAAAGTGCGCAGACTTGGTTAATCGATTAACGATGACCTATATTGCATAGTTCTGCTTGGTGCTCCGAGGTAAGCCAGTCACGAAGTTCATCGTGATGTGCTGTCACTTCCACTCCGGGATCGGCAGAGGTTGTAGCAGTCCAGCAGTGCGATGATGCACTGCCTTCACTTGCTGACACACGAGGCACTTGGCAACGCTCCGTGCCATGCTTCTCTTCATTCCGTGCCACCAGAAATTCTGACGAAGATCATTATACATCTTCGTACCACCAGGATGAATAAAATAAGGTGAACTGTGAGCTTCATTCATCAATTCCTCACTGATATCCCTTGCAGGTACGTAAATCCTACTGCCATTTCTCAGGGATCCATCCTAATGAATAAGAAAATCAGTCTGGAGTCCTGCTTCAACATGCTATCTGTTCTTCTACAACTTAACATCTCCAGCTTGAGCAGCCTTGATCCGATCTACAATCGTCGACTGAATTTGCATGTTCATCAACGATGAGGTGACTTCCGGTAAAACAACTTCTATACACATCCATCGCAGATCCTGCTGTAACTCCCACTGAGCTGTAAGAATCATCACCTCTGGTAGACGAATCAAAGCGTCAGGTACGACATTTACCTTTCCCGGATGATACTGAAGGTCGATGTCGTAGTCAGCTATCAACTCCAACCATCTACGATGTCTCATATTCAGCTCATTCGAGTAAATATGTATTCAAGCCTTTGTGATCAATGAAGATTTTCACTTGCTCACTCAGTAAAAAATGGCGCCAGATCTTCAATGCAAAGACATCGGCTAACTCCAAGTCATGGGTCGGATAGTTCTTTTCATGAACCCTCAACTGACGCGAAGCATATGCGACCACATGAGTGTACTGATGCAGAACACATCCAAGGCCCTTGCCTGATGCGTCATAGAATATCTCGAAGCCTCCATTTCTATCTGGAATAGCCAAAACCGGTGTAGTAGTCAGCCTCTCCTTCAGAGTGCTTTAGGCATGCTCACAAGAATCTGGCCAACTGAACTTGATATCCTTCTTCGTCAATCTCGTCATAGGCTCAGCTATCCTCGAAAAGTCCTTGATGAATCTGCGATAATATCCCGCCAATCCAAGGAAACTTCTAATGTCAGATGCTGATCGAGGTATAGGCCATTCACTGACTGCATTGACCTTCTCCGGATCCACTGAAATACCAGCTCCTGATACCACATGCCCAAGGAATGCAACTCTGTCCAGCCAGAATTCGCATTTGCTGAACTTGGCATATAGACTATGACGACAAAGTGTCTCCAAGACCATCCTCAAATGCTCGGTATGCTCCTCCTTGCTCTTCGAATATACCAAGATATCATCTATGAAAATCATCACGAACTTATCTAGGAAATCATAGAAGATAACATTCATGAGATTCATGAACACAGCAGGAGCGTTGGTCACATCGAATGGCATACTTGGTTCGAAAGGATGTTTTGGACACATCTTCCTTCTTGACTTTCACCTGATGGTATCTGCTCCGTAGATCCAACTTCGAGAATTCTCTCGATCCACCAAGCTGGTCGAAAATGTCGTCAATGTGGGGCAGCGGGTACTTGTTCTTCACTGTGACCTTGTTCAGCTCCCGATAGTCAATGCACATTCTCCTCGACCCGTCCTTCACATACAAGACATGTGCAACCCAAGGAGATACACTGGGATGAATGAAACCTTTCTGCAATAGCTCATCCAACTGCTTCTTCAGCTCTTCCAGCTCTGCAGGAGCCATATGATAAGGTGCCTTCGAAATCGGTTGAGCCCCTGTCATAAGATCAATGCCGAACTCCAACGCTCGATCGGACGACGGTCCAGAAATGTCTTCCGGGAATACGTCCTCAAAATCTCTCACTACTGCAGGCTTCTCAGGTTTAGCCAACAAGGATGCAAAAATCAAATCACTTGACTGGGCCCGGAATTTGACAGGTCCAAACGAACGACCTCCATTAACGAACTTGAACACCGGGTGATTAGGAATTTCAAATACCACCTTCCTGTGACAGTCGATCGTGGCATAGAAAGCTCCTAAACAATCAATGACAAGAACATCATCAAAGTTGGATAGATCGTAGACAATGCAGTTAGCATATAACTCATGTCAACTAATCACCAACGGACAGGGTCTGCATCCCAATGCAACTTTCACTACATCATTCCCAGTAGTGATATTCCAACACTTGGGGAGAGTGCAAGTGGGAATCGAATGTTCACATACAAACTTCCGGGATAAGATGCACATAGAAGCCCCAGAATCAAACAGGCACAGGGCTGGGTGCGAGGAAACTAAGAAGATATCTAAGATATAATATAACTAAGTTAAGCATGGTGATCTAATTTAAGCAAGTATGAATGTATAAACAAGGTAAAGAGTAGGTCTAGATGTTACCTACGATCACATCATCCTTAGCTTCAGCTTCTAAAGCTATCATAGTGAACGCCTAGCGCTTCGGCTGGTTGGCCTGCTGAAAAGCTCGATTCTGCGGAACCAGAGGCGGTCCACGCTGTCCAGGTGCAGATACCATCCGCTGAGCAGGTCCAGGTGCTCCAGCAGATACAGGTCGAGTGCCGCGGGGCAGTCCCTCGCAGTATGATCAGGCAATCCACAAACTAGGCACTGGTTCATCAGCCTCGTGCAATCTTTCTTCACATGTCCAGACTTGCCGCAGTAATGACAAGTCAGCTGAGCTCGGTTGGGGACGGGTGAAGCTGGCCTCTTGAACTAAGTAGTCTGAACTGGACGAACAATGGGCCTAGGTTCACTCCTCTGTAACTTTATCGGGCGCTTGCCTGCCTGACGCGTCTTCTTCCGATTTACGATCAGCTCGTGCTTCTTTGCCGCCACCAGGACTTCCTCATGAGTAGTAAAAGTGCTCGAGGACATCGAAGCTTGAATGTCCAGATCCAAGCCCTGCTGGAAATGGCGGGCACGGTCCTCTGGGTCTGCCACCAGAGTAGGGGCAAAGCGACTTAGCATGTCGAACTCGGCCTCATACTCATCAACCGTCATGGTGTCCTGGACCAAGTTGATGAATCGCTGTTGTATCTCTCTTCGCATCCTTGGAAAAATACTGAGCGTCAAACCTTTGTCAGAAGGTAGCCCATGTAATTGGCTAGATCAGCCTGGTCTCCTCCGCTTCCCACCAGTTGCGGGCATTATCCGTCAACTGCTTCTTGGCTAGTTCCACCCACTCGATCGGATTGACTCGGGAAAGACCCAAGTCGACCTCAGTGCTACGAATCCACTCCTCAGCCCTCAGTGGACCCTCTCTTCTGGAGAAGCTCTTTGGGTGCATCTCTCGGAATTGCTTGGCTCCAGGCTTAAAGCGAGGGTGAGGTGGTGCAACTGGTGCAACCTGTTGCTCTTGTTGAACCAGATGGTGCTGAACCTCTTGTATTTCTCTCATGACTTCAAGCATCTGGCGGATGTCCTCATCTCTGACTCCGGTAGCACCGGCTCCAGGTCGAGTATTACGTCTTCCTGCCATTCTTAGACAAGAAAACCCCGAATTAATCTCGTGTACAAAATTACTCTAGATGTTTGGCTAATAATTACAGTCTTATTGTTCTGAATTTTCGCAAATGCACGACCACATGGGTTACAAAGGTCTGCATGAACAGGAGCGATGATGCTCGAGTTCACTAAGCGTCTGTGATAACAACCTTGCAGGATTCTTGCATGCATTCAGAACAATAAAAACATTCATTTAATTCAAGCCACATCCAGAAGTTCGTACACAAAATAAAAGCAACACGGCCGCATTATGGCCAAAGGAAATACAACATAGAAACATACTCCTACTACTAGGTGCTAAAGCAAATCTAAACCAACAGAACAAGTCTCTAGTCCTCCGCAGGGAGCGACTCTGGGTCAATAAACTCCTGGCTCTCTGGGTTAGACACCTCAAACAACTCCTCCTCCAAGTAATTTGTCTTGCGATCTCACATACATTCCAAAAACATGAATGCAAATCAACAATGGTCTGGCAAGTAAATGATGAGATGACCCAAGTCAAGGTGTACGAATTATTAAACAGATTAAAAGATGATAATAGTTCTAAAGTCGTAGTTATACATTTATTTAACATGCAGTTATGAACATGGCAATTCTAAGCAATTAAAGTAAAAGCATTTATGATCGTGGTAGTTCTAAAGATAGTACAAGACGATAGTCATAGCAATTCTAGTGTGCAAGTGAAGTGACAATAAATGATTTAAGTTCCATGCATATGATTTCTATCTGTATAGGGTTCTCGCCTTTAAGACGTGGTGAGTGAGTCAGTCCTTCTCACGGGGGTATAATCGTGATTGATGCCACCCACCGCATGCAGATGGTGCTCTTGAAGGTGACCCTTGCACACGCTTAGTGACAGTTCCACCCTAACCCCACCCAAATGTGGTGCTGTAACTTGAGCCAGCCTAATCAAGTTGCACGAGTTCACGAATTCAAGATTTTGCTTTTGAGGCGCACAAATCCATGAATTCAAGTTCTTTCAAGCTATTCCATCAATGTCTATTCTAACAAGTGTGTACAAGCATGATGTGAGCATGATACCATATTAATCATGAGCATTTTAATATTTTCATTTTGACATTTAACACAATCTAAAATAAGGCAATTTATTGGTTAATTAGTAAACGTTCTGTATACAAGTGTTTTTCATTAACAAGTCAAAATGCGATTAATATATATTAAACTGCAATAATTCGCACACTTGCCTGACTGGGACGGTTTTGGATGTCCAAGCAATTGGATGGAAAGACGTGACGTATCTGCGTCATTAGATATACGATATTAAGTTAGCCGATCATAACCGATTAAAATATTATTAAACTTACAACCTAAATTGCCAATTAACTTAATTAAATTCATTCCAATAGGTTAATAATATCATACACAGCACTCAAAACTTAACTTACCCAATCAAACCCAATACCCATTAAGCTTAACTCATCTAAACCCAATAAACCCATTAAGCATAATTTAAACCCAATACCCACTATGCAATACCCAATTTAAAACCCAATAAGCCAACTAAAGCCCAATAGGATAACTTTATACCCACTAAGATTAACTTACATTCTCTTCTATCTCTTCTATCTTTCTATTCTTTCTAACATCTGTTTCCTTTCTTTCTCTTCTGCTCTTCTCTTTCTCCTTTCTTTCTCTCCTTTCTTTTTCTTGCAGGCAGCTCAAGAGGAGCCAGGGGGCCTGTGCAAGAGGGCGGCCTGGTGCAAGGGCGGTGGCCTGCGCAAGGGGGCGGCGTCGGCCGTGGCTAGGGGCAGCGGCATGTGCAAGCAAGGGACGGCGGCGGCCTACGCAAGGGGCGGCGGCTGGGCAAGGGGCGGCGGCCTGCGCAAGGGGGCAGCTCGGCAGATCTGAGGTGAAGGGATTGTGTACTTGTGGAGAAGATGATGGGGTGATGATGATGTTGTAGGAAATTGGGAAAACGGGAGAGTGAATTTGTGTTGGGTTTGATCTGAAATTGATTTCAGATCACAATTTCTCTCTTCTCAATTTCTGATTTTGGTTCACTTTTGATTTAGGGACCGATTTGGATTAAATCTGAAATTGGGTGGTGAATTGGTTTGGATTAGAGCTGAATTTGATTTGTTTGGGACTTGATTCTGAATTTGGGTTTGAATTGACTCTGAAATTGAAATTGTAGGGGAAATGTGTTGATCGGAGAGGGGAAATTTGCAGGGAGATGAGGAGGTCGTTGTTGCCTGCTGTTGTTTGTTGTTATTATAACAGTCAAGGGGGCAGCTTGATGAGGGATAGGGATGTGGGGGAGGAAACAAAATGAATTTGAGATCCGTAATACATGGATCTCACCTGCTAAAGGAAGGAGGCGTGTGGGGGTGGGATTGAAGGCACTGTTGGATCTCATCGATATAATTCGGTGGGATTCAATCTGGTAGGGTTAGGTTAATGGATAGTTTAATTAGTAATTTAATTAGGGTTTAATAAGTAATTAGTTACGACACGGTAAAAACTAAAAACAGAGATGCGCTCGCATCGACGCGTAGAAGAAAAGAACATAAGGAACGAAAAATTACTCGGATGACTGAAATAAATTACCGGCACTCACGAACTTAAACATGCCTAAAATACAGGCCGTTAGAATAACATTAGTGAAAATGAGTGGATAACTGGAGATCATATGCATGATTTTTTGATGTATTTTTTACTGCTACAAATAAACTTTCTGGGGTTTACTACAACTATCCACTCGTAAGCATAAGAGCAGGGTCAGGTTGTGGATTGTCTCTATGCTTAGATAAAATTTCGGAAATTAAAACTAATTGTTCTAATTCTAAAATTGATGTTCCTCTGCTTTACTCTTTAGCTAAAGTATTTTATCTATGTTTTAAGGAGTATGTTGTAATTGGGTTATTAGAAATGTATTATGAAAACATGGGAATTTCCTTATTCTGAACATGTAGCTACGTTTAAACATAGCTTAAGAACCCTTTTTGCAACTTATGAGACTAGATTTGGTAATTTCGAAAATTAAAACTAATCCTAATCCTAAAATTGGTGTTCCTCTGCTTTACTCTTTAGCTAAAGTATTTTATCCACGTGTTAAGGAGGATGTTGTAATTGGGTTATTAGAAATGTATTATGAAAACATGGGAATTTTCCTATGCTGGACATGTAGCTACGTTTAAACATAGCTTAGGAACCCCTTTTGCAACTTATGAAACTAGATTTGGTAGGGCTTCACATACTTCTTCTGTGCCTGTTATTTCTTTGAGTAGGATCCGACATCCGACTGATTTTAGGGATGAAGAAACAAAAAACAGTAAAGTCAGATAGTTTTTCGAGTGAACTGTCAAGTATTTAGTAAATCCTTTTTCTTTTTCTGAGGCAGAAATGGATGATGAGAATTTTGATGCTCTTGCCTGGTGGAAAGGATATGAATCAGTTTATCCCATTCTTTCCATCATGGCTCGTGATTTGTTAGCTGTCCCTATATCTACTGTTACTTCGGATTCTGCTTTTAGTGCAGGTAGGCGAGTTCTGAACAAGAGGTCAAGGATGAAGGAAGATATAGTTGAAGTTTCAGTTTGTGCGCAGGATTGGTGCCATGCTGAAAACCCCTTGTAGGACAAGGACATTTCCGAAGATTCCGACGAAGAAGAGTCACACGATGAGTGATTTTTATTTCTTCTGTCTATTATTATTTTCTTATTTGTATTAGCGTTCTTTTTTGGCCATTGTATGAGGGGGTAAGGCTATCCGAGCTCCACCCCCCTTCCAGCTCTCCCATCAATCAACATTCCAACAACTCTATCCCATCATCTCTTTAACCCATCGCACTCATCAAATCTCTCTATCACTAGTCAACATACATTATTCTCCCATCAATTCACCCCCATCAATTATTTCCTTATGAACCCAAGACCACATCCAGAGCCAGACCTGGTGGACCTCACAGAAAACAATCACAGCCTTCCATACTGACTGGGACAAATCCAGGCCACTCTTCCATCAACTTGTTTGCCCCCGTGAGTAGATTCCTCCCCCAAATGTATAATAGATAATATAGTTTCAAGATATCCAAAGAAATTTTATGGCAATAATTTAGTCAGAAATTTAAAATAGAATTTTTAATTGATTACCAAGAACATGTGTGCAACTGATATGACTCTTAAATATTTCTATATCTGCAATTCCTGCATTCTGTCAGCATTCCTCCAACATCTCCATTATATTCTTCTATTATTTTGATTAATCAAACATATTAAATAGGTTTGTGATGGAAACAGATGTGGGTTGCAAGCACATCAAGGTCTAGTAATTGGATCTTTTGTCAATTTCTCATCTTCTCTTCTCTGTTGTTAAAAAAAACAGTTCAGCATACTGCGTGCTAGAAGAAGAGAAATACACTTTGAAGTAAAATATGAATGTTCAGTAACGCAGTACTTACCGAGGAGACTAACATGTAGTTCCCTTGTGTGTGTGTGTGTGTGTGTGTGTGTGTGTGTGTTGGGGGGGGGGGGGGGGGGGGGGGGGGGGGGGGGGTGGGGGGAATACCAGACTTTAATTGGGTCAAAAATGGAATAATTCTCATGGGAAGAAAGCTCTGATTGGCCTTTTTTTTTGGGGTCTAGGAAATATGCCATAGCCTTCCTTTATTCAGACCTTATAAACTCATCGTTCCGATGGATAGTACAACTGATAACGCAAAACAATTGCACATGGAGGGTTTTATTATGTGCATGGTCATTAAAACGTGGTACAATGTCAATGCGAGTTGGGGGTAGCATATGAGGTAGCTGCCCACAACCGACCTAAGCGTTTGATGACCACACAACATTTCAAGAGCTTTTAAGAAGTCAATTCTCTTGTTCCATGTTTTGCTTTGTATTGTTTGGGCCTAAATTGTGCCAAGATTGACTGATTACTGTCTTTTTTTTTCCGGGGACACAGCTATTGGAGTACAGCGAGGTGAAGCCTGAAACTGATCCAGGAGGCGATGAGCCCAAAACTGAAGACACAGTGAGCGGCCCTTCTATACCTCATGATGGAGGTTCAGAACCCAGCAAGAAAGTAGAATGAGACCGAGAAGTCTGCAGCCTTTTGCTTAACAAAACTATTATTGACGCATGTTATAGCCAAACTGGGAAATCACTACCTAGATGCACTAGCCTACTGACGGGCAAGGTTCACATAAAAGTTAGGATGTTCCAGATAATTGTCGCCTCAGAATGCATCAACCATTGCTTTGGTTTAGGAATTCTTTCACACACACAAAAATGATCATTTTCTTGCCTTTTATTACCAAACTTTTTGTTGTTGTAAGCACCAGACTGAAACCATGCGTGCCAGGAAGAACCACGTTTTGTTGGCCTTTAAAAGCTCTTGCTCGTTTGCTCATTAATATTAACACTAGAATATTGGATATAAGCAAATCATTTAAGCTTGTGTTACGGATGGTTGCAGGAGGGCAAAGTAAACGGGCCTTCCTTTTATGTTTTACAGGTTCATTTAGACTATATGAGCTTAGCTCGCAGTATTATCTAGGACTTGCACAAATAAAGTACATGTGAGAGAAGAAAAGAAGGCAAACATGAAGAAACTGCGGCAGAATGCGTGCGCCTACGAGTATCCAACCACGGCTCTAAAGGAAGGAAGGATAGATATCCGAGTCAATCCACGTCTAGACTGATTTGTGGATGCTCAACCTTGGACCAGCTGGGCTGAAGTGTGTGGACACCATTCTCGAGTCGAGCAGCCCAACGATGTCAGGATGCCGAACGCACCTAGGAACTTTGTACTGATTAACTGATGCACCATTCGACACAGCACGATTCATTAGCTCCTCAAACGTTCCCCCCTTCACAACCCGAATCTCCAATGGCCCGATGTCTCCGCTCGCCCGTCTCCCTATGTAGACTTCGTTCAATGCCTCCTCCATTGCCAGGCAGCAGTTGCCTAGCGCTTCGCCGTCAATTGCCTTTCCCCCCTCTCCCAGCATCAGCTCCCAGTATATAACGTAGTGTCCTGGTGTACTCCTGGTATACGCATTGCTTGTGTACTCTGCCACGGTTGTCCCATAGGGTTTTAATAGCTCCGATGCACGGTACACTGCTCTCTGGAGCTCCGCCTCGTCTGTCTTGTCCGTGTCGATGCTGAGCAGCACGCCTTTCCGGCCTACAAATTTGAATTGTGGGGCTGCATTATGGAATCCGGTCACTTGTAGGATATCGCCGACTTGGTACCTGTACAACCCTGCATATGTAGTGATCACTAGCTCGTACTTCTTCCCCAACTCGACTTTGGCAAGATCGACCAGCTCACCCCTAGCCGTTCCCTCCTTGGGCTCGTTGGGCATGAACTCGAAATAGGCTAAGTTGGGCAATAGAGTGTATGATACCTCCAATGGATCGCACATTGGATCAAGGTTAATTCCAAGGTAAGACTCCGATGATGCGTACAACATGCTCACAATCGGAAGACCGCAACCATACAACTCTAGCATCGGTTTGTACTGCGACATTGCACCTGTCACAACAGTCCTCAAGCACTTAGCATTGGGCCATATCTTGGCTACGATGCCAGACCAATCTTCACTTGAGCATTGATCAGCTAAGAAACTGGCAAGCTCACGATCAGGCCTGAGGATGTCTGATACTGAGTCACGTAACGACTGGTCAGTGATATTGTCGGAGAGGGTGCCCGTTTCAATGTCGCGGACGAGCTGAGGCCAATTGTCGCGTAAGAAGCGGATGGATCGGATGAGGCCTGAGGCGAAGGTGGTGCCAAGCTGTAGGACTTGCAGTCGCTGGTAAAGGCCACAGAGGAATTGAATGTACATGCTCTGGAAGTAGTCTTGGCAATGGACTACAGCTGCCGGGCAAGTGTTTTCGGCCCAATAAGAGCCCCGGCACAACTTGTACACGCTCGAACTGACCGATCGCGCGATGAGGCCTCCTGAGGTCTTTGTTTCCGACCTCAACACGATGAAGTCCATATACTTTCCTGTCTCTTTGGTAAATCCCGGTACTTTGCTGTCAATTGATCGTTAAGTGTTATTAGCTCAAACAAACAAGTTAACATAATGGGGGCAATTTACGGAACGAAAGATGAGCTTATGTTTACAATTTTACGATAGCTTCGCATAGGCTCCCGACAGAAAACACACGGTTGAAATCGTCGCTGATAACCGGTATTAGCTTTCTTTCCCCCCCTGACGTGCCTGAGCTGCAGCCCAAATCAACAACGTATACCCTTCATGTTAGTAATTTGATGTGCCCAGAAGAATGAAGTGTATGTATTTGAAATAAGCTCTACACCCGGATTCTGCATCACTGAAAGTAGAGCTATGGTTTGCTTGTTACAGGCTCGTTGGTGTTCGTTTGATAACTAAAGGAACGAAACATATAATTATGCTAAATAACATAGAGGAATGAACATGAACAAAGGTTTGAAACATCGGTTTTGGTCTCGAAATCGGCCGACGGTTTTTAGCATCGGTATCGACTGTATCGAAAGTATCAAGTGATATGTATCAGAACTATTAAACTTTTATGTCTTGGTTCAAAAGGACTGTTAGTTGCACATACATCTTCATCTTCAACGAGTGTTTCATTTCTCCATAGATCATTTTTGTCATCCTATGTATCTTTTCTTTCTTTAACTGATTCAATTATAGGACAATTTTTAAAACTTTGATTTTGATTGTGAAATAAGATTTTTTTTAATAAAATAATTATATGAAATAAAATAGAATTCTAAATTTTAATACTTAAATCACTGAGTCTACTCTTACATTGGTTGTTATTAGTTACTATTGGTGGGGTATTGTCCATTTATGGTTGGATCGTATCGATATGCTTAAAATCTAGAACGATACATATTGGTATCGACCAAGAGTTCAAACCTTGACTTGAACACATCTTGTTTGAACTTAATTTGTGGTAGATTTCGGCTTGTATAGGCATAGATAGGCTCGGCTCGAGCTTGACTCATAGAGCTCAAATCCGCTTAAGCTCATATTCGGACTCGACTCATATATGGTGAATGAATGATAAATTCATCATAAATTATTATTATTATCCATGCAAGGCAATAAACAAGCTCAAGAAGATCAAGGTTTAGCTCGAATCGACTCGCTAAAAACTCGCTCAACTCGTTTCATAACCTAAACGGTCTAAGCTTGAATTACAATCTTTAGCAAAATTAGAATATATCTACAAGTCTCGTGTTAATATATAAGATGAGTAACAATTTTTTTTAACCAAAGTCATTCTTTTCTTGTGGCTCCTTGATAGGTGGTGTAGACATGTCGAACTTGGATTGGATTCATGTAAGATCCATACCTACACCGGATAAGAAAGGCAAATTTAGATTGGGTTCAGGTTGGAATCTCTTCTTTCTTATCGGGTTCGGGTAAGATTCGAATTTGAACTAATTTGTGTAAGTACTGATATAAATTGTTTTTGAAGTTATAGTTTTGTTTTTTCTAAGGGCCTGTTTCTTTTGTGGATTGTGGGGAAGGAAAGTGAAATTTCTACACTGTTTAGGCACTATTCACTTTCTTTTCATAGCTTTCTCAACCCATTTTCATTTAGTCTGTTTCTTTTGGTGAGAATTTTTGGGAAGAAAATTTTTCGCATGTATCCGAGCTGGCAGACACAATTCTCCGATATGCAATCCGTGCAAAAACCACGGAATACAGTACTTTCCCGTGAGAAAGTTAACATGTGGGCCCCTCTCTCCGCACTCTCTTCAATTGCAACGGGAAATGGATTTTTTTTTGTTTTTTTAATCCTCGCAGGAGCTGCGCGCGTTGGTTTTTTTTGGCATCAAGCGTTAGTTTTTTTTGGCATCTGGACATTTTAATTAATAATTAACGCTAATTAATTAATTAACTAATAGTTAATGATTTAATAGTTAATGCTAATTAATTAATTAACTAATAGTTAGGCTTCAACATTATAATAGTGAATGCTTGGACATTTTAATTAATAGTTAATTAATTAATTTGTTTAATTATTATAATTAAATATGTAATTAGTTTAATAATTAGTGGGCCCCACACCAATTTCTTCATCCAACAATCCCAATCACACTTTAATTCAAAGAAACACAAAACTTTAGTGTAGGACCCACAAACAAATCCCAAACCAACTTTCTAACCCACTTTCCTTCAAAAGAAACACAAAACTCTACTTCTCTCTCCTCAAGAATCCAACATGGATTTACTATTCACAACAGTAAATCCCAAACCACAATCACACAAAGAAACAGGCTCTAAATGAAACTTGATAAACTCTATACTTTATCCTTTAATCAATTTTATAAAGCTTTGCTTTTTAAATTGCAGTGAAATAAATCTCTTAGAATAAGCTTCATTTTCATAAGCATTTTTTATTTCGGGCAAGTTGTCGGGTTTTCAGGGTTGATAAGGTCAAACCGAGCTTGAGCCTGAGGCTGAGCCTATAGGAACTCGGGATCCTAACCTGAAAATCGACGAACACAGAATGGATTGGATTTTAGGGTTCTTGGGTACCATTTGCAGTCCCACTCCAAACTAACACCGGGCTCGGAAAAGCTTGATGCTTACTCGGGGTCATTGCAATTTCCCTCCCAATGCTCGTTTGTTTGTTAAATGAAGCAAACATGAACAAATTTTTTTGGCTCAATTAGATAAATAAACTAACATGAACAGCCAAAAACTCGGCTCATTCGGCTCGATCAATCTTTGAATTTCTTCAAACTAATCAATCAAACCAATCACACATACATCTTAATTCGAATTCGAATTTAAAGAAGGAAAACTAAAAATTAAATCTCAGCTTATCACTAAACTCGGTACCTGGTAAAGAACTCACAGACCGGTTTGCCTGAGAGGACGGCGGTCTGGTCGCCATCGGCGATCCGGTCGATGTAAGGCTGGAGATCCTCGTAGGTGACCACCGGGATCTTGGCCTTGAACGTGGCACGATCCGTGGCCCCGGCGAGCCCGTACCTCTCCAAGTAGTCGGCCTCGGCATTCTGGGTCAGTATCTCGGCCAGAACCCGATCCTGAACCGCGTCTGCGTTTGCGGTTATCTCGCCAATGAACCTGATCTTTTCTTGGTCGCCGGACGACGGTTGATTTTGATCGAAGACCTGGGCCATCAGTCTTCTGTACTTCTAACAATAATCGTAGTTCATGTGACCCTATGTTCAAGGTGTCCAAAAAGCCCGAAAGTCTGCGGTCCGGCCCGGGCCCGGAGGCTTTGACCGGGCCCGAAGCCCGGCCCGGCCCGCGGCCAGGGCCGGGCTTTCGGCGCCCTCCCTAGCCCGGCGGGCCGGGCCGGCCCGGTGCCCAGCAAATGCGGGCCGGCCCGTTCCGGTGCCCAGCAAATGCGGGCCGGCCCGGCCCGGCCCGGCCCGGCCCGCCGCAGGCTGCAATTTGCAGCCTGCATGTGCGCATGGCAAAGGTCTGATGACCGGTGCCACTTTTTTTTCATTCTTGGACAGAAAATGCTAGGGGGTTTTTTGGTCTTTTCTTGGTCATTTGACCAAAAATACCCCTTCCAACGGTTATAAACGGCCATTTGGGAGTGGTATTTTGGACATTTTACACCGAAAAAACCCTATAAATTTCAGCCAACCCCTCTCATTTTTTTCACAAATCTCAAAATATCAAACTCTCTCAAACTCTCTCGTACGTTCAAGCAAGCAAAATCAACCAACTCTCAACCTGATTTCAAGCAAGGGGATCTGATATTCCCGTCTCAAGTCTCAAGCAAGATCAAGATTCAAGGCTCAAATCGATATCGCTCTCATCGTCCTCCTCTATCATTCAACATCATCTCAGTGCTATTACGATCAACTTCTCTACACCACTCGCAACCCGGCAAATCAGGTTCCTATATTTTTAGAATAATGTCGGCACCAAACCGTAGGTCTTATACATTCCACCTTAACACTGAGGAGGAAGATAACTTTAATATGATGTGGGATAACTTTAATTTGGAAATGTCACAAAATGAATAAACTGAATTCGTATGAGCACACAAATCCTATACAACCTGCTTATACTATTTCTGCACAAATATCTTCTGTACACGCTGCTACATTTGCACAACCTATTCTTGCTGATGTTCCACTTCCAGTTCCACCTACACAAGTAACACAACAAACCCAACCCAGATCAACAAAATCTGCGGTTTGGGAGCACTTTACAATTGAAACTATCCCTGGCAGAGGCACGCGGGCAGTTTGCAAAATATGCAGATCTGATTTTACTTGCAAGACTTCTGATGGCACAACCCACCTAAAGAGACACTATGGCTCTCACTGAAAAAAGACCTTAAACAGACAACATTAAACTTATCCTCTTCTTCCTCTTTATCTAATTTCTCATACTCTGCTGAGACTATGAGAAAAGAGATGGCAAGATTTGTAATATGCCGAGAATTGCCATTTACTTATGGGGAAAGCCCCGAATTAGAAAGACTTAATCAAGTGGCCCTTAACCCTGCCTTTAGAAGAGTGCCTAGAAATACTCTTCGAAGAAATGCTATGGTAGTTTTTGAAGTTGGTAAAGCTAAATTGATTGATAATTTTGCTAGTGTAAAATCTGTTGAGTATTGGATTCCCCGGATTTGGTTTTGGATGATGAGCAAACATAAATATATCATGAACTAACAATTTGTGAGCGCAGTTATGGAGATCGTCGCCAAATTCATGTGAACATCCAAAGCGACGTCTCAAGACTTCTCAAAGCGCGTGATCGCATGCCTAAAGCTTCGTTGAAGCTTTTGGACCATTTTGGAAGTCATGAAGATTTGATCGAAGCTCTCGAAGACCGTTCCTTAAGGTTTTATTTATAGTCTTTTAGTTTCGATCTATAGAATGTTAAGCCTTGAGTATATCTTACATTTCTATCTTCATATCGCTCCTATCTTAGAGCTAGGATCTTAGTAGAAGTCCATACAATCTTTCCCGAAGCATCGCGCTTCGATTCGGGACTTCTTGTGCATGTTAGTTGGTTCAAGAAGAAGAACCAACCGACTAGATGGTGATCTAGTCGGTCGGCAAAGCTTCTTGGACCGACTAGTTTGCCTTCTCAATTCTAAGCTCTTTACTGTTTACAGTTAGTCGGTATACGTTGACTCACCGACCGACTAGTTGGTGAACTAGTCGGTCAGTGATCCTTCTTGGACCGACTAGTTGAGCTTTTCTGTACATGCCAATTTTCGCCTGATCTACTGTTTCGAGTTAGTCGGTCAAAGAACGTTTGTCGACCGACTAGTTGAGAAACTAGTCGGTCAGTACTTGTTCTTAGACCGACTAGTTCAACTTGTTTCCAGCTATTCCATTTCGACTATTAGTCGGTCAACGTTCACTCACCGACCGACTAGTTGATGAACTAGTCGGTCGGCAAGTCTTCTTAGACCGACTAGTTATCATCTCCTGTACTTCGACCATTTGGCTGTCGAGCTGTTAGTCGGTCTACGTTGTATCACCGACCGACTAGTTGATGAATTAGTCGGTCAGTGATCCTTCTTTGACCGACTAGTCAGGTTCAGAAAAGAGCCGTCGGAAAACGTTTGAACTCGATTTCTCTTGCCCCTTTAAATAGAATCCTGATTTGTTTGAAGAGAGGTAAGAGGTCCTATTTCCAAGCAATTTCAGACCTAAGAGAAGAGCTCTCCCAAGCTAATTCAAAGCTCTCTCTCCCTCACAAGAATCTCTCCCTCAACACCTTGAGCCCTAAATCCTCAAGAGAGATTCTCTCCATTGTGAGCATTCCAAGCCAAGGGCTTGATTCTAGTCACCATACTCCACCCTAGGCTTCCATTGCTGGTCATCTTCTTGAAGCTAGGGTTTGGTGACATCCTCTTCCTCAAAATCCATCATTGCCCTAATCTGGTAAGTATACTCAAGGCATAGGATTTTGTAAGGTAAGAGTTTATTTCATTTCAATCGTATTTGAATTGTGTCTCTCGGTTGTGAGAGAGGGTGTGATCCCGGTTTGTGGGAGTCACATGTCATTTGTATGATTTGGTCTTGTGAAGGTTTTTCACAAGAATTTCATAGTGCTAAATCTTGAGTTAGGGTTTCTAACTCAAGTATCCGGAGGGGATCCGGGTGGTTGGGACGTAGTATCACCGGGAACAAGTCGGGGAGACTTGGGTGGATCCGAACCCGTTATATCCTTTGTTTGCATTGTTAATTCTTGTTGATTGTTGTTTAATTCCGCATTGTCGTTTGTTAATTGCACGATAATTAGGAATAACACTCTTGATTATTTTAAGTACTATTCACCCCCCCTCTAGTACGTGTGCAGTAGCTTAGCAGGGCACAACAATTGGTATCAGAGCCAGATTCAGAGCTACACAGAGTCTGATACCAATCTACAATTGGTATCAGAGCCAGATTCAAAGCTACACAGAGTCTGATACCAATCTACAATTGGTATCAGAGCCAGAGTTCATAACTACAAGGTTAAAGCTACAAGTTCAAAAGCTTTGACAAACAACGACTACACAATTTCAAGAATCATGAAGGAAGCTTTTTCGGAGATGGAAGGACTCTCCATATTTGAGCCTCCTCACTACAACGGTGCCAACTTTGGGCATTGGAAACACCAGATGGAATTTTTCCACCAGAGCATTTCATTATGGAGAGCTACGTTGGCGGAGTATGTCGAGCCCGTCGAACGAGACTCCACAAGGTGGACTACCGCGGAGGTTGCCGCGAAGATGGATAATGTCAAGGCAATGGATGTCTTGAAAGGTGCACTTGATCCCAAGGACATCGATAAGATATGCACATGTAAGAGTGCATATCAAATTTGGAATCAACTCCTCACCCTACACGAGGGAACGAGCCACGTGGAGAAAGGTCGCATGTGCTTCATGGCAAAGGAGCAACATGATCAAGTGACTGCTCCAGTTGAAAGCGATTCGAGTGAAAGTGATAGCGACAATGAAGAGGTAACAATCGATAATCTTAGAATTGTAAATGAACAATTATTCGATAAATATCAAAAGCTTATGCATAGATATTGTGATGCTAAAGATAAGATTGCTAGCCTCACTAACACTTCTTCATGTAGCACCTCTAACAATGACACCATTGTTGAGACTTTTGCCAATGAGAAAGCAAGTTTGCTTACTCAAAATGGCATGTTGAGAAATGAGGTAAAGTCCCTCAAATCTCAACTTGATCGTGTGTCCGTTGTGGATAGTAACGATCTTGAGATTGAAAATCTTCAATCTCAAAACACGAGTTTGGGAATTGAGAACAAAGCTCTCAAATCCCAAGTGCACGAGCTCACCACACATGCATCCACCTTGAATGCTACTATTTCTTCAATTTCGAAGAAATGTGAGCTTTTGTCCTGCAATGTTGAGAGACTCAATAAGGGGAAGGACAAATTGGAGACCACCACTCCTATTCCACCCTCGTTTGGAAAGAAACCCACTTTGGGTGGACATCCAAAGAAGGGTCATACTTATATGTACACAAATACCATGCCACGTAGGAAAGCACATCCTACTCCACATGTTAGCACATTTGATGATTTTTATGCTCCGCATCCACGAGCACGTGCACACCATGTGAGACACACTCACGCACGTGTTCCCCCACATGCATATGTTCACCCACATCATCGTATGAATAATTATCCACATGCACCATTTCATCATGTTCCTTATGCCTATCCACGTCATGCATCACGTAGAAACCAACAACGCATGCATGCACCCAATAGGATGAGGGCTCCCAAAATTTTCAAGATTTGGAGCCCAAAGGACACAAGCATGTATGAAAAACAAATCTACATGAATGATTATTTTATGAATGTAGTGGATAATGATAATTATGTGGGGAAGTCTAAGTCCAATTGGACTTGGCTTCCAAAGGTCTAATCTTTTGGACCCAATGTCCTTGGGTACCATGGAATGATAGTTTATCTTCAGGTACTCAAGACTAAGAGAAGGAGCATCAAATTCAAAATTTTAGCTCCATTATGTTTTTAGGTTCAATCCACCGTGGGATACCAACCCTACCAACTCAATGATTTGCAAAGGAGTTTTCATTCAAATTGAGTTGATGGTGCTTAAGAGATGCACCAAAGTAGGGGGAGCTTAATGTTGTAAGTATATTCTTACATTTGATATACATTTGGTATTCATGTGTGTTGAATGCATCCATTGGTAGAATATATTACGATTGGTATCATTTTGTATCAATTAGTATGCTAGAATTGTGTATGCCATAGTTTTATGATGTTCTATCTATTTTTGGCATAACACTTTTGCATGTTACTTTTGAAATAAATTTGCTACATTTGGTATTCTCAATTGGATTTTTGTCTTTGATATTGATTTCGTCGATTCGATGATTTTATTGGTTTAAATAGAATTCTTTTCATGAAAACATAGAATTGTTTTCCATGCATTGAATTCAATAAAATGTTGATATTGGAGAGTATATTCCATAACTCAATAAGTGAAATTGATTTGAGTTTTGATGATTTTATTTTTCGACTATGGTCTCATTGGCACGCTTTGATTTTATTCGGTATTTTACATTGGTGTCATTTGGACCATGGTCGTATTCTTAGACTCTCATGCTTTTATTTTTAGCCATTGTATTTGTCGTTGATCTCCTCCTGCTCTTTTTGCTAATGCCAAAGGGGGAGAGAATTAATAATGACGATGTGCTAATTAATAATTCAAAGAAATTTACCATGAATCTAATTTGATATGTTAGATTCAGGGGGAGTTAAGATATAAAAATGGATTTCAAATCCTAAAGTTCAAATATTGGATTTGAATTTTTACTTTCCTCGTCTGCTTGATGTATGTGCGTATTATTTCATATGGAACTAATGTGTCATCAATGCAGGGGGAGTAAGTATATTCCATTTAGTTCATTATTTTTGATTATTATTTATGTTGGTTTGTCATCACCAAAAAGGGGGAGAATGTTGAGTATTGGATTCCCCGGATTTGGTTTTGGATGATGAGCAAACATAAATATATCATGAACTAACAATTTGTGAGCGCAGTTATGGAGATCGTCGCCAAATTCATGTGAACATCCAAAGCGACGTCTCAAGACTTCTCAAAGCGCGTGATCGCATGCCTAAAGCTTCGTTGAAGCTTTTGGACCATTTTGGAAGTCATGAAGATTTGATCGAAGCTCTCGAAGACCGTTCCTTAAGGTTTTATTTATAGTCTTTTAGTTTCGATCTATAGAATGTTAAGCCTTGAGTATATCTTACATTTCTATCTTCATATCGCTCCTATCTTAGAGCTAGGATCTTAGTAGAAGTCCATACAATCTTTCCCGAAGCATCGCGCTTCGATTCGGGACTTCTTGTGCATGTTAGTTGGTTCAAGAAGAAGAACCAACCGACTAGATGGTGATCTAGTCGGTCGGCAAAGCTTCTTGGACCGACTAGTTTGCCTTCTCAATTCTAAGCTCTTTACTGTTTACAGTTAGTCGGTATACGTTGACTCACCGACCGACTAGTTGGTGAACTAGTCGGTCAGTGATCCTTCGTGGACCGACTAGTTGAGCTTTTCTATACATGCCAATTTTCGCCTGAGCTACTGTTTCGAGTTAGTCGGTCAAAGAACGTTTGTCGACCGACTAGTTGAGAAACTAGTCGGTCAGTACTTGTTCTTAGACCGACTAGTTCAACTTGTTTCCAGCTATTCCATTTCGACTATTAGTCGGTCAACGTTCACTCACCGACCGACTAGTTGATGAACTAGTCGGTCGGCAAGTCTTCTTAGACCGACTAGTTATCATCTCCTGTACTTCGACCATTTGGCTGTCGAGCTGTTAGTCGGTCTACGTTGTATCACCGACCGACTAGTTGATGAATTAGTCGGTCAGTGATCCTTCTTTGACCGACTAGTCAGGTTCAGAAAAGAGCCGTCGGAAAACGTTTGAACTCGATTTCTCTTGCCCCTTTAAATAGAATCCTGATTTGTTTGAAGAGAGGTAAGAGGTCCTATTTCCAAGCAATTTCAGACCTAAGAGAAGAGCTCTCCCAAGCTAATTCAAAGCTCTCTCTCCCTCACAAGAATCTCTCCCTCAACACCTTGAGCCCTAAATCCTCAAGAGAGATTCTCTCCATTGTGAGCATTCCAAGCCAAGGGCTTGATTCTAGTCACCATACTCCACCCTAGGCTTCCATTGCTGGTCATCTTCTTGAAGCTAGGGTTTGGTGACATCCTCTTCCTCAAAATCCATCATTGCCCTAATCTGGTAAGTATACTCAAGGCATAGGATTTTGTAAGGTAAGAGTTTATTTCATTTCAATCGTATTTGAATTGTGTCTCTCGGTTGTGAGAGAGGGTGTGATCCCGGTTTGTGGGAGTCACATGTCATTTGTATGATTTGGTCTTGTGAAGGTTTTTCACAAGAATTTCATAGTGCTAAATCTTGAGTTAGGGTTTCTAACTCAAGTATCCGGAGGGGATCCGGGTGGTTGGGACGTAGTATCACCGGGAACAAGTCGGGGAGACTTGGGTGGATCCGAACCCGTTATATGCTATTCTTTGCGTTTGACTATTTCTTGTTGATTGTATTTTAATTCCGCATTGTCGTTTGTTAATTGCACGATAATTAGGAATAACACTCTTGATTATTTTAAAGTACTATTCACCCCACTCTAGTACTTGTGCAGTAGCTTCCCAGGGCACAACAAAATCTAGAATATCGTTGACTTCTGATATTTGGACAACAAAATGGGGTGCATCATATTTATGTGTTACATCGCATTTTGTAGATAATTCTTACATGCTCAATAAGATGATTATTGGATTTTGACTGTTAGAGGTTGATCATTCTGGGGGTTCTATTTCTAATGTAATAATGTCTGTAATTCATGATTTTAATATTGCAGAAAAGATTTTTTCTATTATGTTTGATAATGCATCCAATAACACTAGTGCAATTAGTGTATTAAAAAGAAATTTGACCCTCGATATGGGGGTTGTTGTTCCATCAAAGATGTGCATGTCACGTCTTGAACTTGATAGTTCGAGATGGACTTACAACTTGTTCACCTTATTTAGATAAAATTAGACATCACATGTTGTTCATACATACTTCTAGCACTAGGCGACTTAAGTACAAACAACTGTGTCGTACTAGACAAAAACCATACTTGGCATTTAAATTTGATGTTGCATCAAGGTGGAATTCAACTTACTTACTGTTGCGATCTAAGCTTAAGAAAAAGGAGCAGCTTACAGATTATTCACTTACATATCTTTCACAGGACACTGTTCTTAACATTACAGAAATAGAGTGGTTAACTGTAGAGCATCTGCATGGCTTTTTAGAAGTTTTTTTTACTGCTACAAACAAATTTTCTGGGGTTTACTACCCAACATCTTTTTTAGGATTAGAACAATTAGTTTTAATTTCTGATCAGATATCTAGGCATAGAGAAAGTACACACCCTAACACAGCCATAATGCATATGATACATGACATGTCTGTAAAACTAGCTAAGTATTGGAATCCAGTTCCTCTTCTTTACTCATTGTCTAAAGTTTTTTATCCTCGTGTAACGGCCTGTTTTCCTAGTCGTAGTTGACCATTGTGCGCGTGTGCTTTTACCTTGTCGATTTAGTTTTTTTTCGTCCGAGTAGATTTTTCGTCCGTGCGTCGACGCGAGCGCGTCTTTATTTTCAGTTTTATCGTAGCGTAATTGTTAGTTGTAAATCGTAATTATTACTAATTACTTTAATCAAGAGTTAATCTCTAATTAATTAATTGCTAGTAAATGTTTAAATCACTAATTACAAGTTAATTTATAACTAACTTATTATTTTAACTAAGTTATTTTACTAAATTACTGTTACTAAATTTCCTTTACCCTAATCCCTTTTTACTTATTTTACCATTTTACCTTACCCCAACCCTCAACCGTTCCCTAATCAATCCTACCCTATTCAACTCTTTTCAATCCCGACCGTATTATTGTTGAGATCCAACATCATATTCAAGTTGTCCCCTACCATCAACAACTTCAATTTAATACGTTCCCTTCCATTCTCCTTTCTTAAACCAACAAGCACCACCGCAGCATCACCCACAGAAATAGACGGTAACATCATCAACCCAGCAACCACACCAACATCACCATCTCTTCACCTTCCGCCACCACGACAACCCCACATCATCCATCACCTCCTCCACACCACAAACCAGTCTCCACCATCCCCCTCACAATCCAAATCAAAACAAACAGAATCACAAAATCTGAAACCAAAACACAAATAACAGATTAAACCCCAAATCTCCACCCCGACCTCGGATCATCCCGTGCTCGCCGCACGTCGCCGTCAATCAACCGTCGTCGTACGGCCTTGGAGATCACCGTAGCCCGAAGCCGCGCCACCGCTCGATCAACGTGTGCCCGCCTCCGATCAGAGCCACCGAGTGCCCGACCTCACCGCCCGAGGCCTCGATCACCGCCGCCCGCCGTCTTCGAGAAGCTGCCGTCGCCCCGAGCTCCGATCCGCACGCCCTAGATCCGACCCCCGCCGTTGCAGATCGCGAGCCCAAGCCTCCGATCGCCGCACCCGGAGCCTCTCAGCCGGCGTGTCGCTTCGGATCGTCGCCTCGCACTCGGATTGCCGCCGCCGCTCCGATCTCCGAGCCGCCGCCCCCGATCCGCCGCCTCGCACCCTGGGAAGACGCCGCCGCCGCCTGGAAATCTGCCTGCGCCGTCGCGAATCGTCTCCGTTTCGCCCCCGATCAGTCGCCGTGCCGTCGGATCGCCGTCGCCCTTGCCCGATCGCTCCTGCAGCATCGAAGAGAAAAAAAGAAGAAGAAGAAAGAAAGGAACAGAGGGAGAGGGAGAGTAACAGAGAAGGTGGGATTAATAGAGATGAGATTTTATAGGTTTTATTATATATTATTATTATTATTATTATTATTATTATTATTAAGTTTTTAGTTTAGTTATTAAGTTAAGATTGTTATCATACAGTTAAATTACAAGTTAGTAATTAAGTTATTATATTAACTCATGTTAAGTTAATAGTAGAGTTAAGTAGTTACTAATACTTAAACTACCACACTAGTTTAAGTTGTTAACAAGTTCCGTTAAAGTAGCAAATAGGTAAATAGTTAATGTTTTAATAGGTTAGTTTAATGTCTTATAATTGGAACTGATATCACCAACCTATTGACGCAGATAAAACGTGCCCACGTCACCACCGCCGGGACCCCCACACCCGCGTCAATGCAAGTATTTATTGTAATTGAATATGGGACAACTGCTAAAACTAGTGCAATCATCATTTTTACGTTCCTAATTTATCTGTTGTAACTAATTAAAAACGGACATTTCATGTTAATGACTCTTTGATAAAGAACGACTTTTTAACCCAAACGGAACAGAGGGTGTGTCACGACCCTCGGAAACATGTGTAGAATGAATTGCAAACATGGTCTTTAAAACTTAGCATTAAACCTAGTTTCAATATGTTTAACAAATTCTAGTAGCCGAACATTTTGTTTCACTTTACTTATTGTTTTTTTTACTTAACGGGACTGCTATTGCTTTTCGCATGTTAACAAGATAAACAAATTTGGAAAAGACGAGTATGTTACTACACATTGTGATAACCGTCGAATACAGACGGGGTGAAACCATCGACTACAGATGGGGTGAAACTCAATCAGTAAATAAACATACTCAAAAAGCCGAGTTGGCTACTCCCGTCAGGTCATGTGTGACTAGTCTGGCTCGTGTTCCAGTATATGGCGGTACACTTTGGGTGGGGTTGGTCCATTGCAGTAGGGTTTGTGAGTGTGTCTCGAACACGATTACGGCCCCTCCGGTGGAGGCAGCCAATGTGTGGAGCGTCACGGTAAAACCACCGGTGATAAGGTGTATCGAGAACATTTCACCTACCCAGGCATGGACTTATCACGAGCACAAACAATCAAATACTCAACATACAACTGTTTTACTTTACTTTTAACTGCAAAAATATCCATGCATGCTCGTACTTTACTTTTCTGCACTTATTATTTATAACTGTGTACTAACGCTCTTTTATCATCTTATACTTGTTCCTCATTTCATTACTTTAAATATCTTGCCGAGCTTATCGCTGACATATATTTCAACGTGTTATGAAATATATGTTAGGTTCAGAGACAGAGTACCGTGAGGACCCTACCTTTGAGGATCTTACTTTAGAGGTGGACCCCGCTGACCAGGACTACGAAGACACTGAGATCCTTCCTGCAGAAGACTAGAGCGGGACATTTATATTTCAGTTTATTATTTGTATTATTATTTTCAGGTGTGTTTGTTTTCAGCAGATTGTACGGCCATGCTAGGCCTTAATTGTTTGTGTGTTTACTTTGGACGCTGGTATTGTAATGTAATAATTATTTGTGCTGTTTCTGAGAAATTCGCGTGCAGGGACTTGCCTTCGCTAAAATCACGCTTAGTGTGCTTAAGTCAAAGAAGGGAGAAGAAAAAAATAAGTACCTCTTCTTTGCTTTAAGCATATGCGGACCCGCTCGCGTTCTCGCCCCTAAGTATACTGGGAAGCGGGGCGTGACACCTCGTTATAAGGAGGATGTTGCAGTAGGTTTATTAGAAATGTATTCTGAAAACATGTGATTTTCCCATGTTGAACAAGTATCTGCTGTTAAAACTAGCATAAGATCCATGTATGCTTATTAGGAGGCTAAATTTGGTAATGTTTCACATAATTCAACTGTGCCTGCTAGTGCTACTGCTTCTTCTTCTAGTAAGATTCGACAAATGTTAGGAAAGAAGAAACAAAAAACCGTAGATTCGGATTATTCTACTAGTGAACTATCCAAATATTTAGTTAATCCATTTTCCTTTTCAGAGGAAGTAATGGATGATGAGCATTTTGATCCTCTTGCCTGGTGGAAAGGATATGAATCTGTTTATCCCATTCTTTCTATTATGGCACGAGATTTCTTATCTGTATATATATCTACAGTTGCTTCGGAGTTTGCTTTTAGTGCAGGTGGTCGCGTTCTGAGCAACAAGAGATCACGGCTGAAGGAAGACATAGTTGAAGTTGCAGTTTGTGTGAAGGATTGGTTCCATGCTGAAAACCGCTCACAGAACAAGAAGGACCTTTCCGAAGATTCCGATGAAGAAGATGAGTGATGTATTATAGTTGTATTATTTTTTGTTTTGGCCATTGTATGAGGGGTAAGGTTGGCTAATGTACGTCCCCCCCTCAAAAAAGATTTTAATTAATAAAATTTAAAGGTTCAACCCGGGACCTTCGAGAATTTCGGGCTTAATTATCTACTTACAAATTGTTTGAATTTTTCAAGTAAATAGCTAGTGTAGATATTATTTTCCAAGTTGTTTGAATTTTTTAGATTTTTTAATATATTTTTAGAATTTTTTAGGGAGACATATTATTTTTCAAGTAAATAGGAAGACATATTATTTTTCAAGTAAATAGGAATATTATTTATAGAATTTTTTCAAGTTTTTTAAAAAAATTAAGTTTTTTTAAATATTGGACCGGTCGGGCCGGGCTTCCGGCCCCCGGGGCAATTCCGGCCCGGCCTGGACATCCCGGTCAACCGGGCCGGGCCGGGCCGGCCCGATGGACACCCTGACCCTATGTATAACGCAGTTGCTCTGAGGTCCCTATCATATGCTATTTATCGCGTTATTGCTTCATTTATGGTAATGACGTTATCTTCGATTTTATTTTTGGAAATCTATTATACAGTTGACAATCTTTTTGAATTCTAGGACTGACTAGGACAAGATAAAGAGTGTCTGAGATTTGATCTTTGTAAATCAATAGTTGAGATTAGATTTTGTGAAAATTTTAATGGAAAAACTTAAATTTTGGGGGGAAATGTCTTGGGAACCCAAACTTTGAAATTAAAAGTGTCTTGGGAAAGATTGTGGAGATTAAATTTTAGAGGGAAAAGTGTCTTGGGAACCAGAACTTTGAAATTAAAAGTGTCTTAGGAAAGATTGTGGAAAAACATGATCCATTAAATTAAACAAAGTAAAAAAATTAATGTAAAAAATTTAGCGGAACAACAAATAAGCGTAAAAAAATTTAAGTCAATACCCTCACCGAAAAATACCCTGAGTTTTGTTGTTCCGCGCCGAATCCGAAGGCCCTGGCTAAATATTTTTACGCTAATTTGTTGTTCCGCGCCAAAGGCACCTGTGCGTTGTTCCGCTAAATTTTTTTACGCTAATTTGTTGTTCCGCGCCGAAGGCGCTCGCGCGTTATTCCGCGTCGAATTTGTTGTTTCGCACCGAAGGTGCCTGTGCTGCTAAATATTTTACGCTAATTTGTCGTTCTTTTAAATTTTGGCTGTGGAAATAATTTTTTGGGGAACAAAGATTTCGCGTGAGGAAATCTTAAATAAACAGTGCCCGCGTGCATGGGTTATGACTAGTCTATATATTAAAACACAACTGTTTTTGAATTCTAGGGCTGAATAGAATAAAGGGGTTTATAGAAAGATGGCTCATATTTAATCTTGAGGAATGAACGGTTGAGATGAGTTTTTGACATAATTTTGGGGGGGGGGGAACTTAAATTTTGTTGGAAAAAGATGTTGGGGGAAATGAAATTTTTTGAAACTTTGAAACCCATTACTTCGGGAACCGAGAGACATAATGTCTTCTTTTGATATCATTTTTCCAACAACAAAAAAATTTGAAACACCGCCCAAAAAGATTTGCGTTTCAAATCTTGAGACAACAATCAACCTGTCTATAAAACCATGACCAAACTTGACGCGAGCTCAAAGATGAAGCCGTTTGTTTGTCCAATGCAAAAGCTTCGGATCAACACACGAATTGAGCATTACCACCTCTAACTTCTTTTTAAAGATTTTTTTCCGAAAATAACTCATATTTTCATTTCTAATCACAGTAAAGCCAGACTTTTTAGGTACAACCTGGAAGGGACTAACTCATCTGCTGTCAGATATTGGATATATGCTACATGCATCCAACAATTTCAGAATCTCGCCTTTCACTACTTCCTTTAATGTGGGGTTTAACCTTCGTTGCATTTCTCTAGTAGGTTTGGTGTCTTCTTCCAAGTAAATGTGATGCAAGCATACAATGGGACTAATTTCTTTAATATCAGCAATGGACCATCCAATAGCCCCCTTATGCCTTTTCAAAACTTCAATTAAAGAGCTTTACTGTTCTAAAGAGAGTTTAGAAGATATTACCACGGGAAAGCTGTTTTCCTCTCCAATAAAGGCATACTTGAGAAATTCACGAAGTGGCTTGAGTTCAGGCTTTGGATCCTCCATTTCAGATGGTTTGTGAGTTGATGGATTTGATGGCAAGGCCTCGAACCTAGGCTCCCATATAGCATTGAGCTCCTTCACATTTGCCTACACAAAAGAGATGTCATCAATATCCCCCACAATTGTAGTATCACCATCAAATTCAGAGAAAATGTGTAATCATGAACCAATGAGTCAATCATATTTACTTCTTTAACTTCATCATCCACACTTGGAAGCTTACAAGTATTAAAAATGTTCAAGTTTAAAGACATGTTTCCAAAAGTGATTTTTGGTTGACCATTCATACAATTGATTAGAGCATTATATGTTGCAATGAAAGGTCTGCCAAGGATAATGAGAGTAGAATTTGTAGCTTGGGGGCATTGGATGTTTAGGACTATAAAGTCTGCAAGGTAATAGAATTTGTCTACTTGGACGAGGACATCTTCAATACATCCCATGGGACCTTTAATAGATCTATCAGCTAATTGCAATACAACAGATGTTGGTTTTAGCTCCCTGATTCATGGTAAATATTACATATTTAGCCCCACATTTAACCCCATTTTGTGCATATATGTTAATTATTTGGTCTCTAATATGATTGTATTTAGAATACCCTTAATTATTAGAGCAAACTCTCATTCTATGCACAAAACAGAAATATATTGAGTATTTCTGTCCCTTTTGTATTTTTTGTACGAAGATCTCAGTCTCACGATTCCAACGCCTATTTATTTGTATTCTTCTGAGATCTGTGCTAATTACTATGAATTTTTGAATGTAGAATACCAATTAAATGAAGAAATACGGTCGAAATACGCTTGAAATACGGCACTAAACTTACGCATCCCACTCCATCTCTAGCGGGCCACGCGGCCAAATCTCAGTCGTCGGATTCTGATCCGACGGTCCAAATGCGAGGTCGAAGTAGCGGGCGACGTGGCATTATCTCGACCATTGATTCCTCGATCCAGCGGCTAAGACGAGCCCGCAACGGAGTCGACCCAAAGTGAAGCGGAGCACGAATCGTCTTGGACACGTGGCAACCATCTAACGAGCCCCCGCCATATCGAACAACCATGACGCAACCCGCATCCGAAGCAGATTCGACCAACAGAGCGCCAATCCGAAGTGCCACGTGGCAGCGTGTGGCTGAATCACGCACAAATCCAACGGTCATAACGTGATGTGGTAGCGGATATTGGGTTTAATTCGATAATTGAAGCGGATTTCGATCCGCTAACGCTACCAAACCAGCAAGCTCTCTATTTAAGCGTATTTGTTAGGGTTTTGGCTGTATTCATTTCGTATTGGAGTCTCTCTTGTGCATATTTTTGCGTGAATTTCTGGGGCTTTGGAGACAGAGGCTAGGGGCTCTTGTAGAATTCTAAGGCTTTTGAGGAGTTTTGGTGATAGAAATCTCAATTTATACCTTGTATTTCGCGTATTTAGCATGTATTTTGAACTTTTGATCATGCATTTACTAATGAAATTGAGTTTTCTTCTCTCCATGCATGGCTAGTGCCTTCATGTGTTGGTTGTGATGTAGTTAAGGTATTGTAGTCATTGATTTCAATATCTTTTTGCCCTAATGTATGTTATAATCATGTATTTCATCGATTTCTACGTATAATCTAATTGAGTGTGTTAATCGGAGACGTGTGCATGCTTAATTGAACATTTTTACGCCCTAAAAGCCGGCCTAGTTGATAAAGGCTCACTCAAATACCCCATCAACAATCCTCATCAATGAGGACAAGTTCGCCAAGACTGAGAAGAGCTTGCCAAGGCTCAGAGCAGTGCACGCTTGCGGATGGCCAAGCTCGCCCAAATAAATGGCCCCCCGAATCTCCCTAGTGAGAACTAGCTCTGACGAGAAGCTCGCCGGGTCCTAGAGAAGCTCGCCCAAGCAGAGCGACAAGCTCGTCATCCGAACCAGAGAGAAGAGTCCTCCGGCAGATCGCACGCGTTCTACGCTAGCTCGCCCCAGAGTAGCTTGCCCAAGAGGCAGCTCGCCTACCTCTCCACCTCGAAGCAGTCCGCCCAAGGAGGGAGGCAACCCGCCACTAACATCACCACCAGTTTCACTACAGACAAAGTCTGACAAAAGCATGCCTGGCCGCTTCGCCGCCTGACAGCCTGTCGAAAGCGTGCCTGACATTTACAGCTCTGACTTCCTGATGCACCTGACACCTCCTGACACCATTAATGCAGTAAATATCTCGGACACCGCTCGCCACGTTATCGCTTCACCACTTGAGTGCCAGCTGGGTGGATTTGACAGCTGACAGGATGGCAAGTAACCGCCTCTCAGCCCTATAAATACCCCCTCTCCTCCAACGAGAAAGAGGCGGGTTGGCTAGTTGGTTCGTGGTTTGGTCAGTTAAATCTCCAACACACATCTACTTATACTCAAGGTCGAATATCCTCCACATATTTGTGCCTTCCACACCAGTCTGCCATGTCAGTGCCGATCTGCCTTTAAGATCACCCTGCGTGTCCGACACTCTCCACCTAAGTCACGTACTGACTTAAGCATCGGAGGGGCTAAGAGATGCCAGCCTGCCTGGCATTTCTGACTAGTTTCTCGCCTTGCAGGAAGTTGGCCCCAACTGCCAACGAACGTGCGACCTGCAGCGACCTTCGTCAACTGACGAGCGACCTTCGCCAACTAGAGGGCGACCTACTCCGATTGACGGGTGATCGTGAGATCCTCATCTACAAATTGCCCTCAAATCGTGATTAGCCTCGCCATCATCTCCAAACACTTGTAACCATCGTGCCCTTGGTTCCCCACAGTAATACAAATTTCATTGTGTGCGGATCTGACCCGCAACAAATATGATATGAGTAAGACTTATTCGTGATACGATCTGAGAGGACGTGTCGTGACCCGAGAGGGCACTTGTATGTATTTCCCCTTTGAAATCAATTTTACGTGATTACTTCTTGGCACGATATTCAATGTTTAACGTCATATTTTCCGACGTTCTCATACCTTAGCCGGATGAGACGTTGAGTTATAGAAAAGATATTCAAAATCATCGATTACAAAACCTTTAACGAAATCACAACCGACACATGCTCCTCTCATTGGTTTCTAGATCGACTTTACAGTACGTATTTTAGTGTTATTTTCATGTTTCAATTAAACCATCATCACGATTACTTCACCTTCGAAAGGTGGTAGTGTCTCATTGTTTTATTAATCTTTAGAAACTGATTCTTTTGGTTTGCAGGTCGACTGTCTCGTGGATTTGATACCTGACTCTCTAGGTTTACTACTTGATCGATATCCTACACTTGGGAGTAGCTCTCGCACATTTCGAGACGAGTCACTCCCCTAACCCAAGTTGTGTAAAAAAGGGATATGGTAAGATATTGACACTAAATCCTAAATCCAATAAAGAATTTCCAATATTTTTAGTGCCAATATTACAAGTGATGATGGGTGATTCAGGATCTGTAATTTTTGGTGTTGTGTTTGGTTGTACTATGGAGCTAACCTGTTCAGTTAAAAGGGCCTTTTTCTTCACATTTAACTTTCGTTTAATTGTGCAAATGTCTTTTATTAGCATATGCAGGGATCTGATATATATCATCAAGCAATCTGATTTATAGCATCAACCAATGGAACGTTTATTTGGCACTTCAGAAAAATTTCACGAATCTCGGATTGATACTTATCTTTTTTCATTTGAAGTAGCCGTTGAGGGAATGGTGCTGAAGGTACATATGGTGCGGGCTCTTCCTCTTCAATGACTTTATTGTTAAGGCCACCGTTTGTGCTCTCCTCCTGCACCTTTTCTTGCCGTTGAATCTCATCCTCTTGTTTAGGATCATTGCTTGGTGGATCAGGTTTCTGAATTGCTCTCTGATGCTCCTTATTTTACACCTTTTTTCTGCATGTTTTCATGTCGTTTTGATCACCCATATTGCGTTTTCCACGATTATTCGACGATATCGCGTTGCTTTTCACTATTTCTTGTTTTTTTTCGTATTTCAGGAGATATGGAGCGATTTGGAACGAAAATGAGATCAAAGAATTTTCACGCACATTGGATTGTCGCCCACAGCTTATTTGAGGAGTTAGCAGCGCTAGAGGATGAGCGGAGGAGGAAGAAATTCAATAGAATTGACGAGGAGGCGAGGAGGAGAAGAAAAGAGCCCAGAAGCAGCTTACTCGGCCGAACAGAGAGTTCACTCGACCGAGTAACAAGCTGCTTTGGCCGAGTGAAACAGATACGCACATCAAAATTCCAAAGTTTCCTCGGCCGAGCAAGAAAGTCTACTCGGCCGAGTAGAGAAGCTCACTCGCCCGAGTAGAACAGGGATTTTCTTCTGAGAAGAGGCCAAGTTACTGGAAATTTTGAGGAAGCCCACTCGGCCGAGTACGATTGCTTGCTCGGCCGAGTAAAGAAGCCTACTTGCCCAAGTCAGTCAGAGCGACAGACCCCCGAAACCCCCAGATTCTCTATTTTATTATTGGGTCTGTTACTCGGCCGAGTGACATTGTCACTCGGCCGAGTGACGCATTCCGACTGCTAAACAGATTGCGAATTCTGGGCTGTGCAGGGGCAGTTTTGTCACGATTTTTTGGAAGATTTTGGTTTGTATTTAAACCTAGTTTTATCCCTAGTTTTAGGAGAGACTTCTATTATTTTTTGACGGCCATTCTTTTATGAAATCTCAGCTGGAGATCATAGGCGACAATTTTGGTTTGTTCTTTCTTACTAAAAATCTTATTTTTATGAATTGTCTCTTCTTTACAATAAATTGTGCTATGAATCTATTTGTTAATTCTGAGATTTTCATGATGATTTGTGAGTAGTTTCGTCGTGCTAGGGCATGGGGATGAACCCTATGGACCCGATCTTTTGAATTGTGATGAATGAATAGAATTGTTGCTAGGATTGAAGAAAGGTTAGGTTTTGATTGATTTATTGCGAGTAGCTAGGAATTTCTATCGATTGGGATTTGCAAGAGATTGGATCCCAATTGATGAGAAGGCCTAGACATTCGACTTAGGTTTATAATCGAAATTCTCTAGATTTGGTTTGCAAGAGATTGGACCAAAGCTAGAATTTTTATTATAAATCTATACTAATATTCGTTTGCACAAGTGATTGGACGAATACGAACTATCATAACCTAGGTCGTAGCTCGAGTTTGCACGAGAGTGGGCTCGAGTTGTGATTGGACGATGATGTCGACCTTCACGCTAGCGGCATAGTTTAGGGTTTGCACGAGAGTGAGCCCTAATCTAGGTTGATATAGACCAGCAATAGCGCGAGAGCGTGAGCTTGGTTCTACATTAAGTTGCGACTAGTTCACCTACATTCAAGCTTTGCAACATTGATATTCATGATTCACAAGGATGAGAGACGGTCCGTAGTGGGGATTTCCTATCCCTAGACGGTTTTATTATATTGATATCTATTTGCTATTTGAACGATTGTGACATTACCATCAAACTATTTTTATTCCATCAACAGCTAGGTGATCAAAGTAGGATACTGTCAATTGTCCTCCCTGTGTTCGATACCCACTCGTCACTACGCCGTACGCTTGCAGTAAAACTACAGTCGTTTTCCGGGTGTATATCCGGGTGCGATCACTCTCCAACTCCTGAGTGTAGTTACAGCTTGGCAAGGTTATATGTTATTACCTGCAGAAGAAGATGGACTCATATTAGGATTCAGAAGTGGTTGTGATGGTAGCTTATCTTTCTCCAAAGTTGCTGTAAGCTTAGCCAAGCTTTCGCTCATCTGTTGGTTTTTGGTCTGTTGAGCTTGAAATTGAGCCTATTGTTGTTGTATTTGGGCTTGCTGTAGTTGAATAAGCTTTGAAGTGCATCACCAAATGGTTGCATATGTTGTTCTTGTGTCGGCTCTTGATTCCTCCTCTGGTTCCCCATAGTAGTCGTTATAGTATAGTGGTGAGTATTCCCGCCTGTCACGTAGGTGACCCGGGTTCGATCCTCGACAACAGCGCCAAAAACTTGCATGTCTCCAAATTGTTCTACTCTCAAGCGTAAGAGTTCGTGCAAGTAGTAAAGTACCGGGAGTCCGGTTATCGTATCCTCGGAAGGAATCCTGTTGCAACCACAAGTCCAAATCAAGTGAGAATAATCGTAGAGAATCTAACTACTTTTAATGATGATGATTCAATGGTTTTGGATATGGTTTTTAAGTTTATGGAAAATTGAGCAAAGAACATTTTTGTTTTTGAAAATATTTATAAGAAGTATGCACATAATATAGTTTCATTAGGATCCATGATATGCCCTAGTTTGGTTGAATATAGTTAATTCAATAACATCTCTTTTTGTGAGAAAGTCATCCGAAGATGACTTTGTAGGGCTTAAGCACTGTAATGAAAAGTTAGTTGTTAACACAATAATCTTTATAAAATATGAAGCTTACTTTTGGGAAGATCAAGATTTACCCTTGTGGTGTAATCAACCATTCATTCATATTCTTTTGGAAGATGAATGAGAAGTTTAATAGAAAAGATAAAAGCGTTAACAACGTATACTTTGAAAGCGTAAAAACTTAACCAAACTAACACAAAACATATCTCCTAATTATGCCATACCATGTACAATCAAAATCTAGCCACTCATATTGAAAATAGTAGAGGTTATAAATATAATAAACATGATTTTATTCAAAGGAAAAGAAACTTGAAAGAAAACAAATGAGTTCAAAGAGATATCACCAATTACACCCTACTTTCTTTGCAAATGAAACACCTTCTTCTTCTTCTAAAAATCTTATGAGACTCACTCACAATGCTTTCTAAAACTGAAGAAACTCTCAATTTTGCTATGGAATTCTATATGGAATAGTACATGAAAAGAATGAAGCTCTCCTCTCTTTAAATAGGCGTAGAATCCCAAAGGGTTTTGGGTGCTTGGCTCTCCATTTCCACACTCTTTATTTGAGAATAAATTCACATGGCTCTTCATTTGCCCACTCTTTATTTGAAAATAAATTCCCTTGGCTCTTCATTTATCCACTCTTTATTTGAGAATAAATTCCTATGGCTCTTCTTCTTTTTTTTCTTTTTCTTGTAAACACTTCAACGGCCCGCTTAGAAAGCGGGCCGTGGGCTGTGCCTGATATTGTTTTATTTTTATTTTTATTTTTATATTTTTATTTCTTCAATAAACATGAACTGTTTTGCTTCCAAAATTTGTAGAAAATTCCACCGAGCTCCGAAAAATACGAATAAATAGCCGTTGGAATCGTGGGCTCGAGCTCTACTCAGAAAAATATGAAGAAATACAAATTAGTTCACAAAAAATAATAGTTATTCAAACTATGAGATTAAGCTCTAATATTATATGATTTTCTGATTATAACTATACTAGAGCTTTTTAGCACTTATGTATGCATAAATTGAGGTCTAATAAGGGGGAAATAATTTAATATTATGCTAAAATCACCCCCAACTAGCTATTTGCTAGTCTCTAGCAAATTATGCGATAAATTCAGATTAAATTAAAAAACATGTACCAAACTCAGGATATTATCATGGCATACTCCAAAAGTTATTTCCAAATGATTTCAAAGCCAATATACACAATGTATGAAAGAGAATAACATATGACACTCCCCTCAATCTTGTCCAGAGAAGAGTAAAGTAGTAAGCATCATATGCATTTGTTAGGATATATTACAAATCATATCATAGTTTTAAATCTTCAAGGATTTGGTCAAAGCAATGCAACGCTTCTTCTAACTTGTGGGGGTTGAGATTGTATTACTCATGTGTTGGTGGATGTATGCCCTCAGTTCAATTGTATTTGATGCATATGATTTTTTATAATAGATGTGGGAATTTTGCATATGATGCAAAGCAAATTAAATGTGTCGTAAATTGTTTACGTGCATATTTAATATAATAAACAAGTTGAAATAATTACAAGAATGACATAATCGTCCCGGTCTAAACGCAGGTTCAAACCGCGTCAAAAACGGACTCCAAACGCACAAAATAAAGCCAAAACAGTGCCCAAAGCCAAGTATTGGACATTGCGGGTATGGTGCCCGTTTGACGGGCACCCGGCCCGCTTGGATTGCGGGCTCCTGTGCCCGCTACAGTGGGCGGGTGCCCGTGCCACTCAGCCAGGCAGGCCCACGCCCCGCTTCCCAAAACTATGGAGGCGAAGCGTGACCAAGGCCCGCTTGGGCCGGAGCTGTGAAGCTCGGACCCAATAAGCGTCTGTAGGGGTACCATTTTAAAAAAATTCAAGTTCTTGCATATATAAAAATTCGTAACAACAGAAAGTACTGAAATGAAAAGCATTCATTTTATTCCATCAAGATATCCAGAAGTACAAGAGTCTAACAAGGGAAGTAATGCCCAACATGGCAACAACGCAGAAATTAAACTACTGGTGCAAGCACCCAACCTAGGCAGAAAAGTAAACGGTGCTACGCACCCGAACTAGAAAGCAGGAAAAACTCTGAACTGCAACGGTGAGGGACTGCTAAGACTGGTCCTCGTCAGGTACGTACTCCGGGTCGATGTCCTCTGGCTCCACGTACTCAGGAATGTCCGACTCGTCCACGTGCTCTTGCTCAACACCTGACGTACAGCACCCAAGAGAAAAGGAACTGTACGTCAGGTAAAGTCTACAAAAGAGGGTTAGACTCTACTGCACGTATACTGTAATTTAAAACAACGATTTACTGGTTGATTAACTTGCTGGGGTTATAACATGGTAGTTAAAGAAAGTAAAACGGTGCAAGAAAAGTAAACACGACACGCTGTAGCCGTAGCGTGTGATACCGACTACGGGACTAACCTAAACGGGACAAGACAAGATAAGACAAGATAAGACAAGAAGTGTGCCACTACGGTTCACGTCTTTTGGTCTGTACCAAGGGAACGATCAACCTTGTGCACGGGACAAGACAAGACAAGAAGTGTGTCACTGAGGTTCACGCCTTTCGGCCTGTACCGAGGGAACGCTCAACCTAGTGCACGGACAAGATAAGACAAGAAGTGTGTCACTGAGGTTCACGCCTTTCGTCCTATACCGAGGGAACGCTCAACTTAGTGTACGGACAAGACAAGACAAGAAGTGTGTCACTGAGGTCCACATCTTTCGGTTAGAAGGCGGCCAGCACCTTCTCAACCGAGGGAACGCTCAACCTAGTGCACGGGACAAGACAAGACTGAGGGTGACAAGAGAGATTCACGACTTTCGGTTTGTGGGTGGCCAAACCCGCCAAGCCGAGGGAACGCTCAATCTTCCTCCACCCAAAGTGCTCAAGACAAGACAACCAGAGATCATCCTCGCATGGAGGGTACCTGAAACGCCCGTAGGCTTTCGTGACATGACATAACAGAGTTGAGGGAAAGTTCATTCTAGGGTGTCCGCACGCACGCACACACAGAATAACCCTAAGGTGTCAGTTGTTGTTGTTGTTGTTGTTGTTGTTGTGCTTAGACTTCGTCGTCAAGTCTAAGCTGTCAGGGGGTCCCGGACGCTATCATTTCACGTCCGGTTCTCTTTATTTACATTCTAACAGTTCTAAGGGTCTAAGGCCTAAACACGGCCGAAAGTACAAGTGGGTACACTTGCCTGCGGTGGCGAGTGCGTCGTCTGTCAGGAGCGTCCCGTCGAAATGTCGCGTCGGCAATGGTCCATCTGAAACAGGATCACGACGATGTCAGATCGTGCTTTTTGGTCAAACCTATTACGGTTTGTTTCTAAATTTGGCGGGGCTAACCTATCAGTCAAAAAGTCATGTTTTTGATGTTTGTTCAGTCTAGATCGACGTCTACCCTATGTGCACAGAAAATAAGTCCGTTCGTCGATCTTTCCTACGGTGGGCAACATTTTAAAGATGCTGAAATAAATTTTAGTTCACGTTGACCAATTTTAGTTTAGGTTTTGATGAACTACGGTGTGGGTTTTACTATTCGTTAGGGAAACCAACCTCGTGACGTCGTCCAACAAGCGGAAGTCGGGTCTGAACAGCGAAGCGTTGACGTCGTCTGTAACTCCTCGGCTGCGGGTAGCGCAGCGAGGCACCTCTAGACAGTGGGGTGATGGCACGAAATCAGTGAGCTAACAGCGATCCTCCTCCTGTTGCGGGTAGCGCAACGGATCTTCACGACAACGGCGACATCGGCTAAAAGTACGTGCATGCGACAACTCACGTGATCTCCAAGAGTCCAAGAGGGCTGTTGGTAGATGAAGTAGGACCAGTGGAAGATGCTCGGCCCGGTGGGTGGCCAACGGCGTGAGCGTACGGCGGCGGGTGGCCGTGAGAAGCCGGAGAGGACAGATTCGCGCAACGTTCGTTGTCGCGCCTCTCAGCAGAAATCCAGCGATGAACATAAACAACATGAAGTTGCAGAAGCAAAAGGACTTCAAGACGAAGCCAACAGCAATGGATTTGACATTGGGGGTGGTCGGAGGTGGTCGTGAGCCAGCGTTGAAGTTCAGCTTCCAGATCTGTAAAAAACAGCCGATACGGCGTGTTCCGACGAGGTTTCCCGGAGCTACAGGTGGGCTACGAGCGTGAGGGAAGTTGCAGAGCGGA
Organism: Scilla litardierei; assembly: GCA_030789695.1. NCBI lineage: Eukaryota > Viridiplantae > Streptophyta > Magnoliopsida > Asparagales > Asparagaceae > Scilla > Scilla litardierei. Next base: position 188,929,431 of record CM061134.1, on the reverse strand, counting down.
GAGGGGTCAACGGGGAACAAAGTGGGGGTAGTGGTCGCCAACGGTGGCGGCGGTCGGCTGCTGGCCATGAGTTTGAGTGCAAGCGGCCAGATCTGTTCACAGTTTGGGTTTGGAGGCTCTTTAGAGAGAGAAAACGGAGGAGAGAGAAAGGGGCCCGGAGGGGAGAGGTGGCCGACGGCCAGGGGAGGTAGGCGGCTACCTTGGGTGGCCAGAGAAGAGGAAGGTGGCGGAACAGAATGGGTTTGCGTGAGCATGTTGTGCGGCTGGGTTTGTTTCCTATTAGAAGAGGGAGGGTTTTGCTATTTAGGTTTGGGTTTTTGGCTAAATGTGAGAGAGAGATAGAGATAGGGAGAGTGGAGATAGGGAAAAGGGGAGGTGTGAATAGTGGCTGCAACTTATTGCCATGATACGTGGGAGAATAATCAGGGATTTGATTAGGTTTGAATTTCAAATTGATTAGAGGCTAATCAACGGTTGCAAATTGATTAGGGGATATCTTCCACTACGGGCATCAGAAAAATAATCCGAAAATATCGAAACGATCGTGGAGACGAGAAGTACGGGGCTACAGAGTCCGATTGCGTGCTATACCAACCAGAATTTATCGTAAAATCGGGAACTGAGTATTGGTGTCAAAAGACCAAAACGCCCTTCCATTCAAAGCTGTTTTGCGAGAAAACGAGCCGTGAAATGACGTTCTCAAAAATTACCATAAAATTCTACACTTCCATACGGTCACAACGGCATATCACATCGTATATACCGAAACCAAGAAAGAGCCAAATAACATACGTGCACGAAAAACTACGTGCACGTAGAAAATACGAATGGTCGGAAAGCGACCGTTACACGTATTGCAGGCGCGTATGCCTATACCGCAGCGCACGTGCGCGACGGTATGTGCGTTACGCGTGTGGCACGTGGATGGGGCCCGTGGGCGGCCCCATGTTGTGCTAGGGTTTGGCTGGTTATTGTGACGGCTCGATTTTTGCGAAAAACTGGTTTTGGGCTATCTTTGGAGCCTCGTTTGAGGGGTCAAATGAACTCGGAATGACATGCCGTTTGTTCCTACGCGTTCACCGTTCAACCCTCTTCGATTTGATAGCTTGTATCACGTGTGAAGCTCAACGGTGAGGGAGGAAAAATTCGCTAAAGTTTGGCCTTTGTGAAAGGCAAACTTTAATTAATTTTTTCCTCCAAAATTTTTAGTCCCACATCGAATATGTAGTGAAAGGGTGGGGTCAACCGCCTATATAAATAGGGGTCTACCCACTTCCTTGAAACTCGTCCCAAGCTTCAGATCTAAGTAGCTCCATTAAACGTGAGCAAGCCCGGATCTGAGCTTAAATTAAATTATTCTCTTTCTCTCTAAATTCCTTCATTGCTCCTGTTCGGGCTCTAGCAAAGCTACGAAAGAGCTCGGATCGGATCCAAAGTCTTGACGAATGATCCACTCAAGGTGAAATCTTCTTCGGCATGTAGGAGCGTCAATGCAATAAATTTATAAATAACAGGTGAGTACCGGATCGGATCACAGGGACAAGTCGTTCTACACTCGCAAAATTGATCGATAAAGAAAGATAAAGCGTGTTACAACCACCTCGCTAACGGTGGAAAAGTGTGGGAAAAACGTGTGGTGAAATTAGAATCCTATCCTAAGTCGGTAGGGTTAGAGAGCCAAATGGGAAGTTAGGATGGCTAGGCGAGGAGAATGGGTTGTAGGTTCACTAATGTTGGTGTTAATCAAGCTCAAATTACCCACATATAACGCAATTAGGCCTCCGGCTATGGCAAGCTTAATCGGAAAGTTTAGCTTTCATGAACACGATAATTAGCAATAGGGATGGACGTATCATCGTAGCACTAATCAAATTAAGATCATGGTCTCTTCTTTAAGAGTGCCCACTTGGGTCTTAGCCAATTAAAATGTGCCCTAATAATACATCTAGCATCAACATTTAAAATGAGCAAGAGGAAATTAAAGCTATAATTAACATCCAACCCAATGAATCACAACCCAAACCATTCAACACTACTCTATCATCATGAAACAAAAGATGGATTTTTCATTCACAAATTCATCCAAATTCATTACAATAAAGAGATATCAAAATTACAAAAGGGGGAAGAGAGATATCACCCAAGATCTCTCTAGGATGAAGCCTTCCTTCCACCTATTTGCTCCTCCTCCAAGCTTTCCAAGCTCCCATGGCCTCCAAGCCCTAGCCCTAGCCTCTTGGGGAAAAAGAGGGCTCAAAACCCCCCCCCAAAACTCAAAAAAACAGAACTGCCCTCAAGAAATGCCCCAGGCCGCAGTAATACACGAAATTCGCACATTGGGCCTGCGGGTCGGGCGCTGGCCGCCCGACCCGCGCAACACAGTGCGCGCCTGCAAGCCAAATGGGCGTAGCCGGGTCGGGCGCGCGCCCGACCCGCTCCGCGGGCGCCCGCCTGGGCGAAATAGGCGGGGCGGGCCGGCCTGCTGGCCGGCCCGCAAAAAAAACTTTTATATTTTTTATATTAACAAGCAGCGGCCCGCTGCTGAGAGCGGGCCGCGAGAGTTGGGCCTGGCCAGCGGCCGGCCCAAAGGCTGCGGGTTTTATTTTTTTATTTTTTTATTTTTATTTTTCTAAAATCCCAGAGATGCTTCTAAGTTCCAAATAAATCCCCAAAAATACCCAGAAATCCCAGAAAAATCCCAGACAATTCTAGAAAATCTCCAAGACTCTTAGGAGTACCTGAAAAATATGAAAAGGAGAAATTAGTCCATTTGATTATGAAATGAATATAATGACTATTATAACACCATATTGACTTCCAATACTCCTATAAAATAATCCATCGCTCAATTAATTCTCAAAAATTGACAATATTATCACAATAATACCAGGAGCGCATGAAAAATATCAGGAAGCCAATAACAACGATAAAATCCATATTTTGTGCCAAGAATGAGAGTAAGCTCCTAAAATGAAATGAAATGAAAATATACCCAAAAAGAGCAAGTTTAAGTATAATTCTTAGCATAAAATGAGGATAGTTAGGGGGTATAAATATACACTTTTCACTCTGAATCAATCGGGTTAGAGGAAATGTCTTAGAATGCGAGTACGGTTGTCGCCTAGTGTATTGCTTGACGATTTGAGTAGGAACGGCGTCCTAGGAACACATTCTCATCGACGGAAAGATTTTCGAGCATTTTGGTTTCTCCAATTTGAATTTTCACTTCACTCACGCATATACCCTTGGTTTTTGAAAATTCTCGAAGTTCCATCGCATCATCTGCATGTTGACTGCATTCCTCCGATCTACTCTCTCTCTCTTGTCTTCCTTGAGGACAAGGAAGAGTTTAGCTTGAGGGATTTTGATGAGTATTTATTGTATATATATTTCCACTCTTTTTCATGCACGTTTTACACCATTTTATTCTCCATTCCTCCTTGTTTTCTCCCATTTTGTCTTCTAGCTTGCTTTTATGGTCTCTCCTATATTTTGCAGGGGATATGTACCAATTAGGGACCATATGGAGATAATTGAGTATAAAGAAGCGGAAGGAGTAGAGCCGGTGGATCGAAATGTGCAAAGGAGAAGATTTTATGAAGAATGGATCTTCACGCGGCCGCGTCACCATGTTCACGCGACCACGCCAATCCACCAAAGAAGAATCATCCACGCGGCCATATCAATCTCCACCAAATGGCCGTGCCAGAAGACTTGAAGAATGAAGAGAGAAGCAAGGATCAGAGACTTTCACGGCCCGCGTGAAATAGGACGACGCGGCCACGAACTTATGGCTCCCAAAGCACAACGACGTGCCCGCGTCAACAATCCACGCGGCCGCATAGCTTTTCCCAACGCGGCCGCGTCTATATTGACGTGACATCATCGATCGCGCTACGAGACGACTTTGACGTGGCCACGTAATCTCACGTCACGACCGCATCAAATCGGGTCTCTACCCGATTTCTAGGGTTTTTAGAGCCCCTATAAAAGGAAAGGGGGTGCTGCTAGAGAAAGGAGGCCGCTGGGGAGCACGTTTTTGCCCTAGTTCTTCCTCATTTTCAGTTTTTCTTAGGAGTAGGACTAAATTAGAGTAGATCTAAGACTTCCCCTTGATTGTAACTAAGGACTGACAACTCTTGTGTGCGATTCAAGGAGATAAGTTTATTTATTCCTCTCTATTTTGTCAATTCTTGTTCATTGCTGTTTTGATTTGTGTTTTTAGTCTCTTTAATTACTATTTCTTATGTTTGTGATCATTTCTTTCACGTGTATATTTGAATCCATCCATTATCTTTGTGAATCTCATCTTGTCCATCACACCACACATAGCTAACAACAACCCTAGATCAAATTAGTACTCGACCACTCCACCTCTCTGCGGACGACCCGTAACGCGCTACGACAACAGCCGTGCGCTTGCGGTTTATAAATGTTAAAACTAGACATATCACATAGTAAGAGGAATTGAAATTACGACATGTTTGATGTCTAAAATTTCAGAATAATTGTTATACAAAGATAGTCTCACATATTGGCTAATGAACAAAAGTTGTCTTTTGCCATATGGAACTTATATCGCACTTGGCGAATGTCATCACATTACTTTAGAAGAAATGTTTTGATGTGATTATAATGTATAACAATGTTGTATTAAGAGTTATTACATGAATACACAAGTTAGTGGAAAATCTTATATGGCAAAATAGACTAGGCCGTACCGAAGAGACTAAGCTTCATAAGTCACGTAAAGATGGGTCTGACCTCTCGTATTATGAGTCGAAAGACACTTGTGAATCTTGTCTCAAAGGTATAATGGTCGAAATTCCATCTGTAAGACAATGCGAGAATGAGTTGGTGAACTCGTAGTCTCGTACTTACAGATGTACCCAGACCCAAGTCTAAATAAGCCGAGATAAGGTATTCTTATTACGACACGTGTTCTTGATGAAACACAAGTCTGATAAAATAGAGAACACAATGATAGAAGTATTTGAACTGATTCGATCGGATTGAAGAGTCGAATACTTAGCTGTGTAGTTTTTGCGTAACAAAAAGAAAATGAGATTTTCTCTCAGGTCAAGTCTTTTAAACACATCGGTGTGTTAGAGAGCATAAATCGTACTCTGTTAGACTTAGTGTGATGTATAGCTAGTGACTCTGAGTTACAATCCTCGTTCTGGGTTAAAACCCAGATAATAGTGCCTAGAAATTTGATAAGGTTATGTTAAAACCTTATAAATATAATATTCCTCAAATAAATCATTAGGAAGTCACAAGGATTACTCGAGTCTCGTGAGATAATAAGTCGGGTAAAACATCATAGTTGATGATGACTTAGTCAACTTCAAGAATGCCATTCGAAGTAGGGATCTGATTAATAAACTTGATCCGATTAATAAACTTGATCCAAAATAGGTCCGTGCACGTAAATAAAGTATGGACTTTAGTTTACTTGCCCAAAGAAAGTGTTTCTTATTGGCTGCAAGTAAATCTTCAAGACAGAAGATTGGTGCAGAAAGAAAATAGTGATTAAGATGATCGGGTTCGTATGTATGGAATTTAGTGACAAAAGAATTGTATGATAAGCGTTCTAGAGCTGCCAGATTCGAGGCCACCAGCAACATTTGGGAAACAAAGATGAAGACGTGCCCCGTCTAGGATCATGTGATTAAGATGATCGGGTTCGTAGAGGACGCAGCCCAGCTTGGAATTGTCCTTGAAAATGAAATGAGCACAGACATAATCCTAAAGTCTTTGACCCCTACCTTTAACCCGTTCATTAAAAGGTTTATAATGAACAACACTGAGGTGGAACATCCAGGTATCCTAAACATGCTCCGGTAGTTCGAGGAGAGAATTGAGAAGAACCCACCAATGTTGGTTGTTGGTCTGCTTCTTCTCACCAGCCTAAGGGCAAGGGTAAGAAGAGGCAGATCCCTCAACCTACTGTCATGCCCTATTTAGCACTATACGTGTATTCTACTGAGCACACGTGGTATTTCTACCTACGGTGCATACGTAGGCATGAAATAAACGTGGATATCGATGTATATAATGTAGTGCAAGGGGGATTGGGCCGTAATGCGTGGCTAAGAGATGAGAAAGCGAGATTGAGTGCGGGATAAGTGTGAAAGACGTCATGGGTGCAAAACAACTGAAATGTAACGGACGAGTGTGTGATGCATGTATGCATGCATGGATGTGCGTGGATGTGTGTAGGGAGAGCCATGCTAGTGTGAAAGGGGTTAGGGGTCAATGGCAACCCCCGTAAATTTTTAAAAAGGTGAGGGGTAAAACGGTCATTTGGACTAAAGCTGCTGTGCGTACATACTTAAGTGGTCGGTGCATAAAGTAATGGCAAACTTGTAAATATCTAAAAGTTGAGGGGTATTTTTGGGAGGGTAATTTAGTCATTTTAAGTGTTTCATGGCTTATGGAACAAGCCAAGGGAGAGTGTAGACACTTCTTGAGAATTCCTTTCTTTTCTTCATTTAATCTTCCCTTTTCCTCTCTTTCCCCCTTTCCTTTTTCCTCCCACCTTAGGCCGGCCACGCCCTCCCCCTATTCTCATCCTCCTTCAATCCAAAACCCTAATTTAGCATCTAAAACCATGAAAGCGTAGGTTGTTTCAAGGAGAAAGAAGGTAGAAGGAAGAGAAAGAGAAGGAGAGAAGAAAATCAAGGTTTTGAGGTAGGGATCTCTTGGATTTGGAATTCTAATAATTGATTCTTGTTATCAAGTTTTTATAGCATGTGTTTACCCAATATGTGATAATAATGGTTGAATTTTACATGATATGGCTCAATTTCGCAAATTTCCCTTGAAATTCTTAGCAAAATCATCTCCTTTGTAATTCTGAAATCCTGAAGTCTGTTGTTGCTTTGATTATGGTAACTGTAGCTCGAATTAGGTTTCGAAAAAATTATGTGCTTGTAGATCTTGAAGTTCTACCCCAAAATCATATAAATTTTGACATATGTTCAATTCAAAAATTAGGAGTAAAAATTCCATCTTTACAACATGTCTGTTTGATCTTTAGTCTTGACACAGTTTAGAAAAATTGACCTAAACACCAGCACACACAATGGAATTTGATGTTCTTGGTCTTGTTGGAAAGTTAACAAGTTTATCTATAATCTCATCAAAGTTTTTATATGTCGAAATTCTGACTGAAACATGCCCAAAATTGGCTTTCAATACAGACCCTGAAATCTGTCTGAAAAACAGATTTGACACACGTTACCAAATAATTCACCAAAAATCACCTGCTTAATATTTTTCCATGAGATATTATCTGTGAATCCAAGACTAATATATCTATAACTTTTATTTGGGACAATTTGCCAAATTCGCAATAAAAATTGATGACATATGCCCATGAATTGTCACTTTCTGCAAATTCCAGCAAGTTGAGCCATTTCTATATGATGTTTTATTATGTATTGTTGTCAATTGTGCTTTAATTCTCCTTCTGTTGTTATTATGGAAAGAGAAGTTGATTAATGTGTTATTCTATTATGGTTGCCAATGTGATTGTGAGGTGGTACATGATGCATACCACATGTTTGTGAAAATGCCTAAGTGAAGGCAAATGCCAGAAATGTGAGGAATACTCAATCATATGGTTATGAAATGAGATTTGATATGAACGTGTAATGTTGGGAGCATGTCATGCATGGTACCATATGTGATGTGATGATGGGTTGATATGACTACGATGGAGGGCATGACACTTCGATGCATGACCCATGTTGATATGAATATGGAATGTGATGCCATGCAACATGACTCCTTCATTACTAAAAAGATAAAATGAAACTCTTGAATGTCTCAGTCCTCTCTAATGAGAGTGAGTTAGCAAAACCCGGGTTCTAGGTGGGATTTGAGTAAATTGTGGATATGAGGCCTGGACTGAGAAGTTGGGATAAATGATTATGTGATATGTAATATTTATACCCACTCGCCTTTACCGGGAGTGGAGGGGACATACGGAGGTTTTGTTATTGTGGGAGAGCCTCACTCCTGCCAGGGACGGGGGAGCTGAGAGGCCCGGTGTTATACAGTGCACGTGTCCACTGCGCCGTGTGCTATATTCACCCCAATTTTGGGGTGATGTCCAGGTCCTGGTATCCCACAGTTTACCCAAGTTCCCATTAAATCATTACAAAATAATAAAATAAGAGTTTGGCATGTCACTCCTTCTGTTGGTAGCACTTCCCTTCCCTTTACTTGCTTCACTAGTGACACTGTGTTATAATTCTGACACTTGTGATTCCTCTATTAGATTATGGTTGTATGAATATTTGTATTACTATTCGTGCTAACCCTTTTCTTGCAGTTGTTCGACATTGGACCGCAGGTATGATCCTCTTAGTTGGCTGTTTACTTTTTGCTATATACTTAGTTTACATGTCTTATTTCCCTTGCCTTGCCTTGTGGATTAATAACCTTAAAACGATGTTCCAAATCCAAGTTGGTTCCTACTGGGGTACACATTGACGTGCTCCTCCTCACTTTTCAGGTAGCAGGGACAGTGTGGTTGGTGGTGGCTTGGAGTTGGGTTTCAGGGGTAGTCTTGGTGTGAGCTGTAGCTGTGTAGTGTGACATGTTTGTCATGGGAGGTGGAGAGTGGTGGTGTATGTGTAGTGGTGCATTTGGACTATGTATGTAAATGAAAGTTGTATTTAAATTTGTTGTTGTTGTTCCATGTTATTTATGAGTTGTTTGATATTATAGTGGAGCTTCACTTGTACTATCCCTGCATGTGCGCAGTGGCCTGCTTATTAAGTTTCTTCTTTCTCTCTCTTTCCCTCTCTCATCACCCTCACTCTTCAGGATACTTGGAAAGGAAAAAAATTAAAAAATTAAATGCAGGGTATTCTGGGGAACGGGGCATGACAGTTTCTGGCGGCCCATGCAGGTCACCGCACTGTGATGTGCGTAAGGATAGTACATGTAATGCTTCAATATTTGATTGGGATAGATTACCCCTAAGGTGAGTAGAGACTTTAGTGACCTTAGAGTTTTAAGTGATCCACCATTGAACCCCTAGCTATTGGGAGTTCGGGGATGAACATCTATTTGTGGATATACGGGTGTATTTATAATGGTGTGAATCCGCGTGTATAAGTGCGTTTGTTGTGCTTGGATATTAGAATTATATATGTTGTGGTATACTTGTAGTCAGTATATGTATTTATATTTGAATGACATGAAAGTTACATGTATCTTGAATGGTTATAGTGGTGTAAAGATATGTGTGGGTGTATGTGCTGGGTGCGTGAATACTTGAGAGTGTGTGTGTATATATATATATATTACCTCTATGTAGATTTATGATGCAGATATGAGAATAGGCATGTGTTATACTCGTGTGACTCTGAGCTATAGGTGATGTATGCATGATTCTTCGTGGATGTATATTGGTGGGTACATATAAGCTCGCGGGGACATATACCTTGTAGGGGTGTGAGTGAAGATATGTACATAGCTGATATGAGTGCATGTAAGCGTTTTCCTATCTATTACATTATGGTTGTTTCCCCGTGTGGGGAAGTACCAAGGTGTGTATATCTATCCTTGTGTGGATAGAGTGGTGGAGTGTTCATATGGTCTTGTAGATATATGTGGAGAAAGTGCATGTGTGTGAATATATGTGTGCTTGTATGGGTAGGTGGTATAGATATGGGTTGAAATATTGGTGTATATATATCGCTAGTGTTGTATTGCTAGTGAATGAATTCCTAATGTGTTAGATTTGCATAACTGAGAATATATATATGTGCTGCCTAAGTGCCTATAGGAATTGGTATATTGTTTTACTTAGGTATATGGTCTTGGGTGTATTATTGCGTGAAGACAGGTGCTGTGCTATGGCCATATGTCACGCCCCGCTTCCCAAAAATGTGGAGGCGAGACGTGAGAAGGTCCGCACAAACTTGAAGCTGTGAAGCTCCAAGTCTGATAAGCGTATAAAAACACTTATTATGGCAAGTCCTTGCAAAGCAAAACGAAACAACGATGATAATAAGGAAATGTAACGACATTTTATTGAATCTCCCAATGTCCATAAACAAATTACAATATCGCAGAAAAGCCACTAGGCTAAAGGTAAAAGAGTCTAAGGCCCAACATGGCCTACAAAATATAACATACAAACAAAGGTGCCACGCACCGACAACTAACAGGAATCCTAAAACATGAAGGGAACTCAACAAAGTCACCGGTGTCCACAAGACTCCTCCTCAGCAAACACAACGTCCTCTGCAACAAGCTCTGGCTCGGCAACTAACATGCGACACCCAAAGAGAAAGGGGCACATGTCAGCAAGTCTGAAAAGACTTGAGCAAGGAAACTGAAAGGAAGGTAAACTAGCAACCTAGCAGTTATAGTATGCATGACATGGCAGTTATAACATGAGTGCACAAGCAAGACATGGCGAGACAATAAGTACAAGAGAGCAATTATCGGGACAAGACAAGAGTAGCCAAGTTACTAACAATCTCAATCATTTCACTAGTCATGTTTCACTGTTGTTTGTAGATGTTTACGCCCTTCAGCTGAATGGTACGACATTCACACTGATCGGCCCTAAACACTACCCCACCCCAGAGTTTACGCCTTACAACTGCAGTTGCTGATCGGGCAGACTCCCAGTTGAATGGCCGCTTAACCCTTACCCCATCCCACATGTAAACAAGCCAGGGTCCCTGCACATGAGCCCAGCTAGTGAGCCAGGGTTGCCCGCACGGGAGCTTGTTTCTTAGTTCACAATTCAATATCGAGTGTTGGGGTTAGCAACTCATTATGCTCGCTTCTGGTCACGAGCCAGGAAACACAAGTATGGCGTAGGGGACACCTAGCCTCAATATCGAGCGTTGGGGTTAGCAACTCATTATGCTCGCTTCTGGTCACGAGCCAGGAACTATCAGTTTTGTAGCGTGAGCTACACATTCACGATGAACAATCGATGCATGCAATGTCATGAACATATTCGCGTACCGTTAATTGAAATTAGACATGACAGTTAAAATGCAATAGCAGTTAAGGATGCGTGGATGACATGAACAGTTAATACGCGTACCGTTAATTTAAAGTAAACGTGACATACAAGCATGATGTAGGTGACGGACCAAGCTTCGTTGTCAAGCTAGGTCAAGGGCGTCTAGACGGCTATCCTTTCACCGTCTAGTCTCTTTTACGCTAAAACAAGGTAATGGCCTAAGACATGGCCCAAATCAAGAGATGCAAGTTTCACTTGCCTAGCACCGGGGATGACGATCACGAAGGTTCGTCTCACGGATGCTAAACTACGGGGAAATCGCTGTTAAGGGGAAACAATCATCATAACAACATTCATTTCATTAGGGTTTCATAAAAATACAAATAGGTTATGAAAACATCAAGAGATCGATTTCTTACCGAGAGGAGGCGGAAGAAACACTCCGGAGAACCTAGGGACCAGATCTGGAAACGAATAGAGAAGTTTGGAGAACTAGGGTTTTTGGGGGATTTTGGGGATTTGGTGAGATTTTGGGGAAGATGAGAGGTAGAAGGTGTTGATGGATGGTTTGGATGATGGAAGATGAGCTTGGAATGAAGGAATAAGGGTTTGAGGAAGATTGGGGCTCAATGGGGGAGAAACTAGGGTTTTGGGTCGAGTGGAGGAAGAAGAAAACGTTTGGAAGGGGTTTAAATAGGATGGGCTGGCGGCTGCCCAGAAATTAGGGTTTTAACACAGATTAGTCGGTCAAAGAGCAACCACTGACCGACTAGTTTGGCAACTAGTCGGTCGGTCGACCAACGCAGACCGACTAAGTGTAAACAGTAACTTCTGAACGAAAATAGGATTTGGATTTAGTCGGTCAAAGAACAATTACTGACCGACTAGTTCGACATCTAGTCGGTCGATGAACGTTCTTGGACCGACTAAGAGTAAACAGTAACTAGTGTCAAAAATAGTTTAAAGAGTTAGTCGGTCTGAGTACAAAACTTAACCGACTAGTTTGGCAACTAGTCGGTCGAGTGATGAACTTAGACCGACTAAGAATGAACAGTAACTCCTGAATTATAATCAAAGCCCACTAGTCGGTCCATTAAGGATTGCCGACCGACTAGATTGAGATCTAGTCGGTTGGTTCTCCTTCTTGAACCAACTAACGTGCACGAAAAGTGCCGATTCGAATCGCAGAGCTTCGGGAAGATTCCTATGGCTTCTAAGATCACTCTAACTCTGAGATATGAGCGATTTGAAGCTCGTCACGAATGACTTACTCCGAAATCGACGATCGAAGGGAGAAGCTAGAAAATCACGACGAAACGATCTAGAGTGAAAGCTATGGCGACGAAAACCACACATCCAAGGAGAAAATCCACCAAGCATATATTTTAATATAGATAATCCAATTACACGAAAACCAGTCGTTACATCCTACCCACCTTAGAATAAAGTCCGTCCTCGGACTTTCTAACATATCTAGTCGCCCTAGTAACTACCCTCAATCGATATCACATCAAAATTTCAACCAAGTACATTCATTTCAAGTGCTTATATATATACTCTAGGTAGCCAATTATTAACACCACGGAAGTAAATATATATTCACGCACATAGTACACTTATAATTATTATAATCAAACAACTCCATTCACGTATTCAAATCATTCATATAGGCAAGTATATTCCATATAACTATAAAACACTCATTACACACTATATGAAAATAACCAAGTCTCTCTTACTTATATGAAAATAATTTCACACTAGAAAATACCATCGGAATCTACACATATAAGTAACTACCTATGGACAAGACAATAAGAATACACTAGTCCCTATATCTCCTAGTATACGTCAAACAATCAACATGCGAAATCACACCATACAATTGTTAAAACAAGTTCACTATATCTAATATACATTCACCATCATTATAATTTCACAATTTATAATCATTCAAATGCATGCACACATTTCACCGTATTACCACTTCATATAGAGTCCTATAGTTATAATCACGACACGCCACACATACCATAGTCACCAATTCCTATAACTATCACATACTTACCCGTGCATGGTGCACACCCACACACGCTAATATTTCATTCATATATATACCAATCACACCACTATATGCTTAGCACATCTACGCACCTAGTTTAGCTAGCGCACATATATTCACGCAACCAAGTCCTTAGTGAAAACTATATCACAAGACCAACTCACATAACTATATATTGGTATAGCCACCCACAATCGTGTGCATAACACAACCGGCACAAACAATCCTAACATTATACATACATCATCCATCACTATACACCAACCACATACAATACACCAATGTACATAGAGTGTACCCACTCAAGCTTGAGTGAGACTCAAAATCATGGCGGAATAATTCCATACACATAACATATCATCCATACATATGCCAATACTAGCTAATGCATACACGTCTACCAACATAACCACATACATATCTAAATGTCAAACACCCTTAATATCTAATCAGGTAATATCACATATTTCAATCACTTCATATACCATGATATTATTACAAACATTAGCACACCCATAATTACATTATTCTCCCTAATAAAAGTATTTACCTATAGTCACACCCAATCATCGTATATATTCATACCATATCCATCCACCTATAATTGGTACATCAATACATATTCACTTCATACATAAGTTAAGATATGCAGTAGTCGGGCACACCTCATGGTATACACGCATACGACATCTCATAAAATAAGTAGCACCAATCAAAATTATCATTCTGTTATCATACGTATATCACATCATACTCAAGCAGAAAATTACCTACCACAACATACAAATGCCAACACCCATACCACTTCATATACACCATGAAATTAAATACACAACGACGACACATCAATTTACACTAATGGGGCCCACCAAACTATATTAAGGTCGACACGGGCGACGACAAGCTCTATTGGCTAGACAAAAGGAAAGAAATTGAAACCAAAAGCGTAACGAATAGAAGGATCGAAAAGCATGAAAACGGTTGTGTAATGATGTAATGATGCTCCATTAGGACACATGGAAAAATAGTGTAAATAACATATTCTAAAATACGAAAAGTTTGAAAACCGTTATACTTCAAAGTTGGAGTCCTTTTCCGTATAAAAATATTTAGAGGTCGACAAAACAAATTGTTTGAAATAAGTTTGAGTCGAATATACATAATAGGAGAAAACGGTTTATTGGCTCACGTAAGGTCATTAAAAGAAAGTGAATCATTCACACGAATTTTGAGGTCGTAGTTTAGAAAATATTACACGGTAGTAACTTAATAACGTTTGCAAAGTTGGAAATGAAATTAATTGAAAAATTTAAACTTAGGTTGAATGCTTTCAAAATCCTTAAGCCAGGGAAAGTTTAAAGTAATCAATATTGAAACCACTTTTAGAGGAATCAGGATTTGCCAAAAAGAGACTGCTTTACACAAAGCTCTTAACATACGAGCACCACGAGCCTGGTGCTGAAATAAAAATAATTGAAATTCCATTTAGGTTAGAAATTATTCTAAAGGCATGTATGGTGAACGGAAAGATAACTCTAGCTATCAGTAGTATTATTAAAATTTGTAGTGAAACTTTAAAATCAAATTTATGGAGGGTCTAGATCAGAAAAGGTTATGAAATAATGATTTTTTTACAAAAATCTGTAATAGGGGAAACGAGGAGCATAACGGTCGTAGTACCGATATATAAAAATTAATTGAAGCTCTACTTTAGAAATCATTTTTTTTGAAATATGTATGACGAATGGAAAGATAATAACATCTTAGTAGTATGGAAGTAAGTGGGGGGATATATATACATATATAGAATTATTAAATTGGTAATAAGCTTTAAAACCGAATTTTGGAGGTCTAAATCAGGAAAGGGTTTCGAAAAGTAATTTTACAAAAATCTGAACTAGGGAAAAGTTGAGCATAAAATCGACTCGCTGAAAGCTGAAGCCCCATGTGACTTGAAAGGTATATAAGAAGCAAACATGATGCGGTATTCGAATAAGTTTTAATGGCATAAGTAAGAAAAGAAAATTATAATTCAGGTTAGGAAAAATAGAAGTACGGTTCAGAAGAAAATTGGTATATGAAAAGAGGCAAGTCATTTATATCGATATGAAAATATAGGCTGAAGAATATTATAAACTAATAATCAAAAATCTCGACAAAAGTTTCAATGTTTTAGAAAAGAACAAATAAATTTAAGTCGTGAAAGAGTACGAAACCTAGTATATATATTAAAGTTCGCGAACAAATTTAAACTTGGCGAAAGAGGAACATCGAAAATACTTTCAGGGAAAACAAGGATTTGCCACAAGAATGGGTTGGTAAAAGACTTGAAGTATGGGTACGACAAACTTGTAAGTAGTATATATATCCATAAATTAAGTGGGGTCCTATTTATCTTGAAAGAAGTATTTTAAAGTACGTACGGTAAATAGCTAAAATGAATTTCGCAATAGTAGAAAAGGTGGTATATCGAATTATCGAAATAGTAATAAGATTTTAAAATCAAATGCGGAAGATATATGTTAGAAAAGTAGTTGCAAGATAGTAACTTAAGATAACGACCAAATCATCTTCAAAATCTAAGGACGACTTTTAGCTCAATCGGGAGTAAGGGAGAAATACTAAAGGCGGGTTCAGAATAAAATTTAAATTGAGCAAAAACTTTAAATAAGGGAAGCATTGGAAAGTGACTTAGGAAATTTAAGATTTGCAACGGAAAAAAATTTAAAAGATCAATGATAATCGCAATGAGGTGGTCATGTGAATCGGGACAAGGGAGTTGGTCGGATGATAAGGCATAGACATACCTAGGACATGACTCAGGAAAATCTACGGGAAACTCCTACGGTCAACCAACTAAAGATTTGGGGAACTAAGCACTAAGACTCTCTAAGGAGCTGGTCAGCAATGCAATGAGTTCAACTTGGTCCGAAATCGATGAACCCAAGCGAACAGCCAAAGAATTCTAGGAGTCTATCATGGTCAGAGCTAGACAGGAACCACTAAGGTAACTCTTAGGACTATCAAATCAATCACTAACATGGAGTCTAACTAACAATCAAGGATCCCTAACTAGCAAGCACAAACTTCTAACTAAGTCTCACTATGGTCCTGACCTAATGGATTCCCTACCAAGCTGGGACAGATGCTCTAACACGCCTACCAGCCACCTAAGACATAGGAACGCTAAAAACCTAGACTCCGGGCTTATAACTTGGATGTTCTAATTTATTTAATGGACATTCTATAATTATTATCGTTGTTCCGATAGTTCGCATTTGCAAATGGACCTGCATGGGCCACCACTAAAACCTGTCACGCCCCGCTTCCCAAAAATGTGGAGGCGAGACGTGAGAAGGTCCGCACAAACTTGAAGCTGTGAAGCTCCAAGTCTGATAAGCGTATAAAAACACTTATTATGGCAAGTCCTTGCAAAGCAAAACGAAACAACGATGATAATAAGGAAATGTGACGACATTTTATTGAATCTCCCAATGTCCATAAACAAATTACAATATCGCAGAAAAGCCACTAGGCTAAAGGTAAAAGAGTCTAAGGCCCAACATGGCCTACAAAATATAACATACAAATAAAGGTGCCACGCACCGACAACTAACAGGAATCCTAAAACATGAAGGGAACTCAACAAAGTCACCGGTGTCCACAAGACTCCTCCTCAGCAAACACAACGTCCTCTGCAACAAGCTCTGGCTCGGCAACTAACATGCGACACCCAAAGAGAAAGGGGCACATGTCAGCAAGTCTGAAAAGACTTGAGCAAGGAAACTGAAAGGAAGGTAAACTAGCAACCTAGCAGTTATAGTATGCATGACATGGCAGTTATAACATGAGTGCACAAGCAAGACATGGCGAGACAATAAGTACAAGAGAGCAATTATCGGGACAAGACAAGAGTAGCCAAGCTACTAACAATCTCAATCATTTCACTAGTCATGTTTCACTGTTGTTTGTAGATGTTTACGCCATTCAGCTGAATGGTACGACATTCACACTGATCGGCCCTAAACACTACCCCACCCCCGAGTTTACGCCTTACAACTGCAGTTGCTGATCGGGCAGACTCCCAGTTGAATGGCCGCTTAACCCTTACCCCATCCCACATGTAAACAAGCCAGGGTCCCTGCACATGAGCCCAGCTAGTGAGCCAGGGTTGCCCCACACGGGAGCTTGTTTCTTAGTTCACAATTCAATATCGAGCGTTGGGGTTAGCAACTCATTATGCTCGCTTCTGGTCACGAGCCAGGAAACACAAGTATGGCGTAGGGGACACCTAGCCTCAATATCGAGCGTTGGGGTTAGCAACTCATTATGCTCGCTTCTGGTCACGAGCCAGGAACTATCAGTTTTGTAGCGTGAGCTACACATTCACGATGAACAATCGATGCATGCAATGTCATGAACATATTCGCGTACCGTTAATTGAAATTAAACATGACAGTTAAAATGCAATAGCAGTTAAGGATGCGTGGATGACATGAACAGTTAATACGCGTACCGTTAATTTAAAGTAAACGTGACATACAAGCATGATGTAGGTGACGGACCAAGCTTCATTGTCAAGCTAGGTCAAGGGCGTCTAGACGGCTATCCTTTCATCGTCTAGTCTCTTTTACGCTAAAACAAGGTAATGGCCTAAGACATGGCCCAAATCAAGAGATGCAAGTTTCACTTGCCTAGCACCGGGGATGACGATCACGAAGGTTCGTCTCACGGATGCTAAACTACGGGGAAATCGCTGTTATGGGGAAACAATCATCAAAACAACATTCATTTCATTAGGGTTTCATAAAAATACAAATAGGTTATGAAAACATCAAGAGATCGATTTCTTACTGAGAGGAGGCAGAAGAAACACTCCGGAGAACCTAGGGACCAGATCTGGAAACGAATGGAGAAGTGTGGAGAACTAGGGTTTTTGGGGGATTTTGGGGATTTGGTGAGATTTTGGGGAAGATGAGAGGTAGAAGGTGTTGATGGATGGTTTGGATGATGGAAGATGAGCTTGGAATGAAGGAATAAGGGTTTGAGGAAGATGGGGGCTCAATGGGGGAGAAACTAGGGTTTTGGGTCGAGTGGAGGAAGAAGAAAACGTTTGGGAGGGGTTTAAATAGGATGGGCTGGCGGCTACCCAGAAATTAGGGTTTTAACACAGATTAGTCGGTTAAAGAGCAACCACTGACCGACTAGTTTGGCAACTAGTCGGTCGGTCGACCAACGCAGACCGACTAAGTGTAAACAGTAACTTCTAAACGAAAATAGGATTTGGATTTAGTCGGTCAAAGAACTTTTACTGACCGACTAGTTCGACATCTAGTCGGTCGATGAAAGTTCTTGGACCAACTAAGAGTAAACAGTAACTAGTGTCAAAAATAGTTTAAAGAGTTAGTCGGTCTGAGTACAAAACTTAACCGACTAGTTTGGCAACTAGTCGGTCGAGTGATGAACTTAGACCGACTAAGAATGAACAGTAACTCCTGAATTATAATCAAAGCCCACTAGTCGGTCCATTAAGGATTGCCGACCGACTAGATTGAGATCTAGTCGGTTGGTTCTCCTTCTTGAACCAACTAACGTGCACGAAAAGTGCCGATTCGAATCGCAGAGCTTCGTGAAGATTCCTATGGCTTCTAAGATCACTCTAACTCTGAGATATGAGCGATTTGAAGCTCGTCACGAATGACTTACTCCGAAATCGACGATCGAAGGGAGAAGCTAGAAAATCACGACGAAACGATCTAGAGTGAAAGCTATGGCGACGAAAACCACACATCCAAGGAGAAAATCCACCAAGCATATATTTTAATATAGATAATCCAATTACACGAAAACCAGTCGTTACACCATATATGGTGTGTATGTAGCGATATAGATAAGTAATCGGTGTACGTGTAGTATGAGTAACGTCCCATGGTGTTTGGAGTAGATGTATCCTAAGGTGGGTAGGGATAATTTAGACCCATCCACCTAAGTGGAGGCCCGTATCGCTATACGTTGCCTATTACGGGATAGGGATATAAGTGTGACGTGTACCATATGTAGTATGCAATGAATGCGAGGATTTGAGATTATACAGTGCGTGTACAAGTGGGGTGGCTGTGGGGTTGCACGGTTAAGTGGAGTTATGGTATATGTATATATGTGTGTATACGCTTACCCGTAGAATGGTGCCTATAAGACCATTTGGATGTATATGTAGTGCATGTTCCCTTCCGTATATAGTGGCATGAGGGGGATTGTGTATTGGTATATAAGATACTCGTATGTATGTAGGTGTGTTGTGGCAAGCGTGATGTGATTGTGTATATGTGTGGTCATTATTGAATGTGTATTGGTGTATGTCTTATGAATGGTTATATGTATATGCATGTGAATGGTCCCAATTCTGATATGCATGTATCAGTATATGAATGTATACGTATATGAGGTGTGACTATCTACTGAATGTGTATGAATATTGAAATACACTTATTTGTGTATGTACTAGTATGCTAGTAAAAGTGTGGATATATTGGACGTTATGTATATAATGGTATGGGTGGCTACCGACTACCTGCTAAGTATAGTTTGGGTAACCTGATTGAATGGGTGTGTGCGCTACATGGTAATGTGTGTGCATGATGTTTTGTCCTAGTATGTATATATATATGCATGTTTGTGTGCAAACCTACTATTAAAATAATAATCTGGTGTGTATGAGCAAACGTGTATTTGGCTATGTGTAGGCTTAGATATCTATATATGGAATTGATATGTATACCTCTTTGTGTACATAATGCGTATGTACATATAATTGGGTTATATAGAGTATCCGTGTGGTGTATTGGTTGATGTGTATATGTGAATACATATTATGGTTGTATGGATTACTATTATACATGTTACAATGGAGTGTAAGGATGTGTTTATGCATGTGCAGTGTGCAGTAGAGGCAATATATGGTTGGGTGTATATTGGCTGAATAAATATGTACTTATATATATATATATATATCCTTGTTTGTTTATCTGTGAATCTTTCCGACATGGTTGCCTATCTATGTGTATCTGGGAGAA